>CM048671.1:12299323-13499323 GCA_026401315.1 Dysphania ambrosioides | reverse complement strand
CCGCCAGCATTTCCTTTTCAGTTGTAGAGTAATAACGATGTGCTGGATCCAGTGTTTTACTGATATAACATATGACATGGTGCTTTCCTTCCTCTTTTTACCCAAGGACAGAACCTGCAGTGATATCACTGGCATCGCACATAAATTGAAATGGCAAACTCCAATCAGGAACTTGCACAAGAAGCGTAGATATCAGAGGCTCTCATCAAAGTTAAAATCAATATCTTTCTGAAGTAATTCATTCAAGGATTTTGTTTAAGTCAAAAATCCTAAGATGAGAAGCCTATAGAATCCTCCATGTCCAAGAAAAGATCATACTCCTGTAATCAAGGTAGGTACAGGAAGATTCCTTATCAAATCAATTTTAGCAAGGTCTACCTCTATGCCTTTGAAAGACACTTTGTGGCCTAGGACAATGCCTTCTTGAACTAAAAAGTGACATTTCTCCCAATTGAGTACAAGATTCGTTTCTTGACAACTTAATAAAACTTTCTCGAGATGTGTCAAGCAAGTGTCAAGAGAAGACCCTCCAATGGAAAAATTATCCATGAACACTTCCATGAAGTCCTTTAACATCTCAACAAATATAGCCGACATGCACTTCGAAAAAGTGGATGGAGAATTGCATAAACCGAAGGGCATTCTCTTATAGGCAAAAGTTCTAAAAGGACAAGTCAAATTTGTTTTCTGTTGATCCTCTCGGTGGATTGGGATTTAAAAGAAACCCGAGTAACCATATAGAAAACAATAGTACTTGTGCCTTGCCAATCTTTCAAGCATCTCGTCGATGAAGGGTAAAGGAAAGTGATCCTTTCTTGTAGCCTTATTGAGTTTGCGATAATCACTGCAAACTCGCCATCCTGTGGTGGCTATAGTGGGGATCATCTCTCCTCTGTCATTCTCGACAATGGTCATTCCTCCGCTTTTAGGAACAACATAAACTAGGCTAACCTATTTACTATTTGAAATTGAGTAGATGATGCCGAACTTGAGGAAATTGAGAATTTCATCCTTAACTGCCTATTTCATGTTAGGATTCAGCCTTCTTTGTGGCTCAATGGAGGAAAAATGTTCATCGTCAAGATGAATCCGGTGCATAATTAATAACCGATATTTTAGGTCGTTAACTAAAAGATAAGTTATGCAAACAAATTTATTCCAACCTACGAACTATACGAATATAGTGGAGTACGGGGTCAAACCACAAAAATAAGGTACATCAAGACTTTAACTCTTAACACAACTAGACTATTTTGATTTAGAAAAAAAACTAAACTAACAACGAGACTGAAGATCACGATGAATTAAACGGTAAGTCAAATAGAGAAAAATCAGGACAAGATTGGATTCACCCTAGGAATGAAGCTTTAGAAACCCATGATAATTTAGAGAAAATCTGACAATAACTAGCATGGACATCCAAAAATACGGGAGGAAGTTGGTGATCTCACAAATCACAACGAACGACCTATAATCGCCCTATGTCTCCAAAGGAGTGGCAGGACAAGATTCGGATTGGATTCCGAAACTATTTATTATCATCGTTTCTATAACCTTAAGCAATAAAGATCATAGCTTTCCTAGGGTTTCACTAATCAAAACCCCTAAAGGAATTACTCACACATATTTATGCTTAAAAACATAAAGATATTCAACGATGCAAAAGAAACGAACATGGAATGAAATCACAAGAATGAAAACAAAATCAGAAATTATGCTAATAACCGACAAATATAGAACTAGGCATGCAATGAAGTAAAGAAATTAGTTAAGAGCAAAGGAAGAGATTAAACTCACAAAAGCTTCAATTTGATATCAACGAACAGAATTTGAACTAAAAAGCGTTGAGGAAACTGAAAACCGAAAGCTAAAACTAAAAGAATTTGGAGGCTAAAGAAATCTAAAAGTGCATAAAAGTATAAAACCTAGCTCTCCCCTCCTTGCATCAGAGGAAGGGATATTTATAACAAAACAAGAAAAACATACGAAAACCCTATGTACCGGCCCTAAAAAGAAGTAGTTGATCTGGAGAAAAACACTGTCATTCGCTCGAATTAAAGTCCCATTCGGTCGAATACAGTACCATTAGCCCGAATACACATACATTTGCCCATTCCAGATGCTCTGAAGAATCAATCTCTGTCCAGCATTCGCCCGAATGAGGATGTTAATTCGTCCGAATGGAAGCCCATTTGCTCGAATGAGTTTTATTAGGCTTTCCCAGTTGCAAGGGTCAAATACTGTCGTTTGTCACTCATTTGACAAAATCTGTCTCAGATTCGGTCGAATCTGAAACCCTGCATTCCTCTTTTCACTTCTTTCCTATTTTGCACTCCATCAGATCTTCATGAGTGACTTGGAACATGAGCCCAAGCTATGATACGCGTGTCAAAGGCTCGAATGCTTTGCATTTGACCTTGAAATCATCAAAAGTACCTGAAATAAACTTAAGACAACTCAAAAACAAGATCAAGGTAAAATTAAGCATAATATGCATAAAACCAATGCAAAACTATGAGACTTCCCCCAAACTAAACCGTTGCTAGTCCCTAAAACAATGTAATAAACGTGCCCTAAAACGATAACATCAATTTCCCCCAAACTAAACCATTGCTAGTCCCTAGCAAACGAAATAGGAAGGTGAAGTGATAGCTTAGGGAAAAATGATTGAAGAAATGAATGAAGAGACGAATGAAGAACATAAGAAGTGGAAATCAAGAAAATGCAAGCTGTGCACATGCAAAACTCTTCCCTACCCATGTGTGTGCAAGTACAATGGGATTTAGAAAGCATAATTGACATTTTACACCTACTCGGGATCACCAAGCTACATCATAGTCCATAACGCTCCCAAGGTTATTTCCCAAGAGGTGTGGGAAATTTCCATTTTACACCCACTACCAAACGAGATCGCAAGTCTATGCTCCCAAGGTTATTTCCCAAGAGGTGTAGGAAATTTCCATTGCGCTCATGTGTTTATAAGGTATGTGTTTCACTCAAAATCATCCGACTGAAGATGTGTCGAAAATTAAAAACCTAAACAGGGAGAAATCTCCTAAATTGTGTCTTATCTACTCTCCAGCACTGATCTTACTAATCAGGTTAAGTTGAACATGTTTGGAAATGGTTGTAATGTAGGCTCGGATTGAGGTATGGTAGAATTTGGGAATATGAAGTTAAAATAGAGGATAGTGAGTGATCCAAGGAAATAAAACCGAGGAAGACTATGCCTTCCGACAACCATGCCAATCCTAAAATTCTAATAATAGACTCTAATACACTATGTCAACTTTATTCTCAACCTTTTTCTCTAATTTCTTTTTATTCGTTTTCTTTTCTTTTTCTTTTTTTTCTTTGTTTTTCCCTTTTTTTCTTTTTCTTTCTTTTTCTCTTTTTTTTCTTTTTGCGCTTTTTAAGCTTTTTTAGAACTTTATACGTGCATACTTCTTTGAAATGCACTAAGACTAGTGTATGTAGTCAAATTACCCAATAATCATCTCCCCTAACCAAAATCCTATGTTACAATGCTACAAATATCAACTTCACTATGATCACATGACTATCCTCTAGGTAAAAAGAGGGGAGATTTGGCTCATGTGAAGTTAGATAGGGTGGCTACAAAAAGAAGGTAAAGGCACAAATTTGGCTCAACCTAGAGTAAATTGATTTTTATGGTAGGCACTTTGGCTATGTAGCTTCAACTAGAAACGTGTTATCATCCTTAACCTTTAGAAAAGTAGACTATGCTGGAGGAGAACAAACATAATTCTTCAGATTCCCTGACTAACACTCAACAATACAACACTCGTAATAAAGTCCTTAAAGGCTCAATCCTCACTAGGTTAGTGATGTGCCCATTTTAGAGCACGTTTAATACCTCGTTTTAGTCTCAAGCCTCGTAGTTTTGTATTGGTTTTATGCATATTGTGCTTGATTTTACCTTTATCTCATTTTCCAGTTGTCTTAAGTTCATTTCAGGTACTTTTGATGATTTTAGGTGAAATGCGATACATTCGAGCCTTTGACACACGTATCATAGCTTGGGCAAGTGTGGATGGAAACAAATACAAAAATAACTAAATATATAAATTTGGATTTTCAAGTAAGCAATCATACAAGTACGTGGATGCAGCAGTAGGTGGAACTTATTATATGAACACCTAAAAACAAAACCAAAAAGCAAAGCGCAAAACATAAAACAACACCTAGAAATAGAACACAACACAAAATAGCGCAAAACTACATAGCACTAGAGTTGATAGCCAAGGACACGCGGAAGAATGAGTAGTGGACTATGGATACCCCCCCAAAGCTAGGGTGAAGCAGTCCTCGGCGCTAGGGGAGGCCGTTAGGTCTACCACTACTCATCCCCAATAAATTCCTCATCATCACCCGATCATTATCCTAATTAACCTCCTCCTCCCCACCCGTGTAATCCATCCCATAGTCATCCGAGGCTCTTCTAGGAGCCGGCGGGGTAAAATTATTAAACCTACGCCTACCCACCCACAACCTTTCAAACCCATGACATAGTGATATTTCATTATAGTTGTCATGGCGAGGGTACCAGGAAGGGTTGGCCATGCTTTCGCCGATCATATGGGAGCGATAGACCATATCATACCATGGGTAGTTCGCCCGCTCAAAGTTTTGCTCGAGGTGGTCGAGCTGGGGTGTGGCGGGCTTGGGTGGTGAGAACCTAGTCAAGCCGTCTCTCTATCCGTCCTAGGGAGGATATAATATTGGATTCAGATTCATCATCTAAATCATCATGGTCTGGTAAGACCGAGGTAGAAGCCCTAGGTCTGTCTCGCATAGAAAGTGTGGGAGGGCGAGGAGGGGGTACAAGTGGGGGCTCTACAGCTTATCCCGGCAC
This sequence comes from Dysphania ambrosioides, assembly GCA_026401315.1. Classification (NCBI taxonomy): domain Eukaryota; kingdom Viridiplantae; phylum Streptophyta; class Magnoliopsida; order Caryophyllales; family Amaranthaceae; genus Dysphania; species Dysphania ambrosioides. The sequence goes on along the minus strand of CM048671.1, from coordinate 13,494,447 downwards.
ATCGCCATCTAAGAGATATGAGGGCTTAAACTGGACTAGGGGAGGTAATTGAGGACAGGGGAGGGGGATGGTGCGGTCTTTTAAGTACCGCCATCGCAAGGGATCAGGGAAGATAAAACCAGCTTGTGCGAGGCATTGCTCATGAAGGGTGGTGGAACTGGCATATCGTTCATTGAATTCCACAAGATTCATAACGTTCAGGAATTCAGCAATGGGGAATACGCGTCCCCCTAAACATAAGTCAGTGGTTGCATTCAGGGTGGTTGTGTTGTTTAAAAAATTCCATAGCGTCAAAGGCAGGCTTAGTGTAGTGTCATCGTGTGGTGCAAGGTAACGGTGCAAAATGTGCACTTTATGTGTTCATACTAGGTGAGGGCTAGGGGAAGAGAACAAAGTCTCCCTAGAAAATTTAAAGAACATGCGCAAAATAGGGTGCCGAACATCAGAAGCATATATGTTTCTATTCGGATAAATAAGCCGGCTAGCAATTTTAGGCCATAACTTAGAAACTTGAGAGTTGTCCGGTTGTTTATCTGGGATAGGCTTGCTATTGAAACCAAATATGGTGCAAAAAGTTGCCTAATCAAGAAAATAGGTTTTATTCCTTAGCCTAAAAGACAAATACAGCCAACCATCCCGTTGACACGGGGTTAGGGAACTAAGAAACTCATAAGTTAAGAGCTTATGAGTCGGGTGCCACATGTTTATCCAGTTATCTTAACCCCATGTTGTTAAAAACGCAACAAATTGAAAGGTCTAAATAACGAGTGGAGGTGATTTTTCATACCTTAAGCCTTTGGAAACGTTCATATTGCTCCAAAGATATAAAAATTACCGAACGATGGTCCTTATCAAACCATAATAACAAGTGGAGGCTTTCATTCGGTCAAATAGAGGGTTTATTCGGTCGAATGGACCTTCATTCGCCAAAACAGATGCCCTATTCGGTCGAATGGTTGTGCGCTACGAATAATTCTTCGCTCCCATTCGACCGAATCCTACACCTATTCGGTCGAATGTCACACCATTTGACCGAATGAACACTCCATTCGGGGTTACAAGCAGCTTCAAAAATCTTCCTCTGCAGATCTAGTCGGCCGAATGGGGTGTTCCATTCTGTCGAATAATATCTATTCGGCCGAATTTAATGCTTCATTCAGCTCTTCCATAAACTTGCCCAAATTTGATTAAGCTCATGTTCAATGCTCATTCGGCCAAATGGAGTGTGATTTTTGCACTTCTTTGCTTTGAGTAATCAAAACACTTGCCTTCTCAAAATCAATCAAGGTACTATAATTATGCTTTATGAAAATCCAAATACAATCGGGTTACCTCCCGTAAGTGCTTTGTTTAACGTTGCTTAGCTTGACGTTGCTTGATTAACAGAGAAATAAGGATAAAATTTAAACTAAGGACTTAAAATTTAACAAAATGCTAATGAACGATGATTCGAAGTAAATATACTCGATAAGTACCAATGATTATACCAATCATTTGACTTTGACATCATCTAACCTGATACGCTCAATGGTGTTGACTTCGTGAAGGTTGCTCTCATGGAAGAGTTTTAACCGATGTCCATTAATAATGAAACTTCCTCCATGATAGTCCTTCAGCTCTACCGTTCCATAAGGGAACACTTATAAAATCTTAAATGGCCCAGACCACCTCGATTTTAATTTCCCGGGGAATAACTTTGCTCTTGAATTAAAGAGCAGCACTTTATCCCCTACAAGGAACTCTCATTGGATGATACATTGGTCGTGCCAACGCTAAGTACGTTCCTTGTAGATGTGCATATTGTGGAATGCATCAAGCTGTAGTTCTTCCAATTCTCTCAATTGGGCGGCTTGCTTCTTGCAAAATAAGGTAGGGTCCAAATTTAGGGTTTGGATCGCCCACCAAGACTTGCATTCTAGTTCCACCGGTAGATGATATGATTTCCCATATAATAGCCGGAATGGGGTGGTGCCAATAGGGGTTTTGTAACATGTACGGTGGGCCCAAAGAGCGTCATCTAACATTAGAGACCTGTCTTTCCTATTTGGTTTACCACCTTCTTAAGTATTCTCTTGATTTCCCTATTAGCTACTTCCACCTGTCCTTGAGTTTGGGGATGGTAAGGAGATGTGCTCGTTTTAGAGCACATTTATTACCTCATTTTAGTGTCAAGTCTCGTAGTTTTGTATTGGTTTTATGTATATTATGCTTGATTTTACCTTGATCTTGTTTTCGAGTTGTCTTAAGTTCATTTCAGGCACTTTTGATGATTTCAAGGTGAAAGGCAATACATTCGAGCCTTTGACACACGTATCTTAGCTTGGGCAAGTGTTTGAAGTCACTCATGAAGATTTTACGGAGTTCAGAAAAGAGGGAAGTGAAAAAAAGAAAGAATGGTCTCAAATTCGACCAAATTTGAGAGACATTTGACCGAATGGTTGCAGATTCGACCGAATCTGAGACTCATTCGGTCGAATGGATGACTGTCATCAGAGATCTTGAGCCTTGCCACTGGAAAGGCCGAATGGAACTCATTCGGGCGAATGAGCTTCCATTCGGCCGAATCAACCTATAGATTCGGGCGAATGCTTGACAGAAATCGATTCCTCGAAGTCTCTGGAATGGGAGAATGGAAGACCATTCGGGCGAGTGGGATCACATTTGGCCGAATGAGACCTATATTCAAGCGAATGACAGTGTTTTCCTCCGGATCAACTACTTTTTAGGGCCGGCTCCTATGTATTTTAGGGTTTTCGTAGGTTTTTCTTATTTTGTTATAAATACCCCTTCCTCTGATGAGAGGAGGGGGGAGCTAGGTTTTATACTTTTATGCACTTTTAGATTTCTTAGCCTCCAAATTCTTTTAGGTTTAGCTTTCAGTTTTCAGTTTTTCTTCAACGCTTTGTAGTTCGATTTCTTTTCGTGTTTAGTTCATTGCTTTAATCTTAATTCATTGCTTTATTTCATTGCATGTTTAGTTCTAAGTTTATCGTTTATTAGTATAATTTCTGATTCTGTTTTCATTCTCGTAAATTCCTCCCATGTTCGTTTCTTTTAATATCTTTATGTCTTTAAGCATGAATATGAGTGAGTAATTCCTTTAGGGGTTTTGATAGGTGAAACCCTAGAAAAGCTATGATCTTTATCGCTTAAAATTGTAGAATCTATGTTAATAAGTAGTTTCGGATGCCGATGTGAATCTTGTCCTGCCACTCCTTTGGAGACATAGGGCGATTATAGGTTGTTCGTGTGATTTATAGGGTGACAAACTTCCTCTCGTATTGTTGGATGTCCATGCTAGTTATTATCAGATTTTCTTTAGTCTATCACATTCGATTTTGAAAGCTTCATTCCTAGGGTGAATCCAATCTTGTCCCCGTTTTTCTCTACTTGCTTTACTTCGTGATTTATCGTCATCTATTTTCTACTTATTAGTTTTAATTGAATTTCCAACTCCGACTAGTCTGGTTGTGTTAAAACTTGAAGTCTTGATATACCTTGTCTTCGTGGTTCGACCCCCTACTCCACTATACTCGTATAGTTTATAGGTTGGAATAAAAATTGTTTGCATAACCTGTCTTTTAGTTAACGACCTAAAATACCGGTTATCAAAATGGCGCCGTTGCCGGGGACAAGGCGTAATATTTAGACTTAACTTGTTTTAGCATAACTGTATTTCATTTCCTTTCTGTTTTTTTTGTTTTTCTTTTTGTGTGTGGTTGTCTTTGACTTAGGTGTTTGCATGCCCCATAGCAGGCGTAGGTCAAACCAGCCAATTACACCCTTAAATCCTGAAGTCCAACGTGTTAGTAGACAACGCCCTTCAAAGTATACCTCACAATCTGTCCAAAACCCACCCATTTCCATTATGGCCGACGAACACCAATTGTTTGGTCAATTTGGAACTCTTGGCTCACAAGAGTTCCAAGGGGGTGTAGTACTTCCTGTTGCTACTACACCTTACCAAATTTACCCTCATTTCACAAGAATGGTTAAGGAAACACCATTCAGTGGCTTAAGAAATAAATGTCCTCTTCAACACCTAGAGGCATTCTCAGATATTTGTGGACTTATCCCTCCTTGTTCTAATAGCCTTGATTATGTGCAAATGCACCTATTCCATTTGAGTCTAGCAGGAGATGCCAAGGATTGGTATAAATGCTTAGAACCCAATTCAATTATTAATTGGGCTCAACTAAAAACCGCATTTCTAGAAAGGTTCTATCCTACGGTTCGAACGCAGGATTGGTGAAAGAAAATGCATCATTCACCCAAGAGGATGATGAGAACCTTAGTGCTACATAGAGTAGGTTTAAAAGAATGATTAGAGCATGCCCCCACCATGAGTACGGGGAAAACCATCTCAACACATTCTTTTACGGTGGTCTTAATGACTCCACCAAAGCTCTTCTAGACTCAGCTATAGGTGGCCAGCTTTCCAAAATTCCTTGCACATAGGTAAAGGCCAAAATAGAGGAAGTTGATAAGAATAGTGCCTGGGGAGGAACTAGGAGTCAGGGATTACCTAGAGGGATGATAGACACAACTAACTTGGACAACATTAGCGCCAAAATAGAAGCCGTTATTGATAAAAAGTTGTCCAAGCTAAGCCTAGCCGGTAGTTCGAACAACACCCCAGTGCGTGAAAAGCACTTTGCATGTGCCATATGTGGGGGTACCAACCATGATACATCTTATTATGGTGGTTCGCACTCTGAGCATGTAGCTGCAGTTGACTATGGACGGTATAACCCAGAACCGCAGGTGATGAACTATGACGGTTATGGGTATAACCCTGATCATGTGGCAGCCCTTAACTATAGTGGACAGGGCCAAGGAGTAGGGTATGAGTAGGAACCTTTCTCGAACAATCAGCAGTACAAACCTCCCTTTAACCAAAATCAGGGAAACTTCCACTCGGGATACAACATAAATGGTCAAGGTGGGTTTAACAACCAAGGTTTCCAGGGGAACCAACCTAATGGGAATATGCCTAAACCTAATGTGTATAGACCCCCAGGGTTCAACCAAGGGCCTAGAAATGGTTCAAACCTACCCTTCTCGCCTAGTCAACCTAATCATGTGGCTCCTCAACCACAATAAGACCATAACTTAGGCAATAGCCAATTAACCTCCCAGGTAACAACTCTTACTCAGCAGAACCAAAGTCTAACTCAGATTAATCAGACTCTAATCCAACAAATGCAACAACTTCAAGCTCAGCAAAAGTTGTTTGAAACTCAACTTGCTCAGATAGCCAACCCACCTCCACCATTAATATTCCCATCTCACCCTCAACAAAACCCATCCGCCCAACCTCCACCAGAAAGCACTCCTGACTCTATCCCTAAACATCACACATGCAAGGCGATCTTCTTAAGATCGAGAACTTCATATTCAGATCCTACTATAGCTCTAAAAGATGATTTAGGAGAAGGATCCTCAAAGGATAGTGATTTTCAAATAGAAAATGAACACCAAGAGGATCTTGAAAGAAAGGAAGAGAAGGAGGTTGGTGAAGTGAAAGAGGAACCAAATGTCAAGGTAAATGGGTATAAGGTAAAGAAGAAGGATGAGGATGAGAGATGGAGGGAGATAAAAGAAAAAAGGAAACTTGAGTGTCAACATGCTCTGCCTCTACCTTTTCCTTACAAAAAGGTAGAGAAACAACTTCAAGAAAAGTTTCTTAAATTCCTAGAGCATATGCGGCAACTTGAAATGAAAATACCATTCTTAGAGGCCATGGAGCAAATGCCGCAATATGCTACGTATCTGAAAACCCTCTTAAGGAACAAGAGAAAGCTTGAGGGCAAAGTGATTAGTTTGCCAGAGCACGTAAGTGCCATCATTCAGGGCACGTGGGCAAAGAAGGAAAAAGCTAGAGGACCCTTTGTGCTCCCAGTCACCCTTGGAAAATTTGATTCTAAGGGAGCACTCGCTAATCTTGGGGCCTCCATTAGCCCTAATGCTGATTTCCATCACCAAACAACTAGCTTTCGACCTCAAGCCATCAAAGAAAACCATCCAACTTGCCAACCATAGTATAAAGGTACCATGTGGGGAATTTGAGGACCTCCCAATCCAAGTTCGGAACATTGTGGTTCCATGTGACTTTGTGGTACTTGATATGGTTGAGGATCCCTTTACCCCCTTCATCTTAGGGAGGGATGTGTTGAAGACATTGGGTGCCCTGATCGACTGTGAATCAGAGACTATAACTATGAGGGTAGCCCATGAGAAGGTGGTGTTTGCCTTTTCCAAGTCTTCCAGGGAACCCATGGTCGAGATAATATGTTCCTTTGATGTTCTTGACGGCATAGTTAAGGGGTGTGATGGTTTTGCTGCGCCAAAGTCTGCTGAGGTGATGGAGGAGGAAGTGATAACGAAGGGTGTCATTTTCGAAGTCGAGAAGGAATTCGTTATGATGGAGGATTTTGACAGTCCTAACGAGCCAGCCCTAAAAAGGAAGAGGGCTAAGAAGAAGAAAAAACCCAAAAAAAGAACGAGGGCTCCACCCTGGCTTGGGGGAACCCCGCATTATAGCCCTCCTCCGGATTACCCTGGTTCGACCTTACTTACTTCTGCCACCGATGCTCAGTGGAGGGTCTTGACTCCCCACGCCGGAGGTGATGGAGATTCTAGGAGTGAGTCCACTCCTATAGACATTGTAATTCCTTTTGTTTCTTTTTTTATCTAAACTTGTAGCGAGCTACGTCGAGCTAAACGACGTTAAACAAAGCACTTACGGGAGGTAACCCGGTTTATTTGGATTTTCATCGAACTTAATCATAGTACATTGATTGATTTTGAGAGGGCACAAGTGATTTGATCTAAGAAAGTGCGAAATCGGTGCCCATTCGGCCGAATGATAGGTCCATTCGGCCGAATGATAGGTTCATTCGGCCGAATGCACATTGAACAGGAGCTAAATCCAAGTTTGGCCAAGTTCCTGATAGTGCCGAATGAAGGATCAATTCGGTGGAATAAATCTAATTTGACCGAATGGAGTGTTCCATTCAAGTGAATAGATCTGCTGGGGAAATTCACAAGGCTGCTGGTAACCCCAAATGAACCTAACATTCAGGCGAACGTAGTTACATTCGACCGAATACTAAACCTATTCGGTCGAATGGGAGCGAAGATTTCTTCGTAACTCTACTCCATTCGACCAAATAGGTTATCCATTCGGGCGAATGAAATACCATTTGACCGAATGTAAGCTCCATTCGACCGTATGGAAGTCAGTTCTATAAATATTAGCTCATTCCACGTAAATTCGCACAGAAATTTTTCTACTCCTTCGACTCGGCCGATTTCCCCCACACTCTTGCTCTTTCTCATATTCCTCTACTCCCTTCCAAATCATCCTCATTTACCATGGGTCCAAGGAGAAACTTAAGGAACCCCTTCAAAAGGTCCATGAAGCATGGAGAGGGTTCTTCTTCGGGTGTGGCTCAAGAAGCTCAACAAACTGGTTCTCAATAACCGGAAGGCTCACAAAGACTTCCCGGCCAGGAACTATGGTTCGATGAGGACCATCCATCGATAATTTTCGTATCTTTAGAGCAATTCGAACATTTCCAAAGGCTTAAGGTACTGAAAATCAACTCCACTCGTTATTTAGACCTTTCAATTTTGCAACGAATGGGTATATACGAACAATTTGTTGCACTACTAACTACATGTGGGTTAGAGAACTGGATAAACATGTGGCACCCGTCTCATAAGCTCTTAACTTATGAGTTTCTCAGTTCCCTAACCCCATGCCAACGGGATGGTAGGCTGCATTTATCTTTTAGGTTAAGGAATGCGACCTATTTTCTTGATTATGCTGCATTTTGTGCCGTATTTGGTTTCAATAATGAGCCTATTCCGGATAAACAACTGGACAACTCTCGACTTTCCGAGCTATGGCCTAAAATAGTTGGCCGGCTTGTTTATCCGAATAGGAACATTTATGCTTCTGATGTGCAACACCCGGTTTTGTGCATGTTCTTTAAATTTGCTAGGGAGACTTTGTTCCCTTCCCCTAGACCTCACCTAGTACGAACACACGAGGTGCACATCTTGCACCGTTATCTTGCACCACACGACGACACTGCACTAAGCCTGCCAATAACACTGTGGAAGTTTCTAAATCTAACATTATATCCTCCCTAAGACGCATAGAGAGAAGGCTTGACCAGGTCCTCACCACCCAAGCCCACCACACCGCCCGGCTCGAACACCTCGAATAAAACTTTGAGCGGGCAAACTACCCATGGTATGATATGGCCTATCGCTCCCTCATGGTCGGAAAAAGAATGGCCACCCCTTCCTGGTTTCCTCGCCATGACAACTATAACGAGATATCACTAAGTCATGAGTTTGACCGGTTGCGGGTGGGTAAGCGTAGGTTTAATAACTTCACCCCGCTGGATGACTATGGGATGGACTACACGGGTGGGGAGGAGGAGGTTAATGAGGAGGATGACTAGGGGGATGATGAGGAATTTATGGGGGATGAGTAGTGGTGGACCTAACGGCCTCCCTTAGCGCCTATGACGGCTTCATCCTGGCTTGGGGGGGATATCCATAGTTCACTACTCGTTCTTTCGCGTGTCCTTTGGCCCTGGCTGTCAGTTTAGTGTTGTGTAGTGTTACGTTGCTTCGTGTTTTGTGTCTATTTCTAGGTGTTATTTTGTGCTTTGCGCTTTGCTTTTTAGTGTTGTTTTCAGGTATATATATAAGAAGTTCCACATGCCGCTGCACCAAGTACTGGTATGATTTCTTATGCAAAAATCCAAATTTATGTATTTAAGTTATTTTTATATTTGTTTTTACCCTTCTTTGCATCATATGCCCCCTTTCCCATCATACATTGACTTTATGCAAACTCGTATTCCCCTAGCCCTGTGCCTGTCTTGGGTATGAGATTATCAACTGTTTTCACTTAGCTTAGGGGGATCTGAGCTTGCTTGGTATGTGGTTTGGATGACTACCTATTGAGGCGTATTTCGACTAACCTAGTGAGGATTGAGCCTTTAGGACTTTATTATGAGTCCTATATTGATGAGTGTTAGTCAGGGAATCTTGAGAATGGTGTCTGTTCTCCTCCAGCATAGTCTACTTTTCTAAGGGTTAGGGGTGATAACACGTTTGTAGTTAAAGCTACATAGCTAAAGTGCCTACCATGAAAATCAATTTACTCTAGGTTGAGCCAAATTTGTGCCTTTGCTTTATTTTTGTAGCCACGCTATCTAACTCCACATGAACCAAATGTTCCCTCTTTTTACCTAGAGGATAGTCATGTGATCATAGTGAAATTGATATTTGTAGCATTGTAATATAGGATTTTGGTTTGGGGAAATGATCATTGGATGATTTGACTACGTACACTAGTGTTAGTGCATTTCAAAGAAGTATGCACATAGAAAGTTCAGAAAAAGCTTGAAAAGCACAAAGAAAAAAAAAGGGTAAAGGAAAGAAAAAGAAAAAAAGAGAAAAAGAAAAAGAAAAAGAAAATAAACAAAAAGAAATTAGAGAAAAAAGTTGAGAATAAAGTTGACATAGTGTATTAGAGTCTACTATTGGGAACTTTGGGATTGACATGGTTGTCGAAAGGCGTAATCTTCCTCGGTTTTATTTCCTTGGATCACTTACTATCCTCTATTTTCAACTCCACATTCCCAAATTCTACCATAGCTCGATCCAAACCTACATTACAACCCTTTCCAAACCTGTTCGACTTAACCTGATTAGTAAGATCAGTGCTGGAGAGCAGATAAGACACGATTTACGGGATTTCTCCCTACTTAGGTGTTTAATTCCCAACTCATTTTTAGTCGGATGATTTCAAGTGAAACACATACCCTATAAACACATGAGCGTAATGGAAATTTCCCACACCTCGTGGGAAATAACCTTGGGAGCATAGACTTGCGACCTCATTAGGTAGTGGGCGGAATGAATTATGATGTGGCTTACTTGGCGATCCCGAGTAGGTGTGAAAAGTTGATTATGCTCTTTAAATCCCATTGTACTTGCACACCCATGGCTAGGGAGGAGTTTCGCACGTGCACGACTTGCATTGACTTGAGCGTCACTTCCCATTTTTTTCATACGTCTCTTCATTCATTTCTTCATTCATATTGCCTTAAGCTGTCATTTCACCTTCCTATTTTGTTTGCTAGGGACTAGCAACGGTTTAGCTTGGGGGAAGTTGATGTGCTTATTTTAGAGCACATTTATTACCTCATTTTAGTTTTGTATTAGTTTTATGTATATTATGCTTGATTTTACCTTGATCATGTTTTCGAGTTGTCTTAAGTTCATTTCAGGCACTTTTGATGATTTCAAGGTGAAAGGCGATACATTCGAGCCTTTGACACACGTATTTTAGCTTGGGCAAGTGTATGAAGTCACTCATGAAGATTTTATGGAGTTCATAAAAGAAGGAAGTGAAAAGAGGAAAAAATGGTCTCAGATTCGACCGAATCTAAGAGACATTCGACCGAATGGTTGCAGATTCGACCGAATCTGAGACTCATTCGGTCAAATGGATGACTGTCATTAGAGATCTTGAGCCTTGCCACTGGAAAGGCTGAATGGAACTCATTCGAGCGAATGAGGTTCCATTCGGCCGAATCAACCTATACATTCGGGCGAATGCTTGACAGAGATTGATTCCTTGAAGTCTCTGGAATGGGCGAATGGAAGACCATTCCGGCGAATGGGATCACATTCGGCCAAATGAGACCTATATTCGGGCGAATGACAATGTTTTCCTCCGGATCAACTATTTCTTTTTAAGGCCGGCTCCTATGCATTTTAGGGTTTTTGTAGGTTTTTCTTATTTTGCTATAAATACCCCTTCCTCTAATGAGAGGAGGGGGGAGCTAGGTTTTATACTTTTATGCACTTTTAGATTTCTTAGCCTCCAAATATCACTTTTAGTTTTAGCTTTCGGTTTTCTGTTTTTCTTCAACGCTTTGTAGTTCGATTTCTTTTCGTGGATATCAAATTAAAGCTTTTGTAAGTTTAATTCCTTCCTTTAATCTTAATTCATTGCTTTATTTCATTGCATGCTTAGTTCTAAGTTTATCGTTTATTAGTATAATTTCTTATTTTGTTTTCATTCTCGTAAATTCCTCCCATGTTTGTTTCTTTTAATATCTTTATGTCTTTAATCATGAATATGAGTGAGTAATTCCTTTAGGGGTTTTGATTGGTGAAACCCTAGGAAAGCTATGATCTTTATCGCTTAAGATTGTAGAAACGATGTTAATAAGTAGTTTCGGATGCCGATGCGAATCTTATCCTGCCACTCCTTTCGAGACATAGGGCGATTATAGGTTGTTTGTGTGATTTATAGGGTCACAAACTTCCTCTCATATTCTTGGATGTCCATCTAGTTATTATCATATTTTCTATAGTCTATCACGTTCGATTTTGAAAGCTTCATTCCTAGGGTGAATCCAATCTTGTCCCCGTTTTTCTCTACCTGCTTTACTTCGTGATTTATCGTCATCTATTTTCTGCTTATTAGTTTTAATTGAATTTCCATCTCCGACTAGTCTGGTTGTGTTAAAAGTTGAAGTCTTGATATACCTTGTCTTCGTGGTTCGACCCCCTACTCCACTATACTCGTATAGTTTGTAGGTTGGAATAAATTTTTTTTGCATAACCTGTCTTTTAGTTAACGACCTAAAATACCGGTTATCATAGGGTGAACCGACTTTGTGCACGACACCATAATTTTTTAATAGTTTATTCAGTTCATGCTTAGCAAAGTGTGAACCCCCATTACTTATGACTACTTTGGGAACACCGAATCAAGGTAAGATTATGCTTATAAAAATCTTAATAACGACTTTGTGATCATTCGTAGGCGAGGGGATGGCCTCCACCCATTTAGACACATAGTCAATCCCTACTAAGATGTATTGGTTCCTATGAGATGAAACAAATGGGCCCATAAAGTCAATTCCTTAATAGTCAAACACTTCACACTCAAGGATGTAGTTCTGAGGCATCTCATTCCTCATTGAGATGTTGCCAACTTTTTGGCATCTATCACAACTCTTCACAAAAGTTTCAACATCCTTGTGTAATGTTGGCCAATAGAAACCCACGGTGGCGACCTTAACAGCAGTGTTCATTATACCATGGTGGTCGCCACATGCTTATGAATGATAGTGAGTTAGGATTTTGGGAACTTCCTCTTTAGTGACACAACGGCGGATTATGCCGTCGGCGCAGACATGAAATAAATAGGGATCATCCCAAAAGAAGTTCCCGACTTTACCAAAGAAGGCCTATTTCATAGCCCTTGATTCAAACTCTAGAAGTTCTCCACAAGCCAAATAATTCGCAATATCCGCAAACCAAGGGGATTTCCCAACTTCTATTGCTGCCATTAGGGTTTCTTCAAATATTTCATCTTGGATAGGTAGGGCGTAATTATTAAGCTCGGGTAACCTAGACAAATGGTCAGCTACCACACTTTCGCTACCCTTCCTATCTTTTAATTGAAAGTCGAATTCCTGTAATAGGAGCACCTAATGGATCAACCTCGGCTTTGCATCTCTCTTTATCATTAAAAACTTCAGAGCCAAGTGATTAGTGAAAACTACAACTTTTGAACAAATAAGATATTCGCGAAGTCTCTCAAAAGCATAGAGTACCGCCAACATTTCCTTTTCAGTTGTAGAATAGTTATGTTGTGCAGGATCTAGTGTTTTACTGATATTGCATATAACGTGGTGCTTTCCTTCCTTTTTCTACCTAAGGACAGCACCAACAGAAATATCACTGGCATCACACATCAATTTAAATGGAAAACTCTAATCAGGAGCTTGCACAATAGGCGCAGATATCAAAGCTTCTTTTAGCATGCTAAAGGCATCCAAGCATCTCTCAACAAAGTGAAAATCGATATCTTTCTGAAGCAATTCATTCAAGGGTTTTTCTAGATTCCAAAATCCTAAGATGAGACGCCTATAAAATCTTACGTGTCTAAGAAATGATCGTACTCCTGTAACTGAGGTAGGTATTGGAAGATTCCTTCACATTAATTTTGGCAGGATCTACCTCTACGCCTTTGAAAGACACTTTGTGGCCTAGGACGATGCCTTCTTGAACTAAAAAGTGACATTTCTCCCAATTTAGTTCAAAATTTGTTTTCTTGACACCTTAATAAGACTTTCTCAAGATGTGTCAAGAAAGTGTCAACATATCAGCAAATATAGCCAACATGCACCTCTGGAATGTAGATGGACCATTGCATAAACCTAAGGGCATTCTCCTATAGGAAAAAGTCCCAAAAAGGACAAGTGAACATTGTTTTCTGTTAGTCCTCGGGGTGGATTGGGATTTGAAAGAAACCCGAGTAACCATCCAGAAAACAATTGTACCTGTGCCTGGCCAGTCTTTCAAGCATCTCGTCGATGAAGGGTAAGGGAAAGTGATCCTTTCTTGTATCCTTATTGGGTTTGCGATAGTCAAAGCAAACTTGCCATCCTATGGTGGCTCTAGTGGGGATCATCTCTCCTCTGTGGTTCTCGACAATGGTCATTCCTCCCTTTTTAGGAACAACATGAACTGGGCTAACCCATCTACTATCTAAAATTGAGTAGATGATGCCAACCTTGAGGAGTTTGAGGATTTCATCATTAACTACCCCTTTCATGTTTGGATTCAGCCTTCTTTGCAGCTTTATGGAGGAAAATGTTCATTATCAAGATGAATCCGGTGCATAACAAGGGATGGACTAATCCCTTTTAAATCACCTAGTAAATACCCGATGACATCTCGATATTTCCTCAATAAAACAAGTAGTTTTTCCAACGAATTGTCATCGAGCTCATAATTCACTATGACAAGACTGCCTTCATCATCGTCAAGATAGGCATATTTTAGGCTGGGAGGTAAAGGTTTCAAAGTTACTTGGGAGGAATGCTTAGGACTTTCCCCCCTATGCATAATACCTTCCTCAAACTCACAAAGTTGCTCATACTCTGCTTTTCTCATCCCATAATCCTAGGCCTCATCTAATTGGGCCTCCAACTGCTCATCTATTGTAGAGGTTTCCTCATCATCCACATGCTACCCAACCTCTATTTCCCTAGCCCCATAACAATCCTCACTCTCCCTATCACCTACTTCAAGGCAAAAGACCTACTCAACCATAGGCTTCTTTAAAAGGGGAGAGATTTTGAAGACTACCTTTACTTGGGCTACTTCTACCGTTATGGTATCATCATGGCAATTAATGACTGCTCAAAGTGTTTTCAGAATGGCTCTGCCCAAGATAAGTGGAGTATAAGGTTCCTCTTCCATTTCCATTTCTACAAAATCACAAGGGACCACTAGTTCTTCTACCTGAATAGGTATGTCGTCAAGCTCTCCACATGGCACTTTAATGCTCCTATCAGCCAGTTGGATTGTTTTTCTTTAAGGTTTTAGGTCAAAGGGGAGATTTTTGGCGATCGATAGAGGCATAAGACTAAATGAAGCTCCTAGATCGGCAAGTGCCCCTTTAGGATCAAGGTTTCCCAACTTTACAGGGAGGTTAGAAGAACCCGGATCTCTCTCCCTTATAGGCATTTTCCCTTGCAGTATGGAGCTAAGCTAATGAGGGAGACTGATTACCTCTTCCTCAATCTTTTTCTTGTTGGACAATAAGTCTTTCAAGAACTTAGTATACTTTGGCATTTGTACCCTAGCATCGAGGAAAGGGATTTTCATCTCCATCTTCTGAACATGTTCAAAAAACTTCTTGATCTTATCATCAAGTTACTTCTCAACTTTCCTATAGGGAAAAGGAAGCGGGGGTTCATATAACCATTCTAACCTCTTTCAATCCTCTGTCCTCTTCCTCCTCTCCTCCTCACTCTCTACTAGCTTCTCACTCCCTAACTTAAACATTGACGTCCTCCCTACCTCTTTCATTCTCAACCTCTGACCCCTTACCTCGTTCCTCCTCTTTTACGTCCTTATTCACTCTCGTCTCATCACTCACCCGTACCAATGGTGCATCAACCGGATATGAAGGACCGTTATATTGTGTCCCTGATCTCAGGTGGATAGCCTTAGTAGTGTGTTGGTTTGGGTTTGGGTATTGAGGTGGAGATTGTATAGAGGGGTTAGGTTGAGGGTGAAATAGGAATAGCAGTGGTGTAGGAGGATTAGCCATTTGGGCTAGTTGAGTTTCAAACAACTTTTACTAAGCTTGAAGTTGTTGCATTTGTTGGATGAGAGTCTGATTAATCTGAGTTAGACTCTGATTCTGCTGAACAAGAGTTGTTACTTGGGAGGCTAAATGGTCATTCGTTGATGTATGACCATGTTGTGGTTGAGAAGCCATATGATGAGGGTTGCTAGGCGGAAAAGGTAGGTTTGAACCATTTCTAGGTCCTTGGTTAAACCCTAGGGGTCTATATACATTAGGCCTAGGTAGATTCCCATTAGTCTGGTTCCCCTGGAAACCTTGGTTGTTAAACCACCTTGTCCATTTCTATTATATCCCGAGTGAAAGTTTCCCTGGTTTTGGTTTGGGTTAAAGGGAGGTTTGTATGGTTGGTTCGGGAATGGTTGTTGTCCATACCCTGGCCCTTGTCCCTGTCCACCATAGTTAAGGGCTACTACATGATAAGGGTTATACCCATAACCGTCATAGTTCATCACCTGCGGTTCTGGGTTGTACCCTCCATAGTCAATTGCAGCTACATGCTCGGAGTGCGAACCACCACAATAAGATGTATCATGGTTGGTACCCCCACATATGGCACATGCAAAGTGCTTTTCATGCACTAGAGGGGTGTTCGAACTACCGGCTAGGCTTAGCTTGGACAACTTTTTATCAATAAAAGCTTCTATTTTGGCGCTAATGTTGCCCAAGTTAGTTGTCTATCATCCCTCTAGATAATCCCTGACTCCTAGTTCCTCCCCAGGCACTATTCTTAGCAACTTCCTCTATTTTAGCTTTCACCTAGGTGCAAGGAATTTTGGATAATTGGCCACCTACAACTAAGTCTAGGAGTGCTTTGGTGGAGTCATTAAGACCATCGTAAAAGAATGTGTTGAGATAGTTTTCCCCATGGTGGGGGCATGCTCTAATCATTCTTTTAATCCTACTCCAGGTAGCACTAAGGTTCTCATCATCCTCTTGGGTGAATGACGTAATTTTCTTACGCCAATCCTGTGTTTGAACCATAAGATAGAACCTTTCTAGAAATGCGGTTTTTAGTTTAGCCCAATGAATAATTGAATTGGGTTCTAAGCATTTGTACCAATCCTTGGCATCTCCCGCTAGACTTAGATGGAATAGGTGCATTCGCACATAATCAGGCTATTAGGACAAGGAGGGATAAGTCCACAAATATCTGAGAATGCCTCTAGGTGTTGAAGAGGACATTCATTTCTTAAGTCACTAAATAGTGTTTCCTTAACCATTCTTGTGAACTAAGGGTGTATTTGGTAAGGTGTAGTGGCGACAGGAAGTACTACACCCCCTTGGAACTCTTGTGAGACAGGAGTTTTGAATTGACTAAACATTTGATGTTCGTCGGCCATTATGGATATGGATGGGTTTTGGACAGATTGTGAGGTGTGCTTTGAAGGGTGTTGTCTACTCACACGTTGGATTTCAGGATTTAAGGGTGTAATTGCTTGGTTTGACCTACGCGTGCTATGGGGCATGCAAACCCCCAAGTCAAAGACAACCACACACAAAAAGAAAAGAAAAACCATAAATCAAATGAAATAAAGTTATGCTAAGAACAGAAAAGTCTAAATATTACGCCCTGTCCCCGGCAACAGCGCCATTTTGATAACTGGTATTTTAGGTCATTAACTAAACGACAAGTAATGCAAACAAATTTATTCAAACCTAGAAAGTATAGAGTATAGTGGAGTAGGGGGTCGAATTAGAAAGACAAGGTATATCAAGACTTTAACTCTTAACATAACCAAACTATTTGGATTTAGAAAATCAACTAAACTAACAACGAGAATGCAGATCACGATGAGTTAAACGGTAAGTCAAATAGAGAAAAACGAGGACAAGATTGGATTCACCCTAGGAATGAAGCTTTAGAAACCGAACATGATAAGTTAGAGAAAATCTGACAATAACTAGTATGGGCATCCAAAAATACGAGAGGAAGTTGGTGATCTCACAAATCACAACGAACGACCTATAATCGCCTTATGTCTCCAAAGGAGTGGCAGGACAAGATTCGCAATGGATTTCGAAACTATATATTATCATCCTTTCTACAACCTTAAGCAATAAAGATCATAGCTTTCCTAGGGTTTCACTAATCAAAACCCCTAAAGGAATTACTCACACATATTCATGCTTAAAAACATAAAGATATTCGACGATGCAAAAGAAACAAGCATAGAATGAAATCATGAGAATGAAAACCAAAATAAGAAATTATGCTAATAACCGAAAAATATAGAACTAGGCATGCAATGAAGTAAAGCAATTAATTAAGAGCAAAAGAAGAGATTAAACACACAAAAGCTTCAATTTGATATCCACAAACAGAATTCGAACTACAAAGCATTGGGGAAACTGAAAACCAAAAACTAAAACTAACAAAATTTGGAGGCTAAAGAAATCTAAAAGTGCATAAAAGTATAAAACCTAGCTCTCCCCTCCTCACATCAAAGGAAGGGTTATTTATAACAAAACAAGCAAAACCTACGAAAACCCTAAAATGCATATGTGCCGGCCCTAAAAAGAAGTAGTTGATCCGGAGAAAAAAACTGTCATTCGCTCGATTTAAAGTCCCATTTGGTCGAATACAATACCATTCGCCCTGATACACATACATTTGCCCATTCCAGATGCTCCGAATAATCGATCTCTGTCCAGCATTTGCCCGAATGAGGATGTTGATTCGGTCGAATAGAAGCTCATTCACCCGAATGAGTTCCATTCAGCATTCCCAGTGGCAAGGGTTAGATACTATGGTTTATCACTCATTCGACTGAATCTGTCTTAGATTTGGTCGAATCTGCAACCATTCGATCGAATGTGTCTCAAATTCGGTCGAATCTGAGACCTAGCATTCCTCTTTTCACTTCTTTCCTATTCTACACTCCATGGGATCTTCATGAGTGACTTGGAACAATCACTAAAGCTATGATACACATGTTAAAGGCTTGAATGCATTGCATTTCGCCTTAAAATCATCAAAAGTACCTGAAATGGACTTAAGACAACTCGAAAACAAGATCAAGGTAAAATTAAGCATAATATGCATAAAACCAATGCAAAACTATGAGACTTGACACTAAAATGAGGTAATAAATGTGCTCTAAAATAAGCACATCAATAACAAGGGGTGGACTAATCCCTTTTAAATCACCTAGAGAATACCCAATGACATCTCGATATTTCCTTAATAAAACAAGTAGTTTTCCAACGAAATGTCATTAAGCTCAGAATTCACTATGATAGGGCTGTCATTCTCATCATCAAGATAGGCATATTTTAGGTTAGGAGGTAAAGGTCTCAAAGTTACTTGGGGAGAAGGCTTAGGACTTTCCCCCTTATGGATAGTACCTTCCTGAACCTAAAAAAGTTGCTCAAAATATGCTTCTTTGCTCTCATAATCCTAGGCCTTATCTAATCGGCCCTCCAACTTCTCATCTATTGTACAGGTATCCTCATCATTCATTTGATACCCAACCTCTATTTTCCTTTCCCCATGACAATCCTCACTCTCCCTATCATCTACTTCAAGGCGACAAACCTGTTCAACCATAGGCTTCTTTAAAAGAGGGGAGATTTTGAAGACTACCTTCACTTGGGCTACTTCTACCGTTATAGTGCCATCATGGCAATTAATAACTTCCCAAAGTGTTTTTATAGGGAGGTTATAGCGACGGGGATCTCGCTCCTTAATACGCATTTTCCCTTATAGTATGGGGCTAACCTGATGGGGGAGACAGATTACCTCTTTCTCATGCTTTTTCT
Source organism: Dysphania ambrosioides (assembly GCA_026401315.1). Classification (NCBI taxonomy): domain Eukaryota; kingdom Viridiplantae; phylum Streptophyta; class Magnoliopsida; order Caryophyllales; family Amaranthaceae; genus Dysphania; species Dysphania ambrosioides. The sequence continues at coordinate 13,475,474 of CM048671.1, read as the reverse complement.
TGTTGGACATTAAGTCCTTCAAGAAACTAGCATACTTTGGCAACTGTGTCGTAGCATCAAGGAATGGAATTTTCATGTCCATCTTTTGCAAATGTTTAAGAAACTTCTTGAACTTATCATCAAGTTACTTCTAAACTTTCCTATAGGGAAAAGGAAGCACTTCCTACCAAAACACTATTAAAATGAAATCCCACAATTACCCTCATCTGAATAAGTGTTCTAACCTCTTTCTCTCCTCAATCCTCTTTCTCCTCTCTTTCTCATTCTATACTAGCTTCTCACTCCTTGTCTTATTATTTTGGTCCTCCCCACCTCTTTCACTTTCAACTACTGACCCCTTACCTTGTTCCTCCACTTTTCCATTTGTATCCACTCTCGTCTCATCACTCACCCGTACCAATGGTGCATCAACCGGATATGAAAGACCATTATACTGAGTCCCTGATCTCAGGTGGATAGCTTTAGCAGTGTGTTGGTTTGGGTTTGGGTGCTGAGGTGAGGTTGTGTAGAGGGGTTAGGTTGAGAGTGAGATGGGAATAGCGGCGGTGGAGGAGGATTAGCCATTTAAGCAAGTTGAGTTTCAAACAATTTTTTATTGAGCTTGAAGTTGTTGCATTTATTGGATGAGAGTCTGATTAATCTGAGTTAGATTCTAGTTCTGCTGTGCAAGAGTTGTTACTAAGAATGCTAAAAGGTCATTGGTAGAGGTATGACCTTGTTGTGGTTGAGAAGCCACATGATGAGGTTGATTAAGCGGGAAAGGCAGGTTTGAACCATTTCTAGGTGCTTGGGTAAATCCTAGGGGTCTATACACATTAGGCCTCGGTACATTCCCATTAGTTTTGTTCCCTTAGAAACCTTGGTTGTTAAACCCTCCTTGAGCATTTCTGTTGTATCCCGGGTGGAAGTTTCTGTGGTTTTGGTTTGAGTTAAAGGGAGATTTGTACGATTGATTTGGGAAAGGTTGTTGCCCATACCCTACTCCTTGTCCCTGTCCACCATAGTTAAGGGCTGCTACAAGATCAGGGTTATACCCATAACCGTCATAATTCATCACCTGCGGTTCTGGGTTATACCCTCTATAGTCAACTCCAACTACATGCTCAGAGTGCGAACCACCACAATAAGATGTATCATGGTTGTTACCCCCACAAATGGCACATGCAAAGTGCTTTTCACGCACTGGAGGGGTGTTCGAACTACCGGCTAAGCTTAATTTGGACAACTTTTTATCGATAACTACTTCTATTTTAGCGCTAATAGTGTCCAAGTTAGTTGTGTCTATCATCCCTCTAGGTAAACCCTAACTCCTAGATCCTCCGCTAGTACTATTCTTAGCAACTTCCTCAATTTCGCCTTTTACCTGGGTGCAAGGAATTTCGGAAAGTTGGTCACCTACTATTAAGTCTAGAAGTGCTTTAGTGGAGTCATTAAGACTATCGTAAAAGAATGTGTTGAGATGGTTTTCCCCGTACTCATGGTGGGGGCATGCTCTAATCATTCTTTTAAATCTACTCCAAGTAGCACTAAGGTTCTCATCATCCTCTTGGATGAATGACATAATTATCTTACGTCAATCTTGCGTTCGAACCGTAGGATAGAACCTCTCTAGAAAAGCGGTTTTTAGTTGAGCCCAGTTAATAATTGAATTGGGTTTTAAGCATTTATACCAATCTTTGGCATCTCCCGCTAGAATCAAATGTAACAGGTGCATTCGCATAAAATCTGGGCTATTAGGGCAAGGAGAGATAAGTCCACAAATGTTAGAAAATGCCTCTAAATGTTGAAGAGGACATTCATTTCTTAAGCCACTAAAAGGTGTTTTCTTAACCATTCTTGTGAACCGAGGGTATATTTGGTATGGCGTAGTAGCAATAGGGAGCACTACACCTCCTTGGAACTCTTGTGAGCCAGGAGTTCCGAATTGACCAAACAATTGATGTTTGTGGGCCATTGGGGATTTGGATGGGTTTTGGACAGACTGTGAGCTGTGTTTTGAAGGGCATTGTCTACTCAGACGTTGGATTTCAGGATTATAAGGTGTTCTTGGCTGGTTTGACCTATGCATGCTGTGGGGCATGCAAACAGCAAAGTCAAAGACAACCATAAACAAAAAGAAAAAAAAAGCAAGTAGAAATGACATGAAATAAAAATATATTAAGAACAAAAAAATCTAAATATTACGCCTTGTCCCCGGCAATGGCGCCATTTTGATAATCGTTCTTTTAGCATCATTTTACTAAAAGATTAGTTATGAAAAAAAAAATTATCCCAACCTACAAACTATACGACTATAGTGGAGTAGGGGGTCGACCCACGTGGACAAAAGATATTAAGACTTAAGTTTTTAACACAATCGGACTATTTGGAGTAGGAGACAACTAAAACTAATAACAAGAAGATAGGTAACGATAAATTACGGGGTAAATCAACTAGAGAAAAACAGGGACAAGATTAGATTCACCCTAGGAATGAAGCTTTCAAAACCGAACATGATAGGTTAGAGAATACGAGAGGAAGTTGGTGATTCCACAAATCACAACGGAACGACCTATAATCGCCCTATGTCTCCAAAGGAGTGGCAGGACAAGATTCGCATCGGATTCCAAAACTACATATTATCATCATTTCTACAACCTTAGACAATAAAGTTCATAGCTTTTCCTAGGGTTTCACCAATCAAAACCCCTAAAATAACTACTTACACATATTCATGCTTGACAACATAAAGATATTCAATAAAGCAAATAAAACAAACATGAAAGGAAATCAACGAGAATGAAAGCAAATCAGAAACTATTCTAGTAAACGATAAATATGGAACTAAACATGGAATGAAATAAAGCGAATGAATTAAAAGAAAAGTAATAGATTAATACTCACAAAAGCTTTAATGTATTATCCACGAACATAATTTGAATGACAAAATCCAGAGCTCGGAGTACAAACGTTTAGAAAACTGAAAACCGAAAGCTAAAACTAAAAGAATTTGGAGGCTAAACATAACTAAAAGTGCATAAAAATATAAAAACCTAGCTGCTCTCCCTCTCGTCAAAGGGAGGGGTATTTATAACAAAACATGAAAGAACTACGAAAACCCTAAAATGCCTATGGGCCGGCCCTAAAAACAAGTAGTTGTTCTGGAGAAAACATAATCATTCGACCGAACTCAAGTCCCATTCAGCCGAATACAACTCCATTTGCCCAAATGCACTTCCATTCGCTCATTCCAGAGACTCGAAAGAATCGATCTCTGTCCACCATTCGCCCGAATGTATGGTGTGATTCAGCCGAATGAAAGCTCATTCGCCCGAATGTATGTTCCATTCGGCCTTCCCAATGACCAAGGATTAAATGCTCTGAAGTCTGCCTTTCATTCGACCGAATGTGTTATCTTCACTTCTTTCCTTCTTGCACTCCGTGTTATCTTCATGAGTGACTTGAAACGTTTACCCAAGCTATGATACACGTGTCAAAGGCTCGAATACATTGCATTTCACCTCAAAATCATCAAAAATACCTAAAATGAACTTAAGACAACTCGAACAAAAGATCAAGGTGAAATCAAGCATAATATGCATAAAACCAATATAAAATTATGAGACTTGACACTAAAATAAGGTAGTAAACATACTCTAAAATGAGCACATCCAGTTTCTTCATCATTTCTAGCTAACGCTATGGAAGAAGATGGGTACAAAGTTAGAATTCAATACATCTAGTCAACCTGAAACTGATGGGAAAACTGAAGTTACTAATCACACCTTGGGAACACTTTTGCGATAATTGATCTCTTAGAACTTTAGGGAATGGGAAGAGGTATTACCACACGTAGACAATTGGTCTTAGTCCCTTTGAAGTGTTCTATGGGTTCAATCATTGTATGCTTTTTGATTTAGCACTTATTTGAAGTTAAGGCTAACTTTAACCAAGAGAAAGAGAAGAGAACTAAAGAGATTAAGAAGATGCATGAGCAAGTTTAGTCCAATATTGAGAAAATGAATGAACAAGGTAAGGCGCAAATTGATAGAAAGAAGAGGGATTCGAGATAAAAAGAGGGTGATTATGTATGGATTCATCTAAGGAAAGAAAGTTTTCATCACAAGACGTTCCAAACTTAGTCCTAAATCAAATAACCCATTTAAAATCTTGGAAAAGATAAACAACAACACTTTTAAGGTAGAACATATAGAAGATTATGGAGTATTTGCTACCCATTGTTGATCTTAGTCCTTTTAATGAAGCTCATGAGGATTTGCCAAGTTAAAGGGCAAACTTTTTATAGAAGGGGAGGATGTTGGGGATAAAGGAGCTTTTCAATTACATATTATGAAAGATCCCTTAATTATGAAAGATGTAGCCCAATGTGCTACAAATATGGTGGAAAGTCAACAAGAGAAACATATTTTTTTTAGTATAATCTTCTAAGGCGTCGACTTTCCTAAAATGGAAACTTTCCAATTTAGAAAACTTTTTAATTTGGTAAAGTAATAGTGGGCTTAGTAAAAGTTGCTCTATAGTTGGTCAAAGCTAGGTCAACGTGAGAGTCAAAGGTTGACCAAAGAAGTTGGTCGATGTTCGTATCTCAAGATGGTGTGGGACATTCAAGAGTTTTGGTGGTTCTTGATAACTTGAAGAGTTGGGTATGTTAAGAATACTTGGAGAGTTTGATTGAGAATGGAAACTTGAAGATATACACGTCTAATATGGATAAGAGTATAAATTATTTAGCTTCTTCAAAGATAAGGCAAATAGAGTTATATCTGATAAGCAAGTTTTATATTTTGAATCTTTCAAGTATTAGGTAATTACAATAGGCTAATCATGGGAATTTCAAATTTTCATGCATTATTACCTTAGGAAGTTGATTCTTTTATTTTTCTAGCTAAGCTTATCTTAGGGATAGTTAGCGAAAGTCAGATTTTATCTTCTTTCCTAGGGATTCACGTATATTAGATTCATTATAGCTTTGACTACTTGTTATTCACATAATTAGGTTGTTGTGCACGTGTTTAGCTAGATTTTTAGTGTTTTGAAAATTCTTTTAAACCCTAGGGAGCTCCTACTATATAACGGAGTCAAATGTCATTGAATGAAATTAGACTTTGATGAATTAAAGCCTTTGTCATTCATGACTATCTTGAATTCTCTATGCTTTTGGATTAAATATTAGTGTGCTAGCCTATTACACTTACTCATGAAAATAATGGTGTTCCGAGGATGTTTTGCGGAATCTTTGGTTATGAATTTGTATCCAAACAATCCCTAGATTAATAAACTAATTTATCAATTTGTTTTTCTGAACAGATGTTTTTTTGAAGCGATGTTTTTCTGAATGTGTTTGATTGTGTTTAAGCTAGGTTTTTCATGAGTTATTAAAGATTAAAAAGGTAAAGTCATTGATTGACAATAAGGATAAAAACTTCCTCAGAACACCACCTATTTCATAAATGAGTGAAATAGGATAGCAAAGGATGAACATACTAAACTTTACAAAAGACTTTAGCTTAACATGTGCATAACAACCTGAACCGAAAAACTCTAGCTAAACATGTGCATAACAATCTAATTACGTGAATAACAAGTAGTATATGCTATAATAACTCTAATATACATGAATCCCTAGGAAAGAAGATAAAATCTAACTTTGGCTAACTATCCCTAAGATAATTTTAGCTAGAAACATAAAAGAATCAACTTCTTAAGGTACAAATGCATGAAAATCCAAAATCCCCATGATTGGCCTTTTGTAATTACCTTATACTTGAAAAGACTCAAAAGATAAGACTTGCAAGTGAACTAGGACTCTATCTCCCTTATCTTTGAAGAAGTTGAATCAATTTGCACTCTTCTTCATGTTCGGCGTGTATATCTATAAGTTTCCATGCACCATCAAACTCTCCAAATCTTCTTATCATACCCAACTCTTTAAGTTATCAAGAATCACCATAACAATTTAATGTCCCACATCATCATGAAGTGTACGAAACATGGACCAATTTCTTTGGTCAACCTTTGACTCCCACATTAACCTAGCTTTGACCAACATTCACCAAGCCCGTATTCAAGCCCTACTCCTAAATTTTGAAACTTTATGGTTTCAAAATGTTTTATTTAATCCTTACTTCAATATTAATTAAGTTCCTACTACTACTTTCTTATTGTTGAAAGTTTCCCAATCAAGAAAGTTTCCATTTTAGAAAAGTCAATGAAAGTCAATTCCTTTACACACCATACTAAAATAAGTATGTTTCTCTTGTTGACATTCCACCATATTTCCATCATGTTGGGCTACATCTTTGATTATTAAGGGATTTGTAATCTGTAATTGCATAGCACCTTGATCTCCAACATCCTCCCCTTCATAAAATTTTTCCCTCGAACATGGCAAATTCTCATGAGCTTCATAAAAAGGACTTAGATTAGCAATATTGAAGGTAGAAGATACTTCATAATCTCCTAAAAGTTCTACCTTACAAGAATTATTGTTGATCTTCTTCAAGATTCTAAATAGGCCATGAGATATAGGACTAAGTTTGGAACGTCTTTTTGATGGAAAACGTGCTTTCCTTAGATGAATCCATAAGTAATCACCATCTTTAAATATCAAATCCCTCTTTATTCTATCAATTCATGCCTTGACTTGTTTATTCATCTCCTTAATATTGGAATAAACTTGCTCATGCATCTTTTTGATCTCTTTAGTTCTCTCCTCTGCCTCTTGGGTAAAGTTAGACTTTACCGCAAATGGTGCTAAATTAATAGGCATACAAGGATTGAACCCATAAACCACTTCGAAGGGACAAAGAGCTATTATCTTGCTTAGAACCCTATTGTATGCAAACTCTGCGTGTGGTGTACCTCTTACCATTCCCTAAGGTTCTTAGTGATCAACGATCGCAAAGGTTGTCCCAAGATGCAACTAGTCACTTCAATTTGCCCATTATTTTGAGGATGACTAGACGTATTGAATTTTATCATTGTACCAATATTCTTCCATAAAGTTAGCTATAAATGTCTAAGAATATTTTAATCATGATCACTTATCGTAGACTTAGGGATCCCATGTAGATGAACCACCTCTTTAAAGTAAAGATTAGCAACCTGAATTGCAGTGGTAGAGGCATATGGAGTCCCTACAGAAGCGAGTAAATTTTCGCCTTTTGAAACGTGGGACACATTTTGACTATGAACTCCACATCACGTGCCATTTTGGGCCAAAAGAAATGTTCAGCTAGAAGGGCTTTGGTCTTTTCAATACCAAAGTGTCTAGCCATGCCTTCTTCATGAAATTCCTTGATGAAGAAGTCTTTCAAACTATGTTTAGGGATACATACTTGGCTTTTTTTATTGGAATCCCTTCAAATAGATAGTACTTCCCCCTAATAGAGTTCTCCAAAGTCAGCATCTCTCTTATAGCATTCCTTTAAGATCTTAAGGCCAATAATGTTAGTCTTTAATGAATTCAGAAGGAGATATGTTCTTGAAAGTACATCTGCTCCCTTGTTGAGTTTTCTCGACTTGTGCTTTTCCATCTAGCCGAAAGAATTAAGGAACTTAAACTATTAATCATATTAAGGTTGTAACTTTTCTTATATTTCCAAATACTTTAAGGCCTTATGTTCAGAATGAAGGATGAACTCTTTCTGGACAAGATAGTGTCGCTAATGATCAAGTGCACGTTGTCTTAGGTAAGGCACTTGCACTTAGATTCATTTATATTTTCACTAAAATAGGTAAGGGTCTTCCATTCTAAGATAATACTACACCAATATCAATCCCCAATGTATCGCATTCTACTTTAAAGACATCTTCAAAGTTTGGGAGTGCTAGGATTGGTGCTGAAGGCAACTAATTCTTGACCTCTTCAAATGCATTATGAGATTGAGGATTCCACTCAAATTTCTTAAGTTTTATGATTTGTATAAGAGGAGCAATAAAAGTATTGAAATCATGAAAAAATCTTCTATAGAATGATGTCAGACCATGAAAGCTTTGAACTTGTTGGGTACTATTTGGAAGAGGCTAAATTCGAATTTCTTCCACTTTACTTTTATCTATCTATATACCTTGAGAAGAGACAATAAAGCCCAGAAACACATCTTCTGAAGTATAAAAGTCACATTTTTTCAAGTTTCCATAAAGCATTTCATGAGTTAATACTTCAAATACCCTTTTTAAGTGCTCTTGATGTTCTTCTTTAGATTTAATGTGGATTAGAATATCATTAAAGTAAACCACGATAAAGGAAAAAAAAGGGCTTAAGACACATGTTCATAAGCCTCATAAAAGTGCTAAGTGCATTTGAGAGACCCAAGGGCATCACAAGCCACTCATATAACCCTTTTTTAGTGTTGAATGAAGTTTTCCATTCATCCCCTTCATGGACTCGAATCTGATGATATCCACTCTTCAAATCAACTTTTGATAACACCTTGGCTCTATATAGATCATCTGATAAGTCATTTAGCCTAGAAATGGGGAAATAGTTTTTGATGGTGGTCTTATTGATGGCTTTACTATCCACACACATGCGACACTCTCTATTATTCTTTGGTACTAATAGAGTAGGTACGACATATGGGATCAATGACTCCCTTATCATCTCTTTCTCTAACAATCCCTCTAGTTGCCTCCATATCTCCTTAGTTTCTTTAGAGTTTGTTCTATATGCAAGCTTACTGGGCGGAATAGATCTTGCAATAAGATCTATTTTATGTTGAATGCCATGTTTAGAAGGAAGAAAAGAGGAAATCTCCTTTAGGAACACGTGATCAAAGGTTTCTAGCAAGGGGGTGAGTTCACGGTGGATAGGTTTCACCTTAATTAGTTCCTCCTCTTCCTCCAATCTCGCTAATATAAGGGGTGGTATAAGTTGATGCTCATGTTGTTTAGCTTTCAAGATAGTGGTTAGGGTATGTGTTTCAAATTTGGGTAGGCCAGGGTTTGGTTTTTTGGTGGTAGGTTTATTTAGTATCATATGGTTTAGGGTAATGGGGTGGTTATTTTTGGTAAAGGAATATGTGTTTTTATATCCAACATGTATCATCTTCCTATCAAACAACCAAGGTCTTCCCAACAACACATAACATGCATCTATAAATATAACAGCACACCATAATTCATCCTTATATCTATCATTACTGAAATTAACCAAGAATTTAGTTTTATTTCTTTGCCATAATTGAGCCATTGGATCATATAAGGATGTGGATGCAGTGATGTAGGCAAGTTGAGCTTCTTTACTAATGTTTGAGATGCGAAATTAATACAACTTCTTCCATCAATGATCAAAGAGCAAAACTTTCCTTCGATAGTGCATTTCACTAGGAAGATAGCCTTTCTTTGTCGTTCATCTTCTGTTTAGGGCACGCTACTCAACACCCTTCTCACTACTAAACACTCTCCTTCATCCGGCTCAAAAATCCCTAGTTGATCTTTTTCATTCTCCCCTTCGACAACTACATCTTCTTCCTAAAATAAGGATTGCTATGCATAAAGTATTCAGCTAGTGACACAATCTTTTTATTAGGGTAATCAAATGCAATATGGTAGACCTTGCCATCTAAAATGCCTCCTAGAATTGAGTTGGGGTTAGATTGGGTTATTTTTTAGAGAAAACATTGTTTTTGGTGGATTAAGAAGGTTGGGACGTGTTTGATTAGGGTAGGTTTGTGTATTTTGGGTGGGTTTAGAATATGCTTTGGTGATTTTTTGTTTGGGTTTGGTTTTCTGTTGTTTTCGACCATATGTATGATAATCGACTTTTAGCGTTGTTTACTAAAAGACTAGTTATACAAACAATATTTATAATCACCTAATACTACTACAACTAGTGTAATGGTAAGTCGGGGGTTGAACCTCAAGGACAAGGGATGCTAGTTTCTAGACTTGATGTAAAGAGTATATTTGAGATGCGGGTTGTCTAAGTATACTAATGACAAGAAAGAAAGAAAGAATAAAAATGATAATAAACAATAAAAGAAAAACGAAGATAGATTAGCTCCACCCTAGGCAGGACAACAAAACTAGTAGATAAACTAGGTCAAGGGAAATCGATCAACAATCAATCAAGACACTCTAGATATATAACGAGTGGAAGTTTACGACCCTATAAATCACATGAACAACCTTTAATCGCCCTATGTCTCTTAAGGTGTGGTAGGACAAAATTCTCATTGAATATCAATTAAAAAATCATCGATAATCTCGAACCCTTACCCTACACATGAAGAACAAGCCAAATCTAGGGTTTCACCAATTAAACCCCTAAGAGAAGTACTCGCACATAGCCATAAATGAAGACATATTAACAATAAGAGTAATTAAATCAACAAAAGAAATAAGTGAAAGCATTAAACGGAATAGAGCAATAAAGGAAATGAGAACTTACATAAACGAGAATACTGGAATGAAAACTGCTTGAATCCATAATATAGTGCTTGAAAAGAAGAACAATAAAAGCCTTAAATCTAAACTAGTGCATGAATGAAATAAAAGCAATGAAATGATGTTCCAAGTTGAGGCACAAGAGCTCTCAAAATAGGCATGAGGGTTTTACACAGAGCAAGGGGATATTATACCCTAAGGACATAATGAGGTAAAACCCTAGAAGAAGCCTCGAGGGCCAGCTTAACAAAGAAATAAATTCTGCGGAAATAGGCACCATTCGACTGAATGATGGGTTGATTCGGCCGAATGGGAGTGGATTCGGCCAAATGGTTATGTGCTTCGCCTAAATCAGAAAGCTTAAGCAAGGGAACAAAATCTAGGGACTGTCCACCTTTCAACTGAAGGAAACCTTGATTTGGCCGAATGGATGGTGATTCGGCTGAATGGGTGGTGATTCGGCCATATCAGATAACTTGCTTGAGCTGTCATCCATTCAACCGAATGGTGCTCAGATTAAGTCGAATCTGAATCTGAATCCTGCTACACAGCTTCTTCGAAGGGTCCAATGGCTTCTAAACTTTGTGGGATCTTTGAGAGTGACTTGAAACATGTGCCCAAGCTATTATACGCACATCTAAACTTTTGATAAGAGTGTCAAAGCCTCGAATACGTCACACTTTACCTTGAAATCCTCGAAAATACCTGAAATGACCTTAGAACAACTCGAAGACAAGATCAAGGTAAAATCAAGCATAATGTGCATAAAATCAATCTAAGACCGCGAGACTGGACACTACAATGGGGTTGTAAACATGCTCTAAAACGAGCAAATTACTACACCAAAAGGTTTAACTCCTCTAAGGTTGAATATTGATGTAACTCCTTTACCCTAGAACTTTGATCCCCTAAACCTCCTATAAATCGCACCAATGCTGGTGCCTCATTCTCATCAACACCACACATTAACAAATACCCCTAAAATTCAGGTGCATACTCCACCATTTTTCCAAGTTATTTAAGATGATGAAATATCATAAAATTCTCTTGAACATAGTAGGAAGGTACGAACTTCTCTTTTAACAGTTTTTCATCTTTTTCTAAGTCCTCACCTTATCGTTTCCCATCATTTTCCTCTTGTTACACATGTTTTCCAACCATGTGGAGGCATCAGGTTTTTTTCTAATCAAATATTCTTTCTACTACTCTCAACCATTCTACAAATTTATCAACATCGAATCTCCCATTATACACAAGTAAATCAACTTTTATATAAAAAAAGGAAGGGTTAGATTTTGAGTTACCAAATCATTTGTGTATAGGAGACATTGGATTCTCCTCCTCTAAATGGTGTGATGGTGGACCATTCCCTCTTTGTCGAATGTGCCTTGCTTGAAGGTCTCTAAGTTGCACCCTCAACAACTCAACTTGTCCCTCTAAACACGCATTCCTCTCACCAAAAGACTGAAGAAGCCATGGATATCCCAAGACTCTTTTAGTTCTAGTACCAGATGTATTTTTAGAAAATAAGATAAAAAATACAAGTCAAAATTGCACAAGAAATTCGCCAACTTTTGGGCCGCTAAACGGATGTTTTTCTAATGTATTTTAATGTGTTTAGGCTAGGTTTTTCGTGAGTTATAATAGAAAAATAGGTAAAGTCATTGAATGACTCCAAGGATTGTTTGGATAAAGATTCACCACCAAAGAATCTGAAAATCTTTTTCAGAACACCACCAATTTCATCAACGAGTGAAATTGGCTAGCAAAGGATAAACACATTAAACTTTAATACAAAATCTTAGAGAATTTAGTATGTTATAAATGACAAAGGTTTTAATTCATCAATATCTGATTTCATTCAATGTTAATTGACTCCTTTATATAGTAGATGCTCCCTAGGGTTGCAAGAAGTTACAAAATACCTAAACTCTTCAAGTCTTTATCTTCCATCAAATTATTTAAAACTTCTTATCATATCCAATTTATCATGTCATTAGGAATAAAAAAAACAATTCCCATGCCATCTAGGAATACACAAACATGGACCCACTCCTTTAGTCAAACTTTGACACCTACGTTAAACTAGCTTTGACTAACTTTGACCAAGCCTGGATTCAAGCCCTACTCCTAAAGTTTGAACCTCTATGGGTTTAAAACATTTTATTTAATCCCTACTTTAATATTAAGCAATTTCCTACTACCCCTTTCCCAAAGTAGGAAGTTCTCTAATTCGGAAAGGTTCCATTTTAGGAAAGTCATTGAAAGTTAACACTTGAGAAGACCATACTAAAATAAGTATGGTTTTCTTTTTGACTTTTCGTCGTGTTTGCAACAAGTTAGGCTAAATATTTGAGAATTATGGGATCTTTTGTAATCTATAATTGCAGAGCTCCTTGATCCATAACAGTTTTGATTTTGTTTTGTTTTAACTCTTTGTTGTCTTTACTTTAAATATGTAGTGGCATGCTAGGGTTTTTCTTCCTCTATAAATAGGACGTGTTTTTGTATGTCATGGCATGTTGTGGAATAATATTGAATTTTAAACTATTTTACTTGCATTTTCACATGTGAATTGCTAGAGTTTTCTAGGGTTTAGTAGAAGAGTTTGTGTGAGAAGTGAGTGTTCCTTCTTTCTTGAATTTTCATGAATCAAACGTTAAGTTGAGTGTTACTTGTTAGGAGATTTACATAGTACGAGAGTTGAGTGTTCCTCTTTTACATATCTTGATTTTTAAGTGAGTCCTAAATATCTAATTTTCTTTCTTTCTTTTACTATCAAAATCCATACACAGAACTCCAAAAATACGTACCCTATATTTTACCATTCAAATACCATAACACATGTCTAAATCCCATCTTCACTTCTAAGTCAAAACACATTTTCCTTGGCCTTTTCTAAAGCATACAAATCTGTCCATTTTATTTAACCTACTTATGATCCATTTGTCTGGTAAATTATAGTGTCCTTCTACTAGTTTTACATCACAAGTCTTATCTTCTAAGTCATTTCAATTGTGATGTAATTATATCTATCCAGTCATAAGAATTTTGAATTTCTATGCTTTGTTCTCTCATGAAGTTGGTTTTTCTAGTGTTTCTAGTTAATTTTATCTTAGGGATAATTATCTAAAGTCTTCATTCCTAGGGATTCATGTGTATTGTAGTCATCTTTGCTTAAACTACTTGTTAATCGCGTATTTAGGTTGTTATTCACGTGTTTAGCTAGAGTCTTACTCTTTTTAAACTTCCTATAAAACTTAGGGAGCTCCTACTATATAACGGAGTCGAATGACATTGAATGAAATAAAAATTTTATTTTAAACCTACTTGTCTTTGTGACGTTTAGAATTCTCTAAGTTTTTGGATTAAAACTTGGATTACTCGTTCCTTTGCTAACCTAATTATTAGTTGGTGAATTAGGTGGTGTTATTAGGAATCTTTTTACAATATTTGGTCGTGTTTCTATAATGAATTAATCTTTAAAGTTACCATTTATTCTTTTATAGTATTCCAAAATCACGCATAAAGTCAAGAAAAGCATATTAAAACACATTATTTGTTTATCCCATTTTAGGCGATTGTTCTTTGGTGTAAGTCTAGAAAATCTTGTATTTTTCGATTTTAATATATAAAATACAACATCTTGTATCAGAGCTAAGGTATTTTGGGGACATAAATTCATGTTCTTTGATAAAAACAAACCTTGAGCTCACACCGTTAGATTAGGACATAATTTCTCGTAACTTTGAATGGTAATATCTCCTTCGTATCTTATGTAAACTGAACAATTTTTTTTTCATTGGAATTTTATCTTTTCAAATTTTATTTTTCTAAAATTTTGTCAAATTTCATTAAGATACGCGCTTTGTGGCAAATATAATATTTTATCTCATTTCTCGTAGTAATTCAACTGTTTGTAAGTTTTTTCCTTTTTCTTTAGTTCTACTGAATCTTTTTCAAAGTTTCTTTTTTCTTGGAATACATATATTGGAAGGAAGTTAGGGATCAAATTTCATCAAATCTGAACATTAACGAGCTCCCATCAGTTTGGAGCTTAGTTAAGGTTTTGGGCCTTAGAGTCGTCCAAAGTGATGGTGTCATCAAGAAGCTACAACCAACATAGCCAAAAGGATGATTACATGTCATTGGGTGAGAGGAATGCACGCCTAGAAAGTGAAGTAGAGTTTTTGAGGGCTCAACTTAAATATCTTCAAACAAGTTTCATTAGGCAAAGAGGAGATGACCCTTCTTCACGTAACATAGAAGCGGAGGCTCATGCGTAATTGATATGATAGAGGATATCAACTTCGAAGGATTGATTGAAGCTTCAAAGAAGGATGCTACCATGGGAGAGTTGTTGGCTTATGGAGACACAAATCTTCTAGGTGTATCAAAGGGGAACATTTGCATGTGCATGATAACATAAAAATATGAATGAGGATTGGTGGACATGGGGAATAAGTTGGTTTTTCCTATGAGTTTTCTCCCATTTCATTTGATAGGGTTTTTCTCATTTAAGGCATAGGTGTGTTTTCAAACTTTCCTTTTTTTTGGTTATATGATTTTATAATGTGTGGCAGCCATGGAGGTGATGATTAATGGAAGGCCTTGATCAAAAGCTAAAATCTTGGAGTAATTTTCGAAGATTGAAAATTTTGACTAAGGAGGAAAATTTAATGACTAGGGGAGGTGCTTATTACATCCTGTCCGTGCTTTATTACAACTTAAGTGACATGGCATGGGTATGGACGTGGCTATACACATGTGATTGGATATTTAATGTTTTTCTTTAAATAAAATAGGATTAGAGTAGTTAATTTGTAATATTATCTTTTTAGGTAGGATAAGATTCTAATTAAGATAAGATAGTGTTAGAGTTTTGGTAGGATTATGTAATAAATAGGTGGCATTATCCTATTGGTTATTAGGAGTCCTTTTAGAAGTAGGAGGCTTAGTCATAATATGATTGAAACTCTCAAGCTATGGGTAAAATAGATTTGCACCCAAGCTTGGAAAAATCAGATTTGGAGATTCTTTTCTTTGTATTCTTCAATAAACTTAGAGAGTTTGTAGTTTTTCTTGGTGTGTAACAAAGAGTTGTGAATTCATGCTTAAAGCTTTAGATTCACGTGAGGAAGTGTAGTAAGCGAGGGTGCTTTGTTTAATCAATTCTTAAACTTTCGCCCTAGATTTTAAACCTTTGGTGCGTAGCTTTAAAGGGTTTTATATCTAGTTCTATCCCTTTTATGTGGATTAAGCTTTCAATACCTAGATTCACATCAACTTTTGGTGCTCTTGTTGAGAGGATTCGAAGCATACTCAAGCAATATGGATTCCAGTGGTGATGATGAACATGAGATGCCACTAGGATTCAAAAAAGGTTTGACCTTGCAAGAAGCCAAAGCCTTGTGCATGGAACGCGAGTTGAAGGAACTGAAGGAATGTATGAATGAAGTGTTGAAAATTATGGGGAAGAAGGAAAAGTCCTCAAGCAAAGGTAATCTCTTCCCATGAATCTAACTCTAGCGAAAGTGATGGTGAATTGATAACCGTTCTTTTAGGTTGTTTAACTAAAAGAATAGTTATGCAAACTAAATTTATAAACACCCTAATACTACTACAACTAGTGTAGTGGTAAGTCGGGGATGAAACCACAAGGACAAGGGGTGATAGCTTTTAGACTTGATGCAAAGGGTTTATTTGGAGACATGATTAGATGAATCTAATGACAGAAAATAAAGCAAGAACTAAAACGATGTTATGCTATGAAGGGAACATGGGGACAAATCAGTTCCACCCTAGGAAGGACAATCAATTTATCAAAAAGCTAAATTAGGAGAAATCAGTCAACAATGAATCATGACACTTAAGATGACGAGAGGAAGTTTGTGACCCTATAAATCACAAGAATAACCTATAATCGCCTTATGTCTCCAAAGGAGTGGCAGGACAAGATTCGCATCGAATATTAATCAATTAATCATTAACAATCTCAAACCCTAACTCTACGCATGAAGAACGAGCTAACCTAGGGTTTCACCAATCAAACCCCTAAGAAAACTACTCACACATAGTAATAAAGACTAGGGCATAAACAATGAAAGAGAACATGATTGAAAGGACGAACGAGTTAAATGAAATGAACAAGAAGCAACGATAATAGCGAGAGGAATGAAATTTAGAAAAACAATACTTGAAAGCATTAAACAAAATAAAACAGAAAAGAATCAATACCTTGTTTAAATGAAATTGCGTGAATGAAAGAGAAACTGAATCCAAAATAGAAAGCTTGAAAACAAGAACAACAAAAGCTGTAAACCTAAACTAATGCATGAAGTAAATGAAAAGCTTTAAAGTGAAGTTCTAGGTTGAGGCACAAAAGCTTCCAAAGTAGGCATGAAAATTATTTACAGAGCAAGAGGGTATTTATACCCTAGGTACATAAGGGGTAAAACCCTAGGAAAAACCCTCGAGCGCCGGCCTAAGAAAGAACCAAGAAAGTTGGAAATAGGCTCCATTCAGCCAAATGGAGGGAGGATTTGGCCGAAAGAGTGGCCATTCGTCCGAATAGGAATGCCATTCGCCTAAAATAGAAGCTTGGTATTTTTCCACCCTGTCCACCATTCGGCCGAATGACTACAACCATTCGGCTAAATGTGTCTTGATTCGGCCGAATGAGTCTTCATTTGGTCATTCCTGAGAGCTTGATTTATGTGCTTGAATCCCTGTCTTCCATTCGACCGAATGGATGTCAGATTCGGTTGAATCTGAACCTGAACCTTGCTGAACAGCTCCTTTGAAATGTCTAGTGGCTTCTGGATTTTATAGGATCTTTGAGAGTGACTTGGAACGCATGCCCAAGCTATGATATGCGCATACAAACTCTTGATAAAGGTGTCAAAGCCTCGAACACGTCTCATTTTACCTCAAAATTATCGAAATCACCTGAAATGACCTAACAACAGCTCGAGGACAAGATTAAGGTAAAATTAAATGTAATGTGCATAAAACCAATATAAAAGCATGAAACTCGACACTAAAATGGGGTTGTAAACGTGCTCTAAAATGACCACATCATGAATCCAGTGTTAGAAGCTCAAGGAGGCGTAGCAAGAGGGACCCATCCTCTTCAAATGATGATGAGGAATCATATAAAGGGCGTAGAAGAAAGAGTTTAACGTGGAAAGAGGATCAAAGCTTGAGACTTGAAATCCCTGAGTTCAATGGAATTTTAGACCCAGACAAATTCCTAGATTAGATCCGCAGAGTTGAACGAATTTTAAGATATAAGGACTATGATGATCATAGATCCTTTAAGGTTGCTGAACTCAAACTCACTTATTATGCAATTTGTGGATTGAAGGTTTGTAAAAGAAGAGGAGAAAGGAGGGGCGTTCCAAGATCTCATCCTTGACAAAACTAAAGAAGTACATGCAAAAAGATTTGTTCCTCAAGACTTTGAACAATATAATTTTATAAAAGTGCATACTTTTAAGCAAGAAAGGAGGTCTGTGGAGGAATACTTGATGGAATTCCAAAATCTAGCCATGGTGTGTGGGCTAGAGGAGAAAAAATACCACAAGGTGGCTCATTTTGTGGCTGGTTTAAATGACCCAATCAAGGAAAAAGTGGAATTACAAGCCTATTGGAGCTTTGATGAGGTGTGTACAATAGCAACTACGGTTGAAAGGCAAACACGTAAACCTAGAGGGATCTTTCGATCATTTGAAGCTAAAGGGGTGTATGATATGTCTAATGTGAAGTCTAATCTTGAGAAATCCATAAAGCCACAACCTTTTGGGAGAGATAAGGGAGGAAGTTTGAGGCCCCCTATGGGAGATCAACGAACTTTCTTCAAATGTAAGGGACAAGGCCATATCCAAAGGGATTATCCCCATGCTAGGATTGCTACTACTCGGACTTGGGAGGAAGATGAAACCCTTGAAGAAGAGGAGCATGAGCTAGAAGAGGAAGAAGGTAACACATCTTTTGAAGTCCTAGAGGAGGATGTGGAGGAGGTTATGGCATAAACTAGGGGATCTAGCCTAGTGTTGCGAAGGGCATTGCAATCCAAGTCCTTACCATTAGAGGAGAGCCAAAGGTAGAAAATCTTCCTCACAAGATGCAATGTCCAAGGAAGACTATGTGATGTGATTATAGATTCAGGGAGTTGCACTAACGTGGTTTCTACACTCTTGGTGTTCAAGTTGGAGGTGCCCACTCAAATCCATCCTCAACCATATAAGCTCTATTGACTTAGAAATTCAAGTGACGTAAAGGTTAGTAAACAAGCATTGATTTCGTTCAAAATTGGCAATTATAAAGATCAAGTGCTTTGTGATGTTTATCCCATGGATGCGTGTCATATTCTCTTAGGAAGACCTTGGAAATATGACAGATTTGTGAAGTTTGATGGGAGGACAAACATATATGTTGTGAGGAAGAATGCGCAAGCCAAAGCATTTGCTTTGAAGCCTTTAATGACTCCAAAAACTTATTCCAATAAAGATGATGGAAAGGGAGTGTTATTGGTGGATGGAAAGGAATTGGAGAAGGAGGCAAAGGCAAGTAGCATGGTTTATGTGCTGGTGGCTAAGGAGGTAGAGAACGGAGCCCACGTGGTTCCAAGATCTTTGACACCACTACTCACCGAGTTTAAAGATGTTTTTCCCGATGATTAACCTCCGGGCTTACCACCAATTTAAGGGATTGAACATCAAATTGATCTCATTCCAGGAGAACAAATACCTAACAAGCCATCTTATAGGTGTAATCCGGAAGAAACAAAGGAAATTCAAAGGCAAATCGAAGAACTCATGGCACGTGGGTATGTAAGGGAGAGTATGAGTCCTTGTGCAGTGCCTACTTTGATTGTGCCAAAGAAAGATGGAGCTTGGAGGATGTGCATTAATTCGAGGGCTGCAAACAACATCACCATCAAATACAGGTTTCCTATTCCTAGACTTGATGATTTATTGGATAAGTTATATGGTGCGCAGGTCTTCTCTAAGATCAATCTTCGAAGTGGATATCATCAAATATGAATGAAGGAAGGTGATGAATGGAAGACATGTTTCAAAACAAAACTTGGGCTTTATGAATGGTTGGTTATGCCTTTTAGCTTAACTAATGCACCTAGTACCTTCATGCGTTTGATGAATGAAGTCTTAAAACCATTCCTAGGTAAATTTGTTGTTGTTTACTTAGATGATATTCTAATTTATAGAACTTTTATTTATGATCATCTAAGCCACCTAAGGAGTGTGTTTGAGGTTTCGAGAAAACAGAAATTGTATGCTAAGCTCGAAAAGTGCTACTTCATGGTGCCTAGTATCACGTTTTTGGGCTATTTTGTGTCCAAGGATAGGGTTTCGGTGGATCCATCCATGGTGGAAGCAATAAAGTCATGGCCTATTCCTAAAACTATGACAGAGGTACGTGCTTTTCATGGGCTAGCCTCATTCTATCAAAGGTTCATGAAGAATTTCTCGCCCATTGTTGCTCTTATGACTGAATATATCAAGAAGGACAAGAAGTTTGAATGGACTAGAGATGCAAATAAGGCCTTTGAAGCTATTAAGGAGATGTTATGTCATACACCTATTCTAGCCTTGCCAGATTTCTCTAGACCTTTTGAGGTGGAGACTGATGCTAGTGGAGTTGGAATGGGCATTATGCTCATTTAAGGGAAGAGGCCCATTGTATATTTTAGTGAGAAGCTTAATGGGGCCAAATTGAACTACTCAACTTATGACAAGGAATTTTATGCAATTTTAAGGACTTTGGACCATTGGAGTCACTATCTAAGGCCAAATCACTTTATATTGCATTCTGATCATGAAGCTTTGAAGCACATCAAAGGCCAACATAAGCATAATCCACGACATGCCAAGTGGGTTGAATTCTTGCAATCCTTTCACTTTTCTTTGAAGTATAAGGACGGTAAGTCTAATGTGGTGGCAAATGCACTTTCAAGGTGGTATTTGTTGCTAGGTGTCCTAAACTCCAAATTACTTGGTTTGGATCTCATTACACAATATTATGACCAAGATGAGAATTTTGGGCCAATCATGCAACAACTCAACAAAGGGGCCATGGGTTCCTATGTTCTTCATGATGGTTTCTTGTTCAAGGGAATTCAATTGTGCATTCCTAGGTGCTCAATTCATGAATTGCTCATGAGAGAAGCGCATGGTGGAGGAATATCAGGACACTTTAGGATCACAAAGACATTGGCTATGCTCCAAGAACACTTCTATTGGCCAAAGATGATTGTAGATGTTGGAGCCATCCTATCCCAATGTGCAACGTGTCAAAAGGCAAAGGCTACTTTTCACCAAGGTCTTTATACTCCATTGCCTATTCCAGAGTTTCCTTGGGAGGACATGGCTATGGACTTTATTGTGGGGTTACCAAGAACTGCTAGGGGGAAGGATTCACTCATGGTGGTGGTTGATAGGTTCTCTAAGATGGCACACTTCACACCATGCCATTATATAGATGATGCAACGAATATTGCAGATTTGTACTTTAGAGACGTCATTCGCTTGCATGGAGTTCCAAAGACGATTGTGAGTGACAGAGACACGAAGTTCATGAGCTATTTCAGGAAATCATTATGGAGATTGATAGGGACTAAGCTTTTATTTAGCACTTCTTATCATCCCCATACAGATGGACAGACAGAAGTCATGAATCGAACTTTAGGTGTTCTCTTACATGGTTTGGTAAGTAAAACACAAAAGGATTGGGATTTAAAGCTAGCACATGCAGAGTTTTCCTACAACAGATTTCTAACCTATGCAACAAAACATTCACCATTCGATGTTATCTATGGAGTGAACCCAAGACTACCTATTGATTTCATGGGGATTCCCAAAGGGGAATTAGTTCACAAGGATGCGAAGGCCAAGGTTGACTATATACAAAAGCTTCATGCTCAAGTGAGAGCAAGGATTGAGAAGGTCAATGATATATATAAGGCTAGAGCTAACAAACACAAGACTCAACATACTTACAAGGAGGGAGACTTGGTTTGGTTGCACTTGATGAAGGAAAGATTTCCTAATCAATGTAAGAACAAGCTTATGCCTAGGTGTGATGGTCCATTTAAAATAATTAGTAAGGTGGGTGATAATGCATATAAGCTTCAGTTGCCTAGAGACTATGGAGTTCATGCCACATTCAATATAGACGACTTAACACCTTATGTGCCTGATGATCAACTTTGAGGTTTGAAGACAAAATCTTTTGAAGAAGAGGAGTATGATATGATAGAGGATATCAACTTCAAAGGATTGATTGAAGCTTCAAAGAAGGATACTACCATGGGAGAGTTGTTGGCTTATGGAGACACGAATCTTCTAGGTGCATCAAAGGAGAACATTTGCATGTGTATGATAACATGCAAATATGAATGAGGATTGGTGGACATGGGGAATAAGTTGGTTTTTCCTATGAGTTTTCTCCCATTTCATTTGATAGAGTTTTTCTCATTTTAGGTATAGGTGTGTTTTCAAACTTTCCTTTTTCAGGTTTTATGATTTTATAATGTGTGGCAGCCATGGAGGTGATGATTAATGGAAGGCCTTGATCAAAAGCTAAAATCTTGGAGTAATTTTTGAAGATTGAAAATTTTGAATAAGGAGGAAAATTTTATGACAAGGGGAAGTGCTTGTTACATTGAACGGTGCTTATTACATCTTGTCGGTGCTTTATTACAACTTAAGTGACATGGCATGGGTATGGACGTGGCTACACACATGTGATTGGATATTTAGTGTTTTTCTTTAAATAAAATAGGATTAGAGTAGTTAATTTGTAATATTATCTTTTTAGGTAGGATAAGATTCTAATTAAGATAAGATAGTGTTAGAGTTTTGGTAGGATTATGTAATAAATAGGTGGCATTATCCTATTGGTTATTAGGAGTCCTTTTAGAAGAAGGAGGCCTAGTCATAATATGATTGAAACTCTCAAGCTATGGGTAAAATTGATGTGCACCCAAGCTTAGAAAAATCAGATTTGGAGATTCTTTTCTTTGTATTCTGATAACCGGTTTTCTAGGTCGTTAACTAAAAGACAGGTTATGCAAACAATATTTATTCCAACCTACAAACTATACGAGTTAGCGGAGTAGGGGGTCGAACCACGAAGACAAGGTATATCAAGACTTTGACTTTTAACACAACCGGACTATTTGGGGTTGGAAATTCAGTTAAAACTAATAGGTGGAAAATAGACGACGACAAATCACGAAGTAAAGCAAGTAGAGAAAAACGGGGACAAGATTGGATTCACCCTAGGAATGAAGCTTTAAAACCGAACATGATAGATTACAGAAAATCTGTTAATAACTAGCATGGACATCCGAGAATACGAGAGGAAGTTGGTGACCCTATAGATCACACGAACAACCTATAATCGCCCTATGTCTTCAAAGGAGTGGCAGGACAAGATTTGCATCGGAATCCGAAACTATTTATTAACATCGTTTCTACAATCTTAAGCAATAAAGATCATAGCTTTCCTAGGGTTTCACCAATCAAAACCCCTAAAAGAATTACTCACTCATATTCATGCTTAAAGACATAAAGATATTAAAAGATGCAGCAGAAACGAATATGGAATGAAATCGCGAGAATGAAAACAAAATCAGAATTAATAAACGATAAAATTAGAACTAAACATGCAATGAAATAAAGCAATGAATTAAGATTAAAGGAAGGAATTAAACTTACAAAAGCTTCAAATTGATATCCACGAAAAGAATTCGAACTACAAAGCGTTGAAGAAAAACTGAAAATCGAAAGCTAAAACTAAAAGAATTTGGAGGCTAAGAAATCTAAAAGTGCATAAAAGTATTAACCCTAGCTCTCCCCCCTCCTCATCAGAGGAAGGGGGTATTTATAACAAAATAAGAAAAACCTACGAAAAACCCTAAAATGCATAGGAGTCGGCCCTAAAAAGAAGTAGTTGATCCGGAGGAAAACACTGTCATTCGCCCGAATATAGGTCTCATTCGGCCGAATGTGATCCCATTCGCCCGAATGGTCTTCCATTTGCCTATTCTAGAGGCTTCGGGGAATCGATCTCTGTTAAGCATTCGCCCGAATGTACAGGTTGATTCGGCCAAATGGAAGCTCATTCGCCCGAATGAGTTCCATTCGGCCTTTCCAGTAGCAAGGCTCGAGAACTCTGAAGACTGCCTCTCATTTGACCGAATGAGTCTCAGATTCGGTCGAATCTGCAGCCATTCGGTCGAATGTCTCTCAGATTCTGTCGAATTTGAGAGCATTCTTTCCTCTTTTCACTTCCCTCTTTTCTGAACTCCGTGAAATCTTCATGAGTGACTTCAAACACTTGCCCAAGCTAAGATACGTGTGTCAAAGGCTCGAATGTATCGCCTATCACCTTGAAATCATCAAAAGTGCCTGAAATAAACTTAAGACAACTCGAAAACAAGATCAAGGTAAAATGAAGCATAATGTACATAAAACCAATACAAAACTATGAGACTTGACACTAAAATGAGTTAATAAATGTGCTCTAAAACGAGCACATCATATTCTTCAATAAACTTAGAGAGTTTGTTGTTTTTCTTTGTGTTTAACAAAGAGTTGTGAATTCATGCTTAAAGCTTTAGATTCACGTGAGGAAGTGTAGGAATTGAGGGTACTTTGCTTTAATCAATTCTTAAACTTTCACCATAGATATTAAACCTTTGGTGTGTAGCTTTAAAGGGTTTTATATCTAGTTCTATCCCTTTTATGTGGATTAAGGTTTCAATACCTAGATTCACATCAGTAATCTACACGTGACAAACTTGGTAACTTGTATTCTAACACTTCTTTCTTTGACATTAAAGTTGATATACCAAATTATGATGGAATATTATATGAAGATTAATTTATAGAATGGTTGAGGGTAGTGGAGAGTGTGTTTGATTATAAAGCAATCATCAAATAAGGAAAAGGTAAAGGTGGTTGCTTTGAAGTAGTGCAAATAAGCATCCACTTGGTGGGAAAATGTTTTCACCAAAAGGGAGAGATTAGGGAAGGATAAGGTGAAATCATAGGATAAAATAAAGAGACTTCTCAAGGAGAAGTTTTTGCTTTCATACTATGTTCAAGATAACTTCATGAAATTCCATCACCTTAAACAAGGGGACGAAGTATGATGACGTAGAACATGAGCCTCAAACATTAGTGTATTTTCTTAGAGGTTTGAAGACTAAGATTGCTAGAATAGTGGATTTACATCCATATTCAACCTTAGAGGAACAATTCATCCTTTCCCATATGGTTGAAAACTAGTGAAAACCTAAGCCCAAATGTGACACCCCATGCACCTATACCCAACACATTCTAAACCACGGAATCGAAACTCCCATAACACATCCTAATCCACTAAAATTAAACCTAACTCCACAAAGTACCCCATTTCAACCCCAAAGAACCCAAAGCATTGTTTTAGATGTCAGGGATTAGGGCATATTTCTTCTGATTGTCTTAACAAAAAAAGTCGTGTCTTTAACTGAATACTCAATTTTTGTAAACTCTTATTTTAAGGAGGAACTAGAAATTGAAGAAAGGGAGAATGATGATGAAGAGGATGAATCAGGCTGTTTTAGGCTTGATGAAGGAGAGTGCCTTATTTTAAGAAGGCTTTTGAATGTGCAATATGATGTGAATGCATGCATAGAGTTCTTACAAGCTTGTTTAATCCTATTCCCTCTAAGATTCATCATATCTTTACTAACCCTAGCTAGATTAGGATTTATGTTTTTTATTTTCAATAGAAGCCTTAACCACTGTATTGTATATGGAAGCCATGGAAAAGAGCATTGGAGAATTTTTCTTGATTAAAAAATTCAATTTAAAGAGTTTCTTGAAGAATGAAAATTTTGACCAAGAAGGAAAAATTTTAAGAAAAGGGGAGGTGCTAATTACATTGAACGATGCTTATTACATCTTATCGGTGCTTTATTAAAGTTCTAGTGACATGGAAAGTGACATAGCATAGGCATGGCTGTGGCTACACAACTAATTGGATATCTAGTATTTTACATAAAATAAAATAGGCTAAGAGAAGTTAAATTATTATTTTATCTTTTTAGATAGGATATACTTCTAATTAACATAAGATAGTGTTAAAGTTTTGGTAAGATTATGTAATAAATAAATGACATTATCCTATTGGTTATTAGATGGTTACATGGAGTCCTTCTAGAAGTAGGATTTCTTAATTTAATGTGATTCAAACTCTAAATTTATTGGTATAAATAGATGTGCACCCATGCTTAAAAAAATCATATTTTATACTGGCTTATTCTTTTTGTGTAATAAACTTCAAAGAGTTTATTATTCTTTGTGCATAGCAAAGATTATGAACTGATATTTCTTTAAATTCATGTGAGGAAGTGAGAAGAATTGAGGGTGTTTCTTTAATTAATTCTCTAAACTTTCACCCTAGATTATGAGCCTTTCGTGCATTACTTTAGAAGGTTTCAAATCTAGTTTTATCCCTTCATGTTAATTAAAGTTCTTATACATTGATTCGCATTAACTTTTAGTGTTCTCGTTAAGAGTATTCAATGATACTCAAGCTACGTGGATTTTAGTAGTGATGTTATTTACAAGATACAATATGGCATTAAAAAATATTTAACCTTTGCAAGAAGCCAAGATGCTGTGCATGGAACATAAATTGAAGGAACTAAAGAAACGAAAGGATGAGTTGGTGCAAACCATAGGGAAGAAGAAGAAGTCTTCAAGAAAAGGTAAACCTTCTATTTATGAATCTAACTCTAGTAATAGTGATAGTGAATCAATTTTTAGGAGTTCAATCGCTGCATGGATTCAGACAAGTTCTTCGATTAGGTTAGAAGAGTAGAGAGGTTTTTATGTCCAAGGAGTATGATGGTTTTAGATCCTTCAAGGTGGCCAAACTAAATCTCACTTCTTATGCAAGCTTATGGCTGGAAGGTTTGCTAAAGAAGAGGAAAATGGAATTAAGATCCAAGATTGAATTTGGAGTACATTAGAAAATGCTTTGTTCCATAAGAATTCGAGCAATATTTCTTCATTAAGTCATATACATTGAAATAAGATAGAAAATATATTGAAGATTATATTGTGGAATTTGAAAACCCCATCATGACTTGAGAATTATAAGAGAAAAAGTCTTATTGGTGAATGAAAAGAAGATTTTACATAAGATGGTGCAATGATGTGAATCTAGGTATAAGTACCTTAATTCACATGAAGGGATAAAAGTAGATTTGAGACCTTCTAAAGCAATGCACCAAAGGATCACAATATAGGGAGAAAGTTTGGAGAATTGATTAAAGAAACACCCTCAATTCTTCTCACTTCTTCATGGGACCTTAAAGAAACACTAGATCACAATCTTTGTTATGCACAAAGAATAATAAACTATTTGAAGTTTATTGCATAAAACGAATAACCAAGTAAATAATCTGATTTTTTCAAGCTTAGGTGCACATCTATCTATACCCATATCTTGAGAGATTGAATTAAATTGAAATAAGGAATCCTACTTCTAAAAGGACTCATAATAACCACCAAATAACCAATAGGATAATGCCAAGTATTTATTACATAATCATAACACTATCTTATGTTAATTAGAGTTATATCTTATTAAAAAAGTTGAAAACTACAAATTAATTACTCTTGGCCTATTTTATTTAAAATAAAATACTAAATATCCAATCACATGTATGAAGCCACGTCCATGCCTATGCCATGTCACTAAAGTTGTAATTAAGCACCAACAAGATGTTATAGGCACTGTCCAATTTAATAAGCACTTGTCTTAAATTTTTTCCTCCTTGGTCAAAATTTTCAATCTTCAAGGAACTCTTCAAGATTGAATCTTTTGATCAAGTAAACTTCTATAATGCTCTTTTCCATGACTTCTACATAAAATACGATGGATAAGATTACTACTAAAAATAAAAGAAAGAAATCCTAATCCTAGTAGGATTAGTAAAGATATGACAGATCTTAGAGGAAATAGGATTGAACTAGTTTGAAAGAATTCCAGGCATCCATTCACATCATGCTCTCCCTCTTAAGGAAAACTTGCCCTTAAGTTTTTTTAGGGCAAGGAGATCATCCAAATCTTTCAAGCTAAACATGGAGATATTACAACATATAAAATATCGACGTTACTCTCTTTCCCATGAACTTTAGTGTTGTCAGCCATCAAGCATAGGATGAGAGATAACCATACCATACCTTTGTCTATATTGCAAGATTTCGATTGTAATCGTGAGTATCCTTTTAATTTCTTCGTGGAAAATGTATCATTAGCATGTTGATTATTGGAAATTAGAATCACTTGATTGTAACAATGTAAAGATTCAATATTTCCCTCTTCATTACCAAGACCATTGATAAATGGATAGTTACCAATCATAAAATAATAGACTGGCTAAGTTGGGTTGGAATCAATAATAGTATCAAGCTCTTCTTCTTACACTTCTTTTTTATGCTCTAGCATAGTATAAAATGAAAGAAAACTCATACCATTTGACTCTTGTGGTGGTTCTTTATCAAACATTGGTGGTACTTTAGGTGGTAGATCATTATGATGTACATATAAAATAGTAGGTTGTTCATCATCATCATCATTTAAAGCCACCATAACATATCCTTTTCTTTCTTGTTCCATCTTATGCAAAATCTTCTTTTCATTCAATAACATGACTTCTTTCTCATCTAATTCAAAAGTCATGATGGGAAATTTGAATTCCACAATATAAGCTTTAATAAGTTTTATTTTTGTTTTCAATGTATGCATATTAATAAAGTTGTATTGCTCTAATTCTTATGCCACAAAGCGTTATCTTAGGTACCTCTTTAATTTTCTATAAGATGGAATCTTGGATCTTCCTTCCTTTATCCTATTCTCTTGGAAACCTTTAAACCATAAGCTAGCATAGGAAGTGAGCTTTAATTCAACCACCTTGAAGGATCTATAATCATCATAGTTCTTGTACATGAAAATCCTCTCTACTCTTCTAACCCAATCCAAGAACTTGTCTGGATCTATGCTTCCATTGAACTTGGGAATCTCAAGTCTGAAGCTTTGAACATCTTCCCCCTTAAACTCCTTCATCTACACCTTTCATTAGACTCCTTGTCCGTTAAAGAGGATGGGTCTCTCTTGCTAGGTCTCCTTTAACTCCTAACACTTAATTCACCATCATTATTTCTAGATTTAGATAGATAAAGAGAATGTTTACCTTTTCTTGAAGACTTCTCCTTCATCCCCATGATTTGTAGCAACTCCTTTATTTGTTCCTTTAGTTCATTCAACTTACATTCCATGCACAAAGTCTTGGCTTCTTGTAAGGTTAAAATTTTTTTAACCCGGTTGAATCTTGAGATTATCATCACTATTAGAATCCATGTTGCTTGAGTATCTTTGAATACTCTCAACGAAAGCACCAAAAGTTGATGTGAATCTAGGTATAAGAATCCTAATTCACACGAACGGATAAAACTCATTTGAAACTTTCTATAGGCAATGCACCAAAGGCTAATAATCTAGGGCATAAAGAATAATAAACTCTTTAAAATTTATTGTATAAAACAAATAAGTAAGTAAAAAATCTAATTTTTCCAAGCTTTGGTGCACATCTATTTATACCCATAGCCTGAAAGTTTGAATCACATTGAAACTAGGAATCCTACTTCTAAGATTCTTCAAGTTAATTTTGGTAGTTACCAAAATTCAAGCATTGTGGTTATGGAAAAAGAAATATGTTGAAGCTTCAAAGTGCAGCAAATAAAGTGAAAGGATTCTTGTGGTAAAATATTCAAATGATATCAATCTTCAACAGCCAAAATGAATGATTCCCTACAGCCATATTGGAGGAAATCTTGCTGAAAGTATTGAAGGCAAATAAAATTTTCAGCAGCCTATTTTGAGCCTCCTTTCAACTGCTTGAAATTAGGTTCAGTATATATTCCAAGCTTTGAAGTTGAAGAAAGGCAGAGACGAGTAGAGACACATTTAGACAAAAAGTAAGACAAGAACAGAAGCTTTAATCGCAAATTTCAGTCACAAGCTACATCAACAAAGCTTCATTATTTTCTCTCTAGTTCCATAAACTTTATCTTGTATTTAGATTGAGAGAAAATCAAAGTATAATCTCTTGAGTGTTTAAAATAATATTTTGAGAGAGTGTTATACTAAGAGTATACCCATAATACTCAAACGTATAGAAAAAGAGAGAGCTTTTTATTATTAGGATCTGAGATGCTAAAGTGTAGTTGGGGTGCTATGGAGTAGAAGATGGGGATTAAGATTTTCTAGGGTGCTTTAGGTCTCTAAGGGAAGTAATAAAAGAGCGAGTTAAATCCTAAGGGTTGGACAACCCTAGGCGGAGACGTAGACAAATTAGTTGCTGAACTTTGTATCAAATATCCGTGTTTTGTCTCATCTTATTTCTGTCTTCATTGCTTACGTTTTATGTTTGCTTCACTCATTAATCAAAGCAGCATACAGTCAAAGCCTGAGCAAAACCCCTTGAAAAAAATTTCAAGGCTTTGACATCCAAATTCAAAGATAAGCCTTAACGCTTATATTTCGCCTTCGAAAGTCAGTTTAATACCTAGAGATCCTGAACGCGAAAATTAGTTATACTCTATTCACCCCCTCCTCCCTCTAGAGTATAATTAATCCTATTCCATCTCCCTATTGATTTTTCAAAGTGTTTAGATCATTCAATACACAAAACCTCGCCCGTTTGACCGAGTTTGACTCAGATCAATGTATTTCAAGGGTTTATGACATTTTTATGGGTAAATATGTCATTTTCTGCCAAAAACTTATCCTATTTGACATATATTGACTCGTATCGTCCGATTCAAAGTGTTTAAGTCATTTTATACCCAGAACCTCTCCCATTTGACCGAGTTTGACTCAAATTGATGTATTTCAAGTGATTATGACATGTTTAAGGGTAAATACACCATTTTCTACCCAAAGCTGATCTCATTTGACCTATATTGACTCATAACGTCCGATTCGAAGTGTTTAAGTCATTTTATACCAATAACCTCTCCCATTTGTCTGAGTTTAATTCAAATCGATGTATTTCAAGTGTTTATAACATGTTTTACAGTAAATACATCATTTTCTACCCAAATTGATCCTATTTGACCTATATTGACTCATATCGATCGATTCAAAATGTTTAAGTCCTTTTATACCCAGAACCTCTCCCATTTGACCGAGTTTAACTCAAATCGATGTATTTCAAGTGTTTATGACATGTTCAAGGGTAAATACGTCTTTTTTTTTTTTGCCAAAATTGATCCAAGTTGACCTATATTAACTTATTTCGTCCGATTTGTAATGTTTAGGTCATTTAATACACAAAACCTCTCGAGTTTGACCGAGTTTGACTCAAATCGATGTATTTTTAGTGTTTCTGATACGTTTAAGGGTAAATACGTCATTTTCTACCCAAAACTGATCTTATTTTACCTATATTTATTCATATCGTCTGATTTGAATTATTTAGGTCATTTAATACACAAAACCTCTCGCGTTTGACTGAGTTTGACTCAAATTGATGTATTTCAAGTGTTTATTACATGTTCTAGGGTAAATACGTCATTTTCTACCCAAATATGATCCCATTTGACCTATATTGACTCATATTGCCCGATTTGAAGTGTTTAGGTCATTTAATACACAAAACCTCTCCCGTTTGTCCGTGTTTGACTCAAATCGATGTAGTTCTAGTGTTTATGACATGTTCAACGGTAAATACGTCATTTTCTACTCAAACTTACCATTTGACCTATACTTGCTCATATCGTCCGATTCGAAGTATTTAAGTCATTTTATACTAACAACCTCTCCCATTTGACCGAGTTTGACTCAAATCGATGTATTTCAAGTGTTTATGACATGTTCAACGGTAAATACGTCATTTTCAACCCAAAATTGATCCTATTTAATCTATATTGCCTCAAATTATTCGATTAAAAGTGCTTAGTTCCTTTAATACACAAATCCTCTCCTGTTTGACCAAGTTTGACTTAAATCGATGTATTTCAAGGGTTTATGAATTATTCAAGGGTAATTACGTAATTTAAAGCAAAACAAATCCCATTAGACCTATATTGACTAATATCGTCCGATTCGAAGTGTTTTAAGTCATTTTATACTTAGAACCTCTACCATTTAACCGAGTTTGACTTAAATCGATGTATTTTAAGTCTTTATGACATGTTCGATTGGAAGTGCTTAGGTCATATAATACACAAAACCTCTCCCATTTGACCGAATTTGACTCAAATCGATGTATTTCAAGTGTTTATGACATGTTAGAGGGTAAATACGTTATTTTCTGCACAAAACTGATCCCCTTATACCTATATTGACTCATATCGTCCGATTTGACGTGTTTAGGTCATTTAATACATATAACCTCTCCTGTTTGACCGAGTTTGAATAAAATCCATGTATTTCAAGTGTTTATGACATGTTCAAGGGTAAATACGTCATTTTCTACCCAAATCTGATCACATTTAACGTATATTGACTCATATCATTCGATTCGAAGTGTTTAGGTCAATTAATACACAAAACCTCTCTCGTTTGACCATATGTGACTCAAATCGATGTATTTCAAGTGTTTATGACATGTTCAACGATAAATACGTCATTTTCAAACCAAACCTGATCCTATTTGACGTATACTTACTCATATCGTCCGATTCGAAGTGTTTAAGTCATTTCATACATAGAACCTCTTACGTTTGACCGTGTTTGACTCTAAGCGATGTAATTCAAGTGTTTATGAAATTTTCAAGGGTAAATACGTCATTTTCTACAAAAAAAAAGAACCCAAAAGTGATCCCATTTGACCTATATCAATTTATAACATTTGGTTCGAAGTGCTTAAGTAATTTTATATCCAAAAACTCTCCCATTTGACCGAGTTTGACTCAAATTGATGTATTTCAAGTGTTTATGACATGTTCAATGGTAAATACGTCATTTTCTACCAAAAACTGATCCCATTTGACTTATATTGACTCATATCGTCCGATTCGAAGTGTTTAACATATTTTATACCAAGAACCTCTCCCATTTGACCGAGTTTGACTCAAACCAATGTATTTCAAGTGTTTATGACATGTTTAATAGTAAATACGTCATTTTCTTCCTAAAATTGATTCTATTTGACCTATTTTGACTCATATCATCTGATTCAAAGTGTTTAGGTCATTCAATACACAAAACCTCTCCCGTTTGACCGAGTTTAATTCAAATCGATGTATTTCTAGGGTTTATGATATTTTCAAGGGGAAATACGTCATTTTCTGCAAAAAACTTATCCCATTTGACCTATTTTGACTCGTATCGTTCGATTCAAAGTTTTTAAGTCATTTTATACCCAGAAACTCCCTCATTTGACCGAGTTTGACTCAAATTGATGTATTTCAAGTTTTTATGACATGTTTAAGGGTAAATACGTCATTTTCTACCCAAAACTGATCCCATTTGACCTATATTGACTTATATCGTCCGATTCGAAGTGTTTAAGTCATTTTATACCAATAACCTCTCCCATTTGAGTGAAATTGACTCCAATCGATGGACTTTAAGTGTTTATGACTTGTTTTGCGGTAAATACATCATTTTCTTCCCAAATTGATCCTATTTAGCCTATATTGACTCATATCGATCGATTCGAAATGTTTAAGTCCTTTTATACCCAGAACCTCTCCCATTTGACTAAGTTTAACTCAAATCGATGTATTTCAAATGTTTTTGACATGTTCAAGGGTAAATACGTCTTTTTTCTATGCAAATTTGATCCCATTTAAAACACGGTAAATACCTTATTTTCTTCCTAAACTTGATCCTATTTGACCTATTTTGACTCATATCATCAGATTCAAAGTGTTTAGGTCATTCAAAATGCAAAACCTCTTTCGTTTGACCAAGTTTGACTCAAATCGATGTATTTCAATAGTTTATGACATGTTAAAGGGTAAATACGTCATTTTCTACCCAAAACTGATCCTATTTAACCTATAATTGCTCATATCATCCGATTCAAAGTATTTAGGTTATTTTATACGCACAAGCTCTCCCATTTCACCGAGTTTCACTCAAATGGATGTATTTCAAGTGTTTATGACATGTTCAAGGGTTAATACATCATTTTATACCCAAAACAGGTCCCATTTCACCTATATTGACTTATATCATCTAATTCGAAGTGTTTAAGTAAATTTATACCAAGAACCTCTCCCATTTGACCAAGTTTGACTCAAATCGATGTATTTCAAGTGTTTATGACTGTTCAACGGTAAATACGTCATTTTCTACCCAAAACTGATCCCATTTGACTTATATTGCCTCATATCGTCCGATTCAAAGTGTTTAAACATTTTATATTTGACTCAAATCGATGTATTTTAAGTAATTATGACATGTTCAACAAGAAAAAACGTCAGTGTCTTCCTAAAATGGATCCTATTTGACCTATTTTGACCCATATCATCCGATTCAAAGTGTTTAGGTCATTCAAAACACAAAACCTCTTTCGTTTGACCAAGTTTGACTCAAATCGATGTATTTCTATAGTTTATGACATGTTAAAGGGTAAAAATGTCATTTTCTACCCAAAATTGATCCTTTTTGACCTATATTGGCGCATATCATCCGATTCAAAGTATTTAGGTCATTTTATACGCACAACCTCTCCCATTTAACCGAGTTTCACTCAAATGGATGTGATTCAAGTGTTTATGACATGTTCAAGGGCTAATACGTCATTTTATACCCAAAATAGTTCCATTTCACCTATATTGACTTATATCATCTAATTCGAAGTGTTTAGGTAAATTTAATCCAAGAACCTCTCCCATTTGACCGAGTTTGACTCAAATCGATGTATTTCAAGTGTTTATGACTGTTCAACGGTAAATACGTCATTTTCTACCCAAAACTGATCCCATTTGACTTATATTGCCTCATATCGTCCGATTCAAAGTGTTTAACCATTTTATACCAAGAAGAACACCCATTTGATCGAGTTTGACTCAAATCGATGTATTTCAAGTAATTATGACATGTTCAACAAGAAAACACGTCATTGTCTTCCTAAAATTGATCCTATTTGACCTATATTAACTCATATCGTTTGATTCGAAGTGTTTAAGTCATTTTATACCCAGAACCTCTCCCATTTTCACCGTGTTTGACTCACATCGATGTATTTCAAGTGTTTATGACATGTTCAAAAGGTAAATACGTCATTTTCTACCCAAAACTGATCCCATTTGACTTATAATGACTCATATCATCCGACTCAAAGTGTTTAACTCATTTTATAAGTAGAACCTCTCCCATTTTAGTGAGTTTGACTCAAATAGATGGACTTTAAGTGTTTATGACTTGTTTTACGGTAAATACATCATTTTCTTCCCAAATTGATCCTATTTAGCCTATATTGACTCATATCGATCGATTCGAAATGTTTAAGTCCTTTTATACCCAGAACCTCTCCCATTTGACCAAGTTTAACCCAAATCGATGTATTTCAAATGTTTTTGACATGTTCAAGGGTAAAAACGTCTTTTTTCTATCCAAATTTGATCCTATTTAAAACACGGTAAATACCTTATTTTCTTCCTAAACTTGATCCTATTTGACCTATTTTGACTCATATCATCTGATTCAAAGTGTTTAGGTCATTCAAAACACAAAACCTCTTTCGTTTGACCAAGTTTGACTCAAATCGATGTATTTCAATAGTTTATGACATGTTAAAGGGTAAATACGTCATTTTCTACCCAAAACTGATCCTATTTAACCTATATTGGCTCATATCATCCGATTCAAAGTATTTAGGTTATTTTATACGCACAACCTCTCCCATTTCACCGAGTTTCACTCAAATGGATGTATTTCAAGTGTTTATGACATGTTCAAGGGTTAATACATCATTTTATACCCAAAACGGGTCCCATTTCACCTATATTGACTTATATCATCTAATTCGAAAGTGTTTAAGTAAATTTATACCAAGAACCTCTCCCATTTGACCGAGTTTGACTCAAATCGATGTATTTCAAGTGTTTATGACTGTTCAACGGTAAATACGTCATTTTGTACCCAAAACTGATCCCATTTGACTTATATTGCCTCATATCGTCCGATTCAAAGTGTTTAAACATTTTATACCAAGAAGAACACCCATTTGATCGAGTTTGACTCAAATCGATGTATTTTAAGTAATTATGACATGTTCAACAAGAAAAAACGTCAGTGTCTTCCTAAAAGGATCCTATTTGACCTATTTTGACTCATATCATCCGATTCAAAGTGTTTAGGTCATTCAAAACACAAAACCTCTTTCGTTTGACCAAGTTTGACTCAAATCGATGTATTTCAATAGTTTATGACATGTTAAAGGGTAAAAATGTCATTTTCTACCCAAAATTGATCCTTTTTAACCTATATTGGCGCATATCATCCGATTCAAAGTATTTAGGTCATTTTATACGCACAACCTCTCCCATTTAACCGACTTTCACTCAAATGGATGTATTTCAAGTGTTTATGACATGTTCAAGGGCTAATACTTCATTTTATACCCAAAATAGGTCCCATTTCACCTATATTGACTTATATCATCTAATTCGAAGTGTTTAGGTAAATTTAATCCAAGAACCTCTCCCATTTGACCGAGTTTGACTCAAATCGATGTATTTCAAGTGTTTATGACTGTTCAACGGTAAATACGTCATTTTCTACCCAAAACTGATCCCATTTGACTTATATTGCCTCATATCGTCCGATTCAAAGTGTTTAACCATTTTATACCAAGAAGAACACCCATTTGATCGAGTTTGACTCAAATCGATGTATTTCAAGTAATTATGACATGTTCAACAAGAAAACACGTCATTGTCTTCCTAAAATTGATCCTATTTGACCTATATTAACTCATATCGTTTGATTCGAAGTGTTTAAGTCATTTTATACCCAGAACCTCTCCCATTTCACCGTGTTTGACTCACATCGATGTATTTCAAGTGTTTATGACATGTTCAAAAGGTAAATACGTCATTTTCTACCCAAAACTGATCCTATTTGACTTATATTGACTCATATCATCCGATTCAAAGTGTTTAACTCATTTTATAACTAGAACCTCTCCCATTTGAGTGAGTTTGACTCAAATAGATGGACTTTAAGTGTTTATGACTTGTTTTACGGTAAATACATCATTTTCTTCCCAAATTGATCCTATTTAGCCTATATTGACTCATATCGATCGATTCGAAATGTTTAAGTCCTTTTATACCCAGAACCTCTCCCATTTGACCAAGTTTAACTCAAATCGATGTATTTTAATTGTTTTTGACATGTTCAAGGGTAAATACGTCTTTTTTCTATCCAAATTTGATCCCATTTAAAACACAGTAAATACCTTATTTTCTTCCTAAACTTGATCCTATTTGACCTATTTTGACTCATATCATCTGATTCAAAGTGTTTAGGTCATTCAAAACACAAAACCTCTTTTGTTTGACCAAGTTTGACTCAAATCGATGTATTTCAATAGTTTATGACATGTTAAAGGGTAAATACGTCATTTTCTACCCAAAACTGATCCTATTTAACCTATATTGGCTCAAATCATCCGATTCAAAGTATTTAGGTTATTTTATACGCACAACCTCTCCCATTTCACCGAGTTTCACTCAAATGGATGTATTTCAAGTGTTTATGACATGTTCAAGGGTTAATACATCATTTTATACCCAAAACAAGTCCCATTTCACCTATATTGACTTATATCATCTAATTCGAAGTGTTTAAGTAAATTTATACCAAGAACCTCTCCCATTTGACCGAGTTTGACTAAAATTGATGTATTTCAAGTGTTTATGACTGTTCAACGGTAAATACGTCATTTTCTACCCAAAACTGATCTCATTTAACATATATTGCCTCATATCGTCCGATTCAAAGTGTTTAAACATTTTATACCAAGAAGAACACCCATTTGATCGAGTTTGACTCAAATCGATGTATTTTAAGTAATTATGACATGTTCAACAAGAAAAAACGTCAGTGTCTTCCTAAAACGGATCCTATTTGACCTATTTTGACTCATATCATCCGATTCAAAGTGTTTCGGTCATTCAAAACACAAAATCTCTTTCGTTTGACCAAGTTTGACTCAAATCGATGTATTTCAATAGTTTATGACATGTTAAAGGGTAAAAATGTCATTTTCTACCCAAAATTGATCCTTTTTAACCTATATTGGCGCATATCATCCGATTCAAAGTATTTAGGTCATTTTATACGCACAACCTCTCCCATTTAACCGAGTTTCACTCAAATGGATGTATTTCAAGTGTTTATGACATGTTCAAGGGCTAATACTTCATTTTATACCCAAAATAGGTCCCATTTCACCTATATTGACTTATATCATCTAATTCGAAGTGTTTAGGTAAATTTAATCCAAGAACCTCTCCCATTTGACCGAGTTTGACTCAAATCGATGTATTTCAATTGTTTATGACTGTTCAACGGTAAATACGTCATTTTCTACCCAAAACTGATCCCATTTGACTTATATTGCCTCAAATCGTCCGATTCAAAGTGTTTAACCATTTTATACCAAGAAGAACACCCATTTGATCGAGTTTGACTCAAATCGATGTATTTCAAGTAATTATGACATGTTCAACAAGAAAACACGTCATTGTCTTCCTAAAATTGATCCTATTTGACCTATATGAACTCATATCGTTTGATTCGAAGTGTTTAAGTCATTTTATACCCAGAACCTCTCCCATTTCACCGTGTTTGACTCACATCGATGTATTTCAAGTGTTTATGACATGTTCAAAAGGTAAATACGTCATTTTCTACCCAAAACTGATTCCATTTGACTTATATTGACTCATATCATCCGATTCAAAGTGTTTAACTCATTTTATAACTAGAACCTCTCCCATTTGAGTGAGTTTGACTCAAATAGATGGACTTTAAGTGTTTATGACTTGTTTTACGGTAAATACATCATTTTCTTCCCAAATTGATCCTATTTAGCCTATATTGACTCACATCGATCGATTCGAAATGTTTACGTCCTTTTATACCCAGAACCTCTCCCATTTGACCAAGTTTAACTCAAATCGATGTATTTCAAATGTTTTTGACATGTTCAAGGGTAAATACGTCTTTTTTCTATCCAAATTTGATCCCATTTAAAACACGGTAAATACCTTATTTTCTTCCTAAACTTGATCCTATTTGACCTATTTTGACTCATATCATCTGATTCAAAGTGTTTAGGTCATTCAAAACACAAAACCTCTTTCGTTTAACCAAGTTTGACTCAACTCGATGTATTTCAATAGTTTATGACATGTTAAAGGGTAAATACGTCATTTTCTACCCAAAACTGATCCTATTTAACCTATATTGGCTCATATCATCCGATTCAAAGTATTTAGGTTATTTTATACGCACAACCTCTCCCATTTCACCGAGTTTCACTCAAATGGATGTATTTCAAGTGTTTATGACATGTTCAAGGGTTAATACATCATTTTATACCCAAACCAAGTCCCATTTCACCTATATTGACTTATATCATCTAATTCGAAGTGTTTAAGTAAATTTATACCAAGAACCTCTCCCATTTGACCGAGTTTGACTCAAATCGATGTATTTCAAGTGTTTATGACTGTTCAACGGTAAATACGTCATTTTCTACCCAAAACTGATCCCATTTGACTTATATTGCCTCATATCGTCCGATTCAAAGTGTTTAAACATTTTATACCAAGAAGAACACCCATTTGATCGAGTTTGACTCAAATCGATGTATTTTAAGTAATTATGACATGTTCAACAAGAAAAAACGTTAGTGTCTTCCTAAAATGGATCCTATTTGACCTATTTTGACTCATATCATCCGATTCAAAGTGTTTAGGTCATTCAAAACACAAAACCTCTTTCGTTTGACCAAGTTTGACTCAAATCGATGTATTTCAATAGTTTATGACATGTTAAAGGGTAAAAATGTCATTTTCTACCCAAAATTGATCCTTTTTAACCTATATTGGCGCATATCATCCGATTCAAAGTATTTAGGTCATTTTATACGCACAACCTCTCCCATTTAACCGAGTTTCACTCAAATGGATGTATTTCAAGTGTTTATGACATGTTCAAGGGCTAATACTTCATTTTATACCCAAAATAGGTCCCATTTCACCTATATTGACTTATATCATCTAATTCGAAGTGTTTAGGTAAATTTAATCCAAGAACCTCTCCCATTTGACCGAGTTTGACTCAAATCGATGTATTTCAAGTGTTTATGACTGTTCAACGGTAAATACGTCATTTTCTACACAAAACTGATCCCATTTCACTTATATTGCCTCATATCGTCCGATTCAAAGTGTTTAACCCTTTTATACCAAGAAGAACACCCATTTGATCGAGTTTGACTCAAATCGATGTATTTCAAGTAATTATGACATGTTCAACAAGAAAACACGTCATTGTCTTCCTAAAATTGATCCTATTTGACCTATATTAACTCATATCGTTTGATTCGAAGTGTTTAAGTCATTTTATACCCAGAACCTCTCCCATTTCACCGTGTTTGACTCACATCGATGTATTTCAAGTGTTTATGACATGTTCAAAAGGTAAATACGTCATTTTCTACCCAAAACTGATTCCATTTGACTTATATTGACTCATATCATCCGATTCAAAGTGTTTAACTCATTTTATAACTAGAACCTCTCCCATTTGAGTGAGTTTGACTCAAATAGATGGACTTTAAGTGTTTATGACTTGTTTTACGGTAAATACATCATTTTCTTCCCAAATTGATCCTATTTAGCCTATATTGACTCACATCGATCGATTCGAAATGTTTACGTCCTTTTATACCCAGAACCTCTCCCATTTGACCAAGTTTAACTCAAATCGATGTATTTCAAATGTTTTTGACATGTTCAAGGGTAAATACGTCTTTTTTCTATCCAAATTTGATCCCATTTAAAACACGGTAAATACCTTATTTTCTTCCTAAACTTGATCCTATTTGACCTATTTTGACTCATATCATCTGATTCAAAGTGTTTAGGTCATTCAAAACACAAAACCTCTTTCGTTTGACCAAGTTTGACTCAACTCGATGTATTTCAATAGTTTATGACATGTTAAAGGGTAAATACGTCATTTTCTACCCAAAACTGATCCTATTTAACCTATATTGGCTCATATCATCCGATTCAAAGTATTTAGGTTATTTTATACGCACAACCTCTCCCATTTCACCGAGTTTCACTCAAATGGATGTATTTCAAGTGTTTATGACATGTTCAAGGGTTAATACATCATTTTATACCCAAAACAAGTCCCATTTCACCTATATTGACTTATATCATCTAATTCGAAGTGTTTAAGTAAATTTATACCAAGAACCTCTCCCATTTGACCGAGTTTGACTCAAATCGATGTATTTCAAGTGTTTATGACTGTTCAACGGTAAATACGTCATTTTCTACCCAAAACTGATCCCATTTGACTTATATTGCCTCATATCGTCCGATTCAAAGTGTTTAAACATTTTATACCAAGAAGAACACCCATTTGATCGAGTTTGACTCAAATCGATGTATTTTAAGTAATTATGACATGCTCAACAAGAAAAAACGTCAGTGTCTTCCTAAAGCGGATCCTATTTGACCTATTTTGACTCATATCATCCGATTCAAAGTGTTTAGGTCATTCAAAACACAAAACCTCTTTCGTTTGACCAAGTTTGACTCAAATCGATGTATTTCAATAGTTTATGACATGTTAAAGGGTAAAAATGTCATTTTCTACCCAAAATTGATCCTTTTTAACCTATATTGGCGCATATCATCCGATTCAAAGTATTTAGGTCATTTTATACGCACAACCTCTCCCATTTAACCGAGTTTCACTCAAATGGATGTATTTGAAGTGTTTATGACATGTTCAAGGGCTAATACTTCATTTTATACCCAAACCAAGTCCCATTTCACCTATATTGACTTATATCATCTAATTCGAAGTGTTTAAGTAAATTTATACCAAGAACCTCTCCCATTTGACCGAGTTTGACTCAAATCGATGTATTTCAAGTGTTTATGACTGTTCAACGGTAAATACGTCATTTTCTACCCAAAACTGATCCCATTTGACTTATATTGCCTCATATCGTCCGATTCAAAGTGTTTAACCATTTTATACCAAGAAGAACACCCATTTGATCGAGTTTGACTCAAATCGATGTATTTCAAGTAATTATGACATGTTCAACAAGAAAACACGTCATTGTCTTCCTAAAATTGATCCTAATTGACCTATATTAACTCATATCGTTTGATTCGAAGTGTTTAAGTCATTTTATACCCAGAACCTCTCCCATTTCACCGTGTTTGACTCACATCGATGTATTTCAAGTGTTTATGACATGTTCAAAAGGTAAATACGTCATTTTCTACCCAAAACTGATCCCATTTGACTTATATTGACTTATATCATCCGATTCAAAGTGTTTAACTCATTTTATAACTAGAACCTCTCCCATTTGAGTGAGTTTGACTCAAATAGATGGACTTTAAGTGTTTATGACTTGTTTTACGGTAAATACATCATTTTCTTCCCAAATTGATCCTATTTAGCCTATATTGACTCATATCGATCGATTCAAAATGTTTAAGTCCTTTTATACCCAGAACCTCTCCCATTTGACCAAGTTTAACTCAAATCGATGTATTTCAAATATTTTTGACATGTTCAAGGGTAAATACGTCTTTTTTCTATCCAAATTTGATCCCATTTAAAACACGGTAAATACCTTATTTTCTTCCTAAACTTGATCCTATTTGACCTATTTTGACTCATATCATCTGATTCAAAGTGTTTAGGTCATTCAAAACACAAAACCTCTTTCGTTTGACCAAGTTTGACTCAAATCGATGTATTTCAATAGTTTATGACATGTTAAAGGGTAAATACGTCATTTTCTACCCAAAACTGATCCTATTTAACCTATATTGGCTCATATCATCCGATTCAAAGTATTTAGGTTATTTTATACGCACAACCTCTCCCATTTAACCGAGTTTCACTCAAATGGATGTATTTCAAGTGTTTATGACATGTTCAAGGGTTAATACATCATTTTATACCCAAAACAAGTCCCATTTCACCTATATTGACTTATATCATCTAATTCGAAGTGTTTAAGTAAATTTATACCAAGAACCTCTCCCATTTGACCGAGTTTGACTCAAATCAATGTATTTCAAGTGTTTATGACTGTTCAACGGTAAATACGTCATTTTCTACCCAAAACTGATCCCATTTGACTTATATTGCCTCATATCGTCCGATTCAAAGTGTTTAAACATTTTATACCAAGAAGAACACCCATTTGATCGAGTTTGACTCAAATCGATGTATTTTAAGTAATTATGACATGTTCAACAAGAAAAAACGTCAGTGTCTTCCTAAAACGGATCCTATTTGACCTATTTTGACTCATATCATCCGATTCAAAGTGTTTAGGTCATTCAAAACACAAAACCTCTTTCGTTTGACCAAGTTTGACTCAAATCGATGTATTTCAATAGTTTATGACATGTTAAAGGGTAAAAATGTCATTTTCTACCCAAAATTGATCCTTTTTAACCTATATTGGCGCATATCATCCGATTCAAAGTATTTAGGTCATTTTATACGCACAACCTCTCCCATTTAACCGAGTTTCACTCAAATGGATGTATTTCAAGTGTTTATGACATGTTCAAGGGCTAATACTTCATTTTATACCCAAAATAGGTCCCATTTCACCTATATTGACTTATATCATCTAATTCGAAGTGTTTAGGTAAATTTAATCCAAGAACCTCTCCCATTTGACCGAGTTTGACTCAAATCGATGTATTTCAAGTGTTTATGACTGTTCAACGGTAAATACGTCATTTTCTACACAAAACTGATCCCATTTCACTTATATTGCCTCATATCGTCCGATTCAAAGTGTTTAACCCTTTTATACCAAGAAGAACACCCATTTGATCGAGTTTGACTCAAATCGATGTATTTCAAGTAATTATGACATGTTCAACAAGAAAACACGTCATTGTCTTCCTAAAATTGATCCTATTTGACCTATATTAACTCATATCGTTTGATTCGAAGTGTTTAAGTCATTTTATACCCAGAACCTCTCCCATTTCACCGTGTTTGACTCACATCGATGTATTTCAAGTGTTTATGACATGTTCAAAAGGTAAATACGTCATTTTCTACCCAAAACTGATTCCATTTGACTTATATTGACTCATATCATCCGATTCAAAGTGTTTAACTCATTTTATAACTAGAACCTCTCCCATTTGAGTGAGTTTGACTCAAGTA
Organism: Dysphania ambrosioides; assembly: GCA_026401315.1. NCBI lineage: Eukaryota > Viridiplantae > Streptophyta > Magnoliopsida > Caryophyllales > Amaranthaceae > Dysphania > Dysphania ambrosioides. The sequence goes on along the minus strand of CM048671.1, from coordinate 13,431,563 downwards.
GATGGACTTTAAGTGTTTATGACTTGTTTTACGGTAAATACATCATTTTCTTCCCAAATTGATCCTATTTAGCCTATATTGACTCATATCGATCGATTCAAAATGTTTAAGTCCTTTTATACCCAGAACCTCTCCCATTTGACCAAGTTTAACTCAAATCAATGTATTTCAAATGTTTTTGACATGTTCAAGGGTAAATACGTCTTTTTTCTATCCAAATTTGATCCCATTTAAAACACGGTAAATACCTTATTTTCTTCCTAAACTTGATCCTATTTGACCTATTTTGACTCATATCATCTGATTCAAAGTGTTTAGGTCATTCAAAACACAAAACGTCTTTCGTTTGACCAAGTTTGACTCAAATCGATGTATTTCAATAGTTTATGACATGTTAAAGGGTAAATACGTCATTTTCTACCCAAAACTGATCCTATTTAACCTATATTGGCTCATATCATCCGATTCAAAGTATTTAGGTTATTTTATACGCACAACTTCTCCCATTTCACCGAGTTTCACTCAAATGGATGTATTTCAAGTGTTTATGACATGTTCAAGGGTTAATACATCATTTTCTACCCAAAACAGGTCCCATTTCACCTATATTGACTTATATCATCTAATTCGAAGTGTTTAAGTAAATTTATACCAAGAACCTCTCCCATTTGACCGAGTTTGACTCAAATCGATGTATTTCAAGTGTTTATGACTGTTCAACAGTAAATACGTCATTTTGTACCCAAAACTGATCCCATTTGACTTATATTGCCTCATATCGTCCGATTCAAAGTGTTTAAACATTTTATACCAAGAAGAACACCCTTTTGATCGAGTTTGACTCAAATCGATGTATTTTAAGTAATTATGACATGTTCAACAAGAAAAAACGTCAGTGTCTTCCTAAAACGGATCCTATTTGACCTATTTTGACTCATATCATCCGATTCAAAGTGTTTAGGTCATTCAAAACACAAAACCTCTTTCGTTTGACCAAGTTTGACTCAAATCGATGTATTTCAATAGTTTATGACATGTTAAAGGGTAAAAATGTCATTTTCTACCCAAAATTGATCCTTTTTAACCTATATTGGCGCATATCATCCGATTCAAAGTATTTAGGTCATTTTATACGCACAACCTCTCCCATTTAACCGAGTTTCACTCAAATGGATGTATTTCAAGTGTTTATGACATGTTCAAGGGCTAATACTTCATTTTATACCCAAAATAGGTCCCATTTCACCTATATTGACTTATATCATCTAATTCGAAGTGTTTAGGTAAATTTAATCCAAGAACCTCTCCCATTTGACCGAGTTTGACTCAAATCGATGTATTTCAAGTGTTTATGACTGTTCAACGGTAAATACGTCATTTTCTACCCAAAACTGATCCCATTTGACTTATATTGCCTCATATCGTCCGATTCAAAGTGTTTAACCATTTTATACCAAGAAGAACACCCGTTTGATCTAGTTTGACTCAAATCGATGTATTTCAAGTAATTATGACATGTTCAACAAGAAAACACGTCATTGTCTTCCTAAAATTGATCCTATTTGACCTATATTAACTCATATCGTTTGATTCGAAGTGTTTAAGTCATTTTATACCCAGAACCTCTCCCATTTCACCGTGTTTGACTCACATCGATGTATTTCAAGTGTTTATGACATGTTCAAAAGGTAAATACGTCATTTTCTACCCAAAACTGATCCCATTTGACTTATATTGACTCATATCATCCGATTCAAAGTGTTTAACTCATTTTTTAACTAGAACCTCTCCCATTTGAGTGAGTTTGACTCAAGTAGATGGACTTTAAGTGTTTATGACTTGTTTTACGGTAAATACATCATTTTCTTCCCAAATTGATCCTATTTAGCCTATATTGACTCATATCGATCGATTCAAAATGTTTAAGTCCTTTTATACCCAGAACCTCTCCCATTTGACCAAGTTTAACTCAAATCAATGTATTTCAAATGTTTTTGACATGTTCAAGGGTAAATACGTCTTTTTTCTATCCAAATTTGATCCCATTTAAAACACGGTAAATACCTTATTTTCTTCCTAAACTTGATCCTATTTGACCTATTTTGACTCATATCATCTGATTCAAAGTGTTTAGGTCATTCAAAACACAAAACGTCTTTCGTTTGACCAAGTTTGACTCAAATCGATGTATTTCAATAGTTTATGACATGTTAAAGGGTAAATACGTCATTTTCTACCCAAAACTGATCCTATTTAACCTATATTGGCTCATATCATCCGATTCAAAGTATTTAGGTTATTTTATACGCACAACCTCTCCCATTTCACCGAGTTTCACTCAAATGGATGTATTTCAAGTGTTTATGACATGTTCAAGGGTTAATACATCATTTTCTACCCAAAACAGGTCCCATTTCACCTATATTGACTTATATCATCTAATTCGAAGTGTTTAAGTAAATTTATACCAAGAACCTCTCCCATTTGACCGAGTTTGACTCAAATCGATGTATTTCAAGTGTTTATCACTGTTCAACAGTAAATACGTCATTTTGTACCCAAAACTGATCCCATTTGACTTATATTGCCTCATATCGTCCGATTCAAAGTGTTTAAACATTTTATACCAAGAAGAACACCCATTTGATCGAGTTTGACTCAAATCGATGTATTTTAAGTAATTATGACATGTTCAACAAGAAAAAACGTCAGTGTCTTCCTAAAACGGATCCTATTTGACCTATTTTGACTCATATCATCCGATTCAAAGTGTTTAGGTCATTCAAAACACAAAACCTCTTTCGTTTGACCAAGTTTGACTCAAATCGATGTATTTCAATAGTTTATGACATGTTAAAGGGTAAAAATGTCATTTTCTACCCAAAATTGATCCTTTTTAACCTATATTGGCGCATATCATCCGATTCAAAGTATTTAGGTCATTTTATACGCACAACCTCTCCCATTTAACCGAGTTTCACTCAAATGGATGTATTTCAAGTGTTTATGACATGTTCAAGGGCTAATACTTCATTTTATACCCAAAATAGGTCCCATTTCACCTATATTGACTTATATCATCTAATTCGAAGTGTTTAGGTAAATTTAATCCAAGAACCTCTCCCATTTGACCGAGTTTGACTCAAATCGATGTATTTCAAGTGTTTATGACTGTTCAACGGTAAATACGTCATTTTCTACCCAAAACTGATCCCATTTGACTTATATTGCCTCATATCGTCCGATTCAAAGTGTTTAACCATTTTATACCAAGAAGAACACCCATTTGATCGAGTTTGACTCAAATCGATGTATTTCAAGTATTTATGACATGTTCAACAAGAAAACACGTCATTGTCTTCCTAAAATTGATCCTATTTGACCTATATTAACTCATATCGTTTGATTCGAAGTGTTTAAGTCATTTTATACCCAGAACCTCTCCCATTTCACCGTGTTTGACTCACATCGATGTATTTCAAGTGTTTATGACATGTTCAAAAGGTAAATACGTCATTTTCTACCCAAAACTGATCCCATTTGACTTATATTGACTCATATCATCCGATTCAAAGTGTTTAACTCATTTTATAACTAGAACCTCTCCCATTTGAGTGAGTTTGACTCAAATAGATGGACTTTAAGTGTTTATGACTTGTTTTACGGTAAATACATCATTTTCTTCCCAAATTGATCCTATTTAGCCTATATTGACTCACATCGATCGATTCGAAATGTTTACGTCCTTTTATACCCAGAACCTCTCCCATTTGACCAAGTTTAACTCAAATCGATGTATTTCAAATGTTTTTGACATGTTCAAGGGTAAATACGTCTTTTTTCTATCCAAATTTGATCCCATTTAAAACACGGTAAATACCTTATTTTCTTCCTAAACTTGATCCTATTTGATCTATTTTGACTCATATCATCTGATTCAAAGTGTTTAGGTCATTCAAAACACAAAACCTCTTTCGTTTGACCAAGTTTGACTCAAATCGATGTATTTCAATAGTTTATGACATGTTAAAGGGTAAATACGTCATTTTCTACCCAAAACTGATCCTATTTAACCTATATTGGCTCATATCATCCGATTCAAAGTATTTAGGTTATTTTATACGCACAACCTCTCCCATTTCACCGAGTTTCACTCAAATGGATGTATTTCAAGTGTTTATGACATGTTCAAGGGTTAATACATCATTTTATACCCAAAACAAGTCCCATTTTACCTATATTGACTTATATCATCTAATTCGAAGTGTTTAAGTAAATTTATACCAAGAACCTCTCCCATTTGACCGAGTTTGACTCAAATCGATGTATTTCAAGTGTTTATGACTGTTCAACGGTAAATACGTCATTTTCTACCCAAAACTGATCCCATTTGACTTATATTGCCTCATATCGTCCGATTCAAAGTGTTTAACCATTTTATACCAAGAAGAACACCCATTTGATCGAGTTTGACTCAAATCGATGTATTTCAAGTAATTATGACATGTTCAACAAGAAAACACGTCATTGTCTTCCTAAAATTGATCCTATTTGACCTATATTAACTCATATCGTTTGATTCGAAGTGTTTAAGTCATTTTATACCCAGAACCTCTCCCATTTCACCGTGTTTGACTCACATCGATGTATTTCAAGTGTTTATGACATGTTCAAAAGGTAAATACGTCATTTTCTACCCAAAACTGATCCCATTTGACTTATATTGACTCATATCATCCAATTCAAAGTGTTTAACTCATTTTATAACTAGAACCTCTCCCATTTGAGTGAGTTTGACTCAAATAGATGGACTTTAAGTGTTTATGACTTGTTTTACGGTAAATACATCATTTTCTTCCCAAATTGATCCTATTTAGCCTATATTGACTCACATCGATCGATTCGAAATGTTTACGTCCTTTTATACCCAGAACCTCTCCCATTTGACCAAGTTTAACTCAAATCGATGTATTTCAAATGTTTTTGACATGTTCAAGGGTAAATACGTCTTTTTTCTATCCAAATTTGATCCCATTTAAAACACGGTAAATACCTTATTTTCTTCCTAAACTTGATCCTATTTGACCTATTTTGACTCATATCATCTGATTCAAAGTGTTTAGGTCATTCAAAACACAAAACCTCTTTCGTTTGACCAAGTTTGACTCAAATCGATGTATTTCAATAGTTTATGACATGTTAAAGGGTAAATACGTCATTTTCTACCCAAAACTGATCCTATTTAACCTATATTGGCTCATATCATCCGATTCAAAGTATTTAGGTTATTTTATACGCACAACCTCTCCCATTTCACCGAGTTTCACTCAAATGGATGTATTTCAAGTGTTTATGACATGTTCAAGGGTTAATACATCATTTTATACCCAAAACAAGTCCCATTTTACCTATATTGACTTATATCATCTAATTCGAAGTGTTTAAGTAAATTTATACCAAGAACCTCTCCCATTTGACCGAGTTTGACTCAAATCGATGTATTTCAAGTGTTTATGACTGTTCAACGGTAAATACGTCATTTTCTACCCAAAACTGATCCCATTTGACTTATATTGCCTCATATCGTCCGATTCAAAGTGTTTAAACATTTTATACCAAGAAGAACACCCATTTGATCGAGTTTGACTCAAATCGATGTATTTTAAGTAATTATGACATGTTCAACAAGAAAAAACGTCAGTGTCTTCCTAAAACGGATCCTATTTGACCTATTTTGACTCATATCATCCGATTCAAAGTGTTTAGGTCATTCAAAACACAAAACCTCTTTCGTTTGACCAAGTTTGACTCAAATCGATGTATTTCAATAGTTTATGACATGTTAAAGGGTAAAAATGTCATTTTCTACCCAAAATTGATCCTTTTTAACCTATATTGGCGCATATCATCCGATTCAAAGTATTTAGGTCATTTTATACGCACAACCTCTCCCATTTAACCGAGTTTCACTCAAATGGATGTATTTCAAGTGTTTATGACATGTTCAAGGGCTAATACTTCATTTTATACCCAAAATAGGTCCCATTTCACCTATATTGACTTATATCATCTAATTCGAAGTGTTTAGGTAAATTTAATCCAAGAACCTCTCCCATTTGACCGAGTTTGACTCAAATCGATGTATTTCAAGTGTTTATGACTGTTCAACGGTAAATACGTCATTTTCTACCCAAAACTGATCCCATTTGACTTATATTGCCTCATATCGTCCGATTCAAAGTGTTTAACCATTTTATACCAAGAAGAACACCCATTTGATCGAGTTTGACTCAAATCGATGTATTTCAAGTAATTATGACATGTTCAACAAGAAAACACGTCATTGTCTTCCTAAAATTGATCCTATTTGACCTATATTAACTCATATCGTTTGATTCGAAGTGTTTAAGTCATTTTATACCCAGAACCTCTCCCATTTCACCGTGTTTGACTCACATCGATGTATTTCAAGTGTTTATGACATGTTCAAAAGGTAAATACGTCATTTTCTACCCAAAACTGATCCCATTTGACTTATATTGACTCATATCATCCGATTCAAAGTGTTTAACTCATTTTATAACTAGAACCTCTCCCATTTGAGTGAGTTTGACTCAAATAGATGGACTTTAAGTGTTTATGACTTGTTTTACGGTAAATACATCATTTTCTTCCCAAATTGATCCTATTTAGCCTATATTGACTCACATCGATCGATTCGAAATGTTTACGTCCTTTTATACCCAGAACCTCTCCCATTTGACCAAGTTTAACTCAAATCGATGTATTTCAAATGTTTTTGACATGTTCAAGGGTAAATACGTCTTTTTTCTATCCAAATTTGATCCCATTTAAAACACGGTAAATACCTTATTTTCTTCCTAAACTTGATCCTATTTGACCTATTTTGACTCATATCATCTGATTCAAAGTGTTTAGGTCATTCAAAACACAAAACCTCTTTCGTTTGACCAAGTTTGACTCAAATCGATGTATTTCAATAGTTTATGACATGTTAAAGGGTAAATACGTCATTTTCTACCCAAAACTGATCCTATTTAACCTATATTGGCTCATATCATCCGATTCAAAGTATTTAGGTTATTTTATACGCACAACCTCTCCCATTTCACCGAGTTTCACTCAAATGGATGTATTTCAAGTGTTTATGACATGTTCAAGGGTTAATACATCATTTTATACCCAAAACAAGTCCCATTTTACCTATATTGACTTATATCATCTAATTCGAAGTGTTTAAGTAAATTTATACCAAGAACCTCTCCCATTTGACCGAGTTTGACTCAAATCGATGTATTTCAAGTGTTTATGACTGTTCAACGGTAAATACGTCATTTTCTACCCAAAACTGATCCCATTTGACTTATATTGCCTCATATCGTCCGATTCAAAGTGTTTAAACATTTTATACCAAGAAGAACACCCATTTGATCGAGTTTGACTCAAATCGATGTATTTTAAGTAATTATGACATGTTCAACAAGAAAAAACGTCAGTGTCTTCCTAAAACGGATCCTATTTGACCTATTTTGACTCATATCATCCGATTCAAAGTGTTTAGGTCATTCAAAACACAAAACCTCTTTCGTTTGACCAAGTTTGACTCAAATCGATGTATTTCAATAGTTTATGACATGTTAAAGGGTAAAAATGTCATTTTCTACCCAAAATTGATCCTTTTTAACCTATATTGGCGCATATCATCCGATTCAAAGTATTTAGGTCATTTTATACGCACAACCTCTCCCATTTAACCGAGTTTCACTCAAATGGATGTATTTCAAGTGTTTATGACATGTTCAAGGGCTAATACTTCATTTTATACCCAAAATAGGTCCCATTTCACCTATATTGACTTATATCATCTAATTCGAAGTGTTTAGGTAAATTTAATCCAAGAACCTCTCCCATTTGACCGAGTTTGACTCAAATTGATGTATTTCAAGTGTTTATGACTGTTCAACGGTAAATACGTCATTTTCTACCCAAAACTGATCCCATTTGACTTATATTGCCTCATATCGTCCGATTCAAAGTGTTTAACCATTTTATACCAAGAAGAACACCCATTTGATCGAGTTTGACTCAAATCGATGTATTTCAAGTAATTATGACATGTTCAACAAGAAAACACGTCATTGTCTTCCTAAAATTGATCCTATTTGACCTATATTAACTCATATCGTTTGATTCGAAGTGTTTAAGTCATTTTATACCCAGAACCTCTCCCATTTCACCGTGTTTGACTCACATCGATGTATTTCAAGTGTTTATGACATGTTCAAAAGGTAAATACGTCATTTTCTACCCAAAACTGATCCCATTTGACTTATATTGACTCATATCATCCAATTCAAAGTGTTTAACTCATTTTATAACTAGAACCTCTCCCATTTGAGTGAGTTTGACTCAAATAGATGGACTTTAAGTGTTTATGACTTGTTTTACGGTAAATACATCATTTTCTTCCCAAATTGATCCTATTTAGCCTATATTGACTCACATCGATCGATTCGAAATGTTTACGTCCTTTTATACCCAGAACCTCTCCCATTTGACCAAGTTTAACTCAAATCGATGTATTTCAAATGTTTTTGACATGTTCAAGGGTAAATACGTCTTTTTTCTATCCAAATTTGATCCCATTTAAAACACGGTAAATACCTTATTTTCTTCCTAAACTTGATCCTATTTGACCTATTTTGACTCATATCATCTGATTCAAAGTGTTTAGGTCATTCAAAACACAAAACCTCTTTCGTTTGACCAAGTTTGACTCAAATCGATGTATTTCAATAGTTTATGACATGTTAAAGGGTAAATACGTCATTTTCTACCCAAAACTGATCCTATTTAACCTATATTGGCTCATATCATCCGATTCAAAGTATTTAGGTTATTTTATACGCACAACCTCTCCCATTTCACCGAGTTTCACTCAAATGGATGTATTTCAAGTGTTTATGACATGTTCAAGGGTTAATACATCATTTTATACCCAAACCAAGTCCCATTTTACCTATATTGACTTATATCATCTAATTCGAAGTGTTTAAGTAAATTTATACCAAGAACCTCCCCCATTTGACCGAGTTTGACTCAAATCGATGTATTTCAAGTGTTTATGACTGTTCAACGGTAAATACGTCATTTTCTACCCAAAACTGATCCCATTTGACTTATATTGCCTCATATCGTCCGATTCAAAGTGTTTAAACATTTTATACCAAGAAGAACACCCATTTGATCGAGTTTGACTCAAATCGATGTATTTTAAGTAATTATGACATGTTCAACAAGAAAAAACGTCAGTGTCTTCCTAAAACGGATCCTATTTGACCTATTTTGACTCATATCATCTGATTCAAAGTGTTTAGGTCATTCAAAACACAAAACCTCTTTCGTTTGACCAAGTTTGACTCAAATCGATGTATTTCAATAGTTTATGACATGTTAAAGGGTAAATACGTCATTTTCTACCCAAAACTGATCCTATTTAACCTATATTGGCTCATATCATCCGATTCAAAGTATTTAGGTTATTTTATACGCACAACCTCTCCCATTTAACCGAGTTTCACTCAAATGGATGTATTTCAAGTGTTTATGACATGTTCAAGGGCTAATACTTCATTTTATACCCAAAATAGGTCCCATTTCACCTATATTGACTTATATCATCTAATTCGAAGTGTTTAGGTAAATTTAATCCAAGAACCTCTCCCATTTGACCGAGTTTGACTCAAATCGATGTATTTCAAGTGTTTATGACTGTTCAACGGTAAATACGTCATTTTCTACCCAAAACTGATCCCATTTGACTTATATTGCCTCATATCGTCCGATTCAAAGTGTTTAACCATTTTATACCAAGAAGAACACCCATTTGATCGAGTTTGACTCAAATCGATGTATTTCAAGTAATTATGACATGTTCAACAAGAAAACACGTCATTGTCTTCCTAAAATTGATCCTATTTGACCTATATTAACTCATATCGTTTGATTCGAAGTGTTTAAGTCATTTTATACCCAGAACCTCTCCCATTTCACCGTGTTTGACTCACATCGATGTATTTCAAGTGTTTATGACATGTTCAAAAGGTAAATACGTCATTTTCTACCCAAAACTGATCCCATTTGACTTATATTGACTCATATCATCCAATTCAAAGTGTTTAACTCATTTTATAACTAGAACCTCTCCCATTTGAGTGAGTTTGACTCAAATAGATGGACTTTAAGTGTTTATGACTTGTTTTACGGTAAATACATCATTTTCTTCCCAAATTGATCCTATTTAGCCTATATTGACTCACATCGATCGATTCGAAATGTTTACGTCCTTTTATACCCAGAACCTCTCCCATTTGACCAAGTTTAACTCAAATCGATGTATTTCAAATGTTTTTGACATGTTCAAGGGTAAATACGTCTTTTTTCTATCCAAATTTGATCCCATTTAAAACACGGTAAATACCTTATTTTCTTCCTAAACTTGATCCTATTTGACCTATTTTGACTCATATCATCTGATTCAAAGTGTTTAGGTAATTCAAAACACAAAACCTCTTTCGTTTGACCAAGTTTGACTCAAATCGATGTATTTCAATAGTTTATGACATGTTAAAGGGTAAATACGTCATTTTCTACCCAAAACTGATCCTATTTAACCTATATTGGCTCATATCATCCGATTCAAAGTATTTAGGTTATTTTATACGCACAACCTCTCCCATTTCACCGAGTTTCACTCAAATGGATGTATTTCAAGTGTTTATGACATGTTCAAGGGTTAATACATCATTTTATACCCAAACCAAGTCCCATTTTACCTATATTGACTTATATCATCTAATTCGAAGTGTTTAAGTAAATTTATACCAAGAACCTCCCCCATTTGACCGAGTTTGACTCAAATCGATGTATTTCAAGTGTTTATGACTGTTCAACGGTAAATACGTCATTTTCTACCCAAAACTGATCCCATTTGACTTATATTGCCTCATATCGTCCGATTCAAAGTGTTTAAACATTTTATACCAAGAAGAACACCCATTTGATCGAGTTTGACTCAAATCGATGTATTTTAAGTAATTATGACATGTTCAACAAGAAAAAACGTCAGTGTCTTCCTAAAACGGATCCTATTTGACCTATTTTGACTCATATCATCTGATTCAAAGTGTTTAGGTCATTCAAAACACAAAACCTCTTTCGTTTGACCAAGTTTGACTCAAATCGATGTATTTCAATAGTTTATGACATGTTAAAGGGTAAATACGTCATTTTCTACCCAAAACTGATCCTATTTAACCTATATTGGCTCATATCATCCGATTCAAAGTATTTAGGTTATTTTATACGCACAACCTCTCCCATTTCACCGAGTTTCACTCAAATGGATGTATTTCAAGTGTTTATGACATGTTCAAGGGTTAATACATCATTTTATACCCAAAACAGGTCCCATTTCACCTATATTGACTTATATCATCTAATTCGACGTGTTTAAGTAAATTTATACCAAGAACCTCTCCCATTTGACCGAGTTTGACTCAAATCGATGTATTTCAAGTGTTTATGACTGTTCAACGGTAAATACGTCATTTTCTACCCAAAACTAATCCCATTTGACTTATATTGCCTCATATCGTCCGATTCAAAGTGTTTAAACATTTTATACCAAGAAGAACACCCATTTGATCGAGTTTGACTCAAATCGATGTATTTTAAGTAGTTATGACATGTTCAACAAGAAAAAACGTCAGTGTCTTCCTAAAACGGATCCTGTTTGACCTATTTTGACTCATATCATCCGATTCAAAGTGTTTAGGTCATTCAAAACACAAAACCTCTTTCGTTTGACCAAGTTTGACTCAAATCGATGTATTTCAATAGTTTATGACATGTTAAAGGGTAAAAATGTCATTTTCTATCCAAAATTGATCCTTTTTAACCTATATTGGCGCATATCATCCGATTCAAAGTATTTAGGTCATTTTATACGCACAACCTCTCCCATTTAACCGAGTTTCACTCAAATGGATGTATTTCAAGTGTTTATGACATGTTCAAGGGCTAATACTTCATTTTATACCCAAAATAGGTCCCATTTCACCTATATTGACTTATATCATCTAATTCGAAGTGTTTAGGTAAATTTAATCCAAGAACCTCTCCCATTTGACCGAGTTTGACTCAAATCGATGTATTTCAAGTGTTTATGACTGTTCAACGGTAAATACGTCATTTTCTACCCAAAACTGATCCCATTTGACTTATATTGCCTCATATCGTCCGATTCAAAGTGTTTAACCATTTTATACCAAGAAGAACACCCATTTGATCGAGTTTGACTCAAATCGATGTATTTCAAGTAATTATGACATGTTCAACAAGAAAACACGTCATTGTCTTCCTAAAATTGATCCTATTTGACCTATATTAACTCATATCGTTTGATTCGAAGTGTTTAAGTCATTTTATACCCAGAACCTCTCCCATTTCACCGTGTTTGACTCACATCGATGTATTTCAAGTGTTTATGACATGTTCAAAAGGTAAATACGTCATTTTCTACCCAAAACTGATCCCATTTGACTTATATTGACTCATATCATCCGATTCAAAGTGTTTAACTCATTTTATAACTAGAACCTCTCCCATTTGAGTGAGTTTGACTCAAATAGATGGACTTTAAGTGTTTATGACTTGTTTTACGGTAAATACATCATTTTCTTCCCAAATTGATCCTATTTAGCCTATATTGACTCACATCGATCGATTCGAAATGTTTACGTCCTTTTATACCCAGAACCTCTCCCATTTGACCAAGTTTAACTCAAATCGATGTATTTCAAATGTTTTTGACATGTTCAAGGGTAAATACGTCTTTTTTCTATCCAAATTTGATCCCATTTAAAACACGGTAAATACCTTATTTTCTTCCTAAACTTGATCCTATTTGACCTATTTTGACTCATATCATCTGATTCAAAGTGTTTAGGTCATTCAAAACACAAAACCTCTTTCGTTTGACCAAGTTTGACTCAAATCGATGTATTTCAATAGTTTATGACATGTTAAAGGGTAAATACGTCATTTTCTACCCAAAACTGATCCTATTTAACCTATATTGGCTCATATCATCCGATTCAAAGTTTTTAGGTTATTTTATACGCACAACCTCTCCCATTTCACCGAGTTTCACTCAAATGGATGTATTTCAAGTGTTTATGACATGTTCAAGGGTTAATACATCATTTTATACCCAAAACAAGTCCCATTTCACCTATATTGACTTATATCATCTAATTCGAAGTGTTTAAGTAAATTTATACCAAGAACCTCTCCCATTTGACCGAGTTTGACTCAAATCGATGTATTTCAAGTGTTTATGACTGTTCAACGGTAAATACGTCATTTTCTACCCAAAACTGATCTCATTTGACTTATATTGCCTCATATCGTCCGATTCAAAGTGTTTAAACATTTTATACCAAGAAGAACACCCATTTGATCGAGTTTGACTCAAATCGATGTATTTTAAGTAATTATGACATGTTCAACAAGAAAAAACGTCAGTGTCTTCCTAAAACGGATCCTGTTTGACCTATTTTGACTCATATCATCCGATTCAAAGTGTTTAGGTCATTCAAAACACAAAACCTCTTTCGTTTGACCAAGTTTGACTCAAATCGATGTATTTCAATAGTTTATGACATGTTAAAGGGTAAAAATGTCATTTTCTACCCAAAATTGATCCTTTTTAACCTATATTGGCGCATATCATCCGATTTAAAGTATTTAGGTCATTTTATACGCACAACCTCTCCCATTTAACCGAGTTTCACTCAAATGGATGTATTTCAAGTGTTTATGACATGTTCAAGGGCTAATACTTCATTTTATACCCAAAATAGGTCCCATTTCACCTATATTGACTTATATCATCTAATTCGAAGTGTTTAGGTAAATTTAATCCAAGAACCTCTCCCATTTGACCGAGTTTGACTCAAATCGATGTATTTCAAGTGTTTATGACTGTTCAACGGTAAATACGTCATTTTCTACCCAAAACTGATCCCATTTGACTTATATTGCCTCATATCGTCCGATTCAAAGTGTTTAACCATTTTATACCAAGAAGAACACCCATTTGATCGAGTTTGACTCAAATCGATGTATTTCAAGTAATTATGACATGTTCAACAAGAAAACACGTCATTGTCTTCCTAAAATTGATCCTATTTGACCTATATTAACTCATATCGTTTGATTCGAAGTGTTTAAGTCATTTTATACCCAGAACCTCTCCCATTTCACCGTGTTTGACTCACATCGATGTATTTCAAGTGTTTATGACATGTTCAAAAGGTAAATACGTCATTTTCTACCCAAAACTGATCCCATTTGACTTATATTGACTCATATCATCCGATTCAAAGTGTTTAACTCATTTTATAACTAGAACCTCTCCCATTTGAGTGAGTTTGACTCAAATAGATGGACTTTAAGTGTTTATGACTTGTTTTACGGTAAATACATCATTTTCTTCCCAAATTGATCCTATTTAGCCTATATTGACTCACATCGATCGATTCGAAATGTTTACGTCCTTTTATACCCAGAACCTCTCCCATTTGACCAAGTTTAACTCAAATCGATGTATTTCAAATGTTTTTGACATGTTCAAGGGTAAATACGTCTTTTTTCTATCCAAATTTGATCCCATTTAAAACACGGTAAATACCTTATTTTCTTCCTAAACTTGATCCTATTTGACCTATTTTGACTCATATCATCTGATTCAAAGTGTTTAGGTCATTCAAAACACAAAACCTCTTTCGTTTGACCAAGTTTGACTCAAATCGATGTATTTCAATAGTTTATGACATGTTAAAGGGTAAATACGTCATTTTCTACCCAAAACTGATCCTATTTAACCTATATTGGCTCATATCATCCGATTCAAAGTTTTTAGGTTATTTTATACGCACAACCTCTCCCATTTCACCGAGTTTCACTCAAATGGATGTATTTCAAGTGTTTATGACATGTTCAAGGGTTAATACATCATTTTATACCCAAAACAAGTCCCATTTCACCTATATTGACTTATATCATCTAATTCGAAGTGTTTAAGTAAATTTATACCAAGAACCTCTCCCATTTGACCGAGTTTGACTCAAATCGATGTATTTCAAGTGTTTATGACTGTTCAACGGTAAATACGTCATTTTCTACCCAAAACTGATCTCATTTGACTTATATTGCCTCATATCGTCCGATTCAAAGTGTTTAAACATTTTATACCAAGAAGAACACCCATTTGATCGAGTTTGACTCAAATCGATGTATTTTAAGTAATTATGACATGTTCAACAAGAAAAAACGTCAGTGTCTTCCTAAAACGGATCCTATTTGACCTATTTTGACTCATATCATCCGATTCAAAGTGTTTAGGTCATTCAAAACACAAAACCTCTTTCGTTTGACCAAGTTTGACTCAAATCGATGTATTTCAATAGTTTATGACATGTTAAAGGGTAAAAATGTCATTTTCTACCCAAAATTGATCCTTTTTAACCTATATTGGCGCATATCATCCGATTTAAAGTATTTAGGTCATTTTATACGCACAACCTCTCCCATTTAACCGAGTTTCACTCAAATGGATGTATTTCAAGTGTTTATGACATGTTCAAGGGCTAATACTTCATTTTATACCCAAAATAGGTCCCATTTCACCTATATTGACTTATATCATCTAATTCGAAGTGTTTAGGTAAATTTAATCCAAGAACCTCTCCCATTTGACCGAGTTTGACTCAAATCGATGTATTTCAAGTGTTTATGACTGTTCAACGGTAATACGTCATTTTCTACCCAAAACTGATCCCATTTGACTTATATTGCCTCATATCGTCCGATTCAAAGTGTTTAACCATTTTATACCAAGAAGAACACCCATTTGATCGAGTTTGACTCAAATCGATCTATTTGAAGTAATTATGACATGTTCAACAAGAAAACACGTCATTGTCTTCCTAAAATTGATCCTATTTGACCTATATTAACTCATATCGTTTGATTCGAAGTGTTTAAGTCATTTTATACCCAGAACCTCTCCCATTTCACCGTGTTTGACTCACATCGATGTATTTCAAGTGTTTATGACATGTTCAAAAGGTAAATACGTCATTTTCTACCCAAAATTGATCCCATTTGACTTATATTGACTCAGATCATCCGATTCAAAGTGTTTAACTCATTTTATAACTAGAACCTCTCCCATTTGAGTGAGTTTGACTCAAATAGATGGACTTTAAGTGTTTATGACTTGTTTTACGGTAAATACATCATTTTCTTCCCATATTGATCCTATTTAGCCTATATTGACTCATATCGATCGATTCGAAATAATTAAGTTCTTTTATACCCAAAACCTCTCCCATTTGACCAAGTTTTACTCAAATCGATGTATTTCAAATGTTTTTGACATGTTCAAGGGTAAATACGTCTTTTTTCTATCCAAATTTGATCCCATTTAAAACACGGTAAATACCTTATTTTCTTCCTAAACTTGATCCTATTTGACCTATTTTGACTCATATCATCTGATTCAAAGTGTTTAGGTCATTCAAAACACAAAACCTCTTTCGTTTGACCAAGTTTGACTCAAATCGATATATTTCAATAGTTTATGACATGTTAAAGGGTAAATACGTCATTTTCTACCCAAAACTAATCCTATTTAACCTATATTGGCTCATATCATCCGATTCAAAGTATTTAGGTTATTTTATACGCACAACCTCTCCCATTTCACCGAGTTTCACTCAAATGGATGTATTTCAAGTGTTTATGACATGTTCAAGGGTTAATACATCATTTTATACCCAAAACAAGTCCCATTTCACCTATATTGACTTATATCATCTAATTCGAAGTGTTTAAGTAAATTTATACCAAGAACCTCTCCCATTTGACCGAGTTTGACTCAAATCGATGTATTTCAAGTGTTTATGACTGTTCAACGGTAAATACGTCATTTTCTACCCAAAACTGATCTCATTTGACTTATATTGCCTCATATCGTCCGATTCAAAGTGTTTAAACATTTTATACCAAGAAGAACACCCATTTGATCGAGTTTGACTCAAATCGATGTATTTTAAGTAATTATGACATGTTCAACAAGAAAAAACGTCAGTGTCTTCCTAAAACGGATCCTATTTGACCTATTTTGACTCATATCATCCGATTCAAAGTGTTTAGGTCATTCAAAACACAAAACCTCTTTCGTTTGACCAAGTTTGACTCAAATCGATGTATTTCAATAGTTTATGACATGTTAAAGGGTAAAAATGTCATTTTCTACCCAAAATTGATCCTTTTTAACCTATATTGGCGCATATCATCCGATTTAAAGTATTTAGGTCATTTTATACGCACAACCTCTCCCATTTAACCGAGTTTCACTCAAATGGATGTATTTCAAGTGTTTATGACATGTTCAAGGGCTAATACTTCATTTTATACCCAAAATAGGTCCCATTTCACCTATATTGACTTATATCATCTAATTCGAAGTGTTTAGGTAAATTTAATCCAAGAACCTCTCCCATTTGACCGAGTTTGACTCAAATCGATGTATTTCAAGTGTTTATGACTGTTCAACGGTAAATACGTCATTTTCTACCCAAAACTGATCCCATTTGACTTATATTGCCTCATATCGTCCGATTCAAAGTGTTTAACCATTTTATACCAAGAAGAACACCCATTTGATCGAGTTTGACTCAAATCGATCTATTTGAAGTAATTATGACATGTTCAACAAGAAAACACGTCATTGTCTTCCTAAAATTGATCCTATTTGACCTATATTAACTCATATCGTTTGATTCGAAGTGTTTAAGTCATTTTATACCCAGAACCTCTCCCATTTCACCGTGTTTGACTCACATCGATGTATTTCAAGTGTTTATGACATGTTCAAAAGGTAAATACGTCATTTTCTACCCAAAATTGATCCCATTTGACTTATATTGACTCAGATCATCCGATTCAAAGTGTTTAACTCATTTTATAACTAGAACCTCTCCCATTTGAGTGAGTTTGACTCAAATAGATGGACTTTAAGTGTTTATGACTTGTTTTACGGTAAATACATCATTTTCTTCCCATATTGATCCTATTTAGCCTATATTGACTCATATCGATCGATTCGAAATAATTAAGTTCTTTTATACCCAAAACCTCTCCCATTTGACCAAGTTTTACTCAAATCGATGTATTTCAAATGTTTTTGACATGTTCAAGGGTAAATACGTCTTTTTTCTATCCAAATTTGATCCCATTTAAAACACGGTAAATACCTTATTTTCTTCCTAAACTTGATCCTATTTGACCTATTTTGACTCATATCATCTGATTCAAAGTGTTTAGGTCATTCAAAACACAAAACCTCTTTCGTTTGACCAAGTTTGACTCAAATCGATATATTTCAATAGTTTATGACATGTTAAAGGGTAAATACGTCATTTTCTACCCAAAACTAATCCTATTTAACCTATATTGGCTCATATCATCCGATTCAAAGTATTTAGGTTATTTTATACGCACAACCTCTCCCATTTCACCGAGTTTCACTCAAATGGATGTATTTCAAGTGTTTATGACATGTTCAAGGGTTAATACATCATTTTATACCCAAAACAAGTCCCATTTCACCTATATTGACTTATATCATCTAATTCGAAGTGTTTAAGTAAATTTATACCAAGAACCTCTCCCATTTGACCGAGTTTGACTCAAATCGATGTATTTCAAGTGTTTATGACTGTTCAACGGTAAATACGTCATTTTCTACCCAAAACTGATCTCATTTGACTTATATTGCCTCATATCGTCCGATTCAAAGTGTTTAAACATTTTATACCAAGAAGAACACCCATTTGATCGAGTTTGACTCAAATCGATGTATTTTAAGTAATTATGACATGTTCAACAAGAAAAAACGTCAGTGTCTTCCTAAAACGGATCCTATTTGACCTATTTTGACTCATATCATCCGATTCAAAGTGTTTAGGTCATTCAAAACACAAAACCTCTTTCGTTTGACCAAGTTTGACTCAAATCGATGTATTTCAATAGTTTATGACATGTTAAAGGGTAAAAATGTCATTTTCTACCCAAAATTGATCCTTTTTAACCTATATTGGCGCATATCATCCGATTTAAAGTATTTAGGTCATTTTATACGCACAACCTCTCCCATTTAACCGAGTTTCACTCAAATGGATGTATTTCAAGTGTTTATGACATGTTCAAGGGCTAATACTTCATTTTATACCCAAAATAGGTCCCATTTCACCTATATTGACTTATATCATCTAATTCGAAGTGTTTAGGTAAATTTAATCCAAGAACCTCTCCCATTTGACCGAGTTTGACTCAAATCGATGTATTTCAAGTGTTTATGACTGTTCAACGGTAAATACGTCATTTTCTACCCAAAACTGATCCCATTTGACTTATATTGCCTCATATCGTCCGATTCAAAGTGTTTAACCATTTTATACCAAGAAGAACACCCATTTGATCGAGTTTGACTCAAATCGATCTATTTGAAGTAATTATGACATGTTCAACAAGAAAACACGTCATTGTCTTCCTAAAATTGATCCTATTTGACCTATATTAACTCATATCGTTTGATTCGAAGTGTTTAAGTCATTTTATACCCAGAACCTCTCCCATTTCACCGTGTTTGACTCACATCGATGTATTTCAAGTGTTTATGACATGTTCAAAAGGTAAATACGTCATTTTCTACCCAAAATTGATCCCATTTGACTTATATTGACTCAGATCATCCGATTCAAAGTGTTTAACTCATTTTATAACTAGAACCTCTCCCATTTGAGTGAGTTTGACTCAAATAGATGGACTTTAAGTGTTTATGACTTGTTTTACGGTAAATACATCATTTTCTTCCCATATTGATCCTATTTAGCCTATATTGACTCATATCGATCGATTCGAAATGTTTAAGTTCTTTTATACCCAAAACCTCTCCCATTTGACCAAGTTTTACTCAAATCGATGTATTTCAAATGTTTTTGACATGTTCAAGGGTAAATACGTCTTTTTTCTATCCAAATTTGATCCCATTTAAAACACGGTAAATACCTTATTTTCTTCCTAAACTTGATCCTATTTGACCTATTTTGACTCATATCATCTGATTCAAAGTGTTTAGGTCATTCAAAACACAAAACCTCTTTCGTTTGACCAAGTTTGACTCAAATCGATATATTTCAATAGTTTATGACATGTTAAAGGGTAAATACGTCATTTTCTACCCAAAACTAATCCTATTTAACCTATATTGGCTCATATCATCCGATTCAAAGTATTTAGGTTATTTTATACGCACAACCTCTCCCATTTCACCGAGTTTCACTCAAATGGATGTATTTCAAGTGTTTATGACATGTTCAAGGGTTAATACATCATTTTATACCCAAAACAAGTCCCATTTCACCTATATTGACTTATATCATCTAATTCGAAGTGTTTAAGTAAATTTATACCAAGAACCTCTCCCATTTGACCGAGTTTGACTCAAATCGATGTATTTCAAGTGTTTATGACTGTTCAACGGTAAATACGTCATTTTCTACCCAAAACTGATCTCATTTAACTGATATTGCCTCATACCGTCCGATTCAAAGTGTTTAAACATTTTATACCAAGAAGAACACCCATTTGATCGAGTTTGACTCAAATCGATGTATTTTAAGTAATTATGACATGTTCAACAAGAAAAAACGTCAGTGTCTTCCTAAAACGGATCCTATTTGACCTATTTTGACTCATATCATCCGATTCAAAGTGTTTAGGTCATTCAAAACACAAAACCTCTTTCGTTTGACCAAGTTTGACTCAAATCGATGTATTTCAATAGTTTATGACATGTTAAAGGGTAAAAATGTCATTTTCTACCCAAAATTGATCCTTTTTAACCTATATTGGCGCATATCATCCGATTCAAAGTATTTAGGTCATTTTATACGCACAACCTCTCCCATTTAACCGAGTTTCACTCAAATGGATGTATTTCAAGTGTTTATGACATGTTCAAGGGCTAATACTTCATTTTATACCCAAAATAGGTCCCATTTCACCTATATTGACTTATATCATCTAATTCGAAGTGTTTAGGTAAATTTAATCCAAGAACCTCTCCCATTTGACCGAGTTTGACTCAAATCGATGTATTTCAAGTGTTTATGACTGTTCAACGGTAAATACGTCATTTTCTACCCAAAACTGATCCCATTTGACTTATATTGCCTCATATCGTCCGATTCAAAGTGTTTAACCATTTTATACCAAGAAGAACACCCATTTGATCGAGTTTGACTCAAATCGATCTATTTGAAGTAATTATGACATGTTCAACAAGAAAACACGTCATTGTCTTCCTAAAATTGATCCTATTTGACCTATATTAACTCATATCGTTTGATTCGAAGTGTTTAAGTCATTTTATACCCAGAACCTCTCCCATTTCACCGTGTTTGACTCACATCGATGTATTTCAAGTGTTTATGACATGTTCAAAAGGTAAATACGTCATTTTCTACCCAAAATTGATCCCATTTGACTTATATTGACTCAGATCATCCGATTCAAAGTGTTTAACTCATTTTATAACTAGAACCTCTCCCATTTGAGTGAGTTTGACTCAAATAGATGGACTTTAAGTGTTTATGACTTGTTTTACGGTAAATACATCATTTTCTTCCCAAATTGATCCTATTTAGCCTATACTGACTCATATCGATCGATTCGAAATGTTTAAGTTCTTTTATACCCAAAACCTCTCCCATTTGACCAAGTTTAACTCAAATCGATGTATTTCAAATGTTTTTGACATGTTCAAGGGTAAATACGTCTTTTTTCTATCCAAATTTGATCCCATTTAAAACACGGTAAATACCTTATTTTCTTCCTAAACTTGATCCTATTTGACCTATTTTGACTCATATCATCTGATTCAAAGTGTTTAGGTCATTCAAAACACAAAACCTCTTTCGTCTGACCAAGTTTGACTCAAATCGATATATTTCAATAGTTTATGACATGTTAAAGGGTAAATACGTCATTTTCTACCCAAAACTAATCCTATTTAACCTATATTGGCTCATATCATCCGATTCAAAGTATTTAGGTTATTTTATACGCACAACCTCTCCCATTTCACCGAGTTTCACTCAAATGGATGTATTTCAAGTGTTTATGACATGTTCAAGGGTTAATACATCATTTTATACCCAAAACAAGTCCCATTTCACCTATATTGACTTATATCATCTAATTCGAAGTGTTTAAGTAAATTTATACCAAGAACCTCTCCCATTTGACCGAGTTTGACTCAAATTGATGTATTTCAAGTGTTTATGACTGTTCAACGGTAAATACGTCATTTTCTACCCAAAACTGATCTCATTTAACTTATATTGCCTCATACCGTCCGATTCAAAGTGTTTAAACATTTTATACCAAGAAGAACACCCATTTGTTCGAGTTTGACTCAAATCGATGTATTTTAAGTAATTATGACATGTTCAACAAGAAAAAACGTCAGTGTCTTCCTAAAACGGATCCTATTTGACCTATTTTGACTCTTATCATCCGATTCAAAGTGTTTAGGTCTTTCAAAACACAAAACCTCTTTCGTTTGACCAAGTTTGACTCAAATCGATGTATTTCAATAGTTTATGACATGTTAAAGGGTAAAAATGTCATTTTCTACCCAAAATTGATCCTTTTTAACCTATATTGGCGCATATCTTCCGATTCAAAGTATTTAGGTCATTTTATACGCACAACCTCTCCCATTTAACCGAGTTTCACTCAAATGGATGTATTTCAAGTGCTTATGACATGTTCAAGGGCTAATACGTCATTTTATACCCAAAATAGGTCCCATTTCACCTATATTGACTTATATCATCTAATTCGAAGTGTTTAGGTAAATTTAATCCAAGAACCTCTCCCATTTGACCGAGTTTGACTCAAATCGATGTATTTCAAGTGTTTATGACTGTTCAACGGTAAATACGTCATTTTCTACCCAAAATTGATCCCATTTGACTTATATTGCCTCATATCGTCCGATTCAAAGTGTTTAACCATTTTATACCAAGAAGAACACCCATTTGATCGAGTTTGACTCAAATCGATGTATTTCAAGTAATTATGACATGTTGAACAAGAAAACACGTCATTGTCTTCCTAAAATTGATCCTATTTGACCTATATTAACTCATATCGTTTGATTCGAAGTGTTCAAGTCATTTTATACGCAGAACCTCTCCCATTTCACCGTGTTTGACTCACATCGATGTATTTCAAGTGTTTATGACATGTTCAAAAGGTAAATACGTCATTTTCTACCCAAAATTGATCCCATTTGACTTATATTGACTCAGATCATCCGATTCAAAGTGTTTAACTCATTTTATAACTAGAACCTCTCCCATTTGAGTGAGTTTGACTCAAATAGATGGACTTTAAGTGTTTATGACTTGTTTTACGGTAAATACATCATTTTCTTCCCAAATTGATCCTATTTAGCCTATATTGACTCATATCGATCGATTCGAAATGTTTAAGTCCTTTTATACCCAAAACCTCTCCCATTTGACCAAGTTTAACTCAAATCGATGTATTTCAAATGTTTTTGACATGTTCAAGTGTAAATACGTCTTTTTTCTATCCAAATTTGATCCCATTTAAAACACGGTAAATACCTTATTTTCTTCCTAAACTTGATCCTATTTGACCTATTTTGACTCATATCATCTGATTCAAAGTGTTTAGGTCATTCAAAACACAAAACCTCTTTCGTTTGACCAAGTTTGACTCAAATCGATGTATTTCAATAGTTTATGACATGTTAAAGGGTAAATACGTCATTTTCTACCCAAAACTAATCCTATTTAACCTATATTGGCTCATATCATCCGATTCAAAGTATTTAGGTTATTTTATACGCACAACCTCTCCCATTTCACCGAGTTTCACTCAAATGGATGTATTTCAAGTGTTTATGACATGTTCAAGGGTTAATACATCATTTTATACCCAAAACAAGTCCCATTTCACCTATATTGACTTATATCATCTAATTCGAAGTGTTTAAGTAAATTTATACCAAGAACCTCTCCCATTTGACCGAGTTTGACTCAAATCGATGTATTTCAAGTGTTTATGACTGTTCAACGGTAAATACGTCATTTTCTACCCAAAACTGATCCCATTTGACTTATATTGCCTCATATCGTCCGATTCAAAGTGTTTAACCATTTTATACCAAGAAGAACACCCATTTGATCGAGTTTGACTCAAATCGATGTATTTCAAGTAATTATGACATGTTCAACAAGAAAACACGTCATTGTCTTCCTAAAATTGATCCTATTTGACCTATATTAACTCATATCGTTTGATTCGAAGTGTTTAAGTCATTTTATACGCAGAACCTCTCCCATTTCACCGTGTTTGACTCACATCGATGTATTTCAAGTGTTTATGACATGTTCAAAAGGTAAATACGTCATTTTCTACCCAAAATTGATCCCATTTGACTTATATTGACTCAGATCATCCGATTCAAAGTGTTTAACTCATTTTATAACTAGAACCTCTCCCATTTGAGTGAGTTTGACTCAAATAGATGGACTTTAAGTGTTTATGACTTGTTTTACGGTAAATACATCATTTTCTTCCCAAATTGATCCTATTTAGCCTATATTGACTCATATCGATCGATTCGAAATGTTTACGTCCTTTTATACCCAGAACCTCTCCCATTTGACCAAGTTTAACTCAAATCGATGTATTTCAAATGTTTTTGACATGTTCAAGGGTAAATACGTCTTTTTTCTATCCAAATTTGATCCCATTTAAAACACGGTAAATACCTTATTTTCTTCCTAAACTTGATCCTATTTGACCTATTTTGACTCATATCATCTGATTCAAAGTGTTTAGGTCATTCAAAACACAAAACCTCTTTCGTTTGACCAAGTTTGACTCAAATCGATGTATTTCAATAGTTTATGACATGTTAAAGGGTAAATACGTCATTTTCTACCCAAAACTAATCCTATTTAACCTATATTGGCTCATATCATCCGATTCAAAGTATTTAGGTTATTTTATACGCACAACCTCTCCCATTTCACCGAGTTTCACTCAAATGGATGTATTTCAAGTGTTTATGACATGTTCAAGGGTTAATACATCATTTTATACCCAAAACAAGTCCCATTTCACCTATATTGACTTATATCATCTAATTCGAAGTGTTTAAGTAAATTTATACCAAGAACCTCTCCCATTTGACCGAGTTTGACTCAAATCGATGTATTTCAAGTGTTTATGACTGTTCAACGGTAAATACGTCATTTTCTACCCAAAACTGATCCCATTTGACTTATATTGCCTCATATCGTCCGATTTAAAGTGTTTAAACATTTTATACCAAGAAGAACACCCATTTGATCGAGTTTGACTCAAATCGATGTATTTTAAGTAATTATGACATGTTCAACAAGAAAAAACGTCAGTGTCTTCCTAAAACGGATCCTATTTGACCTATTGTGACTCATATCATCCGATTCAAAGTGTTTAGGTCATTCAAAACACAAAACCTCTTTCGTTTGACCAAGTTTGACTCAAATCGATGTATTTCAATAGTTTATGACATGTTAAAGGGTAAAAATGTCATTTTCTACCCAAAATTGATCCTTTTTAACCTATATTGGCGCATATCATCCGATTCAAAGTATTTAGGTCATTTTATACGCACAACCTCTCCCATTTCACCGAGTTTCACTCAAATGGATGTATTTCAAGTGTTTATGACATGTTCAAGGGTTAATACATCATTTTTGCCCAAAACAAGTCCCATTTCACCTATATTGACTTATATCATCTAATTCGAAGTGTTTAAGTAAATTTATACCAAGAACCTCTCCCATTTGACCGAGTTTGACTCAAATCGATGTATTTCAAGTGTTTATGACTGTTCAACGGTAAATACGTCATTTTCTACCCAAAACTGATCTCATTTGACTTATATTGCCTCATACCGTCCGATTCAAAGTGTTTAAACATTTTATACCAAGAAGAACACCCATTTGATCGAGTTTGACTCAAATCGATGTATTTTAAGTAATTATGACATGTTCAACAAGAAAAAACGTCAGTGTCTTCCTAAAACGGATCCTATTTGACCTATTTTGACTCATATCATCCGATTCAAAGTGTTTAGGTCATTCAAAACACAAAACCTCTTTCGTTTGACCAAGTTTGACTCAAATCGATGTATTTCAATAGTTTATGACATGTTAAAGGGTAAAAATGTCATTTTCTACCCAAAATTGATCCTTTTTAACTTATATAGGTGCATATCATCCGATTCAAAGTATTTAGGTCATTTTATACGCACAACCTCTCCCATTTAACCGAGTTTCACTCAAATGGATGTATTTCAAGTGTTTATGACATGTTCAAGGGCTAATACGTCATTTTATACCCAAAATAGGTCCCATTTCACCTATATTGACTTATATCATCTAATTCGAAGTGTTTAGGTAAATTTAATCCAAGAACCTCTCCCATTTGACCGAGTTTGACTCAAATCGATGTATTTCAAGTGTTTATGACTGTTCAACGGTAAATATATCATTTTCTACCCAAAACTGATCCCATTTGACTTATATTGCCTCATATCGTCCGATTCAAAGTGTTTAACCATTTTATACCAAGAAGAACACCCATTTGATCGAGTTTGACTCAAATCGATGTATTTCAAGTAATTATGACATGTTCAACAAGAAAACACGTCATTGTCTTCCTAAAATTGATCCTATTTGACCTATATTAACTCATATCGTTTGATTCGAAGTGTTTAAGTCATTTTATACGCAGAACCTCTCCCATTTCACCGTGTTTGACTCACATCGATGTATTTCAAGTGTTTATGACATGTTCAAAAGGTAAATACGTCATTTTCTACCCAAAATTGATCCCATTTGACTTATATTGACTCAGATCATCCGATTCAAAGTGTTTAACTCATTTTATAACTAGAACCTCTCCCATTTGAGTGAGTTTGACTCAAATAGATGGACTTTAAGTGTTTATGACTTGTTTTATGGTAAATACATCATTTTCTTCCCAAATTGATCCTATTTAGCCTATATTGACTCATATCGATCGATTCGAAATGTTTACGTCCTTTTATACCCAGAACCTCTCCCATTTGACCAAGTTTAACTCAAATCGATGTATTTCAAATGTTTTTGACATGTTCAAGGGTAAATACGTCTTTTTTCTATCCAAATTTGATCCCATTTAAAACACGGTAAATACCTTATTTTCTTCCTAAACTTGATCCTATTTGACCTATTTTGACTCATATCATCTGATTCAAAGTGTTTAGGTCATTCAAAACACAAAACCTCTTTCGTTTGACCAAGTTTGACTCAAATCGATGTATTTCAATAGTTTATGACATGTTAAAGGGTAAATACGTCATTTTCTACCCAAAACTAATCCTATTTAACCTATATTGGCTCATATCATCCGATTCAAAGTATTTAGGTTATTTTATACGCACAACCTCTCCCATTTCACCGAGTTTCACTCAAATGGATGTATTTCAAGTGTTTATGACATGTTCAAGGGTTAATACATCATTTTATACCCAAAACAAGTCCCATTTCACCTATATTGACTTATATCATCTAATTCGAAGTGTTTAAGTAAATTTATACCAAGAACCTCTCCCATTTGACCGAGTTTGACTCAAATCGATGTATTTCAAGTGTTTATGACTGTTCAACGGTAAATACGTCATTTTCTACCCAAAACTGATCCCATTTGACTTATATTGCCTCATATCGTCCGATTTAAAGTGTTTAAACATTTTATACCAAGAAGAACACCCATTTGATCGAGTTTGACTCAAATCGATGTATTTTAAGTAATTATGACATGTTCAACAAGAAAAAACGTCAGTGTCTTCCTAAAACGGATCCTATTTGACCTATTGTGACTCATATCATCCGATTCAAAGTGTTTAGGTCATTCAAAACACAAAACCTCTTTCGTTTGACCAAGTTTGACTCAAATCGATGTATTTCAATAGTTTATGACATGTTAAAGGGTAAAAATGTCATTTTCTACCCAAAATTGATCCTTTTTAACCTATATTGGCGCATATCATCCGATTCAAAGTATTTAGGTCATTTTATACGCACAACCTCTCCCATTTCACCGAGTTTCACTCAAATGGATGTATTTCAAGTGTTTATGACATGTTCAAGGGTTAATACATCATTTTATACCCAAAACAAGTCCCATTTCACCTATATTGACTTATATCATCTAATTCGAAGTGTTTAAGTAAATTTATACCAAGAACCTCTCCCATTTGACCGAGTTTGACTCAAATCGATGTATTTCAAGTGTTTATGACTGTTCAACGGTAAATACGTCATT
Source organism: Dysphania ambrosioides (assembly GCA_026401315.1). Taxonomy (NCBI): domain Eukaryota; kingdom Viridiplantae; phylum Streptophyta; class Magnoliopsida; order Caryophyllales; family Amaranthaceae; genus Dysphania; species Dysphania ambrosioides. Next base: position 13,402,946 of record CM048671.1, on the reverse strand, counting down.
TTCTACCCAAAACTGATCTCATTTGACTTATATTGCCTCATACCGTCCGATTCAAAGTGTTTAAACATTTTATACCAAGAAGAACACCCATTTGATCGAGTTTGACTCAAATCGATGTATTTTAAGTAATTATGACATGTTCAACAAGAAAAAACGTCAGTGTCTTCCTAAAACGGATCCTATTTGACCTATTTTGACTCATATCATCCGATTCAAAGTGTTTAGGTCATTCAAAACACAAAACCTCTTTCGTTTGACCAAGTTTGACTCAAATCGATGTATTTCAATAGTTTATGACATGTTAAAGGGTAAAAATGTCATTTTCTACCCGAAATTGATCCTTTTTAACTTATATTGGTGCATATCATCCGATTCAAAGTATTTAGGTCATTTTATACGCACAACCTCTCCCATTTAACCGAGTTTCACTCAAATGGATGTATTTCAAGTGTTTATGACATGTTCAAGGGCTAATACGTCATTTTATACCCAAAATAGGTCCCATTTCACCTATATTGACTTATATCATCTAATTCGAAGTGTTTAGGTAAATTTAATCCAAGAACCTCTCCCATTTGACCGAGTTTGACTCAAATCGATGTATTTCAAGTGTTTATGACTGTTCAACGGTAAATATATCATTTTCTACCCAAAACTGATCCCATTTGACTTATATTGCCTCATATCGTCCGATTCAAAGTGTTTAACCATTTTATACCAAGAAGAACACCCATTTGATCGAGTTTGACTCAAATCGATGTATTTCAAGTAATTATGACATGTTCAACAAGAAAACACGTCATTGTCTTCCTAAAATTGATCCTATTTGACCTATATTAACTCATATCGTTTGATTCGAAGTGTTTAAGTCATTTTATACGCAGAACCTCTCCCATTTCACCGTGTTTGACTCACATCGATGTATTTCAAGTGTTTATGACATGTTCAAAAGGTAAATACGTCATTTTCTACCCAAAATTGATCCCATTTGACTTATATTGACTCAGATCATCCGATTCAAAGTGTTTAACTCATTTTATAACTAGAACCTCTCCCATTTGAGTGAGTTTGACTCAAATAGATGGACTTTAAGTGTTTATGACTTGTTTTACGGTAAATACATCATTTTCTTCCCAAATTGATCCTATTTAGCCTATATTGACTCATATCGATCGATTCGAAATGTTTACGTCCTTTTATACCCAGAACCTCTCCCATTTGACCAAGTTTAACTCAAATCGATGTATTTCAAATGTTTTTGACATGTTCAAGGGTAAATACGTCTTTTTTCTATCCAAATTTGATCCCATTTAAAACACGGTAAATACCTTATTTTCTTCCTAAACTTGATCCTATTTGACCTATTTTGACTCATATCATCTGATTCAAAGTGTTTAGGTCATTCAAAACACAAAACCTCTTTCGTTTGACCAAGTTTGACTCAAATCGATGTATTTCAATAGTTTATGACATGTTAAAGGGTAAATACGTCATTTTCTACCCAAAACTGATCCTATTTAACCTATATTGGCTCATATCATCCGATTCAAAGTATTTAGGTTATTTTATACGCACAACCTCTCCCATTTCACCGAGTTTCACTCAAATGGATGTATTTCAAGTGTTTATGACATGTTCAAGGGTTAATACATCATTTTATACCCAAAACAAGTCCCATTTCACCTATATTGACTTATATCATCTAATTCGAAGTGTTTAAGTAAATTTATACCAAGAACCTCTCCCATTTGACCGAGTTTGACTCAAATCGATGTATTTCAAGTGTTTATGACTGTTCAACGGTAAATACGTCATTTTCTACCCAAAACTGATCCCATTTGACTTATATTGCCTCATATCGTCCGATTTAAAGTGTTTAAACATTTTATACCAAGAAGAACACCCATTTGATCGAGTTTGACTCAAATCGATGTATTTTAAGTAATTATGACATGTTCAACAAGAAAAAACGTCAGTGTCTTCCTAAAACGGATCCTATTTGATCTATTGTGACTCATATCATCCGATTCAAAGTGTTTAGGTCATTCAAAACACAAAACCTCTTTCGTTTGACCAAGTTTGACTCAAATCGATGTATTTCAATAGTTTATGACATGTTAAAGGGTAAAAATGTCATTTTCTACCCAAAATTGATCCTTGTTAACCTATATTGGCGCATATCATCCGATTCAAAGTAATTAGGTCATTTTATACGCACAACCTCTCCCATTTCACCGAGTTTCACTCAAATGGATGTATTTCAAGTGTTTATGACATGTTCAAGGGCTAATACTTCATTTTTTACCCAAAATAGGTCCCATTTCACCTATATTGACTTATATCATCTAATTCGAAGTGTTTAGGTAAATTTAATCCAAGAACCTCTCCCATTTGACCGAGTTTGACTCAAATCGATGTATTTTAAGTGTTTATGACTGTTCAACGGTAAATACGTCATTTTCTACCCAAAACTGATCCCATTTGACTTATATTGCCTCATATCGTCCGATTCAAAGTGTTTAACCATTTTATACCAAGAAGAACACCCATTTGATCGAGTTTGACTCAAATCGATGTATTTCAAGTAATTATGACATGTTCAACATGAAAACACGTCATTGTCTTCCTCAAATTGATCCTATTTGACCTATATTAACTCATATCGTTTGATTCGAAGTGTTTAAGTCATTTTATACCCAGAACCTCTCCCATTTCACCATGTTTGACTCACATCGATGTATTTCAAGTGTTTATGACATGTTCAAAAGGTAAATACGTCATTTTCTACCCAAAACTGATCCCATTTGACTTATATTGACTCATATCATCCGATTCAAAGTGTTTAACTCATTTTATAACTAGAACCTCTCCCATTTGAGTGAGTTTGACTCAAATAGATGGACTTTAAGTGTTTATGACTTATTTTACAGTAAATACATCATTTTCTTCCCAAATTGATCCTATTTAGCCTATATTGACTCATATCGATCGATTCGAAATGTTTACGTCGTTTTATACCCAGAACCTCTCCCATTTGACCAAGTTTAACTCAAATCGACGTATTTCAAATGTTTTTGACATGTTCAAGGGTAAATACGTCTTTTTTCTATCCAAATTTGATCCCATTTAAAACACGGTAAATACCTTATTTTCTTCCTAAACTTGATCCTATTTGACCTATTTTGACTCATATCATCTGATTCAAAGTGGTTAGGTCATTCAAAACACAAAACCTCTTTCGTTTGACCAAGTTTGACTCAAATCGATGTATTTCAATAGTTTATGACATGTTAAAGGGTAAATACGTCATTTTCTACCCAAAACTGATCCTATTTAACCTATATTGGCTTATATCATCCGATTCAAAGTATTTAGGTTATTTTATACGCACAACCTCTCCCATTTCACCGAGTTTCACTCAAATGGATGTATTTCAAGTGTTTATGACATGTTCAAGGGTTAATACATCATTTTATACCCAAAACAGGTCCCATTTCACCTATATTGACTTATATCATCTAATTCGAAGTGTTTAAGTAAATTTATACCAAGAACCTCTCCCATTTGATCGAGTTTGAATCAAATCGATGTATTTCAAGTAATTATGACATGTTCAACAAGAAAACACGTCATTGTCTTCCTAAAATTGATCCTATTTGACCTATATTGACTTATATCATTTGATTCGAAGTGTTTAAGTCATTTTATACCCAGAACCTCTCCCATTTCACCGTGTTTGACTCACATCGATGTATTTCAAGTGTTTATGACATGTTCAAAAGTTAAATACGTCATTTTCTACCTAAAACTGATCCCATTTGACTTATATTGACTCATATCATCCGATTTAAAGTGTTTAACTCATTTTAAAACTAGAACCTCTCCCATTTGAGTGAGTTTGACTCAAATAGATGGACTTTAAGTGTTTATGACATGTTCAAGGGTAAATACTTCATTTTCTACCCAAAATTAATCCCATTTGACCTATATTGACTCATATCGTATGATTCAGTGTTTAAGTCATTTTATACCAAGAACCTCTCCCATTTGACCAAGTTTGACTCAAATCGTTGTATTTCAAGTGTTTATAACATGTTCAAGGGTAAATACTTCATTTTCTACCCAAAACAGATCCCATTTGACTCATATTGTCAGATTTGAAGAGTTTAAGTAATTTTATACAGAGAATCTCTCCCGTATGATCGAGTTTGACTTTAGTCGATGTATTTCAAGTGTTTATGACATGTTCAATGGTAAATACATCATTTTCTACCCAAAACTGATCTCGTTTGACTTATTGATAACCGTCCTTTTAGTTCGTTTGACTAAAAGAATAGTTATGCAAACTAAATTTATAAACACCCTAATACTACTACAACTAGTATAGTGGTAAGTCGGGGAGCGAACCACAAGGACAAGGGGCGATAGTTTATAGACTTGATGCAAAGGGTATTTATGGGATTTGATAGAATGAAACTAATGACAGAAAAGTAAAGCAAGAACTAAAACGATAATGTGCTATGGAAGGAAAATGGGGACGGGTTAGTTCAACCCTAAGAAGGACAATCAAACTATCAATACGCTAAATTAGGAGAAATCAGTCAACAATGAATTATGACACTCAAGATGACGAGAGGAAGTTTGTGACCCTATATATCACACGAACAACCTATAATCGCCCTATGTCTCCAAAGGAGTGGCAGGACAAGATTCGCATCGAATATCAATCAATCAATCATTAACAATCTCAAATCTTAACTCTACGCATGAAGAACGAGCCAACCTAGGGTTTCACCAATCAAACCCCTAAGGAAACTACTCACACATAGTAACAAAAACTAGGGCATAAACGATGAAAAGGAACATGATTGAAAGGACAAACGAATTGTATGTAATGAATAAGAGAATGAAATACGAAGACCTATAACAAAACCGACAACTACTCTACCAAAATTGTAAATGAAACAATGACAATAGCAAGAGGAATGAAATTCAGAAAAAACAATACTTGAAAGCATTAAAAGAAATAAAATAGAAAAGAATCAATACCTTGCATAAATGAAATTGCATGAGCGAAAGAGAAACCGAATCCGAAATATAACGCTTGAAAACGAGAACAACAAAAGCTGTAAATCTAAACTAATGCATGAAGGAAATGAAAAGCTTTAAAGTGATGTTCTAGGTTGAGGCACAAAAGCTCTCAAAGTAGGCATGAGGGTTATGTACAGAACAAGAGGGTATTTATACCCTAGGGACATAAGGGGTAAAACCCTAGGAAAAACCCTCGAGCGCCGGCCTAAGAAAGAACCAAAATCTGCGGGAAATAAAACCATTCGGTCGAATGGAGTAGGGATTTGGCCGAATGGGTGGCCATTCGGCCGAATGGGGTGGTCATTCGCCTAAAACAGAAACTTGACGTTTTTGCACCCTGTCTGCCATTCGGCCGAATGAGTGCAACCATTTGGTGGAATGGGTCTTGACTCGGCCGAATGAGTCTTCGTTTGGCTCTTCCCGAGAGCTTGAGTTATGTGCTTGAATCCCTGTCTTCCATTCGACCGAATGGATGGAAGATTCAGTTGAATCTGAACCTGGACCTTGCTGAACAGCTCCTTTGAAGTGTCTAACGGCTTCTAGAGTTTATGGGATCTTCGAGAATGATTTTGAACACATGCCCAAGCTATGATACGCGCATCCAAGCTCTTGATAAAAGTGTCAAAGCCTCGAACACGTCTCATTTTACCTCGAAATCATCGAAATCACCTGAAATGACCTAAAAATAGCTCGAGGACAATATCAAGGTAAAATTGAATGTAATGTTCATGAAACCAATATAAAAGCATGAGACTCGACACTAAAATGGGGTTGTAAAAGTGCTCTAAAACAAGCACATCAACTTCCCCCAAGCTAAACCTTTGCTAGTCCCTAGCAAATGAACTAGCAAGGCAACACCGTGAGCAAAGCTCATGAAAAGCAAGGTGAGCAGAAAACAAGACAATGCCAGCCGTGTACGTGCAAAACTCTTCCCTAGCCATGGGTGTGCAAGTACAATGGACTCAAAAGAGCATAATACCAAGATGAACTACGTTTTCCACAGACTCGGGATTACTGGAAAAGCTACATTATAGGCTATGCCACCCACTACCTAATGAGGTCACAAGTCCACGCTCCCCATGCTATTTCCCAAAAGATGTGGGAAATTTCTAGTACGCTCGTGTGTTTAATATGGTACGTGTTTTGCTCATAGTCGTCCGACTTAAGATGAGTCGGGAATTAAACACTAAATCAAGGAGAAATCTTAGGGATTGTATCCTATCTACTCTCTAGCACAGAACTTGTTAATCAGGCCAAATCGAATAGGTTTGGAAATGGTTGCAATGTAGGCTGGGATCAAGGTAGGACAAAATTTTGGGATGTGGAGTTCAAATAGAGGATAGTAAGAAATCCAAGGTAATCAAACCAAGGACGGCTACGACTTTTGATGATGATGCCACTTTCCAAAATTCTCTAGATACGCATAAATGAATTCATTACACCAATTTTATTCTCGAATTTCTCTTTTTCTATATTTTTTTTTGTTTCCTTTCTTTTTCTTTCTTTTTTTCTGTTTTTTTCTTTTTGTTTTCAAGATAATGTTTCTGAAATAAACTAAGAGTAATGTAAAGAGTCATATCATACAACAATAATTTGTTCAAACCAAAATCTTTCACCACAATGCAATGGGCACCACTTCACTGTGATCACTTGACTATCCTCTAGGTAAGAAGAGGGAATATTTGGCTCATGTGGAGTTAGGTGATGTAGCTATGAAGAAAATGTAAAGGCACAAAATTGGCTTACCCTAAAGTCAATCGATATTCTTGGTAGGCAATTTGGCCATGTAGTTGTAACTATTAACGTGTTATCATCCTTGGCCTTTAGAAAAGAAGACTATGCTAGAGGAGAACAGACACAATACTTAGACTCTCTAACTAGCACTTAATAACATAGGACTCACAATGGAGTCCTAGAAGGCTTAATCCTCACTAGGCTAGTCGAAATGTGCCTCAATAGGTAGTCATCCAAGCCACAAACCAAGCAGGACTAGATCCCCCAAGTCAGGTGGAAAACAATCAATCATTCGGTCCCAAAACAGGCACAAGGCTAGGAAAAACATGAGTATGCATAAGACCACTATAATGTACACGTCAGGAGCTAGCATGTCAGTTTCACAACTCAAGCACATTAACCTTAACACACCTAGATATGCAGAGAAAAAAACTAAAACAAAAACCAAGGCAATAGTTTCAATAGTGTTGATCTTTCGAAGCTTTGAAAACACAAGGACCCTCCCCCAAGCCAACTCAAGAGCCGTCTCGGCACTTGGGAGAGGAGAAACAAAAGGGAGAAAGATCAGCATTATGGAAGCTATTACTATACAAATAAACAAACAAAACAAACACCGGGTTATCTCCCATAAGTACTTTTTTTTAACGTCGATAAGTTCGACACATTTAGGCACAAGTTTATACAGAACAAGAAAACAATGAAATCGTACCTGCCGTAGGAGTGGATTCACTCCTAGCATCGCCATCACCTCCAGCGTGGGGAATCAAAACTCTCCACCGAGCCGCAGTGGCGGAAGTAAGCAATGGAGAACCAGGGTCATCTGGAGGTGGGTTATAATGCAGGGCTCCCCCAAGCCATGGTGGAGCCATCGGTCTCTTTTTAGATTTTTTTTCTTTTTCTTGCCCTTTTCCGTTTGCAGGCTGGCTCATCAGTACCGTTAGATTTGGAATACATCTTCGTTTGCGGAGCAATTTGCTTCGCATCCCTAAAAATAAGACGCTCTTGCTCATTTTCCTCACCCGACACCTCAACTATAATTAGGGCAGCAAAAGCATTACACCTCTCAACCTCTTGCACAACGTCATTCTCGACCACCCCAAAGGAACAAATCTGCTCAACCATGGGTTCCTTTGAAGACTTAGAAAAGGCAAACACAACCTTCTCTTGGGCTACCCTAACGGTTATAGTTTCTGATTCACAGTTGATCAGGGCACCAAAGTCTTCAAAGCATCCCTCCCTAAGATGAGGGGAGTATAAGGATCCTCAGTCATATCAAGCACCACGAAGTCACATGGTACCACTATGTTCCCTACTTGGATCGGAAGGTCCTCAAATTCCCCACATGGCACTTTTATACTACGGTCGGCCAACTGGATTGTTTTCTTTGAAGGCTTGAGCTCATAGGTTAGCTGTTTGGCGATGGAAATTGGCATTAGGCTAATGGAGGCCCCAAGGTCAGCAAGTGCTCCCTCAGAATTGAGTTTTCCAAGGGTGACTAGGAGCACAAAGGGTCCTCTAGCCTTTTCTTTCTTTGCCCATGTGCCCTGGTTGATGGCACTTACCTGCTCTGGTAAATTAATAACCTCGCCCTCAAGCTTTCTCTTGTTCCTTAAGAGGGTTTTCAGATACTGAGCGTATTATGGCATTTGCTCCATGGCCTCTAAAAATGATATGTTCATTTTAAGGTGCCTTGTATGCTCTAGGAATTTAAGAAACTTTTCTTGTAGTTGCTTCTCTACCTTCTTGTAAGGAAAAGGTAGAGGCGGAGCATGTTGACGCTCAAGTTTCCTTCGTTCCTGTATCTCCCTCCATCTCTCTTCCTTATCTTTCTTCTCCCTCTCATGCCCAATGACTTCGACATTGTGCCCCTCATTTTCTTCACCACCCTCCTTTTCTTTTCTCCCCTCAAGGTTCTCCTTGTGCTCATTTTCTTTTAGACTGGCACTACCCTTCGAGGAATCTTCCCTTAAATCATCTCCATTGGCTACAACTGGAGCAGGATATGAGGTTCCAGATCTTAGGAAGATCGCCTTACAGGTGTGATGCTTAGGGTTAGAGTTAGGAGAGTTTTGAGGTGGAGGTTTAGTGGATGGGTTTTGTTGAGGGTGAGAAGGAAGTAGAAATGGTGGGGGCAGACTAGCCATCTGCGCAAGCTGTGATTCAAACAACTTCTGCTGCGCTTGAAGTTGTTGCATTTGGTTTATCAAAGTTTGATTGATTTGCAAGAGGGTTTGATTTTGCTGCGCAAGGGAGTTCACTTGGGTGGAAAGGTATTCATTAGTTGGAGGCGGGTTTGGTTGAGGCTGTGAAGATGGATAGGGTAGGTTGGTGTTGGGTCTTGGCATTTGAGGGTTCGGCCTATTCCCATTCGGCCTAGGAAAACTCCCATTCGCTTGATTGGTGGAGTTGTACCCTTGGTAGGAGTTTCCTTGGTTATAATTCGGATTAAAGGGAGGTCTAAAGGGTTGATTGTTGTAAAGACCTTGCTAAGAAAACCCTTGGTTATGACCACCATACCCTACTGCTGCCACATAATTGGGATTATACCCGTATCCATCATAGTTCATGACTGGAGTTCCTTCTTGGTTATACCCCCCGTAGTTAACAGTCGCTATGTGCTCGGAGTTTGCACCCCCACAATATGATGTATCATGATTGGTGCCCCCGCAGATTCTACATGAAAAGGGCGTCTCTTTAACCGATGATACATTAGAGCTAACTTGGGTGTATTTGAACTTGGGCAGCTTCTTATCCATGATAGCTTCGATTTTTGAACTAATTGTGTCCAAGTTGCTTGAATCCATCCCTCCTCTCAGTAATCCACTACCCCTTGCTCCTCCCCAAGAGCTATTTTTAGCAACCTCTTCAATCATAACCTTCACTTGGTTGCATGGGACTTTCGAGAGTTGGAAACCAACAGCCGAGTCTAGGAGTGCCTTAGTGGAGTCATTTAGACCATCATAGAAGAATGTATTGAGATGGTTCTCCCTGTACTCATGATGGGGGCATGCTCTTATCATTCTCTTAAACCGACTCCAAGTGGCACTAAGGTTCTCATCATCCTCTTGAGTGAATGACGCAATTTTCTTATGCCAATCCTGCGTTCGAACTGTGGGACAAAACCTTTCTTGAAATGTTGTCTTTAATTGAGCCCAATTAATGATTGAGTTGGGCTCCAAGCATTTATACCAATCCCGAGCATCACCAGATAAACTCAAGTGAAATAGATGCATCCATACATAATCCGGGCTATTAGGGCATGGAGGTATGAGACCGCAAATATCTGAGAATGCCTCCAAGTGTTGGAGAGGGCATTCATTTCTCAAACCGCAAAAAGGGGTCTCTTTCACCATCTGGGTGAATTGAGGATGTATCTGATAAGGGTTCGGGGCTATGGGTAACACTACACCTCCTTGAAATTCTTGGGACCTAGGCGTCCCAAATTGACCAAATAGTTGTTGGTGGTTTTCGTCCATTGGTGGTGTAGGGTGGTTGGACGTATTTGGTTTGGACAAGGTTTGGGTTGGAATTCTCTGTTTGCTGCGTTGAACCTCAGGGTCGTATGGTTCTAGTTGTTGATTTGATCTACGTGTGCTATATTGCATGCAAAAAACACCAAGACAAGCAAATTAATGGACAATAAAGTAAATAAAGAAAAAATGAATTGCACCAAGACTATAATCTAAACACAACGCCTTGTCCCCGGCAATGGCGCCATTTAAAAAACCGTCCTTTTAGGTCGTTTGACTAAAAGAATAGTTATGCAAACTAAATTTATAAACACCCTAATACTACTACAACTAGTGTAGTGGTAAGTCGGGGATCAAACCACAAGGACAAGGGGCGATAGTTTATAGACTTGATGCAAAGGGTTTATATGGGATTTGATAGAATGAAGCTAATGACAAAAAAGTAAAGGAAGAACTAAAACGATAATGTGCTATGGAAGGAAAACGGGGACAAATCAGTTCCACCCTAGGAAGGACAATCAAACTATCAATAAGCTAAATTAGGAGAAATCAGTCAACAATGAATTATGACACTCAAGATGACAAGAAGAAGTTTGTGACCCTATAAATCACACGAACAACCTATAATCGCCCTATGTCTCCAAAGGAGTGGCAGGACAAAATTTGCATCGAATATCAATCAATCAATCATTAACAATCTCAAATCCTTACTCTACGCATGAAGAATGAGCCAACCTAGGGTTTCACCAATCAAACCCCTAGGGAAACTACTCACACATAGTAACAAAAACTAGGGCATAAACGATGAAAAGGAACATGATTGAAAGGACAAACGAATTGTATGTAATGAACAAGAGAATGAAAAACGAAGACCTATAACAAAACCGACAACTACTCTATCAAAACTGTAAATGAAACAATGATAATAGCAAGAGGAATGAAATTCAGAAAAAGCAATACTTGAAAGCATTAAACTAAATAAAATAGAAAAGAATCAATACCTTGCATAAATGAAATTGTATGAGCGAAAGAGAAACCGAATCCGAAATACAACGCTTGAAAACGAGAACAACAAAAGCTGTAAATCTAAACTAATGCATGAAGGAAATGAAAAGCTTTAAAGTGATGTTCTAGGTTGAGGCACAAAAGCTCTCAAAGTAGGCATGAGGGTTATGTACAGAGCAAGAGGGTATTTATACCCTAGGGACATAAGGGGTAAAACCCTAGGAAAAACCCTCGAGCGCCGGCCTAAGAAAGAACCAAAATCTGCGGGAAATAAAACCATTCGGTCGAATGGAGTAGGGATTTGGCCGAATGGGTGGCCATTCAGCCGAATGGGGTGGTCATTCGCCTAAAACAGAAACTTAACGTTTTTCCACCCTGTCCACCATTCGGCCGAATGAGTGCAACCATTCGGTGGAATGGGTCTTGATTCGGCCGAATGAGTCTTCATTCGGCTCTTCCCGAGAGCTTGAGTTATGTGCTTGAATCCCTTTCTTCCATTCGACCGAACGGATGGCAGATTCGGTCGAATCTAAACCTGAACCTTACTGAACAGCTCCTTTGAAGTGTCTAATGGCTTCTAGAGTTTATGGGATCTTCGAGAATGATTTGGAACGCATGCCCAAGCTATGATACGCGCATCCAAGCTCTTGATAAAAGTGTCAAAGTCTCGAACACGTCTCATTTTACCTCGAAATCATCGAAATCACCTGAAATGACCTAAAACCAGCTCGAGGACAAGATCAAGGTAAAATTGAATGTAATGTGCATAAAACCAATACAAAAGCATGAGACTCGACACTAAAATGGGGTTGTAAACGTGCTCTAAAACAAGCACATCACTTATATTGACTCATATCGTCCGATTTGAAGTGTTTAAACATTTTATATCAATATACCCACCCATTTGACAGAGTTTGACTCAAATCGATGTATTTCAAGTGTTTATGACATGTTCAATGGTAAATACGACATTTTCTTCCTAAAATTGATCCTATTTGACTTATATTGACTCATATCGTTCGATTGGAAGTGTTTAAGTCATTTTATATGTAGAACCTCACTCATTTTACCGAGTTTGACTCAAATCGATATATTTCAAGTGTTTATGACATGTTCAAAGGTAAATACGTAATTTTCTACCAAAAAATAATCCTATTTGACCTATTTGGAATCATATAGTCCGACTCAAAGTGTTTAGGTCATTTAAAACACAAAATCTCTTTCGTTTGACCAAGTTTGATTCAACTCGATGTATTTCAATAGTTTATGACATGTTCAAGGGTAAATACATAGTTTTCCACCCAAAATTGATCCTATTTAACCTATATTGACTCATATCGTCTGATTCAAAGTGTTTAGGTCATTTTATACCCACAACCTCTCCCGTTTGACCGAGTTTGTCTCAAATTGATGTATTTGAAATGTTTATGACATGTTTAATGGTAAATACGTCATTTTCTACCCAAAACTTTTCCTATTTGACCTATATTGACTCATATCGTCCGATCCAAAGTGTTTAAGTCATTTTATAACTAGAACCTCTCCTATTTGACTGAGCTTGACTCAAATGGATGTATTTCAAGTGTTTATGACATGGTCAAGGGTAAATACTTCATTTTCTACCCAAAATTGATCCTATTTCAACTATATTGACTCGTATCATCTAATTTGAAGTTTTTAAGTAATTTATACCAAGAACCTTTCCCATTTGACCTAGTTTTACTCAAATAGAGGTATTTCAAGATTTTTGACATGTTCAATTGTAAATATGTCATTTTCTACCCAAAACTGATCCCATTTGCCTTATATTGACTCATATCGTTCGATTTAAAGTGTTTAAACATTTTATACCAAGAACCACACCCATTTGACCAAGTTTGAATCAAATCAATGTATTTCAAGTGTTTATGACATGTTCAACGGTAAATACGTCATTTTCTTCATAAATTTGATCCTATTTGACCTATATTGACTCATATCGTTCGATTTGAAGTGTTTAAGTCATTTTATACCCAAAACCTCTCCCATTTGATCGAGTTTAACTCAAAACGATGTATTTCAAGTGTTTATTCCACGTTCAAGGGTAAATACGTCATTTTCTACCCAAAACTGATCCCATTTGACCTATATTGACTCATATCGTCTGATTCGAAGTGTTCAAGTAATTTTATATCCAAAACCTCCCCTATTGGAATGAGTTTGACTCAAATCGATGTATTTCAAGTGTTTTGACATGTTTAAGGGTAAATACATATTTTTCTACCCAAAATTGATCCTATTTAACCTATATTGTCTCATATCGTCTGAGTCAAAGTGTTTAGGTCATTTTATACCCACAACCTCTCCCGTTTGACCGAGTTTGTCTCAAATTGATGTATTTCAAGTGTTTATGACATGTTTGATGGTAAATACGTCATTTTCTACCCAAAAGTTTTCCTATTTGACCTATATTGACTCATATCATCTGATCCAAAGTGTTTAAGTCATTTTATGACTAGAACCTCTCCTATTTGACCGAGTTTGACTCAAATGGATGTATTTCAAGTGTTTATGACATGGTCAAGGGTAAATACATCATTTTCTACCCAAAATTGATCCCATTTCACCTATATTGACTCATATCATCTAATTCAAAGTGTTTAAGTAAATTTATACCAAGAACCTTTCCCATTTGACCAAGTTTGACTTAAATCGATGTATTTGAAGATTTATGAAATGTTCAATTGTACATATGTCATTTTATACCCAAAACTGATATCATTTGCCTTATATTGACTCATATCATCCGATTCGAAATGTCAAACATTTTATACCAAGAACCACACCCATTTGACCAAGTTTGACTCAAATCGATGTATTTCAAGTGTTTATGACATGTTCAACGGTAAATACGTCATTTTCTTCATGAAATTGATCCTATTTCACCTTTATTGACTCATATCATTCGATTTGAAAGTGTTTAAGTCATTTTATACCCAAAACCTCTCCCATTTGACCGAGTTTGACTCAAATCGATGTATTTCAAGTGTTTATGACATGTTCAAGGGTAAATACGTCATTTTCTACCCAAAACTGCTCCCATTTGACCTATATTGACTCATATCGTCTGACTCAAAGTGTTCAAGTAATTTTATAACCTAAAACTCTCCTGTTTCACCGATTTTGACTCAAACAGATGTATTTAAAGAGTTTATAACATGTTCACGGGTAAATACGTCATTTTCTACCCAAAACTGATCCCATTTAACTTATATTGACTCATATCGTCCGATTGAAAGTGTTTAGGTAATTAATACCCAGAACCTCTCTCGTTTGACCAAGTTTGTCTCAAATTGATGAATTTAAAGTGTTTATGACATGTTAAATGGTAAATACATCATTTTCTACCTAAAACTAATCCCATTTGACCTATATTGACTCATATCGTTCAATTCGAAGTGTTTAAGTCATTTTATAACTAGAATGTCTCCCATTTGATCGAATTTGACTCAAATGGATGTATTTCATATGTTTATGACATGTTCAAGGGTAAATACTTCATTTTCCACCCAAAATTGATCCCATTTGACCTATATTGACTCATATCGTCTTATTCGAAGTGCTTAAGTCATTTTATACCAAGAACCTCTCCGAATTGACCAAGTTTGGCTCAAATCGATGTATTTCAAGTGTTTATGATAGTTTTAAGGGTAAATACGTCATTTTCTACCCAAAACAGATCCCATTTGACCGATATTGACTTATATTGTCCGATTTGAAGAGTTTAAGTAATTTTATTCAGAGAATCTCTGTCGTTTGATCGTGTTTGACTCAAATCGATGTATTTCAATTGTTTATTACATGTTCAAGGATAAATACGTCATTTTCTACCCAAAAGTGATCCCATTTCACCTATATTGACTCATATCGTCTGATTCAAAGTGTTTAAGTAATTTTATACCCAAAACCTCCCCCATTGGAACGAGTTTGACTCAAATCGATGTATTGCAATTGTTTTGACATGTTTAAGAGTAAATACATAGTTTTCTACCCAAAATTGATCCTATTTAACCTATATTGACTCATATCATCCGATTCAAAGTGTTTAGGTCATTTTATACCCACAACCTCTCCCGTTTGATCGAGTCTGTCTCAAATTGATGTATTTCAAGTGTTTATGACATGTTTAATGGTAAATAGGTCATTTACTACCCAAAAGTTTTCCTATTTAACCTATATTGACTCATATCGTTCGATCCAAAGTGTTTAAGTCATTTTATAACTAGAACCTCTCCCATTTGACCGAGTTTGACTCAAATGGATGTATTTCAAGTGTTTATGACATGGTCAAGGGTAAATACATCATTTTCTACCCAAAATTGATCTTATTTCACCTATATTGACTCATATCATCTAATTTGAAGTGTTTAAGTAAATTTATACCAAGAACCTTTCCCATTTGACCTAGTTTGACTCAAATTGATGTATTGCATGATTTGTGACATGTTCAATTGTAAATATGTCATTTTCTACCAAAAACTGATCCTATTTGCCTTATATTGACTCATATCGTCCGATTCAAAGTGTTTAAACATTTTATACCAAGAACCACACCCATTTGACCAAGTTTGACTCAAATCGATGTATTTCAAGTGTTTATGACATGTTAAAGGGCAAATACGTCATTTTCTACCTAAAACTGATCCCATTTCACCTATATTGACTCATATTATCTGATTCGAAGTGTTTAAGTAAGTTTATACAAAGAATGTTTGCTATTTGATCGAGTTTGACTCAAATCTTTGTATTTCAAGTGTTTTGACATGTTCAACGGTAAATACATCATTTTCTACCCAAAACTGATCCCATTTGACCTGTATGATCGTCTGATTCGAAGTGTTTATGTAATTTATACCTAAAACCTTTTCCGTTGGAACGAGTTTGACTCAAATCGATTTATTTCAAGTATTTATGACATGTTTAAGCGTAAATATGTAATTTTCTCCCCAAAATTAATCCTATTTCACCTATTCTGACTCATACAGTCTGATTCAAAGTGTTTAGGTCATTAAATTCATAAAACCTCTTCAGTTTGATCGAAGGCGTAGTTTTCCTCGGTTTTATTTCCTTAGATCACTTACTATTCTCTACTTTAACTCCACACTCCTAAATTCTACCCTACCTTAATCCGAGCCTACATTGCAACCCTTTCCAAACCTATTATACTTAACCTGATTAGTAAGATTAGTGCTGGAGATTAGATAAGACACAATCCCTGAGATTTCTCCCTGTTTAGGTGTTTAATTCCCGACTCATCTTCAGTCGGATGATTTTAAGCGAAACACATACCCTATAAACACATGATAGTATTAGAAATTTCCCACATCTCTTGGAAAATAACTTCGGGAGCGTAGACTTGCAACCTCATTAGGTAGTGGGAGGAATAAACTATGATGTAGCTTGCTTGGTGATCCCGAGTAGGTGTAAAATGTTGATTATGCTCTTTTATTCCCATTGTACTTGCACACCCATGGCTAGGGAAGAGTTTTGCACGTGCACGATTTGTATTGTCTTGATTTTCACTCTCCTTGTTCTTCATTTGTTACTATGACTATTTTTCCATAGGCTTTCATGACACCTTCCTATTTCATTTGCTAGGGACTAGCAAATGTTTATCTTGGGGGCAGTTGATGTGCTTGTTTTAGAGCATGTTTACTACCTCATTTTAGTGTCAAGTCTCATAGTTTTATATTGGTTTTATGCATATTATGCTTGATTTTACCTTGATCTTTTCTTCGAGTTGTCTTAAGTTCATTTCAGGTATTTTTGATGATTTTAAGGTGAAATGCGATGCATTTAAGCCTTTCACACGTGTATCATAGCTTGGGCAAATGTTTCAAGTCATTCATGAAGATAACACAGAGTACAGAAAGGAAAGAAGTGAAAAGAGGATGCATAGTCTTAGATTCAACCGAATCTGACACACATTCGGCCGAATGGTGCAGATTCGATCGAATCTGAGACAAATTCGGTCGAATGAAAGGCAGACTTCATAGCATTTTAATCCTTGCCACTAGGAAGGTCGAATGGAACTCATTTGGGCAAATGAGCTTCCATTTGGCCAAATTAGACCATCCATTCGGGCGAATAGTGGACAGAGATTGATTCTTTAGAGCCCCTAGAATGGGTGAATGGAAGTGCCTTCGGGCGAATGGGGCTATATTCGGCCGAATGGGACTTGAATTTGGTTGAATGACAGTGTTTTCTCCAGAACAACTACTTCTTTTCAAGACCGGCCTATAGGCATTTTAGGGTTTTCGTAGTTCTTTCATGTTTTGTTATAAATACCCCTCCCTCTAATGAAAGGGAGGGCAGCTAGGTTTTTATTTTTTTATGCACTTTTAGTTTTGCTAAGCCTCTAAATTCTTTTAGTTTTAGCTTTCGATTTTCAGTTCTCTCAACGTTTGTACTCCAAGTTCTGGATTTTTTCATTCAAATTCTATTCGTGGATAATACATTGAAGCTTTTGTGAGTTTTAATATATTCCTTTGATTTTAATTCTTTCTCTTTATTTCATTAAACGTTTAGTTATATGTTTATCATTTACTAGAATAGTTTCTAATTTGCGTTCATTCTCGTTAATTTCCTTTCATGTTCATTTCATTTGCTTTATTGAATATCTTTATGTTGTTAAGCATGAATATGTGTGAGTAGTTATTTTTGGGGTTTTGATTGGTGAAACCCTAGGAAAAGCTATGATCTTTATTGCCTAAGGTCGTTCGTTGTGATTTGTTGAATCACCAACTTCCTCTCATATTCTTTGATGTCCATGCTAGTTATTATTATATTTCCTCTAACCTATCATGTTCGGTTTTGAAAGTTTCATTCCTAGGGTGGATCTAATTTTGTCCCCATTTTTCTCTATTTGATTTGCCTTGTTATTTATCGTTATCTATATTCTTGTTATTAGTTTTAGTTATTTTCCAAATCCAAATAGTCCGATTGTGTTAAGAATTAAAGTCTTGATATCCTTTGTCCTCGTGGTTCGACCCCCTACTCCACTATACTCGTATAGTTTGTAGGTTGGTATAAATTTTGTTTGCATAACTACTCTTTTAGTTAACGACCTAAAAGCCGGTTATCAAAATGGCGCCGTTGCCGGGGACAAGGCGTAATATTTAGACTTTTCTGTTCTGGATATAACTTTATTTCATTTCATTTTTGTTTGTTGTTTTTTGTTTTTCTTTTTTAGTGGTTGTCTTTGACTTTGCTGTTTGCATGCCCTATAGCACGCGTAGGTCAAACCAGCCAATAACACCTTATAATCCCAAAATCCAATGTGTGAGTAGACAACGCCCTTCAAAACACACCTCACAGTCTGTCCAAAACTCACCTATATCCACAATGGCCAAAGAACATCAATTGTTTGGTCAATTCGGAACTCCTGGCTCACAAGAGTTCCAAGGAGGTGTAGTGCTCCCTGTTGCTAGTACACTATACCAAATACACCCTCAGTTCACAAGAATGTTTAAGGAAACACCTTTTAGTGGCTTAAGGAATGAATGTCCTCTTCAACATTTAGAGGCATTTTCTGACATTTGTGGACTTATCCCTCCTTGCCCTAATAGCCTAGATTATGTGCGAATGCACCTGTTTCATTTGAGTCTAGTGGGAGATGCCAAAGATTAGGCTCAATTGAAAATCACATTTCTAGAAGGGTTCTATCCTACGGTTCGAACGCAAGATTGGCATAAGAAAATTGCGTCATTCACCCAAGAGGATGATGAGAACCTTAGTGCTACTTGGAGTAGATTTAAAGAATGATTAGAGCATGCACCCACCATGAGTATGGGGAAAACCATCTCAAAACATTCTTTTATGATGGTCTTAATGACTCCACCAAAGCACTTCTAGACTCAACAGTAGGTGGCCAACTATCCAAAATTTCTTGCACCCAAGTAAAAGCTAAAATTGAGGAAGTTGTTAAGAATAGTGCCCCGGGAGGAACTAGGAGTCGGGTTTACCTAGAGGGATGATAGACACAACCAATTTGGACAACATTAGTGCTAAGATAGAAGCAGTCATAGATAAGAATTTGTCCAAATTAAGCCTAGCCGGTAGTTCGTACACATTGGATTGATTATCGCCACCACTAGATCGAGATGGCGAGTTTGCATTAATTATCGCAAACTCAATAAGGCTACAAGAAATGATCACTTTCCTTTACCCTTCATCGACGAGATGCTTGAAAGATTACGCACAAGTACTATTGTTTTCTAGATGGTTACTCGCGTTTCTTTCAAATCCCAATCCATCCCGAGGATCAATAGAAAACAACTTTCACTTGTCCATTTGGGACTTTTTCCTATAGGAGAATGCCCTTTGGTTTATGGAATGCTCCATCCACTTTCCAGAGGTGCATGTTGGCTATATTTTCTGATATGTTAGAGGACTTTATGGAAGTGTTCATGGATGATTTTTATCTGTTGGAGGGTCTTCTCTTGACACTTGCTTGACACATCTCGAGAAAGTTTTATTAAGGTGTCAAGAAATAAATCTTGTACTAAATTGGGAGAAATGTCACTTTTTAGTTCAAGAAGGCATTGTCTTAGGCCACAAAGTGTCTTTTAAAGGCATAGAGGTAGATCTTGCTAAAATTGATGAGATAAGGAATCTTCCTATACCTACCTCCGTTACAGGAGTACGATCCTTTCTTGGACATGCAGGATTCTATAGGCATCTCATCTTAGGATTTTCGACTTTAGCAAAACCCTTAAATGAATTTCTTCAGAAAGATGTCGATTTTAACTTTGATGAGAGATGCCTTAATTCCTTTAACAGGATAAAGGAAGCTCTAAAATCTGCGCCCATTGTGCAAGATCCGGATTGGAGTTTGCCATTTGAATTAATGTGCGATGCTAGTGATATTTCTGTTGGTGCTGTCCTTGGGCAGAAAAAGGAAAGAAAGCACCACGTCATATGTTATATCAGTAAAACACTAGATCCAGCACAACGTAATTACTCTACAACTGAAAAAGAGATGCTGGTAGTAGTTTATGCTTTTGAGAGACTGCGCCAGTATCTAATTTGTTTAAAAGTTGTAGTTTTTGCTGATCACTCGGCTCTGAAATTTTTAATGACAAAGAGAGATGCAAGGATGAGTTCGATTTTGAGTTGAAAGATAGGAAGGGTAGTGAAAATGTGGTAGCTGACCATTTGTCTAGGTTACCCGAGCTTAATAATGACTCGTTACCTATCCAAGATTAAATGGTTGAAGAAACCCTGATGACAACAATAGTAGTTGGGAAAGCCCCTTGGTTCTCAGATATTGCAAATTATTTAGCTTGTGGAGAACTTCCAAAGTTCAAATCAAGGGCTATGAAAAAGGCTTTCTTTGTAAAAGTCGAGAATTTCTTCTGGGATGACCCCTATTTATTTCTTTCTTGCGCCAATAGCATAATCCCTCATTGTGTCACTAAAGAGGAAGTTCCCAAGATTCTAACTCACTGTCATTCATACACGTGTGGCGGCCACCACTGTATAATGAACACTGCTGCTAAGGTCACCAACGCGGGTTTCTATTGGCCAACATTACATAAGGATGTTGAAACTTTTGTGAAAAGCCGTGAGATATGCCAAAAAGTTGGTAATATATCAATGAGGAATGAGATGCCTTAGAACTACATCCTTGAGTGTGAAGTGTTTGACTGTTGGGGAATTGACTTTATGGGCCCATTTGTTTCATCTCATGGGAACCAATATATTTTAGTAGGGATTGTTTATGTGTCTATGTGGATGGAAGCCATCGCCTCGCCTACGAATGATCACAAAGTAGTTATTAAGCTTTTTAAAAGCATAATCTTCCCTCAATTTGGTGTTCCCAAAATAGTCATAAGTGATGGGGGTTCCCACTTTGCTAAGCACGAACTGAACAAATTACCGAAAAATATGGAGTTGTGCACAAAGTCGGTTCACCCTACCATCCCCAAATTCAAGGACAGGTGGATGTAGCCAACAGGAAAATTAAGAAAATTCTAGAAAAGGTGGAAAACCCAAACAGGAAAGATTGGTCTCTAAAGTTAGATGACGCTCTTTGGGCCCACCGTATATGTTACAAAACCCCTATTGGCACCACCCCGTTCCAGCTATTGTATGGGAAATCTTATCATCTGCCGGAGGAATTGGAATGCAAGTCTTGGTGGGCGATCCAAACCCTTAATTTGGACCCTACCTTATTTTGCGAGAAGTGAGCCGCCCAATTAAGAGAATTGGAAGAACTACGGCTCAACGCATTCCATAACATGCACATCTACGAGGAACATACTAAGTGTTGGCACGACCAATGTATCATCCAACAAGAGTTCCTTGTAGGAGATAAAGTGATGCTGTTTAATTCAAGAGCAACATTATTCCCCGGGAAATTGTAATCGAGGTGGTCATGACCATTCGAGATTTTACAAGTATTTCCTTATGGAATGGTAGAATTGAAAGACTATCATGGAGGTAGTTTCATTGTTAATGGGCATCTATTAAAATTCTTCCATGAGAGTAGCCTTCACGAAGTCAACACTGTTGAGCGTATAAGGTTAGATGATGTCGAGGTCGAATGATTGGTATAATCATTGGCACTTATTGAGTATCTTAACTTCGAATCATCATTCTTTAATGTTTTGTTAAGTTTTAAGTAGTTAGTTTAACTTTGGTCTTTGTTTCGTGTTACTTTAGATTACCCGAGCTACGTCGAGCAGAACGACGTTAAACAAAGCACTTACGGGAGGTAACCCGGTTTTATTTGGATTTTCATAAAACATAATCATAATACCATTATTGATTTTGATAAGGCAAGTGATTTAATTATTCCAAGCTAAGAAATTGCAAAATAGTTATCCATTCGGCCGAATGATAGTCCCATTCGGCCGAATGAGCATTGACCATGTGCTTAATCAAAATTTGGAGAAGTTTCTAAAAGTGCCGAATGAAGAGTTAAATTCAGGCAAATATGTTGCATTCAACCGAATGGAGGCCCCCATTTGGCCGAAAAGATTTAGAGAAGGAAATATTGGGTGCCCTTGGGAACCATGAATGAACACTCCATTTGGGCGAATGGAGTGTCATTCGACCGAATGTGTTATACATTCGGTCGAATGGGAGCGAAGAATTCTTCATAGCTCCTCTCCATTCGACTGAACAGGGAATCCATTCTGGCGAATGGAGGTCCATTCGACCGAATGAGTGCTCCATTTGGCCGAATGGAACATCAGGTCTATAAATATCAGCTCATATCCATGGGAGTTCGCCACAAAATTTCTTTAACCCTAAAAATCGCTCGAGCTCTGATGTGCTCATTTTAGAGCAGGTATATTACCTTGTTTTAGTGTTAAGTCTCAAAGTTTTGTATTGGTTTTATGCATATTGTGCTTGATTTTACCTTGATCTTGTTTTCCAGTTGTCTTAAGTTCATTTCAGGTACTTTTGATGATTTCAAGGTGAAATGCAATGCATTCGAGCCTTGGACACATGTATCATAGCTTGGGCCAGTGTTTGAAGTCACTCATGAAGATCCCACGGAGTTCAGAAAAGAGAGAAGTGAAAAAAAGAGGAAAGAATAGTCTCAGATACGACCGAATCTGAGAGACATTCGACCGAATGTATGCAGATTTCACCGAATCTTAGACTCATTCGGTCGAATGAGAGGCAGTCTTCAGAGATTTTGAGCCTTCCCACTGGAAAAGCCGAATGAAACTCATTCGGGCGAATGAGCTTCCATTCGGCCGAATCAACATCATCATTCGGGCGAATGCTTGACAGAGATTGTTTTCTCGAAGCCTCTGGAATGGGTGAATGGAAGACCATTCGGGCGAATGGGATTGTATTCGGCCGAATAAGACGTACATTCGGGCGAATGACAGTTTTTCCTCCGGATTAACTACTTCTTTTTAGGGCCGGCTCCTATGCATTTTAGGGTTTTTGTTGGTTTTTCTTGTTTTGTTATAAATACCCCCTTCCTCTAATGAGAGAAGGGGAGAGATAGGTTTTATACTTTATGCACTTTTAGTTTTCTTTAGCCTCCAAATTCTTTTAGTTTTAGCTTTTGGTTTTCATTTTCCTCAACGCTTTGTAGTTCGAATTCTTTTCGTGGATATCAAATTGAAGCTTTTGTAAGTTTTATTCTATTCCTTTGCTCTTAATTAATTGCTTTACTTCATTGCATGTCTAGTTCTATATTTGTCGGTTATTACATAATTTCTGAATTGTTTTTATTCTCGCGATTTCATTCCATGTTTGTTTCTGTTGCATATTTGAATACCTTTACATCTTTAAGCATGAATATGCGTGAGTAATTCCTTTAGGGGTTTTGATTGGTGAAACCCTAGGAAAGCTATGATCTTTATTGTTAAGGTTGTAGAAACGATGATAATAAATAGTTTCAAATTCCAATGCGAATCTTGTCCTGCCACTCCTTTGGAGACATAGGGCGATTATAGGTCGTTCGTTGTGATTTGTGGAATCACCAACTTCCTGTCGTATTCTTGGATGTCCATGCTAGTTATTATCAGATTTTCTCTAATCTATAACGTTCGGTTTTGAAAGCTTCATTCCTAGGGTGAATCCAATCTTGTCCCCGTTTCTCTCTACTTGCTTTATTTCATGATTTATCGTCATCCATCTTCCGGTTGTGTTAAAAGTTAGAGTCTTGATATACCTTGTCTTCGTGGTTTGACCCCCTACTCCACTATACTCGTATAGTTTGTAGGTTGGAATAAATATTGTTTGCATAACCTGTCTTTTAGTTAACGACCTAAAATACCGGTTATCAAGCTCCCTCACTCACTTGCCATCCCTCAAACTTCTCATTTCCCTTCCCAATCCTCATCAATCACTATGGGTCCAAGGAGAACTTAAGAAACCCCTTCAAGAGATCCAAAAAGCATGGAGAAGGATCTTCTTCGGGTGCAGCATGGAAAGAACAATAGAGCTTGTTGTTTCATTATGAAGAATCAATAGGGAGATGGAATAGGATTAATTATACTCTAGAGGGGGGGGGGGGGGGTGAATAGAGTATAACCGATTTTTGCGTTCAAGATCTCAAGGTCTTAAACAGACTTTCAAAGGCGGAATATAAGCGTTAAGGCTTATCTTTGAATCTGGATGTCAAAGTCTTGAAATTGGTTTCAAGGGCTTTTGCTCAAGCTTTGACTGTTCGCTGCTTTAATTAATGAGCGAAGCAAACATAAAACATAAGCAATGAAGACAGAAATAAGATGAGACAAAACACGGAGATTTGATATGAAGTTCGGCAACTAATTTGCCTACGTCTCCGCCTAGGGTTGTCCAACCCTTAGGATTTAACTCGTTCTTTTATTACTTCCCTTAGAGACCTAAAGCACCCTAGAAGATCTTAATCCCCATCTTCTACTCCATAGCACCCCAGCTACACTTTAGCATCTCAAATCATAGTAATAAAAAGCTCTCTCTCTTTATCTATACGTTTGAGTATTATGGGTATACTCTTAGTATAACACTCACTCAAAATATTCTTTTAAACACTCAAGAGATTATACTTTGATGTTCTCTCAATCTAAATACAAGATAAAGTTTATGGAACTAGAGAGAAAATAATGAAGCTTTGTTGATGTAGCTTGTGACTGAAATTCATGATTAAAGCTTCTCTTCTTGTCTCACTTTTTATCTCGTTGTGTCTCTACTCATCTCTACAAAATAGGCTACTGAAAATCTGATTTCAAGCTGTTGAAAGGAGGCTCAAAATAGGCTGTTGAAAATCTGATTTGCCTTCAACACTTTCAGCAAGATTTCCGCCAATATCGTTGTAAAGAATCATTCATTTTGGCTGTTAAAGATTGATAGCTTCTGAATATTTTACAGCAAGAATCTTTTCACTTTGAAGCTTGAACATATTTCTTATTCCATAACCATAATGCTTGAATTTTGGTAACTACCAAAATTAACTTGAAGAATCTTCAACATATATGAGCATCATTTATTTGATGAAATTAAGAGATATTTTTGATAGTAAAATCATATCTAAATAAGTTAGGTTAGAAAATAAAATAAGTGAAATAAGGAAAGGATAAAACACAAGATTTAGGTAATTAGAATATTCTTATCCTTTGACAAAGTGTTTCAACTTTGCTGACTGCATTGAGACGTGGCTCAAGCTTTTGAAGACGTGGCTCAAATGTTTTATTCTCGCCCTTTGACAGAATGCATAAAGCTTTGCATTTTAGATTACATTACTTCCATCACATTGTTAACTCTATGCATTTTAGTTTCCATGATATTTTGAACTCTATTTGAGTTTGCATTTTGGCTTCCATCATGTTTTCAACTCTATTTGACTTTACATTTTGTCTTCCATCATTAGACATAAAAATGTTAGTAATCAAGGTGGAGTCTTCAATCTCCCCCTTGATGGAAGACAAAACATTATATGCAAATGTCAAAGAATAAAATACATAAACAAAAATATTCTTCCCTTTAAATAAATAATACATAAATACTCTCCCCCTTTTGTCTTCCGACAAGGTGGGAAAATATAAATGTTGGATCACAAGAAGACTTTTTCAAAATAACAAAAGGATAAAAAAAACAGTTAAACCTTTGAAGACATGAAAACAAAAAGACATTGCTTTAAAAAAAAGGTCAAATAGTCAAGGCTTTGAAAGCTAAAAATAAAAGACGCGGAAAACTTTGAAAACAACTTCAAGGCCATGAGAATCTTTAAAACGAATGGAATAAGATTTTAAAAACATTGAAAGCAAAAGCAACAGATCCAAAACATTTCAAAAATCATTTAATAAATATTTGATAATTATCTATAGGATAAGTACCAAACATTTTTATCCAATATTAATATTAAAAAGTGACCATACGTCAAGGCAATGACAAGAATGTCAAGACATTGATATACACATGCAAAAATAAACATACACAACTTACTCAAATAGCTCCCCCTATGAGGATGCTTCCCCATTTAACATTCCAAGCTCACGATGGATAAAACTAAATCATTCTTCACTCAAAGGCTTGGTGAAGATGTCAGCAAGTTGCAAATCAGTAGAAATAATAGATATAGATATGTCTCCTTTCTCCACATGATCACATATAAAGTGATGCCTAACATGAATATGTTTAGTGCGAGAGTGCTGAACTGGATTCTTCGTTATGGATATAGCACTCATGTTATCACACTTAATAGGTATGCCTTTGAAGTCTAACCCAAGGTCTCTTAATTGTTGAGATATCCACAAAATTTGTGAACAACAAGCACCGGCTGCAATGTATTCGGCTTCGGTAGTAGAGAGTGCCACCAATTTTGTTTCTTTGAATGCCCACTAATGAGAGATGATCCCAAGAATTGACAGCAACCTGAAGTACTTTTTCTATCCACTTTATAACCTGCAAAATCAGCATCTGAATATCCAACAAGTTCAAAGTTACTATTACAAGGGTACCAAAGACCGAAATCCTTTGTCCCATAGAGATAGCGTAAAATCTTCTTAACTGAACTCAAATGAGACTCTTTGGGGTTAGCTTGAAAACGAGCACACATACACACACTAAACATAATATCTGGCCTGCTTGCCATGAGATAGAGAAGAGATCCAACCATACCTCGATATTCCTTTTGATTTACCAACTTACCATTTTCATCTTGATCTAAAAGTAATGTCGAACTCATAGGAGTCTTAAACTCTTTAGATTGAGTCATATTGTACTTCTTAAGGAGATTTCTTGTGTATTTGCTTTGATTTATAAATATACCTCCTTTCTCTTGTTTAACTTGCAATCCAAGGAAAAAGTTAAACTCACCCATTAAACTCATCTCAAATTCCCTACACATAATCTCAGAAAATTCTTTGCAAAGGGAATCATTAGTAGCACCGAAAAGAATATCATTAACATAAACTTGAACTATTAATAAATCTTTACCTTTGGTTTTCACAAAAAGAGTTTTGTCAATCAACCCTTGTTTGAAATCATTTTCTAAAAGATATTTTGAAAGACGTTCATACCAAGCCCTTGGAGCTTATTTCAAACTATAGAGCGCTTTGTTAAGTTTAAAAACATGATTTGGAAATTTCTCATTTTCGAAACCGAGGGGTTGAGCAATATATACTTCTTCTTGTAAATAACTGTTCAAGACTACACATTTGACATCCATTTGAAATAGCTTAATTCGCATAAAGGAAGCTAAAGCAAGGAGCATTCGAATAGCCTCCATTCTAGCCACGGGAGCGAATGTCTCTTCGTAATCTATCCCTTCTTCTTGATTATAACCTTGGGCTATTCTAATCTTTCTTTGTTCCTCACTATCTTTCCATTCTCATCAAGCTTATTTCTGAACACCCACCTTGTTCCAATAATTGAATGATCCTTTGGTCTTGGTGTGAGTGTCCACACTTTATTTCTTTCGAATTCATTTAGCTCACCTTGCATAGCTAAAATCTAATAGGGCTCTTGAAGTGCTTTATTGATATTCTTTGGTTCTACAAGAGAAAAAAAGCGTGAAATGCACACAAATTTTTAACATTGAGCGTGTTTGTGTACCACCTTTTGGATCCGAAATTATATTGTCCATGGGATGAGAAGAGGAGTATTTGAACTTTTGTGGCATCATCAAAGGAGTTGATGTAGTTTCCTAAAGTACACTTTCAAGACCTTGAGATGGGTCTGAAGGCCCTGGAGTGACTTCTAATATAATATTGTCCGTATGTTCAAGGCTTTGAGATGAAGTTTCAAGATCTTGAGGCTGCTAGTTAAGGCTTTGATCTAATTCATCTACGTCTAAAATTAGCTCTTGCATATTCTGGGCAGATTTCTCCATTTCATTATTTGACAAACTTTCTTCTCCTTCTGTCTCAAATGAATATCCTTCATGCTTATTCAAGTTTAAACCTGTAAAACCATCACTCAAGATACCGTTCTTGGTTTCATCAAAGATCACATGTAAACTTTCTTCAACAACTTTAGTACGCATATTGAAAACTCTATAAGCTTTAGAATTCAAAGAGTAACCTAACAGACTTACTTCATCACTACGTGCATAAAATTTACCAAGGTTATCTTTGCCATTATCATGAACAAAGCACATACATCCAAAAGGTTTGAAATAGGAAATATTAGGCTTTTTACCTTTAAATAATTCGTAAGGAGTTTTCTTTAAAATAGGGTGTTGAGTCCCTTAGGTTTTGAGTGATGACAAACGATTACAGGAAACAGATTACAATAAGCATTGCAAATAGTTGGCTGGAAATCAGCTGGAATTGAACACTGTTTTCCTAGACAAGTTATTACTTATTTATGTTATTCATTTAACTAACTTGTCTATATGTAGGAAATGGTTGAATGTAAATTATCCGACGTACTGGTGGGAAACCAGTAGGAACTGTTTCCTAGACTGCTATGCTGAATAGTAGTCACATACTCTTTATTGTACATTAACCATGTTACATGTGTAGTAGTTAAGTTAATTCCAAGACTTGGAGCATGGAGGCCTTTCGAAGACATTTGAAGAAAGATACATTGCTCATAATGGAAGTATTCAAGGAACATTCAAGTCTTGAAGATTACATAAAGAAAAAAAGATTTGTACTTTAATTCTTAAATCATGTAATGTGCTCCGTAGTATGACTTGCATGTTTGGGTAAAATAAGCGCTTATAAGTGTATTGAGTCATATTATGAATTATGGTACAAAGTTGGAATAGAATTCATAACATACTCAATTCAGGGAACCAGGTTGAGGAACCAGGTTCACTGTACGGAATATTCGTGTTGCGTGTTTTGAGAAAAATAAAAGATTTTGTAAAAATACTTTTTCAAAGAATTATTTTAAGAATATCCTAAGCAGTTGGAGATTAGATGAGAATATTATGGTTACCTAAAAACTAGGAGTATCTATCTTATTTGATTCTATCTTTATGATTAAATCAAATAAGATAAATACTTTCCTAAAATCACGTTGTTGCTTGTTCATCAAGATTATGTGATTTAAGGAAACTAGGGTTTTTGTATCCAAGTATATAAACTCATCTAGTCTCTCATATTCACTCAAGTCTCTCTGAAATTAAAGAGGAGTATATTTTGAGAGCCATATACACTTAAGCACAAAAGCGTATTCATCGAGTCATATACAAGAGCACTCTTAGAGCTTAAACATTTTCTCTTAATTAGCTTTTAGAAGTGAGATTAAAAGAGAACATTTGATTTTGTCAAAGCCTTCAATAGAGGGGTTGAAAGGCTGGGTTAGTGTTTGAGAGTTCAAACACAAGGGGCTTACTAGTGTAAGTCGAGCACACATTCGGAGTAAAGTGTGGGGTATACTGGTTCCCGGAGTAGGGAAACAGTAGAGTGTCTGTGTTCTTTATTTTTTGGAGTAGATTAATAGATGAGCATAGGGTAGGAGGATGTAGGCCATAGTTGGTTGAACCTCGTTAAATCTTGTGTTTTCTTTATTGCCTTTCATACATTCCACTACTTATAGGGACCAGCCCAACTGGTTCCTCTCATAGATCGAAAAGAAAGAAAAATAGTCGAAGGCTACTTAACACTCAATTCACCCCCCCCCCCCCCCCCCCCCCTCCTCTTGAGTGCTCTAAAACCTTCATAGGGCAAATCAAAAAATGGTTTAAAATATAGTTTGTTGTATTAACAGCTTCTGCCCAAAAGTATTTTGGCAAATCATTTTCTAAGAGCATTGTCCTAGACATATCCTCAAGAGTACAGTTCTTTCATTCCACAACTCCATTTTTTTGAGGTGTCCTAGTAGCTGAAAAATTGTGAGAAATACCATATTTAGCACAAAAGTTATCAAAATTTAGGTTATCAAACTCTCTACCATGATCGCTTCTCATAGAAACTATGGGTAGGTTTTTTAAGGTTTGTAATTCTTTGCAAATTTTTGAAAACTCTAGTAAAGCCTCTAATTTTTCACGCAAAAACGAAATCCAAGTAAAATGGGAAAAATCATCAACAACAACAAGGATGTATTGTTTACCTTTAGGTTATTTAACACGCATAGGACCACATAAATCTATGTGTAGAAGCTCTATTGGGCGAGAGGTACTTACAACCTTTTTGGCTTTGAAGGATCCTTTTGTTTGTTTACCTCTTGCACATGCTTTGCAAAGCTCTTTTTCTTTGAAATCTAACTTTGGTATTCCATGAACTAAGTCCGTTGAGAAAAGCTTCTTCATGGTATGCATATTGATATGACCTAACCTTTTGTGATAAAGCCTTGAGTCTCAGGTCAAGGCCTTAAGACACTTCAAGCTAGTACTCGTTACTTGGGTAGTATGAAAAGCATAAACATTATTGCAATGAGGAGCAATTAAAATAATTTTACCGTCCACCTTGCTTTGCACCTCACATTTTTCTTCATCAAAGATGACTTTATTACCTTTATCGCATAATTGAGAGATACTAAGCAAGTTGTATTTAAGACCTTCAACTAGGTACACATCATTAATGGTGTTTGATGCATTATCTCCAACTTTTCCAATACTAATTATTCTACACTTTTCTTTATCACCAAGTGTAATTGTTCCATCAGATTGCTCTTTGATCATTGAAAATAAATAGGAATTCCCACTCATGTACCGTGAGCATCCACTATCTAGAATCCACTTATAATCTTTGCTCTTGGTGATTTCCTACAAAAGAACAAAACATCAAACCTTTTGACTAGACCAAATTACAAATTTAGATTCATAATCAGGATGGACCATGTTGGGTGGTCTAGTCCCTTTAGGAACCCATACTTGCTTAATCTGGTCTTGAAGTAAAATAGGAAATGAATTTTTAAGAATTTAAGGGTCATTCCTATGAAAAGGACAAGTTAGCTTAGTATGACCCTTTTTGCAACAGTAAAAACATGTAGGTGTTCGCTAATTATCCTTTGCTTTTACAAACGTGGTCATGGTTTTATTTGGAAAATTTTTGTTGTAACCAATACCGCTTTTATTCAAGGATGATTAGTGCTCACCTAGTATTTTTTCAAGAGTAGATTCGGAGTTAGCAAATCTAACCAAGGAATTATGTTGCTCTCTACACTTCCCAGCCAGTGGCTTCTTTTCCTTCTCTAAGTTATCATTACAATAACTCAAAGAGGCGAGCTTTCATTTTAAAACAGTGTTTTCAGTTTTCAAGGCCTTGACGTGGGTGTCAAAAGATGACTCCGAGGCTTAGACACTGAGTTTAAAAGCTGACTGAGAGGCTTTGAGATTAGTTAGTTCCTTAGCGAGACTTTCAGAAATACTTACCTGTTGGTTTAGCTTCTCCTTGAGAATCTTGGATTCAAGAATCAAACTCTCTTCATTTATAATCATATTTTGCAAGAATTCGGACAGAACATCAATAGGACTTGAGATTAAATTTTTCACCATCAAGATGTTCTTTATTTGCATCATCATGATTAGCCATAAGACATAGGTTCACTAGATGAATCTGAATCACTCCATTAAGCAACCATAGCTTTCTTCTTATAATCCTTATTATGGAAAGGCTTCTTCTTTTGTTGAGGACAATCTTTCACTAAGTGATCTATTTCACCACACTCATAGCATGTTAGTGTATTAACTTTATTCATTGAGTTGGATGACTTACCTTTATATTTATTTGAATGATAGTATCTGCTTCTTGAGATATTCTTCTTCATTTTTAGAATCTAAGCAAGACTTCTAGCGATGAGAGCAAATGGATCTTCATCATCACTATCATCACTATCTTCATTGTCCGTTGTAGCTTCTTCTCTCTTTGCTTTGAGTGCTAAATTTTTGGTTGAAGATGTTGGTTCTCCATCTTCTTCATTAAGAGACATCTCACGTGTGATCAATTTTCCAAGAAGATCACCCAAAGGCAAGGTTCTCAAATTTTGAGCTTTTTCTATCGCGGTTACCTTCGGACCCCACTTTGATTTTGGAAGACACCGTAGAATCTTTCTCACCTTTTCTTCATTTGTGAATACCCCACCAAGAGAATCCAGATTTTTCACTATATCGGTAAATCTTGTGAACATCTCTTTCACGGTTTCATTAAACGTCATTTTGAACAACTCATATTGTCGAAGGAAGATGCTTATCTTGCTCTCTTTGACTTGACTCGTTCCTTCATATGTGACCACCAATTTATCCCATATCTCATTAGCACTTTTGCATGCAGAAACTCTATTGAATTCATTTGCATCTAAACCACAGTAGAGAAGGTTCATGGCTCGATAGTTTTTAGCAACACTTTCCAAATCCGATTGAGTAAATTCATCATCTTCTTTAGGAACCATTGTGCCGCTTTCATTAGTCTTCATTGGCACCTTAGGACCTTTTTTGATAATATCCCAGAGTTCCAAATCTTGATCAATCACAAACATTTGCATCAATGAACACCAATGGAAAAAATTGTTACCATAAAATAGAGGAAGGCAATTGGTAGACCTTCCTTGAGCAAAACCACCATCACCTAGCGAATTCATTTTTCGCACAGATGATTAAATCTTTTCCTTGTGAGTCTAGCTCTAATACCAATTGAAGAATCAATAGGGAGATGGAATAAGATTAATTATACTCTAGAGGGGGGTGAATAGAGTATAACCGATTTTTGCGTTTAGGATCTCAAGGTCTTAAACTAACTTTCAAAGGCGGAATATAAGCGTTAAGGCTTATCTTTGAATCTATATGTCAAAGCTTTGAAATTGGTTTCAAGGGATTTTTCTCAGGCTTTGACTTTTCGATGCTTTGATTAATGAGCGAAGCAAATATAAAACGTAAGCAATGAAGACAGAAATAAGATGAGACAAAACACGGATATTTGATACGAAGTTCGGCAACTAATTTGCCTACGTCTCCGCCTAGGGTTGTCCAACCCTTAGGATTTAACTCGCTCTTTTATTACTTCCCTTAGAGACCTAAAGCACCCTAGAAGATCTTAATCCCCATCTTCTACTCCATAGCACCCCAGCTACACTTTAAATCTTAGATCCTAGTAATAAAAAGCTCTCTCTTTTTCTATACGTTTGAGTATTATGGGTATACTCTTAGTATAATACTCTCTCAAAATATTATTTTAAACACTCAAGATATTATACTTTGATTTTCTCTCAATCTAAATACAAGATAAAGTTTATGGAACTAGAGAGAAAATAATGAAGCTTTGTTGATGTAGCTTGTGACTGAAATTCACGATTAAAGCTTCTGTTCTTGTCTCACTTTTTGTCTCATTGTGTCTCTACTCGTCTCTACACTTCTTCAACTTCGAAGCTTGGAATATATACTAAACTTGAGTTCAAGTCATTGAAAGGAGGCTCAAAATAGGCTACTAAAAATCTGATTTGCCTTCAATACTTTCAGCAAGATTTCCTCCAATATGGTTGTAGAGAATCATTCATTTTGGCTGTTGAAGATTGATAGCTTCTGAATATTTTACTGCAAGAATCTTTTCACTTTATTTGCTTCACTTTGAAGCTTCAATATATTTCTTTTTCCATAACCATAATGCTTGAATTTTGGTAACTACCAAAATTAACTTGAAGAATCTTCAACATATATGAGCATAATTTATTTGCTGAAATTAAGAGATATCTTTAACAGTAAAATCATGACTAAATAAGTTAGGTTAGAGAATAAAATAAGTGAAATAAGGAAATGATAAAACACAAGATTTAGGTAATTAGAATATTCTTATCCTTTGACAAAGTGTTTGAACTTTGATGACTGCTTTGAGACTTGGCTCAAGCTTTTGAAGACGTGGCTCAAATGTTTTATTCTCGTCCTTTGACAAAATGCATAAAGCTTTGCATTTTAGATTACATTACTTCCATCACATTATCAACTCTATGCATGTTGGTTTCCATGATGTTTTTAACTCTATTTGACTTTGCATTTTGGCTTCCATCATAAGACATAAAAACGTTAGTAATCAAGGTGGAGTCTTCAGTATCTTTAGAGCAATATGAATGCTTCTAAAGGCTTAAGGTACAAAAAATTAACCCCACTCGTTACTTAGACATTTCTATTTTGCAAAGAATGGGTATATATGAGGAATTTGTTGCATTACTAATGGCATGTGGGTTAAAGAACTAGATTAACATGTGGCACCCAACTCATAAGCTCTTAACTTATGAGTTTCTTAGTTCCTTAACCCCATGTCAATGGGAAGGTAGGTTGTATTTGTCTTTTAGGCTAAGGAATGCAACCTATTTTCTAGATTATGTTGCATTATGTGCCGTGTTTGGTTTTAATAATGAACCTATTCTGGATAAACAACTGGACAACTCTCGAGTTTCTGAGTTATAGCCTAAAATTGTTGGCCGGCTTATTTATTCAAAAAGAAATTTTTATGCTTCTGATGTACAACACCCTATTTTGCGTATATTTTTCAAATTTTCTAGGGAGACTTTGTTCCCTTCCCCTAGCCCTCACTTAGTCAGAACACATGAAGTTCACATTCTGCACCGTTACCTTGCACCACCCAACGACACCGCACTAAGCTTGCCAATGATGCTATGGAAGTTTTTAAACAACACAGCCACCCTAGCTGCAAACACTGACCTATGTCTAGGGGGACATGTATTCCACATCGCTGAATTCCTTAACGTTATGAATCTTGTAGAATTCAGTGACATATATACCAGTTCCACCACCCTTCATGAGCAATGCCTCTTACGGGCTGGTTTTATTTTCACTGATCCCATGCGATGGTGGTACTTGAAAGACCACCCCATCCCCCTTCCCTGTCCTCAATTCCCTCCCCTAATCTAGTTTGTGGGCCTCGTATCTCTTAGACGGCGATGTGCCGAGATACGCTGTCGAGCCCCCACTTGTACCCCCTCCTCGTCCTCATACTCTTTCTATGTGTGACAGACCTAAGGCTTCCACCTTAGTCTTACCAGACCATGACAATTTAGATGATGAGTTTGAATCCGATATTATGTCCTCCCTAGGATGCATAGAGAGAAGGCTTGACCAGGTCCTCACCACCCAAGCCCACTACACCACCCAGCTCGATCACCTCGAGCAAAACTTCGAGCGGGCGCACTACCCATGGTATGACATGGCCTACCGCTCCCATATGGTCGGCGAAAGATTGTCCACCCCTTCCTGGTACCCTTGCCATGACAACTATAACGAGATATCATTAAGTCATGGTTTTGACCGGTTGTGGGTGGGTAGGTATAGGTTTAATAACTTCACCCCACCGGCTCCTAGGAGAGCCTTAGATAACAATGGGATGGAATATATGGGTGGGGAGGAGGAGGAAAATGAGGACGATTACCAGGGGGATGATGAGAAATTTATAGGGGATGAGTAGTGGTAGACCTAAAGGCCTCCCTTGGCGCCGAGGACGGCTTCCCCCTAGCCTAGGGGGTATCTATAGTCCACTACTCATTATTTCACGTGTCCTTTGGTCTTGGCTGACAGTTTTATTGTTGTGTAGTTTTACGTTGCTTTGTGTTTTTGTGTTCTATTTTCTTGGTGTTGTTTTGTG
The DNA here is from genome assembly GCA_026401315.1 of Dysphania ambrosioides. Lineage (NCBI taxonomy): Eukaryota > Viridiplantae > Streptophyta > Magnoliopsida > Caryophyllales > Amaranthaceae > Dysphania > Dysphania ambrosioides. The sequence continues at coordinate 13,367,170 of CM048671.1, read as the reverse complement.
TTTTGCGCTTTGCTTTTGGTGTTGTTTTTAGGTGCTTGTATAATAAGTTTCATATGTCGCTGCACCTACGTACTGGTATGAATGCTCGCTTAAGAATCCAAATTTATTTATTTAGTTATATTTGTGTTTTTTTCCCCTTCTTTCCATCATGTGCCCCCTTTTTCCATCATATGCTCCCTTCTTTCCATCATATGCTCCAAACAAGCATGCAAGCTTCTGTCGTGCACTTTACATTGATTTTATGCAAACTCGTATTCCCCTAGCCATTTGCCTATTTTGGGTCTGAGTTTATAGACTGTTTTTCACTTAGCTTGGGGGATCTGAGCTTGCTTGTTATGTGGTTTGGATGACTACCTATTGAGGCGCATTTCGACTAACCTAGTGAGGATTGAGCCTTCTAGGACTTTATTATACGTCCTATATTATTGAGTGTTAGTCAGGGAATCTTAAGAATTGTGTCTGTTTCTCCTTCAGCATAGTCTACTTTTCTAAAGGTTAGGGATGATAACACGTTTGTAGTTGAAGCTACATAGCCAAAGTGCCTACCATGAAATTCAATTTACTCTAGGTTGAGCCAAATTTGTGCCTTTACCTTCTTTTTTGTAGCCATGCTATCTAACTCAACATGAGCCAAATGTCCCCTCTTTTTACCTAGAGGATAGTCATGTGATCATAGTGAAGTTGGTATTCGTAGCATTGCAATATAGGATTTTGTTTTGGGAAAGTGATTATTGGGTGATTTGACTATATACAATAGTCTTAGTATATTTCAAAGAAATATTCACATGGAAAGTTCAAAAAGAAAAAAAGAAAAAAAAGACAAAAAAAAAGAGCTTGAAAAGCACAAAAAGAGAAAAAGAAAGAAAAAGAAAAAAGAGAGAAAAAGAAAAAAAAAACAAAAAGAAAAAGAAAAAAAGGAGAGAAAAATTTGAGAATAAAGTTGATAGTGTATTAGAGTCCATTATTGGGAATTTTGGGAGTGGCATGGTTGTCAAAAGGCATAGTCTTCCTCGGTTTAATTTCCTTGGATCACTTACTATCCTCTACTTTTAACTCCACACTCCTAAATTCTACCCTACCTTGATCCGAGCCTATATTGCGACCCTTTCCAAACCTGTTTGACTTAACCTGATTAGTAAGATCAGTGTTGGAAAGTAGATAAGACAAAATCCCCGAGATTTTGCCCTATTAAGGTGTTTAATTCTCGACTCATCTTTAGTCAGATGATTTTAAGCAAAACACATACCCTATAAACACATGAGCGTATTAGAAATTTCCCACATCTCTTGGTAAATAACTTCGGGAGCAAAGACTTGCAACCTCATTAGGTAGTGGGCAGAATGAACTATGATGTAGCTTGGTTGGTGATCCCGAGTAGGTCTAAAACGTTGATTATGCTCTTTTAATCCCATTGTACTTGCAAACCCATGGCTAGGGAAGAGTTTTGCACGTGCACGGTTTGCATTATCTTGATTTTCACTCTCCTTGTTCTTCATTCGTTCCTATGAATGTTTTTCCATACGCTTTCATGACACCTTCCTATTTCATTTGCTAGGGACTAGCAAATTTTTAGCTTGGGGGAAGTTGATGTGCTCGTTTTAGAGCACGTTTACTACCTCATTTTAGTGTTAAGTCTCGTAGTTTTATATTGGTTTTATGCATATTATGCTTGATTTCACCTTGATCTTTTCTTTGAGTTGTCTTAAGTTCATTTCAGGTATTTTGATGATTTCGAGGTGAAATGCGATGTATTCGAGCCTTTGACATGTGTATCATAGCTTGGGAAAACATTTCAAGTCACTCAAGAAGATAACACAGAGTATAGAAAGGAAAGAAGAGAAAAGAGGAATTCATGGTCTCAGATTGGACCGAATTTGAGACACATTGGGTCGAATGGTGCAGATTCGACCAAATCTGAGACAAATTTGGTCGAATGAAAGGCAGACTTCATAAAATTTTAATCCTTGCCACTGGGAAGGCCGAATTCCATTCGGCCGAATCAGACCATACATTCGGGCGAATGGTGGACATGAGATCGATTCTTTGGAGCCCCTGGAATGGGCGAATGGGGCTGTATTCGGCCGAATGGGACTTGAATTTGGACGAATCTGAGACACATTTGGGCCGAATGACAGTGTTTTCTTCGGAACAACTACTTCTTTTTAGGGTCGGCCCATAGCATTTTAGGGTTCTTATAGTTCTCTCATGTTTTGTTATAAATACCCCTCCCTTTGATGAGAGGGAGGGCAGCTAGGTTTTTATTTTTTATGCACTTTTAGTTTTTTTTAGCCTTCAAATTCTTTTAGTTTTAGCTTTCGGTTTTCATTTTTCTCAACGTTTATACTCCGAGTTTTGGATTTTGTCATTCAAATTCTGTTCGTGGATAATACATTGAAGCTTTTGTGAGTTTTAATCTATTCCTTTGCTTTTAATTCATTCGCTTTATTTCATTGCACGTTTAGTTCTATGTTTATCATTTACTAGAATAATTTTTTATTTGCTTTCATTCTCGTTAATTTCCTTTCATGTTCATTTCATTTGCTTTATTGAATATCTTTATGTTGTTAAGCATGAATATGTGTGAGTAGTTCTTTTAGGGGTTTTGATTGGTGAAACCCTAGGAAAAGCTATGATCTTTATTGCCTAAGGTTGTAGGAATGATGATAATAAGTAGTTTCGGAATCCGATGCGAATCTTATCCTGCCACTCCTTTGGTGACATAGGGCGATTATAGGTCGTTCGTTGTGATTTGTGGAATCACCAACTTCCTCTCGTATTCTTGGATGTCCATGCTAGTTATTATTATATTTCCTCTAACCTATCATGTTTGGTTTTGAAAGCTTCATTCCTAGGGTGGATCTAATCTTGTCCCCGTTTTTCTTTATTTCATTTGCCTCGTTATTTATCATTATCTATATTCTTGTTATTAGTTTTAGTTGTTTTCCAAATCCAAATAGTCCAGTGTGTTACGAATTAAAGTCTTGATATCCTTTGTCCTCGTGGTTCGACCCCCTACTCCACTATACTCGTATAGCTCGTAGGTTGGTATAAATCTTGTTTGCATAACTAGTCTATTAGTTAACAACCTAAAAGATGGTTATCAATGTTCTAGGGTAAATACATCATTTTCTACCCAAAATCGATCCCATTTAACCTATATTGACTCATATTGTCCGATTCAAAGTGTTTAGGTCATTTTATACCCAGAACCTCTCCCGTTTGACCGAGTTTCTCTCAAATTGATGTATTTCAAGTGTTTATGACATGTTTAAGGGTAAATACATCATTTTCTACCCAAAACTGATCCCATTTGACCTATGTTGACTCATATCATCCGATTTGAAGTGTTTAACTCATTTTATAACCAGAACTTCTCCAATTTGACCGAGTTTGACTCAAATCGATGTATTTCAAGTGTTTATGACATGTTCAAGGGTAAATACATCATTTTCTACCAAAGACCGATCCCATTTGACATATATTGACTTACATCATCTCATTCGAAGTGTTTAAGTCATTTTATACCAAGAACCTCCCCCATTTGACCGAGTTTCACTCAAATCGATGTATTTCAAGTGTTTATGATATGTTCAATGGTAAATACGTCATTTTCTACCCAAAACAAATCCCATTTGACTTATATTGACTCATATCGTCTGATTCGAAGTGTTTAACTCATTTTATACCAAGAACCTCTCCCATTTGACCGAGTTTGACTCAAATCAATGTATTTCAAGTGTTAATGACATGGTCAACGGTAGATACGTCATTTTCTTCCTAAAATTGATCCTATTTGACCTATATTGACTCATATCATTCGATTCGAAGTGTTTAAGTCTTTTTATACCTAGAACCTCTCCCATTTGAACGAGTTTGACTCAAATCGATGCATTTCAAGTGTTTATGACATGTTCAAGGATAAATACGTCTTTTTTCTACCCAAAATTGATCCTAGTTGACCTATATTAAATCATTTTGTCCGATTAATATTGTTTAGGTCATTTAATACACAAAACCTCTCCCGTTTGACCGAGTTTGACTCAAATTGATGTATTTCAAGTGTTTATGACATGTTCAAGGGTAAATACGTCATTTTCTTCACAAAATTAATCCCATTACATCTATATTAACTCATGTCATCCGATTTGAAGTGTTTAGATCATTTAATACACAAAACCTCTTTCTTTTTACCGTGTTAGACTCAAATCGATTTATTTCAAGTGTTTATGACATGTTCAAGGGTAAGTACCTCATTTCCTACCCAAAACTGATCACATTTGACCTATACTGACTCATATTGTCCGATTCAAAGTGTTTAAGTCATTTTATACACGGACCCTCTCCCGTTTGACCAAGTTTGACTTAAATCGATGTATTTCAAGTGTTTATGACATGTTCAACGGTAAATCCTTCATTTTCTACCCAAAACTGATCCCATTTGACCTATATTGACTCATATCGTCCGATTCAAAGTGTTTAAGTCATTTTATGCCCATAACCTCTCCCATTAGACCGGGATTGACTCAAATTGATGTATTTCAAATGTTTATGACATGTTAAAGGGTAAATACGTCATTTTTTATCCAAAACTGATCTTATTTGACCTATACTAACTCATATCGTCTTATTCGAATTGTTCAAGTCATTTTATTCCCAAACCTCTTCCAATTGACCCAGTTTTACTCAAATCGATGTATTTAAAGTGATTATGACATGTTCAAGTGTAAATACGTCAATTTCTACCCAAAACTTATCTCATTTGACTTATATTGACTCATATCGTGTGATTCGAAGTGTTTAAGTGATTTGATACCTAAAACCTCTCCCATTCGAAGGAGTTTTACTCAAATCGATGTATTTCAAGGGTTTAAGACATGTTCAAGGGTAAATACGTAATTTTCTACCCAAAATGAATCCTATTTGACCTATTTTGACTCATACAATCTGATTCGAAGTGTTTAGGTCATTGAATACACAAAACATCTCCCGTTTGACCGAGTTTGACTCAAATCAATGTATTTCAATTGTTTATGACATGTGCAAGGGTGAACACTTCATTTTCTACCGAAAAGTAAACACATTTGACCTATATTGCCTCATATCGTATGATTAGAAGTTTTAGGTCATTTAATACTCAAAACCTCACCCGTTTGACCGAGTTTGACTGAAATCGATGTATTTCAAGAGTTTATGACATGTTCAAGGGTAAATACGTCATTTTCTATCCAAAAATTATCCCATTTGACCTATATTGACTCATATCGTCTTATTCAAAGTGTTTACGTCAATTAATACACAAAACCTCTCCCATTTGACCAAGTTTGACTCTAATTGATGTATTTCAACTGTTTATGACATGTTCAAGGGTAAATACATCATGTTCGACCCAAAACTGATCCCATTTTACCTATATTTACTCATATCGACTGATTCAAAGTGTTTAGGTCATTTAATACTCAAAACCTCTCCGGTTTGACCGAGTTTAACTCAAACCTATTTATTTCAAGTGTTTATGACATGTTCAAGGGTAAACACGTTATTTTCTACCGAAAATTGATCCCATTTGACCTATATTTACTCATATTATCTGATTCAAATTGTTTAGGTCATTTGGTACACAAAATATCTCCCGTTTGACCAAGTTTGACTCAAATCGATTAATTTCAAGTGTTTATGACATGTTTAAGGGTAAATACGTCATTTTCTACACAAAAGTAATAATATTTGACCTAATTTGACTTATATCGCCTGATTCGAAGTGGTTAGGTCATTTAATACACAAAACTTCTCCCGTTTGACCGAGTTTGAATCAAATCATGGAATTTCAAGTGTTTAAGACATATTCAAGGGTAAAAACGTCAATTTCTACCCAAAACTTATCTCATTTGACTTATATTGACTCATATCGTGTGATTCGAAGTGTTTAAGTGATTTTATACCTAAAACCTCTCCCATTCAAAGGAGTTTGACTCTAATCGATGTATTTCAAGTGTTTTTAACATGTTTAAGGGTAAATACGTCATTTCCAATCCAAAGTTTATCCCATTTGACCTAGATTTACTCATATCGTCTAATTCAAAGTGGTTAGGTCATTTAATACACAAAACCTCTCCCGTTTGACCGTGTATGACTCAAATTGATGTATTTCAAGCGTTTATTACATGTTAAAGGGTATATACGTCATTTTCTACCCAAAACTCATCCCATTAGACCTATATTGACTCATATCATCGAGTTCAAATTGTTTAGGTCATTTTATACCCAAAACCTCTCCCATTTGATCGAGTTTCACTTAAATCAATGTATTTCAAGTGTTTATGACATGTTCAAGGGTAAATACATCATTTTCGACCCATAACTAGTCCCATTTTACCTATATTGACTCATATCGTCCTACTCGAAGCGTTTAGCTCACTTAATGCCCAAAACCTCTCCCCTTTGACTGAGTTTGACTTAAATCAATGTATTTCAAGTGTTTATGACTTGTTCAAGGGTAAATACATCATTTTCGACCCAAAACTGGTCCCATTTGACCTATATTGACTCACATCGTCCTAATCGCAGTGTTTAGGTCATTTAATACCCAAAACCTCTCCTATTTGACCGAGTTTGACTCAAATCGATTTATTTCAAGTGTTTATGACATGTTCAAGGGTAAATACGTCATTTTCTTTTAAAAAACTGATCCCATTTGACCTATATTCACTCATATCGTCCGATTCGAAGTGTTTAGGTCATTTAATACTCAAAACCTCTCCCGTTTGACTGAGTTTGACTCAAATCGATGTATTTTAAGTGTTTATGACATGTTCAAGGGTATACACGTCATTTCTACCCAATTCTCATCCCATTTACCTATATTAACTCATATCGTCCGATTCAAAGTGTATAGGGCATTTAATACACAAAACCCCTCCGGTTTAACCGAGTTTGGCTCAAATCGATGTATTTCAGGTGTTTATGACATGTTCAAGGGTAAATACGTCATTTTTTACCCAAAACTGATCCAATTTTACCTATATTGACTCATAGTGTCCGATTCAAAGTGGTTAGGTCATTAAATACCCTGAACCTCTCCCATTTGACTGAGTTTGTTTTAAATCGATGTATTTCAAGTGTTTTAACATGTTCAAGGGTAAATACGTCATTTCCTACCCAAAATGGATCACATTTAACCTATATTGACTCATATTGTCTAATTCATAGTGTTTAGGTCATTTAATACACAAAACCCCTCCTATTTGAACGTGTTTCAGTCAAATCGATGTATTTCAAGTGTTTATGACATGTTCAAGGGTATATACGTCATTTTCTAACCAAAACTGATCCCATTAGACATACATTGACTCATATTGTCTAATTAGAAGTGTCTAGGTCATTTTATACCAGAAAACCTCTCCCGTTTGACTGAGTTTGACTCAAATCGATGTATTTCAAGTGTTAATGACATGTTCAAAGGTAAATACGTCATTTTCTGCCCAAAACTGATCCTCTTTGACCTATATTAATTCATATCGTCCAATTCGAACTATTTAGGTCATTTAATACCCGGAACATCTCCCGTTTGTTCGAGTTTGTTTTAAATTGATGTATTTCAAGTATTTATAACAAGTTTTAGGGTAAAAATGTCATTTCCTATCCAAAAATGATCCCATATGACCTAGATTTACTCATATCGTCTGCTTCAAAGTGGTTAGGTCATTTAATACACAAAACCTCTCCCCTTTGACTGTGTTTGACTCAAATTGATGTATTTCAGTTGTTTATTACATGTCCAAGGGTATATACGTCATTTTCTACCCAAAACTCATCCCATTAGACCTATATTGACTCATATCATCAAGTTCAAATTGTTTAGGTCATTTTATACCCAAAACGTCTCCCGTTTGACCGAGTTTGACTTAAATCAATGTATTTCAAGTGTTTATGACATGTTTAAGGGTAAATACGTCATTTTCGACCCAAAACCGGTCCCATTTGACCTATATTGACTCATATCGTCCAATTCAAAGTGTTTAGGTCATTTAATACCCAAAACCTCTCCCGTTTGACCGTGTTTGACTTAAATAGATGTATTTCAAGTGTTTATTACATGTTCAAGGGTATATACAACATTTTCTACCCAAAACTGATCCCATCGACCTATATTGACTAATATCATCGAATTCGAATTGTTTAGGTCATTTTATACCCAAAACCTCTCCTGTTTGATTGAGTTTGACTTAAATAAATGTATTTCAAGTGTTTATGACATGTTCAAGAGTAAATACATCATTTTCGACCCATAACTAGTCCCATTTGACCTATTTGAAGTGTTTAGGTCATGTAATGCCCAAAACCTCTCCCCTTTGACCGAGTTTAACTTAAATCAATGTATTTCAAGTGTTTATGACATGTTTAAGGGTAAATACGTTATTTTCGACCCAAAACTGGTCCTATTTGACGTATATTAACTCATATCGTCCTATTCGAAGTGTTTAGGTCATTTAATACCCAAAACCTCTCATATTTGACCGAGTTTGACTTAAATCGATTTATTTCAAGTGTTTATGACATATTCAAGGGTAAATATGTCATTTTCTTTCAAAAACTAATCTCATTTGACCTATATTGACTCATATTGTCCGATTCGAAGTGTTTAGGTCATTTAATACTCAAAACCTCCCCCGTTTGACGGAGTTTGACTCAAATCGATGTATTTCAAGTCTGTATGACATGTTCAAGGGTAAATATGTCATTTTCTACCCAAAACTCATCCCATTTACCTATATTAACTCATATCGTCCGATTGAAAGTGTATAGGTCATTTAATACACAAAACCCCTCCGGTTTAACTGAGTTTGACTCAAATCGATGTATTACAAGTGTTTTGACATGTTCAAGGGTAAATACGTCATTTTCTACCCAAAATTGATCTCATTTTACCTATATTGACTCATAGCGTCCGATTCGAAGTGTTTAGGTTATTTAATACACAAAATCTCTCTCGTTTGACCATATTTGACTCAAATCGATTGATTTCAAGGGTTTATGACATGTTTAAAGGTAAATACGTCATTTTCTACCCAAAAGTGATAATATTTTACCTAAATTAACTCATATCGCCTTATTCGAAGTGGTTAGGTCATTTAATACACAAAACTTCTCCCGTTTGACCGAGTTTCACTCAAATCGTTTAATTTCAAGTGTTTAAGACATGTTTAAGGGTAAATACATCATTTTCTACCCAACACCGATCGTATTTAACCTATACTAACTCATATCGTCCAATTCGAAATGTTTAGGTCATTAAATACCCTAAACCTCTCCCATTTGACAGAGTTTGTTTTAAATCGATGTATTTCAAGTGTTTATGACATGTTCAAGGGTAAATACGTCATTTCCTACCCAAAATGGATCGCATTTGACCTATATTGACTCATATTGTCTGATTCATAGTGTTTAGGTCATTTAATACACAAAACCCCTCCAGTTTAACCGTGTTTGACTCAAATCGATGTATTTCAAGTGTTTATGACATATTAAAGGGTATATACGTCATTTTCTACCCAAAACTGATCCCATTAGACCTATATTGACTCATATCGTCCGATTCGAAGTGTTTAGGTTATTTAATACACATAACCTCTCCCGTTTGACCATGTTTGACTGAAATCGATGTATTTAAATTGTTTATGACATGTTCAAGGGTAAATACATCATTTTCGACCCAAATCTGATCCCATTTGACTTATATTGACTCATATCGCCCAATTCAAATTGCTTAGGTCATTTGATACCTAGAAACTCTCACATTTGACCGAGTTTGACTTAAATCGATGTATTTGTAGTGTTTATGACATGTTCAAGGGTAAATACGTCATTTTCGACACAAAACTGGTCCCATTTGACCTATATTAATTCATATTGTCCAATTCAAAGTTTTTAGGTCATTTAATAACCAAAACGTCTCTTGTTTCATCGAGTTTCACTCAAATCGATTTATTTCAAGTGTTTATGACATGTTTAAGGGTAAATATGTCATTTTCTACCCAAAACTGATCCCATTTTACCTATATTGACTCATATCGTCTGATTCGAAAGGTTTAGGTCATTTAATACCCAAAATATCTCTCATTTGACAAAGTATGACTCAAATATATGTATTTCAAGTGTTATGACATGTTCAAGGGTAAATACGTCATTTTTTAAACAAAATTGATCCCACTTTAACTATATCGACTCATATCATATTATTCGAAGTGTTTAAGTCATTTTATACCAAGAACCTCTCTCATTTGACCGTGTTTGACTCAAATTGATGTATTTCAAGTGTCTATGACATGTTCAACGGTAAATACGTCATGTTCTACCCAAATTTTGTCCCATTTGACCTATATTGACTTATATAGTCCGATTCGAATTGTTTAAGTCATGTTATCCCAAAACCTCTCCCGTTTGACCGCGTTTCACTGAAATCGATGTATTCCAAGTGTTTTTGACATGTTCAAGGGTAAATACGTCATTTTCAACCCAAAATTGATCCCATTCGACCTATATTGACCCGTATCGTCCGATGAGTGGTTAAAGTCATTTTGTACCAAAAACCACTCCCGTTTGACCAAGTTTAACTCAAATCGATGTGTTTCAAGTGTTTTTGACGTGTTTAAGGTTAAATACGTCATTTTCTACCCAAAACTGATCCCATTTGACTTATATTGACTCATATCGTCCAACTTGCATTGTTTAGGTCATTTTATACCCAGAACCTCTCCCGTTTGACCGAGTTTGACTTAAATCGATGTATTTCAAGTGTTTATGACATGTTCAAGGGTAAATACGTCATTTTCAACACAAAACTGGTCCCATTTGACCCATATTGACTCATATTATCTAATTTGAAGGGTTTACGTTATTTAATACAGAAATCCTCTCCTGTTTGACCGAGCTTGACTCAAATCAATTTATTTCAAGTGTTTATGACATGTTTAAGGGTAAATACATCATTTTCTACCCAAAATTGATCCCATTTGACCTATATTGACTCATATCGTCCGATTCAAAAGGATTAGGTCATTGAAAACCCAAAATATCTCTCGTTTGACAGAGTTTCAATCAAATGGATGTATTTTAAGTGTTTATGATATGTTCAAGGGTAAATACGTCATTTTCTACTAAAGACCGATCCCATTTGACCTATATTGACTCACATCATCTCATTCGAAGTGTTTAAGTCATTTTATAACTAGAACCTCTCACATTTGATCGAGTTTGACTCAAATCGATGTATTTCAAGTGTTTATGACATGTTCAACGGTAAATACGTTGTTTTCTACCCAAAACTAATCCCGTTTGACTTATATTGACTCATATTGTCCAATTCATAGTGTTTAACTCATTTTATACCAAGAACCTCTCCCATTTGACCGAGTTTGACTAAAATTGTTGTATTTCAAGTGTTTATGAAATGTTCAAAGGTAAATAGGTAATTTTCTTCCTAAAGTTGATCCTATTTGACCTATATTGACTCATAACATTCGATTTGAAGTGTTTAAGTCATTTTTTTACCTAGAACCTCTCCCATTTGACCGAGCTTGACTCAAATCAATGTATATCAAGTGTTTATGACATATTCAAGGGTATATACATCATTTTTCTACCCAAAATTGATCCTAGTTGACCTATATTAACTCATTTCATCTGATTCGTATTGTTTAGGTCATTTAATATGCAAAACCTCTCTTGTTTGACCAAGTTTCACTCAAATCTATGTATTTGAAGTGTTTATGACATGTTCAAGGGTAATTACATCATTTTCTTCCCAATATTGATCCCATTTCACCTATATTGACTCATATCATCCGATTCGAAGTGTTTAGATCATTTAACACACAAAACCTCTCTCATTTTAATGTGTTTGACTCAAATCAATGTATTTCAATTGTTTACGACATTTTTAAGGGTAAATACTTAATTTTCTTCCTAAAACGAGCACATCAACTTCCCCCAAGCTAGACCGTTGCTAGTCCCTAGCAAACGAAATAGAAAGGTGAAATGACAGCTTAAGGCAATATGAATGAAGAAATGAATGAAGAGACTAATGAAAAACATGAGAAGTGAAGCTCAAGCCAATGCAAGCCGTGCACGTGCGAAACTCCTCCCTAGCCATGGGTGTGCAAGTACAATGGGATTTAAAGAGCATAATCAACTTTTTACACTTACTCGGGATTGCCGAGCAAGCGACATCATAATTCATTCCGCCCACTACCTAATGAGTCCCAAGTCTACGCTCCCAAGGTTATTTCCCACGAGGTGTGGGAAATTTCCATTACGCTCATGTGTTTATGGGGTATGTGTTTCACTCGAAGTCGTCCGACTAAAGGTGAGTCGGGAATTAAACACCTAAGCAGGGAGAAATCCCGTAAATCGTGTCTTATCTGCTCTCCAGCACTGATCTTACTAATCAGGTTAAGTCAAACAGGTTTGAAAAAGGGTTGTAATGTTGGTTTGGATCGAGGTATGGTAGAATTTGGGAATGTGGAGTTGAAATAGAGGATAGTAAGTGATCCAAGGAAGTAAAACCGAGGAAGATTACGCCTTCCGACAACCATGTCAATCCCAAAATTCCCAATAGTAGACTAATACACTATGTCAACTTTATTCTCAACTTCTTCTCTAATTTCTTTTGTTTGTTTTCTTTTTTTTTCTTTTGTGTTTTTCAAGCTTTTTCTGAACTTTCTATGTGCATAATTCTTTGAAATGCACTAAGACTAGTGTATGTAGTCAAATCATCCAATGATCATTTCCCCAAACCGCAATCCTACAATGCTACAAATATCAACTTCACTATGATCACATGAATATCCTCTAGGTAAAAAGAGGGAGTATTTGGTTCATGTGGAGTTAGATAGCGTGGCTACAAAAGAAGGTAAAGGCACAAATTTGGCTCAACCTAGAGTAAATTGATTTTCATGGTAGGCACTTTGGCTATATAGCTTTTAACTACAAACGTGTTATCATCCCTAACCTTTAGAAAAGTAGACTATGCCGGAGGAGAACAGACACAATTCTTAAGATTCCCTGACTAACACTCATCAATATAGGACTCATAAGAGAGTCCTAAAGGCTCAATCCTTACTAGGTTAGTCGAAATGCGCCTCAATAGGTAGTCATCCAAACTACATACCAAGCAAGCTCAGATCCCCCCAAGCTAAGTGAAAAACAGTTGATAAACTCATACCCAAAACAGGCACAAGGCTACAGGAATACGAGTTTGCATAAAGTCAGTGCACAACAGAGGTTTGCATGCTTGTTTGGGATATATGATGGGAAAGGGGGGCATGTGATGCAAAGAAGGGTAAAAAAAAATATAAAAATAACTAAAATACATAAATTTGGATTTTCGCATAGGAGATCATACCAGTACTGGGTGCAGCGGCATATGGAACTTCTTGTATATATTCCTGAAAACAACACCAAAAAGCAAAGCGCAAAGCACAAAATAACACCTAGAAATAAAACACGAAGCAACAAAACGCTACACAACACTAAACTGACAACCAAGACCAAAGGACACGTGAAAGAATGAGTAGTGGACTATGGATATCCCCCCCCCCCCCCAAGCTAGGATGAAGCCGTCCTCGGCGGTAAGGGAGGCCGTTAGGTCCACCACTACTCATCCCCCATAAATTCCTCATCATCCCCCTGGTCATCCTCCTCATTAACCTCCTCTTCCCCACCCGTGTAGTCCATCCCATAGTCGTCCGAGGCTCTTCTAGGAGCCGGCGGAGTGAAGTTATTAAACCTACGCCTACCCACCCGCAACCGGTCAAACCCATGACTTAGTGATATCTCATTATAGTTGTCATGGTGAGGGTACCAGGAAGGGGTGGCCATGCTTTCGCCGACCATGTGGGAGCGGTAGGCCATATCATACCATGGGTAGTTCGCCCGCTCGAAGTTTTGTTCGAGGTGTTCGAGTCGGGCGGTGTGGTGTGCTTGGGTGGTGAGGACCTGATCAAGCCTTCTCTCTATGCGTCCTAGGGAGGACATAATATCAGATTCAGACTCATCGTCTGAATCGTCATGGTCCGGTAAGACCGAGGTAGAGGCTCTAGGTGGGTCACGCATAGAGAGGGTGTGAGGGCGAGGAGGTGGTACAAGTGGGGGCTCGACAGCGTATCTCGGCACATCGCCTTCTAAGAGATACGAGGCCCCAAACTGGACCAGGGGAGGTAAATGAGGGCAGGGGAGGGGGATGGTGCGGTCTTTCAAGTACCGCCATCGCATGGGGTCCGCAAAAATGAAGCCAGCCCGTACGAGACATTGCTCGTGAAGGGTAGTGGAACTGGCATATCTTTCGCTGAATTCCACAGGATTCATGACGTTCAGGAATTCAGCAATGCGGAATACGTGTCCCCCTAAACATAAGTCAGTAGTAGCGTTTAGGGTGGCTGTGTTGTTTAGAAACTTCCACAGCGTCATTGGCAGGCTTAGTGCAGTGTCGTCGTGTGGTGCAAGATAGCGGTGCAAGATGTGCACCTCGTGCATTCGTACTAGGTGAGGGCTAGGGGAAGGGAACAGAGTCTCCCTAGCAAATTTAAAGAACATGCGCAAAACTGGGTGTTGCACATCAGAAGCATATATGTTCCTATTCGGATAAACAAGCCGGCCAGCTATTTTAGGCCATAGCTCGAAAACCCGAGAGTTGTCCGGTTGTTTATCCGGAATAGGCTCGTTATTGAAACCAAATACGGCACAAAATGCAGCATAATCAAGAAAATAGGTTGCATTCCTTAGCCTAAAAGATAAATGCAACCTACCATCCCTTTGGCACGGGATTAGGGAACTAAGAAACTCATAAGTTAAGAGCTTATGAGTCGGGTGCCACATGTTTATCCAGTTTTCTAACCCACATGCAGTTAATAATGCAACAAATTGCTCGTATATACCCATTCGTTGCAAAATTGATAGGTCTAAATAACGAGTAGAGTTGATTTTTCGTACCTTAAGTCTTTGGAAACGCTCATATTGCTCCAAAGATACGAAAATAACCGTAGGGTGGTCCTCATCGAACCATAGTTCCTAGCCAGGAAGCCTTTGTTGACACTCCGGTTGTTGAGAACCGGTTTGTTGAACTTCCTGAGCCGCACCCGAAGAGGAACCCTCTCCATGCTTCTTGGACCTTTTGAAGGGGTTCCTTAAAGTTCTCCTTGGACCCATGGTAATTGAAGATGATTTGGAGGGGAGTAGAAGGATTTGAGAAAGAGCAAAAATGTGGGGGTGGAGTCGGCCGAATGAAAGAAGTAGAAAAGTTTCGGTGCGATTTTATGTGGAATGAGCAGATATTTATAGAACTGACCTCCATTCGGTCGAATGGGGCTTCCTTTCGGTCGAATGGTGTCCTATTCGACCGAATGGATAACCTGTTCGATCGAATGGAGTAGTGTTACGAAGAAATCTTCGCTCCCATTCGACTGAATAGGTTTCATTCGACCGAATGTTGGCTTCATTCGGCATTATTAGTAGCCTCGTAAATACTCCCATTAGATCTATTCGACCGAATGGATCACTTCATTCGGTCGAATGACATTCATTCGGCCGAATTGATGCTTCATTCGGCATTATCAGGAACTTGGCCAAAATTGGTGTTAGCTCCATCTTCAATTTCATCCGGCCGAATGGAGTCATCATTCGGCCGAATGAGAAGCGATTTCGCTCTGTTTAGATCACATGACTTGTGCCCTCTCAAAATCAATCAATATACTATGATTAAGTTGTTTGAAAATCCAAATAAACCGGGTTACCTCCCGTAAGTTCTTTGTTTAACGTCGTTTAGCTCGACGTAGCTCGGGTAATTAAACAAAGACAAAAGGGAAACTAAGCATTTAAAACCTAAAAAAAAGGGTAAAGAACGATGATTCAAAGTAGGGATATTCGATAAGGGTCAATGATTATACCAATCATTCGACTTTGACATCATCTAACTTTATAAGCTCAATGGTGTTGACATTGTGAAGGCTGCTCTCATGGAAGAGTTTTAACCGATGTCCATTAACAACGAAACGTCCTCCATGATGATCTTTCAGCGTTACCGTTCCATACGGAAAAACTTGTGAAATCTTGAATGGCCCAGACCACCGTGATTTTAACTTTTCGGGGAATAACTTAGCTCTTGAATTAAAGAGCAGCACTTTATCTCCTACAAGGAACTCTCGTTGGATGATACGTTGGTCGTGCCAACGCTTAGTATGTTCCTTGTAGATGTGCATGTTATGGAATGCATCGAGCCGTAGTTCTTCCAATTCTCGTAATTGGGCGGCTCGCTTCTCGCAGAATAAGGTGGGTTCCAAATTTAGAGTTTGGATCGCCCACCAAGATTTGCATTCCAGTTCCACCGGTAGGTGACAGGATTTCCCATATAAAAGCCGGAACGGGAATAGGGGTTTTGTAACACGTCCAGTGGGCCCAAAGAGCGTCATCTAACTTTAGAGACCAATCTTTCCTATTTGGGTTTACCACCTTCTCGAGAATTCTCTTGATTTCCCTATTAGCTACTTCCACCTGTCCTTGAGTTTGGGGATGGTAGGGTGATTCGACTTTGTGCACGACTCCATAATTTTTCAATAATTTATTTAGTTCGTGCTTAGCAAAGTGTGATCCCCCATCACTTATGACTATTTTGGGAACACCGAATCGAGAAAAGATTATGCTTTTAAAAAGCTTAATAACCACTTTGTGATCATTCGTAGGTGAGGCGATGGCTTCCACCCACTTAGACACATAATCAATTCCTACTAAAATATATTAGTTCCCATGAGATGAAACAAATGGGCCCATAAAGTCAATTCCCCAACAGTCGAACACTTCACACTCAAGGATGTAGTTTTGAGGCATCTCATTTCACATTGAGATGTTGCTAACTCTTTGGCACCTCTCCCAGCTTTTCACAAACGTTTCAACATCCTTGTGTAACGTTGGCCAATAGAAACCTGCGGTGGCAACCTTAGCAGCAGTGTTCATTATACCATGGTGACCGCCACACGCGTAGGAATGACAATGAGTTAGGATTTTTGGAACTTCCTATTCAGTGACACAGCGGCGGATTATGTCGTCTGCGCAAGCATGAAATAAGTAGGGATCATCCCAAAAGAAGTTCCCGACTTTACCAAAGAAAGCCTTTTTCATAGCCCTTGATTCGAACTCTGGAAGTTCTCCACAAGCTAAATAATTCGCAATATCTGCGAACCAAGGGGCTTTCCCAACTACTATTGCTATCATTAGGGTTTCTTCGACCATTTCATCTTGGATAGGTACGGCGTCGTTATTAAGCTCGGGTAGCCTAGACAAATGGTCAGCTACCACATTTTCGCTACCTTTCCTATCTCTCAACTCAAAGTCAAACTCCTGTAATAGGAGCACCCAACGGATCAACCTCGGCTTTGCATCTCTCTTGGTCATTAAAAACTTTAGAGCCGAGTGATCAGTGAATACTACAACTTTTGAATAGATGAGATATTGGCGCAGTCTCTCAAAAGCATAGACTACTGCTAGCATTTCTTTTTCAGTTGTAGTGTAGTTGCGTTGTGCAGGGTCCAGTGTTTTACTGATATAACATATAACATGGTGCTTTCCCTCCTTTTTCTGCCCAAGGACAGCACCAACAGAAATATCACTAGCATCGCACATTAATTCAAATGGCAAACTCCAATCCAGAGCTTGCACGATGGGCGCAGAAATTAGAGCCTCTTTTAGCTTGTTAAAGGCATTCATGCATCTCTCATCGAAGTGAAATTCGACATCTTTCTGAAGAAGTTCATTCAAGAGTTTTGCTAGAGTCGAAAATCCTAGGATGAGACGCCTATAGAATCCTGTGTGTCCAAGAAAGGATCGTACTCCTGTAACTGAGGTAGGTACAGGAAGATTCCTTATCACGTCAATTTTGGCAGGATCCACCTCTATGCCTTTGTAAGACACTTTGTGGCCTAGGACGATGCCTTCTTGAACTAAAAAGTGACATTTCTCCCAATTTAGTACAAGATTCGTTTCTTGACACCTTAGTAGTACTTTCTCAAGATGTGTCAAGCACGTGTCAAGAGAGGACCCTCCAACAGAAAAATCATCCATGAACACTTCCATAAAGTCCTCTAACATATCGGCGAATATAGCCGACATGCACCTCTGGAAGGTGGATGGAGCATTGCATAAACCGAAGGGCATTCTCCTGTCGGCAAAAGTCCCAAAAGGGCAGGTGAAAGTTGTTTTCTGTTGGTCCTCGGGGTGGATTGGGATTTGAAAGAAACCCGAGTAACCATCTAGAAAACAATAGTACCTGTGCCTTGCCAGTCTTTCAAGCATCTCATCGATGAAGGGTAAGGGAAAGTGATCTTTTCTGGTTGCTTTATTGAGTTTGCGATAGTCAATGCAAACTCGCCATCCCGTGGTGGCTCTTGTGGGGATCATCTCTCCTCTGTCATTCTCGACGATGGTTATTCCTCCCTTTTTAGGAACAACATGAACTGGGCTAACCCATCTACTATCTGAAATTGAGTAGATGATGCCGGCCTGGAGGAGTTTGAGGATTTCATCCTTAACAACCTCTTTCATGTTGGGATTCAGCCGTCTTTGAGGCTCAACGGAGGAAAATTGTTCATCATCAAGATGAATCCGGTGCATAACAAGGGATGGACTAATCCCTTTTAAATCACCTAGTGAATACCCGATGACATCTCAATATTTCCTTAATAAAATAAGTAATTTTTCCAAAGAAATGTCATCGAGCTCAGAATTCACTATGACCGGGCTTCCTTCATCTTCATCGAGATAGGCATATTTTAAGCTAGGAGGTAGAGGTTTCAAAGTCACTTTGGGGAAAGGTTTAGGACCTTCCCTTTTGTGCGTAATACTTTCCTCTACCTCGTAAAGGTGCTCATATTCTTCTTCTTTTTCAGAATCCTGGGCCGTATCTAACCGGCCTTCCAACAGCTCATTTATAGTAGGGGTATCCTCATCAATCATTTGACACCCAACCTCTACTTCCTTGTTCTCATAACTAACCTCACTCTCCCTTTCACCTTCTTCAAGGCAACAGACCTGCTCAACCATAGGCTTCTTTAAAAGGGGAGAGATTTTGAAAACTACCTTTACTTGGGCAACTTCTATCGTTATGGTATCATCATGGCAATTAATAACTGCCCGAAGCGTTTTCAGAACGGCTCTGCCCAAGATAAGTGGGGTATAAGAGTCCTCTTCCATTTCTATTACCACAAAATCACAAGGGACCACTAGTTCTCCTACTTGTATAGGTATGTCGTCTAGCTCTCCACATTGCACTTTAATGCTCCTATCAGCCAGTTGGATTATTTTCCTTGAAGGTCGGAGGGCAAAGGGGAGCTTTTTGGCGATCGATAGAGGCATAAGACTGATCGAAGCCCCTAAATCGGCGAGCGCCCCTTTAGGATCAAGGTTTCCTAACTTCACAGGGAGGTTATAAGGGCCGGGATCTCGCTCCTTCATAGGCATTTTCCCCTGCAGTATAGAGCTAACTTGATGGGGCAGACTGATTACCTCTTCCTCAAGCTTTTTCTTGTTGGACAGTAAGTCTTTCAAGAACTTAGCATACTTTGGCATTTGTGCCATAGCATCAAGGAATGGGATTTTCATTTCCATCTTCTGAAGATGTTCAAGTAACTTCTTGAACTTATCATCAAGTTGCTTCTCAACTTTCCTGTAGGGAAAAGGAAGCGGTGGTGCATATAACCGTTCTAACCTCTTTCTTTCCTCAGCTTTCTTCCTCCTCTCCTCCTCACTCTCTACTGGCTTCTCACTCCCGGCCTTAGCATTGACGTCCTCCCTACCTCTTTCATCTTCAACCTCTAGTATTTTACCATGTTCCTCCTCTTTATCATCATTGTGTACTCTCGTCTCATCACTCACCCGCACCAAAGGTGTATCCACCGGATACAAAGGACTGTTATACTGAGTCCCTGATCTCAGGTGGATAGCCTTAGCAGTGTGCTAGTTTGGGTTCGTTTGCTGAGGTGGAGGTTGTATAGAGGGGTTAGGTTGAGGGTGAGATGGGAATAGCGGTGGTGCAGGAGGATTAGCCATTTGGGCCAGTTGAGTTTCAAACAACTTTTGCTGAACTTGAAGTTGCTGCATTTGTTGGATGAGAGTCTGATTAATTTGCGTTAGACTCTGATTCTGTTGAGCAAGAGTTGTTACTTGGGAGGCTAGATGGTCATTGGTTGAAGTGTGACCATGTTGTGGTTGAGGAGCCACATGATGAGGCTGACTAGGGGGAAAAGGCAGGTTTGAACTATTTCTAGGTCCTTGGTGAAACCCTGGGGGTCTATACACATTGGCCCTAGGTATATTCCCATTAGTCTGGTTCCCCTGGAAACTTTGGTTATTAAATCCACCTTAACCATTTCTGTTGTATCCCGGGTGGAAATTTCCCTGGTTTTGGTTGGAGTTAAAGGGAGGTTTGTACTATTGGTTGTTCGGGAAAGGTTGCTGCCCATACCCTACTCCTTGACCCTGTCCACTATAGTTAAGGGCTGCCACATGATCAGGGTTATACCCATAACCGTCATAGTTCATCACCTGCGGTTCTGGGTTATACCCTCCATAGTCAACTGCAGCTACATGCTCGGAGTGCGAACCACCACAATAAGATGTATCATGGTTGGTACCCCCACATATGGCACATGCAAAGTGCTTTTCACGCACGGGGGGGTTGTTCGAACTACCGGCTAGGCTTAGCTTGGACAACTTTTTATCAATAACGGCTTCTATTTTGGCGCTAATGTTGTCCAAGTTAGTTGTGTCTAACATCCCTCTAGGTAATCCCTGACTCCTAGTTCCTCCCCAGGCACTATTCTTAGCAACTTCCTCTATTTTGGCCTTTACCTGGGTGCAAGGGATTTTGGAAAGCTGGCCACCTACAGCTGAGTCTAGAAGTGCTTTGGTGGAGTCATGAAGACCATCGTAAAAGAATGTGTTGAGACGGTTTTCCCCGTACTCATGGTGGGGACATGCTCTAATCATTCTTTTAAACCTACTCCATGTAGCACTAAGGTTCTCATCATCCTCTTGGGTGAATGACGCAATTTTCTTACGCCAATCCTGCGTTCGAACCGTAGGATAGAACCTTTCTAGAAATGCGGTTTTTAGTTGAGCCCAATTAACAATTGAATTGGGTTCTAAGCATTTATACCAATCCTTGGCATCTCCCGCTAGACTCAGATGGAAAAGGTGCATTCGCACATAATCAGGGCTATTAGGACAAGGAGGGATAAGTCCACAAATATCTGAGAATGCCTCTAGGTGTTGAAGAGGACATTCATTTCTTAAGCCACTGAATGGTGTTTCCTTAACCATTCTTGTGAACTGAGGGTGAATTTGGTAAGGTGTAGTAGCAACAGGAAGTACTACACCTCCTTGGAACTCTTGTGAGCCAGGAGTTCCAAATTGGCCAAACAATTGATGTTCTTCGGCCATTATGGATATTGGTAGGGTTTTGGACAGATTGTGAGGTATACTTTGAAGGGCGTTGTCTACTAACACGTTGGATTTCAGGATTTAAGGGTGTAATTGGCTGGTTTGACCTACGCGTGCTATGGGGCATGCAAACACCTAAGTCAAAGACAACCACACACAGAAAGGAAAACAAAAATAGAAATAAAATAAATAAAGTTATGCTAAAACAAGTTAAGTCTAAATATTACGCCTTGTCCCCGGCAACGGCGCCATTTTGATAACCGGTTTTCTAGGTCGTTAACTAAAAGACAGGTTATGCAAACAATATTTATTCCAACCTACAAACTATACGAGTATAGCGGAGTAGGGGGTCGAACCACGAAGACAAGGTATATCAAGACTTTGACTTTTAACACAACCGGACTATTTGGGGTTGGAAATTCAGTTAAAACTAATAGGTGGAAAATAGATGACGACAAATCACGAAGTAAAGCAAGTAGAGAAAAACGGGGACAAGATTGGATTCACCCTAGGAATGAAGCTTTAAAACCGAACATGATAGATTACAGAAAATCTGTTAATAACTAGCATGGACATCCGAGAATACGAGAGGAAGTTGGTGACCTTATAGATCACACGAATAGCCTATAATCGCCCTATGTCTCCAAAGGAGTGGCAGGACAAGATTCGCATCGGAATCCGAAACTATTTATTAACATCGTTTCTACAATCTTAAGCAATAAAGATCATAGCTTTCCTAGGGTTTCACCAATCAAAACCCCTAAAAGAATTACTCACTCATATTCATGCGTAAAGACATAAAGATATTAAAAGATGCAGCAGAAACGAACATGGAATGAAATCGCAAGAATGAAAACAAAATCAGAATTAATAAACGATAAACTTAGAACTAAACATGCAATGAAATACAGCAATGGATTAAGATTAAAGGAAGGAATTAAACTTACAAAAGCTTCAAATTGATATCCACAAAAAGAATTCGAACTACAAAGCGTTGAAGAAAAACTGAAAATCGAAAGCTAAAACTAAAAGAATTTGGAGGCTAAGAAATCTAAAAGTGCATAAAAGTATTAAACCTAGATCTCCCTCTCCTCATCAGAGGAAGGGGATATTTATAACAAAATAAGAAAAACCTACGAAAAACCCTAAAATGCATAGGAGCCGGCCCTAAAAAGAAGTAGTTGATCCGGAGGAGAACACTGTCATTCGCCCGAATATAGGTTTCATTCGGCCGAATGTGATCCCATTCGCCCGAATGGTCTTCCATTCGCCTATTCCAGAGGCTTCGGGGAATCGATCTCTGTTAAGCATGGAATATCATTCGCCCGAATGAGTTCCATTCGGCCTTTCCAGTAGCAAGGCTCGAGAATTCTGAAGACTGCCTCACTCGACCGAATGAGTCTCAGATTCGGTCGAATCTGCAAGCATTTGGTCGAATGTCTCTCAGATTCGGTCGAATCTGAGAGCATTCTTTCCTCTTTTCACTTCCCTCTTTTCTGAACTCCGTGAAATCTTCATGAGTGACTTCAAACACTTGCCCAAGCTAAGATACGTGTGTCAAAGGCTCGAATGTATCGCCTTCAACCTTGAAATCATCAAAAGTGCCTGAAATGAACTTAAGACAACTCGAAAACAAGATCAAGGTAAAATCAAGCATAATGTACATAAAACCAATACAAAACTATGAGACTTGACACTAAAATGAGTTAATAAATGTGCTCTAAAATGAGCACATCATATATACATCATTTTTCTACCCAAAATCGATCCTAGTTGACCTATATTAACTCATTTCATCTGATTCGTATTGTTTAGGTAATTTAATACGCAAAACCTCTCTTGTTTGACCAAGTTTCACTCAAATATATGTATTTGAAGTGTTTATGACATGTTCAAGGGTAATTACATCATTTTCTTCCCAATATTGATCCCATTTCACCTATATTGACTCATATCATCCGATTCGAAGTGTTTAGATCATTTAATACACAAAACCTCTCTCATTTTAATGTGTTTGACTCAAATTAATGTATTTCAATTGTTTACGACATTTTTAAGGGTAAATACTTAATTTTCTTCCTAAAATTGATCATATTTGACCTATATTGACTCATATCATTCGATTCGAAGTGTTTAAGTTATTTTTTACCCAGAATCTATCCTATTTGACCACGCCTTACTCAAATCAATGTATTTCCAGTGGTTATGACATAATCAAGGGTAAATACATCATTTTTCTACCCAAAATTGATCCTAGTTGACCTATATTAACTCATTTCATCCGATTCGTATTGTTTAGGTCATTTAATACGCAAAATGATGTGCTCGTTTTAGGGCACTTTTACAACCCCCTTTTAGTGTCGATTCTCATGCTTTTATATTGGTTTTATGCACATTACATTCAATTTTACCTTGATCTTGTCCTCGAGCTGTTTTTAGGTCATTTCAGGTGATTTCGATAATTTCGAGGTAAAATGAGATGTGTTCGAGGCTTTGACACCTTTATCAAGAGTTTGGATGCGCATATCATAGCTTGGGCATGCGTTCTAAGTCACTCTCCAAGATCCCATAAACTCCAGAAGCCATTAGACACTTCAAAGAAGTTGTTCAGCAAGGTTCAGGTTCAAATTCGACCGAATCTGACATCCATTCGGTCGAATGAAAGACAGGGATTCAAGCACATAAATTAAGCTCTCGGGAATAGCCGAATGAAGACTCATTCGGCCGAATCAAGACCCATTCGGCCCAATGGTGGGCATGGTGGAAAAATACCAAGTTTTTGATATAGGCGAATGGCATTCCTATTCGGCCGAAGGGCCACTCATTCGGCCGAATCCTCCCTCCATTCGGCCGAATAGAGCCTATTTCCGACTTTCTTGGTTCTTTCTTAGGCCGGCGCTCGAGGGTTTTTCCTAGGGTTTTACCCCGTATGTCCCTAGGGTATAAATACCCTCTTGCTTTGTAAATAACCCTCATGCCTACTTTGAGAGCTTTTGTACCTCAACCAAGTTGTGCCTCAAACCTATGGATTTCAAGTGTTTATGACATGTTCAAGGGTAAATACATCATTTTCTTCCCAAAATTGATCCCATTTAACCTAGATTGACTCATATCATCCGATCCGAAGTGTTTAGATCATTTAATACACAAAACCTCTCTCATTATACCGTGTTTGACTCAAATCAATGTATTTCAAGTGTTTATGACATGTTCAAGGGTAAATACTTAAATTTCTTCCTAAAACTGATCCTATTTGACCTATATTGACTCATATCAATCGATTCAAAGTTTTTAAGTTATTTTTTACCTAGAACCTATTCCATTTAACCAAGCCTTACTCAAATCAATGTAATTCAAGTGTTTATGACATATTCAAGGGTAAATACATCATTTTTCTACATAAAATTGATCCAAGTTGACCGATACTAACTCATTTCGTCCGATTCGTATTGTTTAGGTCATTTAATACACAAAACCTATCTTGTTTGACCGAGTTTGACTCAAATCTATGTATTTCAAGTGATTAAGACATGTTCAAGGGTAAACACGTCATTTTCTACCCCAAACTGAACACATTTGACCTATATTGGCTCATATCGTCCGATTCAAAGTGTTTAGGTCATTTAATACTCAAAACTTCTACCACTTGACCGAGTTTGACTCAAATCGATGTATTTCAAAGGTTTATGACATGTTCAAGGGTATCTACGTTATTTTCGACCCAAAATTGATCCCATTTGACCTATATAGTCTCATATCGTACGATTCGAAGGGTATAGGTCATTCAATACACAAAACCTCTCCCGTTTGACCCAGTTTGACTCAAATCGATGTGTTTCAATTATTTATGACATGTTCAAGGGTAAACACGTCATTTTCTATCCCAAACTGAACCCATTTGACCTATATTGGCTCATATCGTCCGATTCAATGTGTTTAGGTCATTTAATACACAAAATATCTCCCGTTTGACCAAGTTTGACTCAAATCGATTAATTTTAGGTGTGTATGACATGTTCAAGGTTAAATACGTCATTTTCAACCCAAAACCAATCCCATTTGACCTATATTGACTCATATCATCCCATTCGAAGTGTTTAGGTCATTTAATGACGAAGACCTCTCCCGTTTGATTGTGTTTGACTCAAATCGATGTATTTCAAGTGTTTATGACTTGTTCAAGGGTATATACAACATTTTTTAACCAAAACTGATCCCATTGACCTATAATGACTCATATCATCGAATTCGAATTGCTTAGGTCATTTTATACCCAAAACCTCTCCTGTTTGACCGAGTTTGACTTAAATCAATGTATTTCAAGTGTTTATGACATGTTTAAAGGTAAATACGTCATTTTCTACCCAAAAGTGATAATATTTAACCTAAATTAACTCATATCGCCGGATTTGAAGTGGTTAGGTCATTTAATACACAAAACTTCTCCCGTTTGGCCGACTTTGACTCAAATCGTTGAATTTCAAGTGTTTAAGACATGTTCAAGGTTAAATACGTCATTTTCTACCCAAAACTGATCCTATTTAACCTATATTGACTCATATCGTCCGATTCGAAGTGTTTAGGTCATTGAATACCCTCAACCTCTCCTATTTGACTGAGTTTGTTTTAAATCGATGTATTTCAAGTGTTTATGACATGTTCAAGGGTAAATACATCATTTGGTACCCAAAATGGATCGTATTTGACCTATATTAACTAATATTGTCTGATTCATAGTGTTTAGGTCATTTAATACACAAAACCCCTCCTGCTTGACCGTGTTTGACTCAAATCGATGTAGTTCAAGTTTTTATGACATATTCAAGGGTATATATGTCATTTTCTACCCAAAACTGATCCCATTAGACCTATATTGACTCATATTGTCCGATTAGAGGTGTCTAGGTAATTTTATACCAGAAAACCTCTCCCGTTTGACCGAGTTTGACTCAAATAGATGTATTTCAAGTGTTTATTACATTTTCAAGGGTAAATACGTCATTTTCTATCCAAAACTGATCCCATTTGACCTATATTGACTCATATCGTCCGATTCGAAGTGTTTAGGTTATTTAATACACATAACCTCTCCCCTTTGACCAAGTTTGACTAAAATCGATGTATTTAAATTATTTATGACATGTTCCAGGGTAAATACTTTATTTTCGACCCAAAACTGATCCCATTTAACCTATATTGACTCATATCGTCCAATTTGAATTGTTTAGGTCATTTTATACCCAGAAACTCTCCCATTTGACCGAGCTTGACTTAAATCGATGTATTTGTAGTGTTTATGACATGTTCAAGGGTAAATACGACATTTTTTACACAAAACTGGTCCCATTTGACCTATATTGACTCATATTGTCGAATTCAAAGTGTCTAGGTCATTTAATACCCAAAACCTCTCTTGTTTATGACATGTTTAAGGGTATATACGTCATTTTCACTCAAATCGATTTATTTCAAGTGTTTACGACATGTTTAAGGTTAAATACGTCATTTTCTACCCAAAACTGATCCCATTTGACCTATATTGACTCACATCGTCCGATTCAAAAGGTTTAGGTCATTTAATACCAAAATATCTCTCGTTTGACAAAGTATGACTCAAATGGATGTATTTCAAGTTTTACGATATGTTCAAGGGTAAATACATCATTTTTTACCAAAAATTTATCCCATTTTTACCTATATTGACTCATATCATATTATTCGAAGTGTTTAAGTCATTTTCAACCAAGAACCTCTCACATTTGACCGTGTTTTACTCATATTAATGTATTTCAAGTGTTTATGACATGTTCAACGGTAAATACGTCATTTTCTACCCAAATTTTTTCCCATTAGACCTATATTGACTTATATCGTCCGATTCGAAGTGTTTTTGTCATGTTAATACACAAAACCTCTCCCATTTGACAAAGTTTGACTCAAATTGACGTATTACAAGTGTTTATGACATGTTCAAGGGTAAATACGACATTTTCGACCCAAAACTGATCCCATTTTACCTATATTAACTCATATCGCCCGATTCAAAGTGTTTAGGTCATTTAATACACAAAACCTCTCAGGTTTGACCGAGTTTGACTCAAATCTATTTATTTCAAGTGTTTATGACTTGTTCAAGGGTAAACACGTCATTTTCTACCCAAAACTGATCCCATTTGACCTATATTGACTCATATTATATGATTCAACGTGTTTAGGTCATTTAATACACAAAATATCTACCGTTTGACCAAGTTTGACTCAAATCAATTAGTTTCAAGTGTTAATGACATGTTCAAGGGTAAATACGTCATTTTCTAGCCAAAAATATTAATATTTGACCTAAATTGACTCATATCGCCTGATTCAAAATGGTTAGGTCATTTAATACACAAAACTTCTCCCGTTTAACCGAGTTTGAATCAAATCATAGAATTTCAAATGTTTAAGACATGATCAAGGGTAAATACGTCATTTTCTACCCAAAACTAATCCTATTTGACCAATATTAACTCATATTGTCAAATTCAAAGTTTTTAGGTCATTTAATACCTTAAACCTCTCCCGTTTGACCAAGTTTGTTTTAAATTGATGTATTTCAAGTGTTTATGACGTGTTCAAGGGTAAATACATCATTTCCTACCCAAAATGGTACCCATTTGACCTATATTGACTCATATTGTCTAATTCAAAGTGTTTAGGTCATTTAATACACTAAACCCCTCCTATATGACCATGTTTGCCTCAAATCGACGTATTTAAAGTGTTTATTACATGTTCAAGGGTCTATACGTCATTTTCTACCCAAAACTTATCCCATTAGACCTATATTGACTCATATCGTCCGATTCGAAGTGTTTAGGTCATTTAATACACAAAATCTCTCCCTTTGGACCAAGTTTCACTCAAATCGATTGATTTCAAGTGTTTATGTTATGTTTAAGGGTAAATACGTCATTTTCTACCCAAAAGTGATAATATTTGACCTAAATTAACTCATATCGCCTAATTCGAACTGGTTATGTCATTTAATAGACAAAACTTCTCCCGTTTAACCGAGTTTGACTCAAATCATTGAGTTTTAAGTGTTTAAGACATGTTCAAGGGTAAATACGTCATTTTCTACCCAAAATTGATCCTATTTGATCTTTATTGACTCATATCGTCCGATTCGAAGTGTTTAGCTCATTTAATACTGGAACCTCGCCTGTTAGACGAGGTTTGTTTTAAATCAATGTATTTTAAGTGTTTATGACATGTTCAAGGAAAAATACATCATTTCCTACCCAAAATGGATCCCATTTGACCTATATTGACTCATATTGTCTGATTCAAAAAGTTTAGATCATTTAATACACAAAACACCTCTTGTTTGACCATGTTTGACATAAATCGATGTATTTCAAGTGTTTATGACATGTTCAAGGGTATATACGTCATTTTCTACCCAAATCTGATCCCTTTAGACCAATATTGACTCATATCGTCTGATTCGAAGTGTCTAGGTCATTTTATACAACAAAACCACTCCCGTTTGACAGAGTTTGACTCAAATCGATGTATTTCAAGTGTTTATGACATGTTCAAGAGTAAATACGTCATTTTCAACCCAAAACTGATCCCATTTGACCTATATTGACTCATATCGTCCGATTCAAAGTGTTTAGGTTATTTAATGCACATAGCCTCTCCCGTTTGACCAAGTTTGACTAAAATCGATGTATTTAAAGTGTTTATGACATGTTCAAGGGTAAAAACGTTATTTTCGACCCAAAACTAATCCCATTTGACCTATATTGGCTCATATCGTCCGAGTCGAAGGGTATAGGTCATTTAATACACAAAACCTCTCCCGTTTGACCCAATTCGACTCAAATCGATGTGTTTCAATTATTTATGACATGCTCAATGGTAAATACGACATTTTTGACACAAAACTGGTCCCATTTGACCTATATTGACTCATGTTGTTCATTTCAAAGTGTTTACGTCATTTAATACCCAAAACCTCTCTTGTTTGACCGAGTTTCGCTCAAATCGATTTATTTCAAATGTTTATGACATGTTTAAGGTTAAATACGTCATTTTCTACCCAAAACTGATCCCATTTGACCTATATTGACTCACATCGTCCGATTCGAATTGTTTAGGTCATTTAATACCCAAAATATCTCTCGTTTGACAGAGTATGACTGAAATGGATGTATTTCAAGTGTTATGACATGTTCAAGGGTAAATACATCATTTTTTACCAAAAATTTATGCCAATTTTCTCTATATTGACTCATATCATATTATTCGAAGTGTTTAAGTAATTTTATAGCAAGAACCTCTCACATTTGACCGTGTTTGACTCAAATTAATGTATTTCAAGTGTCTATGACATGTTCAACGGTAAATACATCATTTTCAACCCAAATTTTTTCCCATTTGACCTATATTGACTTATATCGTCCGATTCGAAGTGTTTTTGTCATGTTAATACACAAAACCTCTCCCATTTGACAATGTTTGACTCAAATTGATGTATTACAAGTGTTTATGACATGTTCAAGGGTAAATACGTCATTTTAGACCCAAAACTGATCCCATTTTACCTTTATTTACTCATATCGTCCGATTCAAAGTGTTTAGGTCATTTAATACTCAAAACCTCTCCAGTTTGACCGAGTTTGACTCAAATCTATTTATTTCAAGTGTTTATGACTTGTTCATGGGTAAACACGTCATTTTCTACCCAAAACTGATCTCATTTGACCTATATTGACTCATATTGTCCAATTCAATGTGTTTAGGTCATTTAATACACAAAATATCTCTCGTTTGACCAAGTTTGACTCAAATCGATTAATTTTAGGTGTGTATGACATGTTCAAGGTTAAATACGTCATTTTCTACCAAAAAGTACTAATATTTGACCTAAATAGACTCATATCGCCTGAATCGAAGTGGTTAGGTTATTTAATACACAAAACTTGTCCTGTTTGACTGAGTTTGAATCAAATCGCAGAATTTCAAGTGTTTAAGACATGTTCAAGGGTAAATACGTCATTTTCTACCCAAAACTAATCCCATTTGACCAATATTAACTTATATCGTCCGATTCGAAGTGTTTAGGTCATTTAATACACAAAATCTCTCCCATTTTACCAAGTTTGACTCAAATCAATTGATTTCAAGTGTTTTTGTTATGTTCAAGGGTAAATACGTCATTTCCTACCCAAAATGGATCCCATTTGACATATATTGACTCATATTGTCTAATTCAAAGTGTTTAGGTCATTTAATACCCAAAACCCCTCCTATTTGACCATGTTTGCCTCAAATCGATGTATTTAAAGTGTTTATTACATATTCAAGGGTATATACGTCATTTTCTACCCAAAACTTATCTCATTAGACCTATATTGACTCATATCGTCCGATTTGAAGTGTTTAGGTCATTTAATACACAAAATCTCTCCCAATTAACCAACTTTGACTCAAATCGATTGATTTCAAGTGTTTATGTTATGTTCAAGGGTAAATACGTCATTTTCTACCCAAAAGTGTTAATATTTGACCTAATTTAACTCATATCGCCTGATTCAAAGTGGTTATGTCATTTAATACACAAAACTTCTCCCCGTTTGACCGAGTTTGACTCAAATCATTGAGTTTCAAGTGTTTAAGACATGTTCAAGGGTAAATAAGTCATTTTCTACTCAAAACTGATCCTATTTGATCTTTATTGACTCATATCGTCCGATTCGAAGTGTTTGGCTCATTTAATACCCGGAATCTCTCCTGTTTGACCAGGTTTGTTTTAAATCGATGTATTTCAAGTGTTTATGACATGTTCAAGTGTAAATACATCATTTCCTACCCAAAATGGATCCCATTTGACCTATACTAACTCATATTGTCTAATTCAAAAAGTTAAGGTCATTTAATGCACAAAACACCTCCTGTTTGACCATGTTTGACTTAAATCGATGTATTTCAAGTGTTTATGACATGTTCAAGGGTATATACATCATTTTCTACCCAAAACTTATCCCTTTAGAACTATATTGACTCATATTGTCTGATTCGATGTGTCTAGGTCATTTTATACCAAAAAACCACTCCCGTTTGACAGAGTTTGACTCAAATCGATGTATTTCAAGTGTTTATGACATGTTTAAGAGTAAATACGTCATTTTCAACCCAAAATTGATCCCATTTGGTCTATATTGACTCATATTGTCCGATTCAAAGTTTTTAGGTTATTTAATGCACATAGCCTCTCCCGTTTGAGCAAGTTTGACTAAAATCGATGTATTTGAAGTGTTTATGACATGTTCAAGGGTAAATACGTTATTTGCGACCCAAAATTGATCCCATTTGACCTATATTGACTCATATCGTACGATTCGAAGGGTATAGGTCATTCAATACACAAAACCTCTCCCGTTTGACCAAGTTTGACTCAAATCGATGTATTTCAATTATTTACGACATGTTCAAGGGTAAACACGTCATTTTTTATCCCAAACTGAACCCATTTGACCTATATTGGCTCATATCGTCCGATTCAAAGTGTTTAGGTCATTTAATACTCAAAACCTCTCCCACTTGATCGAGTTTGACTCAAATCGATGTATTTCAAACGTTTATGACATGTTCAAGAGTAAATACTTCATTTTCTACCACAAATTGATCCCATTTGACCTATATTGACTCATATCGTCCGATTCGAAGTGTTTAACTCGTTTAATACCAAAAATCTCTCCAGTTTGACCAAGTTTGACTCAAATCGATTGATATCAACTGCTTATGACATGTTCAAGTGTAAATACTTCATTTTCTGGCCAAAAGAGATAATATTTGACTATATTGACCGAGTTTGACTCAAATCGTTGAATTTTAAGTGTTTGTGACATTTTCAAGGGTAAATACGTCATTTTCTGCCCAAAACTGATCCTATTTGACCTATATTAACTCATATCGTCCAATTCGAAGAATTTAGGTCATTTAATACCCGGAATCTCTCCCATTTGACCAAGTTTGTTTTAAATTGATGTATTTCTAGTGTTTATTACATGTTCAAGGGTATATACGTCATTCTCTACCTAAAACTCATCCCATTTGACCTATATAGACTCATATCATCGAGTGCAAATTGTTTAGGTCATTTTATACCCAAAACTCATCTCATTAGACCTATATTGACTCATATAATTGAGTTCAAATTGTTTAGGTCATTTTATACCCAAAACCTCTCCCGTTCGACCGAGTTTGACTTAAATCAATGTATTTCAAGTGTTTATGACATGTACAAGGGTAAATACATCATTTTTCGACCCAAAAGCGATCCCATTTGACCTATATTGACTCATATTGTCTAATTCAAAGTGTTTAGGTCATTTAATACACAAAACCCCTCCTGTTTGACCATGCTTGTCTCAAATCGATGTATTTAAAGTGTTTATTACATATTCAAGGGTGTATACGTCATTTTCTACCCAAAACTTATCCCATTAGACCTATATTGACTCATATCGTCCGATTCGAAGTGTTTAGGTCATTTAATACACAAAATCTCTCCCAGTTGACCAAGTTTGACTCACATCGATTGATTTCAAGTGTTTATGTTATGTTCAAGGGTAAATACGTCATTTTCTACCCAAAAGTGATAATATTTGACCTAAATTAACTCATATCGCCTAATTCGAAGTGTTTATGTCATTTAATACACAAAACTTGTCCCGTTTGAGCGAGTTTGACTCAAATCATTGAGTTTCAAGTGTTTAAGACATGTTCAAGGGTAAATAAGTCATTTTTTACCCAAAACTGATCCTATTTGATCTTTATTGACTCATATCGTCCGATTCGAAGTGTTTGGCTCATTTAATACCCGGAATCTCTCCCATTTGACCACGTTTGTTTTAAATCGATGTATTTCAAGTGTTTATGACATGTTCAAGTGTAAATACGTCATTTCCTACCCAAAATGGATCCCAGTTGACCTATACTGACTCATATTATCTGATTCAAAAAGTTTAGGTCATTTAATACACAAATCACCTCCTGTTTGACCATGTTTGACTTAAATCGATGTATTTTAAGTGTTTATGACATGTTCAAGGGTATATACGTCTTTTTCTACCCAAAACTGATCCCTTTAGACCTATATTGACTCATATCGTCTGATTCGAAGTGTCTAGGTCATTTTATACCAGAAAACGTCTCCCGTTTGACAGAGTTTGACTTAAATCGATGTATTTCAAGTGTTTATGAAATGTTTAAGAGTAAATACGTCATTTTCAACCCAAAATTGATTCCATTTGATCTGTATTGAGTCATATCGTCAGATTCAAACTGTGTAGGTCATTTAATGCACATAGCCTCTCCCGTTTGACCAAGTTTGACTAAAATCGATGTATTTGAAGTGTTTATGACATGTTCAAGGGTAAATACGTTATTTGCGACCCAAAATTGATCCCATTTGACCTATATTGACTCATATCGTACGATTCGAAGGGTATAGGTCATTCAATACACAAAACCTCTCCCGTTTGACCAAGTTTGAATCAAATCGATGTATTTCACTTATTTACGACATGTTCAAGGGTAAACACGTCATTTTCTATCCCAAACTTAACCCATTTGACCTATATTGGCTCATATCGTCCGATTTAAAGTGTTTAGGTCATTTAATACTCAAAACCTCTCCCATTTGATCGAGTTTGACTCAAATCGATGTATTTCAAAGGTTTATGACATGTTCAAGAGTAAATACTTCATTTTCTACCACAAATTGATCCCATTTGACCTATATTGACTCATATCGTCCGATTCGAAGTGTTTAACTCGTTTAATACCAAAAATCTCTCCAGTTTGACCAAGTTTGACTCAAATCGATTGATATCAACTGCTTATGACATGTTCAAGTGTAAATACTTCATTTTCTGGCCAAAAGAGATAATATTTGACTAAATTTACCGAGTTTGACTCAAATCGTTGAATTTTAAGTGTTTCTGACATTTTCAAGGGTAAATACGTCATTTTCTGCCCAAAACTGATCCTATTTGACCTATATCAACTCATATCGTCCAATTCGAAGAATTTAGGTCATTTAATACCCGGAATCTCTCCCATTTGACCAAGTTTGTTTTAAATTGATGTATTTCTAGTGTTTATTACATGTTCAAGGGTATATACGTCATTCTCTACCTAAAACTCATCCCATTTGACCTATATAGACTCATATCATCGAGTGCAAATTGTTTAGGTCATTTTATACCCAAAACTCATCTCATTAGACCTATATTGACTCATATAATTGAGTTCAAATTCTTTAGGTCATTTTATACCCAAAACCTCTCCCGTTCGACCGAGTTTGGCTTAAATCAATGTATTTCAAGTGTTTATGACATGTACAAGGGTAAATACATCATTTTTCGACCCAAAAGCGATCCCATTTGACCTATATTGACTCATATTGTCTAATTCAAAGTGTTTAGGTCATTTAATACACAAAACCCCTCCTGTTTGACCATGCTTGTCTCAAATCGATGTATTTAAAGTGTTTATTACATATTCAAGGGTGTATACGTCATTTTCTACCCAAAACTTATCCCATTAGACCTATATTGACTCATATCGTCCGATTCGAAGTGTTTAGGTCATTTAATACACAAAATCTCTCCCAGTTGACCAAGTTTGACTCACATCGATTGATTTCAAGTGTCTATGTTATGTTCAAGGGTAAATACGTCATTTTCTACCCAAAAGTGATAATATTTGACCTAAATTAACTCATATCGCCTAATTCGAAGTGTTTATGTCATTTAATACACAAAACTTGTCCCGTTTGAGCGAGTTTGACTCAAATCATTGAGTTTCAAGTGTTTAAGACATGTTCAAGGGTAAATAAGTCATTTTTTACCCAAAACTGATCCTATTTGATCTTTATTGACTCATATCGTCCGATTCGAAGTGTTTGGCTCATTTAATACCCGGAATCTCTCCCATTTGACCACGTTTGTTTTAAATCGATGTATTTCAAGTGTTTATGACATGTTCAAGTGTAAATACGTCATTTCCTACCCAAAATGGATCCCAGTTGACCTATACTGACTCATATTATCTGATTCAAAAAGTTTAGGTCATTTAATACACAAATCACCTCCTGTTTGACCATGTTTGACTTAAATCGATGTATTTTAAGTGTTTATGACATGTTCAAGGGTATATACGTCTTTTT
Organism: Dysphania ambrosioides; assembly: GCA_026401315.1. Classification (NCBI taxonomy): domain Eukaryota; kingdom Viridiplantae; phylum Streptophyta; class Magnoliopsida; order Caryophyllales; family Amaranthaceae; genus Dysphania; species Dysphania ambrosioides. The sequence goes on along the minus strand of CM048671.1, from coordinate 13,331,463 downwards.
CTACCCAAAACTGATCCCTTTAGACCTATATTGACTCATATCGTCTGATTCGAAGTGTCTAGGTCATTTTATACCAGAAAACGTCTCCCGTTTGACAGAGTTTGACTTAAATCGATGTATTTCAAGTGTTTATGAAATGTTTAAGAGTAAATACGTCATTTTCAACCCAAAATTGATTCCATTTGATCTGTATTGAGTCATATCGTCAGATTCAAACTGTGTAGGTCATTTAATGCACATAGCCTCTCCCGTTTGACCAAGTTTGACTAAAATCGATGTATTGGAAGTGTTTATGACATGTTCAAGGGTAAATACGTTATTTGCGACCCAAAATTGATCCCATTTGACCTATATTGACTCATATCGTACGATTCGAAGGGTATAGGTCATTCAATACACAAAACCTCTCCCGTTTGACCAAGTTTGAATCAAATCGATGTATTTCACTTATTTACGACATGTTCAAGGGTAAACACGTCATTTTCTATCCCAAACTTAACCCATTTGACCTATATTGGCTCATATCGTCCGATTTAAAGTGTTTAGGTCATTTAATACTCAAAACCTCTCCCATTTGATCGAGTTTGACTCAAATCGATGTATTTCAAAGGTTTATGACATGTTCAAGAGTAAATACTTCATTTTCTACCACAAATTGATCCCATTTGACCTATATTGACTCATATCGTCCGATTCGAAGTGTTTAACTCGTTTAATACCAAAAATCTCTCCAGTTTGACCAAGTTTGACTCAAATCGATTGATATCAACTGCTTATGACATGTTCAAGTGTAAATACTTCATTTTCTGGCCAAAAGAGATAATATTTGACTAAATTTACCGAGTTTGACTCAAATCGTTGAATTTTAAGTGTTTCTGACATTTTCAAGGGTAAATACGTCATTTTCTGCCCAAAACTGATCCTATTTGACCTATATCAACTCATATCGTCCAATTCGAAGAATTTAGGTCATTTAATACCCGGAATCTCTCCCATTTGACCAAGTTTGTTTTAAATTGATGTATTTCTAGTGTTTATTACATGTTCAAGGGTATATACGTCATTCTCTACCTAAAACTCATCCCATTTGACCTATATAGACTCATATCATCGAGTGCAAATTGTTTAGGTCATTTTATACCCAAAACTCATCTCATTAGACCTATATTGACTCATATAATTGAGTTCAAATTCTTTAGGTCATTTTATACCCAAAACCTCTCCCGTTCGACCGAGTTTGGCTTAAATCAATGTATTTCAAGTGTTTATGACATGTACAAGGGTAAATACATCATTTTTCGACCCAAAAGCGATCCCATTTGACCTATATTGACTCATATTGTCTAATTCAAAGTGTTTAGGTCATTTAATACACAAAACCCCTCCTGTTTGACCATGCTTGTCTCAAATCGATGTATTTAAAGTGTTTATTACATATTCAAGGGTGTATACGTCATTTTCTACCCAAAACTTATCCCATTAGACCTATATTGACTCATATCGTCCGATTCGAAGTGTTTAGGTCATTTAATACACAAAATCTCTCCCAGTTGACCAAGTTTGACTCACATCGATTGATTTCAAGTGTCTATGTTATGTTCAAGGGTAAATACGTCATTTTCTACCCAAAAGTGATAATATTTGACCTAAATTAACTCATATCGCCTAATTCGAAGTGTTTATGTCATTTAATACACAAAACTTGTCCCGTTTGAGCGAGTTTGACTCAAATCATTGAGTTTCAAGTGTTTAAGACATGTGCAAGGGTAAATAAGTCATTTTTTACCCAAAACTGATCCTATTTGATCTTTATTGACTCATATCGTCCGATTCGAAGTGTTTGGCTCATTTAATACCCGGAATCTCTCCCATTTGACCACGTTTGTTTTAAATCGATGTATTTCAAGTGTTTATGACATGTTCAAGTGTAAATACGTCATTTCCTACCCAAAATGGATCCCAGTTGACCTATACTAACTCATATTGTCTGATTCAAAAAGTTTAGGTCATTTAATACACAAATCACCTCCTGTTTGACCATGTTTGACTTAAATCGATGTATTTTAAGTGTTTATGACATGTTCAAGGGTATATACGTCTTTTTCTACCCAAAACTGATCCCTTTAGACCTATATTGACTCATATCGTCTGATTCGAAGTGTCTAGGTCATTTTATACGAGAAAACGTCTCCCGTTTGACAGAGTTTGACTTAAATCGATGTATTTCAAGTGTTTATGAAATGTTTAAGAGTAAATACGTCATTTTCAACCCAAAATTGATTCCATTTGATCTGTATTGAGTCATATCGTCAGATTCAAACTGTGTAGGTTATTTAATGCACATAGCCTCTCCCGTTTGACCAAGTTTGACTAAAATTGATATATTTGGAGTGTTTATGACATGTTCAAGGGTAAATACGTTATTTTCGACCCAAAATTGATCCCATTTGACCTATGTTGACTCATATCGTACGATTCGAAGGGTATAGGTCATTCAATACACAAAACCTTTCCCGTTTGACCCAGTTTGAATCAAATCGATGTATTTCAATTATTTCTGACATGTTCAAGGGTAAACATGTCATTTTTTATCCTAAACTGAACCCATTTGACCTATATTGGCTCATATCGTCCGATTCAAAGTGTTTAGGTCATTTAATACTCAAAACCTCTCCCATTTGATCGAGTTTGACTCAAATCGATGTATTTCAAACGTTTATGACATGTTCAAGAGTAAATACTTCATTTTCTACCACAAATTTATCCCATTTGACCTATATTGACTCATATCATTCGATTCGAAGTATTTAAGTCATTTAATACCAAAAATCTCTCAAGTTTGACCAACTTTTACTCAAATCGATTGATATCAACTGCTTATGACATGTTCAAGTGTAAATATTTCATTTTCTAGCCAAAAGAGATAATATTTGACTAAATTTACCGAGTTTTTCTCAAATCGTTGAATTTCAAGTGTTTCTGACATTTTCAAGGGTAAATACGTCATTTTCTGCCCAAAACTGATCCTATTTGACCTATATCAACTCATATCGTCCAATTCGAAGAATTTAGGTCATTTAATACCCGGAATCTCTCCCATTTGACCAAGTTTGTTTTAAATTGATGTATTTCAAGTGTTTATTACATGTTCAAGGGTATATACGTCATTCTCTACCTAAAACTCATCCCATTTGACCTATATAGACTCATATCATCGAGTGCAAATTGTTTAGGTCATTTTATACCCAAAACTCATCTCATTAGACCTATATTGACTCATATAATTGAGTTCAAATTGTTTAGGTCATTTTATACCCAAAACCTCTCCCGTTCGACCGAGTTTGACTTAAATCAATGTATTTCAAGTGTTTATGACATGTACAAGGGTAAATACATCATTTTTCGACCCAAAAGCGATCCCATTTGACCTATATTGACTCATATTGTCTAATTCAAAGTGTTTAGGTCATTTAATACACAAAACCCCTCCTGTTTGACCATGCTTGTCTCAAATCGATGTATTTAAAGTGTTTATTACATATTCAAGGGTGTATACGTCATTTTCTACCCAAAACTTATCCCATTAGACCTATATTGACTCATATCGTCCGATTCGAAGTGTTTAGGTCATTTAATACACAAAATCTCTCCCAGTTGACCAAGTTTGACTCACATCGATTGATTTCAAGTGTTTATGTTATGTTCAAGGGTAAATACGTCATTTTCTACCCAAAAGTGATAATATTTGACCTAAATTAACTCATATCGCCTAATTCGAAGTGTTTATGTCATTTAATACACAAAACTTCTCCCGTTTGAGCGAGTTTGACTCAAATCATTGAGTTGCAAGTGTTTAAGACATGTGCAAGGGTAAATAAGTCATTTTTTACCCAAGACTGATCCTATTTGATCTTTATTGACTCATATCGTCCGATTCGAAGTGTTTGGCTCATTTAATACCCGGAATCTCTCCCATTTGACCACGTTTGTTTTAAATCGATGTATTTCAAGTGTTTATGACATGTTCAAGTGTAAATACGTCATTTCCTACCCAAAATGGATCCCAGTTGACCTATACTGACTCATATTGTCTGATTCAAAAAGTTTAGGTCATTTAATACACAAATCACCTCCTGTTTGACCATGTTTGACTTAAATCGATGTATTTTAAGTGTTTATGACATGTTCAAGGGTATATACGTCTTTTTCTACCCAAAACTGATCCCTTTAGACCTATATTGACTCATATCGTCTGATTCGAAGTGTCTAGGTCATTTTATACTAGAAAACGTCTCCCGTTTGACAGAGTTTGACTTAAATCGATGTATTTCAAGTGTTTATGAAATGTTTAAGAGTAAATACGTCATTTTCAACCCAAAATTGATTCCATTTGATCTGTATTGAGTCATATCGTCAGATTCAAACTGTGTAGGTTATTTAATGCACATAGCCTCTCCCGTTTGACCAAGTTTGACTAAAATTGATATATTTGGAGTGTTTATGACATGTTCAAGGGTAAATACGTTATTTTCGACCCAAAATTGATCCCATTTGACCTATGTTGACTCATATCGTACGATTCGAAGGGTATAGGTCATTCAATACACAAAACCTTTCCCGTTTGACCCAGTTTGAATCAAATCGATGTATTTCAATTATTTATGACATGTTCAAGGGTAAACACGTCATTTTTTATCCCAAACTGAACCCATTTGACCTATATTGGCTCATATCGTCCGATTCAAAGTGTTTAGGTCATTTAATACTCAAAACCTCTCCCATTTGATCGAGTTTGACTCAAATCGATGTATTTCAAACGTTTATGACATGTTCAAGAGTAAATACTTCATTTTCTACCACAAATTTATCCCATTTGACCTATATTGACTCATATCATTCGATTCGAAGTATTTAAGTCATTTAATACCAAAAATCTCTCAAGTTTGACCAACTTTTACTCAAATCGATTGATATCAACTGCTTATGACATGTTCAAGTGTAAATATTTCATTTTCTAGCCAAAAGAGATAATATTTGACTAAATTTACCGAGTTTTTCTCAAATCGTTGAATTTCAAGTGTTTCTGACATTTTCAAGGGTAAATACGTCATTTTCTGCCCAAAACTGATCCTATTTGACCTATATCAACTCATATCGTCCAATTCGAAGAATTTAGGTCATTTAATACCCGGAATCTCTCCCATTTGACCAAGTTTGTTTTAAATTGATGTATTTCAAGTGTTTATTACATGTTCAAGGGTATATACGTCATTCTCTACCTAAAACTCATCCCATTTGACCTATATAGACTCATATCATCGAGTGCAAATTGTTTAGGTCATTTTATACCCAAAACTCATCTCATTAGACCTATATTGACTCATATTGTCTAATTCAAAGTGTTTAGGTCATTTAATACACAAAACCCCTCCTGTTTGACCATGCTTGTCTCAAATCGATGTATTTAAAGTGTTTATTACATATTCAAGGGTGTATACGTCATTTTCTACCCAAAACTTATCCCATTAGACCTATATTGACTCATATCGTCCGATTCGAAGTGTTTAGGTCATTTAATACACAAAATCTCTCCCAGTTGACCAAGTTTGACTCACATCGATTGATTTCAAGTGTTTATGTTATGTTCAAGGGTAAATACGTCATTTTCTACCCAAAAGTGATAATATTTGACCTAAATTAACTCATATCGCCTAATTCGAAGTGTTTATGTCATTTAATACACAAAACTTGTCCCGTTTGAGCGAGTTTGACTCAAATCATTGAGTTGCAAGTGTTTAAGACATGTGCAAGGGTAAATAAGTCATTTTTTACCCAAGACTGATCCTATTTGATCTTTATTGACTCATATCGTCCGATTCGAAGTGTTTGGCTCATTTAATACCCGGAATCTCTCCCATTTGACCACGTTTGTTTTAAATCGATGTATTTCAAGTGTTTATGACATGTTCAAGTGTAAATACGTCATTTCCTACCCAAAATGGATCCCAGTTGACCTATACTGACTCATATTGTCTGATTCAAAAAGTTTAGGTCATTTAATACACAAATCACCTCCTGTTTGACCATGTTTGACTTAAATCGATGTATTTTAAGTGTTTATGACATGTTCAAGGGTATATACGTCTTTTTCTACCCAAAACTGATCCCTTTAGACCTATATTGACTCATATCGTCTGATTCGAAGTGTCTAGGTCATTTTATACTAGAAAACCTCTCCCGTTTGACAGAGTTTGACTTAAATCGATGTATTTCAAGTGTTTATGAAATGTTTAAGAGTAAATACGTCATTTTCAACACAAAATTGATTCCATTTGATCTGTATTGAGTCATATCGTCAGATTCAAACTGTGTAGGTTATTTAATGCACATAGCCTCTCCCGTTTGACCAAGTTTGACTAAAATTGATATATTTGAAGTGTTTATGACATGTTCAAGGGTAAATACGTTATTTTCGACCCAAAATTGATCCCATTTGACCTATGTTGACTCATATCGTACGATTCGAAGGGTATAGGTCATTCAATACACAAAACCTTTCCCGTTTGACCCAGTTTGAATCAAATCGATGTATTTCAATTATTTATGACATGTTCAAGGGTAAACACGTCATTTTTTATCCCAAACTGAACCCATTTGACCTATATTGGCTCATATCGTCCGATTCAAAGTGTTTAGGTCATTTAATACTCAAAACCTCTCCCATTTGATCGAGTTTGACTCAAATCGATGTATTTCAAACGTTTGTGACATGTTCAAGAGTAAATACTTCATTTTCTACCACAAATTTATCCCATTTGACCTATATTGACTCATATCATTCGATTCGAAGTATTTAAGTCATTTAATACCAAAAATCTCTCAAGTTTGACCAAGTTTTACTCAAATCGATTGATATCAACTGCTTATGACATGTTCAAGTGTAAATACTTCATTTTCTAGCCAAAAGAGATAATATTTGACTAAATTTACCGAGTTTTTCTCAAATCGTTGAATTTCAAGTGTTTCTGACATTTTCAAGGGTAAATACGTCATTTTCTGCCCAAAACTGATCCTATTTGACCTATATCAACTCATATCGTCCAATTCGAAGAATTTAGGTCATTTAATACCCGGAATCTCTCCCATTTGACCAAGTTTGTTTTAAATTGATGTATTTCAAGTGTTTATTACATGTTCAAGGGTATATACGTCATTCTCTACCTAAAACTCATCCCATTTGACCTATATAGACTCATATCATCGAGTGCAAATTGTTTAGGTCATTTTATACCCAAAACTCATCTCATTAGACCTATATTGACTCATATAATTGAGTTCAAATTGTTTAGGTCATTTTATACCCAAAACCTCTCCCGTTCGACCGAGTTTGACTTAAATCAATGTATTTCAAGTGTTTATGACATGTACAAGGGTAAATACATCATTTTTCGACCCAAAAGCGATCCCATTTGACCTATATTGACTCATATTGTCTAATTCAAAGTGTTTAGGTCATTTAATACACAAAACCCCTCCTGTTTGACCATGCTTGTCTCAAATCGATGTATTTAAAGTGTTTATTACATATTCAAGGGTGTATACGTCATTTTCTACCCAAAACTTATCCCATTAGACCTATATTGACTCATATCGTCCGATTCGAAGTGTTTAGGTCATTTAATACACAAAATCTCTCCCAGTTGACCAAGTTTGACTCACATCGATTGATTTCAAGTGTTTATGTTATGTTCAAGGGTAAATACGTCATTTTCTACCCAAAAGTGATAATATTTGACCTAAATTAACTCATATCGCCTAATTCGAAGTGTTTATGTCATTTAATACACAAAACTTCTCCCGTTTGAGCGAGTTTGACTCAAATCATTGAGTTGCAAGTGTTTAAGACATGTGCAAGGGTAAATAAGTCATTTTTTACCCAAGACTGATCCTATTTGATCTTTATTGACTCATATCGTCCGATTCGAAGTGTTTGGCTCATTTAATACCCGGAATCTCTCCCATTTGACCACGTTTGTTTTAAATCGATGTATTTCAAGTGTTTATGACATGTTCAAGTGTAAATACGTCATTTCCTACCCAAAATGGATCCCAGTTGACCTATACTGACTCATATTGTCTGATTCAAAAAGTTTAGGTCATTTAATACACAAATCACCTCCTGTTTGACCATGTTTGACTTAAATCGATGTATTTTAAGTGTTTATGACATGTTCAAGGGTATATACGTCTTTTTCTACCCAAAACTGATCCCTTTAGACCTATATTGACTCATATCGTCTGATTCGAAGTGTCTAGGTCATTTTATACTAGAAAACCTCTCCCGTTTGACAGAGTTTGACTTAAATCGATGTATTTCAAGTGTTTATGAAATGTTTAAGAGTAAATACGTCATTTTCAACACAAAATTGATTCCATTTGATCTGTATTGAGTCATATCGTCAGATTCAAACTGTGTAGGTTATTTAATGCACATAGCCTCTCCCGTTTGACCAAGTTTGACTAAAATTGATATATTTGAAGTGTTTATGACATGTTCAAGGGTAAATACGTTATTTTCGACCCAAAATTGATCCCATTTGACCTATGTTGACTCATATCGTACGATTCGAAGGGTATAGGTCATTCAATACACAAAACCTTTCCCGTTTGACCCAGTTTGAATCAAATCGATGTATTTCAATTATTTATGACATGTTCAAGGGTAAACACGTCATTTTTTATCCCAAACTGAACCCATTTGACCTATATTGGCTCATATCGTCCGATTCAAAGTGTTTAGGTCATTTAATACTCAAAACCTCTCCCATTTGATCGAGTTTGACTCAAATCGATGTATTTCAAACGTTTGTGACATGTTCAAGAGTAAATACTTCATTTTCTACCACAAATTTATCCCATTTGACCTATATTGACTCATATCATTCGATTCGAAGTATTTAAGTCATTTAATACCAAAAATCTCTCAAGTTTGACCAAGTTTTACTCAAATCGATTGATATCAACTGCTTATGACATGTTCAAGTGTAAATACTTCATTTTCTAGCCAAAAGAGATAATATTTGACTAAATTTACCGAGTTTTTCTCAAATCGTTGAATTTCAAGTGTTTCTGACATTTTCAAGGGTAAATACGTCATTTTCTGCCCAAAACTGATCCTATTTGACCTATATCAACTCATATCGTCCAATTCGAAGAATTTAGGTCATTTAATACCCGGAATCTCTCCCATTTGACCAAGTTTGTTTTAAATTGATGTATTTCAAGTGTTTATTACATGTTCAAGGGTATATACGTCATTCTCTACCTAAAACTCATCCCATTTGACCTATATAGACTCATATCATCGAGTGCAAATTGTTTAGGTCATTTTATACCCAAAACTCATCTCATTAGACCTATATTGACTCATATAATTGAGTTCAAATTGTTTAGGTCATTTTATACCCAAAACCTCTCCCGTTCGACCGAGTTTGACTTAAATCAATGTATTTCAAGTGTTTATGACATGTACAAGGGTAAATACATCATTTTTCGACCCAAAAGCGATCCCATTTGACCTATATTGACTCATATTGTCTAATTCAAAGTGTTTAGGTCATTTAATACACAAAACCCCTCCTGTTTGACCATGCTTGTCTCAAATCGATGTATTTAAAGTGTTTATTACATATTCAAGGGTGTATACGTCATTTTCTACCCAAAACTTATCCCATTAGACCTATATTGACTCATATCGTCCGATTCGAAGTGTTTAGGTCATTTAATACACAAAATCTCTCCCAGTTGACCAAGTTTGACTCACATCGATTGATTTCAAGTGTTTATGTTATGTTCAAGGGTAAATACGTCATTTTCTACCCAAAAGTGATAATATTTGACCTAAATTAACTCATATCGCCTAATTCGAAGTGTTTATGTCATTTAATACACAAAACTTCTCCCGTTTGAGCGAGTTTGACTCAAATCATTGAGTTGCAAGTGTTTAAGACATGTGCAAGGGTAAATAAGTCATTTTTTACCCAAGACTGATCCTATTTGATCTTTATTGACTCATATCGTCCGATTCGAAGTGTTTGGCTCATTTAATACCCGGAATCTCTCCCATTTGACCACGTTTGTTTTAAATCGATGTATTTCAAGTGTTTATGACATGTTCAAGTGTAAATACGTCATTTCCTACCCAAAATGGATCCCAGTTGACCTATACTGACTCATATTGTCTGATTCAAAAAGTTTAGGTCATTTAATACACAAATCACCTCCTGTTTGACCATGTTTGACTTAAATCGATGTATTTTAAGTGTTTATGACATGTTCAAGGGTATATACGTCTTTTTCTACCCAAAACTGATCCCTTTAGACCTATATTGACTCATATCGTCTGATTCGAAGTGTCTAGGTCATTTTATACTAGAAAACCTCTCCCGTTTGACAGAGTTTGACTTAAATCGATGTATTTCAAGTGTTTATGAAATGTTTAAGAGTAAATACGTCATTTTCAACACAAAATTGATTCCATTTGATCTGTATTGAGTCATATCGTCAGATTCAAACTGTGTAGGTTATTTAATGCACATAGCCTCTCCCGTTTGACCAAGTTTGACTAAAATTGATATATTTGAAGTGTTTATGACATGTTCAAGGGTAAATACGTTATTTTCGACCCAAAATTGATCCCATTTGACCTATGTTGACTCATATCGTACGATTCGAAGGGTATAGGTCATTCAATACACAAAACCTTTCCCGTTTGACCCAGTTTGAATCAAATCGATGTATTTCAATTATTTATGACATGTTCAAGGGTAAACACGTCATTTTTTATCCCAAACTGAACCCATTTGACCTATATTGGCTCATATCGTCCGATTCAAAGTGTTTAGGTCATTTAATACTCAAAACCTCTCCCATTTGATCGAGTTTGACTCAAATCGATGTATTTCAAACGTTTGTGACATGTTCAAGAGTAAATACTTCATTTTCTACCACAAATTTATCCCATTTGACCTATATTGACTCATATCATTCGATTCGAAGTATTTAAGTCATTTAATACCAAAAATCTCTCAAGTTTGACCAAGTTTTACTCAAATCGATTGATATCAACTGCTTATGACATGTTCAAGTGTAAATACTTCATTTTCTAGCCAAAAGAGATAATATTTGACTAAATTTACCGAGTTTTTCTCAAATCGTTGAATTTCAAGTGTTTCTGACATTTTCAAGGGTAAATACGTCATTTTCTGCCCAAAACTGATCCTATTTGACCTATATCAACTCATATCGTCCAATTCGAAGAATTTAGGTCATTTAATACCCGGAATCTCTCCCATTTGACCAAGTTTGTTTTAAATTGATGTATTTCAAGTGTTTATTACATGTTCAAGGGTATATACGTCATTCTCTACCTAAAACTCATCCCATTTGACCTATATAGACTCATATCATCGAGTGCAAATTGTTTAGGTCATTTTATACCCAAAACTCATCTCATTAGACCTATATTGACTCATATAATTGAGTTCAAATTGTTTAGGTCATTTTATACCCAAAACCTCTCCCGTTCGACCGAGTTTGACTTAAATCAATGTATTTCAAGTGTTTATGACATGTACAAGGGTAAATACATCATTTTTCGACCCAAAAGCGATCCCATTTGACCTATATTGACTCATATTGTCTAATTCAAAGTGTTTAGGTCATTTAATACACAAAACCCCTCCTGTTTGACCATGCTTGTCTCAAATCGATGTATTTAAAGTGTTTATTACATATTCAAGGGTGTATACGTCATTTTCTACCCAAAACTTATCCCATTAGACCTATATTGACTCATATCGTCCGATTCGAAGTGTTTAGGTCATTTAATACACAAAATCTCTCCCAGTTGACCAAGTTTGACTCACATCGATTGATTTCAAGTGTTTATGTTATGTTCAAGGGTAAATACGTCATTTTCTACCCAAAAGTGATAATATTTGACCTAAATTAACTCATATCGCCTAATTCGAAGTGTTTATGTCATTTAATACACAAAACTTCTCCCGTTTGAGCGAGTTTGACTCAAATCATTGAGTTGCAAGTGTTTAAGACATGTGCAAGGGTAAATAAGTCATTTTTTACCCAAGACTGATCCTATTTGATCTTTATTGACTCATATCGTCCGATTCGAAGTGTTTGGCTCATTTAATACCCGGAATCTCTCCCATTTGACCACGTTTGTTTTAAATCGATGTATTTCAAGTGTTTATGACATGTTCAAGTGTAAATACGTCATTTCCTACCCAAAATGGATCCCAGTTGACCTATACTGACTCATATTGTCTGATTCAAAAAGTTTAGGTCATTTAATACACAAATCACCTCCTGTTTGACCATGTTTGACTTAAATCGATGTATTTTAAGTGTTTATGACATGTTCAAGGGTATATACGTCTTTTTCTACCCAAAACTGATCCCTTTAGACCTATATTGACTCATATCGTCTGATTCGAAGTGTCTAGGTCATTTTATACTAGAAAACCTCTCCCGTTTGACAGAGTTTGACTTAAATCGATGTATTTCAAGTGTTTATGAAATGTTTAAGAGTAAATACGTCATTTTCAACACAAAATTGATTCCATTTGATCTGTATTGAGTCATATCGTCAGATTCAAACTGTGTAGGTTATTTAATGCACATAGCCTCTCCCGTTTGACCAAGTTTGACTAAAATTGATATATTTGAAGTGTTTATGACATGTTCAAGGGTAAATACGTTATTTTCGACCCAAAATTGATCCCATTTGACCTATGTTGACTCATATCGTACGATTCGAAGGGTATAGGTCATTCAATACACAAAACCTTTCCCGTTTGACCCAGTTTGAATCAAATCGATGTATTTCAATTATTTATGACATGTTCAAGGGTAAACACGTCATTTTTTATCCCAAACTGAACCCATTTGACCTATATTGGCTCATATCGTCCGATTCAAAGTGTTTAGGTCATTTAATACTCAAAACCTCTCCCATTTGATCGAGTTTGACTCAAATCGATGTATTTCAAACGTTTGTGACATGTTCAAGAGTAAATACTTCATTTTCTACCACAAATTTATCCCATTTGACCTATATTGACTCATATCATTCGATTCGAAGTATTTAAGTCATTTAATACCAAAAATCTCTCAAGTTTGACCAAGTTTTACTCAAATCGATTGATATCAACTGCTTATGACATGTTCAAGTGTAAATACTTCATTTTCTAGCCAAAAGAGATAATATTTGACTAAATTTACCGAGTTTTTCTCAAATCGTTGAATTTCAAGTGTTTCTGACATTTTCAAGGGTAAATACGTCATTTTCTGCCCAAAACTGATCCTATTTGACCTATATCAACTCATATCGTCCAATTCGAAGAATTTAGGTCATTTAATACCCGGAATCTCTCCCATTTGACCAAGTTTGTTTTAAATTGATGTATTTCAAGTGTTTATTACATGTTCAAGGGTATATACGTCATTCTCTACCTAAAACTCATCCCATTTGACCTATATAGACTCATATCATCGAGTGCAAATTGTTTAGGTCATTTTATACCCAAAACTCATCTCATTAGACCTATATTGACTCATATAATTGAGTTCAAATTGTTTAGGTCATTTTATACCCAAAACCTCTCCCGTTCGACCGAGTTTGACTTAAATCAATGTATTTCAAGTGTTTATGACATGTACAAGGGTAAATACATCATTTTTCGACCCAAAAGCGATCCCATTTGACCTATATTGACTCATATTGTCTAATTCAAAGTGTTTAGGTCATTTAATACACAAAACCCCTCCTGTTTGACCATGCTTGTCTCAAATCGATGTATTTAAAGTGTTTATTACATATTCAAGGGTGTATACGTCATTTTCTACCCAAAACTTATCCCATTAGACCTATATTGACTCATATCGTCCGATTCGAAGTGTTTAGGTCATTTAATACACAAAATCTCTCCCAGTTGACCAAGTTTGACTCACATCGATTGATTTCAAGTGTTTATGTTATGTTCAAGGGTAAATACGTCATTTTCTACCCAAAAGTGATAATATTTGACCTAAATTAACTCATATCGCCTAATTCGAAGTGTTTATGTCATTTAATACACAAAACTTCTCCCGTTTGAGCGAGTTTGACTCAAATCATTGAGTTTCAAGTGTTTAAGACATGTGCAAGGGTAAATAAGTCATTTTTTACCCAAGACTGATCCTATTTGATCTTTATTGACTCATATCGTCCGATTCGAAGTGTTTGGCTCATTTAATACCCGGAATCTCTCCCATTTGACCACGTTTGTTTTAAATCGATGTATTTCAAGTGTTTATGACATGTTCAAGTGTAAATACGTCATTTCCTACCCAAAATGGATCCCAGTTGACCTATACTGACTCATATTGTCTGATTCAAAAAGTTTAGGTCATTTAATACACAAATCACCTCCTGTTTGACCATGTTTGACTTAAATCGATGTATTTTAAGTGTTTATGACATGTTCAAGGGTATATACGTCTTTTTCTACCCAAAACTGATCCCTTTAGACCTATATTGACTCATATCGTCTGATTCGAAGTGTCTAGGTCATTTTATACTAGAAAACCTCTCCCGTTTGACAGAGTTTGACTTAAATCGATGTATTTCAAGTGTTTATGAAATGTTTAAGAGTAAATACGTCATTTTCAACACAAAATTGATTCCATTTGATCTGTATTGAGTCATATCGTCAGATTCAAACTGTGTAGGTTATTTAATGCACATAGCCTCTCCCGTTTGACCAAGTTTGACTAAAATTGATATATTTGAAGTGTTTATGACATGTTCAAGGGTAAATACGTTATTTTCGACCCAAAATTGATCCCATTTGACCTATGTTGACTCATATCGTACGATTCGAAGGGTATAGGTCATTCAATACACAAAACCTTTCCCGTTTGACCCAGTTTGAATCAAATCGATGTATTTCAATTATTTATGACATGTTCAAGGGTAAACACGTCATTTTTTATCCCAAACTGAACCCATTTGACCTATATTGGCTCATATCGTCCGATTCAAAGTGTTTAGGTCATTTAATACTCAAAACCTCTCCCATTTGATCGAGTTTGACTCAAATCGATGTATTTCAAACGTTTGTGACATGTTCAAGAGTAAATACTTCATTTTCTACCACAAATTTATCCCATTTGACCTATATTGACTCATATCATTCGATTCGAAGTATTTAAGTCATTTAATACCAAAAATCTCTCAAGTTTGACCAAGTTTTACTCAAATCGATTGATATCAACTGCTTATGACATGTTCAAGTGTAAATACTTCATTTTCTAGCCAAAAGAGATAATATTTGACTAAATTTACCGAGTTTTTCTCAAATCGTTGAATTTCAAGTGTTTCTGACATTTTCAAGGGTAAATACGTCATTTTCTGCCCAAAACTGATCCTATTTGACCTATATCAACTCATATCGTCCAATTCGAAGAATTTAGGTCATTTAATACCCGGAATCTCTCCCATTTGACCAAGTTTGTTTTAAATTGATGTATTTCAAGTGTTTATTACATGTTCAAGGGTATATACGTCATTCTCTACCTAAAACTCATCCCATTTGACCTATATAGACTCATATCATCGAGTGCAAATTGTTTAGGTCATTTTATACCCAAAACTCATCTCATTAGACCTATATTGACTCATATAATTGAGTTCAAATTGTTTAGGTCATTTTATACCCAAAACCTCTCCCGTTCGACCGAGTTTGACTTAAATCGATGTATTTCAAGTGTTTATGACATGTACAAGGGTAAATACATCATTTTTCGACCCAAAAGCGATCCCATTTGACCTATATTGACTCATATTGTCTAATTCAAAGTGTTTAGGTCATTTAATACACAAAACCCCTCCTGTTTGACCATGCTTGTCTCAAATCGATGTATTTAAAGTGTTTATTACATATTCAAGGGTGTATACGTCATTTTCTACCCAAAACTTATCCCATTAGACCTATATTGACTCATATCGTCCGATTCGAAGTGTTTAGGTCATTTAATACACAAAATCTCTCCCAGTTGACCAAGTTTGACTCACATCGATTGATTTCAAGTGTTTATGTTATGTTCAAGGGTAAATACGTCATTTTCTACCCAAAAGTGATAATATTTGACCTAAATTAACTCATATCGCCTAATTCGAAGTGTTTATGTCATTTAATACACAAAACTTCTCCCGTTTGAGCGAGTTTGACTCAAATCATTGAGTTGCAAGTGTTTAAGACATGTGCAAGGGTAAATAAGTCATTTTTTACCCAAGACTGATCCTATTTGATCTTTATTGACTCATATCGTCCGATTCGAAGTGTTTGGCTCATTTAATACCCGGAATCTCTCCCATTTGACCACGTTTGTTTTAAATCGATGTATTTCAAGTGTTTATGACATGTTCAAGTGTAAATACGTCATTTCCTACCCAAAATGGATCCCAGTTGACCTATACTGACTCATATTGTCTGATTCAAAAAGTTTAGGTCATTTAATACACAAATCACCTCCTGTTTGACCATGTTTGACTTAAATCGATGTATTTTAAGTGTTTATGACATGTTCAAGGGTATATACGTCTTTTTCTACCCAAAACTGATCCCTTTAGACCTATATTGACTCATATCGTCTGATTCGAAGTGTCTAGGTCATTTTATACTAGAAAACCTCTCCCGTTTGACAGAGTTTGACTTAAATCGATGTATTTCAAGTGTTTATGAAATGTTTAAGAGTAAATACGTCATTTTCAACACAAAATTGATTCCATTTGATCTGTATTGAGTCATATCGTCAGATTCAAACTGTGTAGGTTATTTAATGCACATAGCCTCTCCCGTTTGACCAAGTTTGACTAAAATTGATATATTTGAAGTGTTTATGACATGTTCAAGGGTAAATACGTTATTTTCGACCCAAAATTGATCCCATTTGACCTATGTTGACTCATATCGTACGATTCGAAGGGTATAGGTCATTCAATACACAAAACCTTTCCCGTTTGACCCAGTTTGAATCAAATCGATGTATTTCAATTATTTATGACATGTTCAAGGGTAAACACGTCATTTTTTATCCCAAACTGAACCCATTTGACCTATATTGGCTCATATCGTCCGATTCAAAGTGTTTAGGTCATTTAATACTCAAAACCTCTCCCATTTGATCGAGTTTGACTCAAATCGATGTATTTCAAACGTTTGTGACATGTTCAAGAGTAAATACTTCATTTTCTACCACAAATTTATCCCATTTGACCTATATTGACTCATATCATTCGATTCGAAGTATTTAAGTCATTTAATACCAAAAATCTCTCAAGTTTGACCAAGTTTTACTCAAATCGATTGATATCAACTGCTTATGACATGTTCAAGTGTAAATACTTCATTTTCTAGCCAAAAGAGATAATATTTGACTAAATTTACCGAGTTTTTCTCAAATCGTTGAATTTCAAGTGTTTCTGACATTTTCAAGGGTAAATACGTCATTTTCTGCCCAAAACTGATCCTATTTGACCTATATCAACTCATATCGTCCAATTCGAAGAATTTAGGTCATTTAATACCCGGAATCTCTCCCATTTGACCAAGTTTGTTTTAAATTGATGTATTTCAAGTGTTTATTACATGTTCAAGGGTATATACGTCATTCTCTACCTAAAACTCATCCCATTTGACCTATATAGACTCATATCATCGAGTGCAAATTGTTTAGGTCATTTTATACCCAAAACTCATCTCATTAGACCTATATTGACTCATATAATTGAGTTCAAATTGTTTAGGTCATTTTATACCCAAAACCTCTCCCGTTCGACCGAGTTTGACTTAAATCAATGTATTTCAAGTGTTTATGACATGTACAAGGGTAAATACATCATTTTTCGACCCAAAAGCGATCCCATTTGACCTATATTGACTCATATTGTCTAATTCAAAGTGTTTAGGTCATTTAATACACAAAACCCCTCCTGTTTGACCATGCTTGTCTCAAATCGATGTATTTAAAGTGTTTATTACATATTCAAGGGTGTATACGTCATTTTCTACCCAAAACTTATCCCATTAGACCTATATTGACTCATATCGTCCGATTCGAAGTGTTTAGGTCATTTAATACACAAAATCTCTCCCAGTTGACCAAGTTTGACTCACATCGATTGATTTCAAGTGTTTATGTTATGTTCAAGGGTAAATACGTCATTTTCTACCCAAAAGTGATAATATTTGACCTAAATTAACTCATATCGCCTAATTCGAAGTGTTTATGTCATTTAATACACAAAACTTCTCCCGTTTGAGCGAGTTTGACTCAAATCATTGAGTTTCAAGTGTTTAAGACATGTGCAAGGGTAAATAAGTCATTTTTTACCCAAGACTGATCCTATTTGATCTTTATTGACTCATATCGTCCGATTCGAAGTGTTTGGCTCATTTAATACCCGGAATCTCTCCCATTTGACCACGTTTGTTTTAAATCGATGTATTTCAAGTGTTTATGACATGTTCAAGTGTAAATACGTCATTTCCTACCCAAAATGGATCCCAGTTGACCTATACTGACTCATATTGTCTGATTCAAAAAGTTTAGGTCATTTAATACACAAATCACCTCCTGTTTGACCATGTTTGACTTAAATCGATGTATTTTAAGTGTTTATGACATGTTCAAGGGTATATACGTCTTTTTCTACCCAAAACTGATCCCTTTAGACCTATATTGACTCATATCGTCTGATTCGAAGTGTCTAGGTCATTTTATACTAGAAAACCTCTCTCGTTTGACAGAGTTTGACTTAAATCGATGTATTTCAAGTGTTTATGAAATGTTTAAGAGTAAATACGTCATTTTCAACACAAAATTGATTCCATTTGATCTGTATTGAGTCATATCGTCAGATTCAAACTGTGTAGGTTATTTAATGCACATAGCCTCTCCCGTTTGACCAAGTTTGACTAAAATTGATATATTTGAAGTGTTTATGACATGTTCAAGGGTAAATACGTTATTTTCGACCCAAAATTGATCCCATTTGACCTATGTTGACTCATATCGTACGATTCGAAGGGTATAGGTCATTCAATACACAAAACCTTTCCCGTTTGACCCAGTTTGAATCAAATCGATGTATTTCAATTATTTATGACATGTTCAAGGGTAAACACGTCATTTTTTATCCCAAACTGAACCCATTTGACCTATATTGGCTCATATCGTCCGATTCAAAGTGTTTAGGTCATTTAATACTCAAAACCTCTCCCATTTGATCGAGTTTGACTCAAATCGATGTATTTCAAACGTTTGTGACATGTTCAAGAGTAAATACTTCATTTTCTACCACAAATTTATCCCATTTGACCTATATTGACTCATATCATTCGATTCGAAGTATTTAAGTCATTTAATACCAAAAATCTCTCAAGTTTGACCAAGTTTTACTCAAATCGATTGATATCAACTGCTTATGACATGTTCAAGTGTAAATACTTCATTTTCTAGCCAAAAGAGATAATATTTGACTAAATTTACCGAGTTTTTCTCAAATCGTTGAATTTCAAGTGTTTCTGACATTTTCAAGGGTAAATACGTCATTTTCTGCCCAAAACTGATCCTATTTGACCTATATCAACTCATATCGTCCAATTCGAAGAATTTAGGTCATTTAATACCCGGAATCTCTCCCATTTGACCAAGTTTGTTTTAAATTGATGTATTTCAAGTGTTTATTACATGTTCAAGGGTATATACGTCATTCTCTACCTAAAACTCATCCCATTTGACCTATATAGACTCATATCATCGAGTGCAAATTGTTTAGGTCATTTTATACCCAAAACTCATCTCATTAGACCTATATTGACTCATATAATTGAGTTCAAATTGTTTAGGTCATTTTATACCCAAAACCTCTCCCGTTCGACCGAGTTTGACTTAAATCAATGTATTTCAAGTGTTTATGACATGTACAAGGGTAAATACATCATTTTTCGACCCAAAAGCGATCCCATTTGACCTATATTGACTCATATTGTCTAATTCAAAGTGTTTAGGTCATTTAATACACAAAACCCCTCCTGTTTGACCATGCTTGTCTCAAATCGATGTATTTAAAGTGTTTATTACATATTCAAGGGTGTATACGTCATTTTCTACCCAAAACTTATCCCATTAGACCTATATTGACTCATATCGTCCGATTCGAAGTGTTTAGGTCATTTAATACACAAAATCTCTCCCAGTTGACCAAGTTTGACTCACATCGATTGATTTCAAGTGTTTATGTTATGTTCAAGGGTAAATACGTCATTTTCTACCCAAAAGTGATAATATTTGACCTAAATTAACTCATATCGCCTAATTCGAAGTGTTTATGTCATTTAATACACAAAACTTCTCCCGTTTGAGCGAGTTTGACTCAAATCATTGAGTTTCAAGTGTTTAAGACATGTGCAAGGGTAAATAAGTCATTTTTTACCCAAGACTGATCCTATTTGATCTTTATTGACTCATATCGTCCGATTCGAAGTGTTTGGCTCATTTAATACCCGGAATCTCTCCCATTTGACCACGTTTGTTTTAAATCGATGTATTTCAAGTGTTTATGACATGTTCAAGTGTAAATACGTCATTTCCTACCCAAAATGGATCCCAGTTGACCTATACTGACTCATATTGTCTGATTCAAAAAGTTTAGGTCATTTAATACACAAATCACCTCCTGTTTGACCATGTTTGACTTAAATCGATGTATTTTAAGTGTTTATGACATGTTCAAGGGTATATACGTCTTTTTCTACCCAAAACTGATCCCTCTAGACCTATATTGACTCATATCGTCTGATTCGAAGTGTCTAGGTCATTTTATACTAGAAAACCTCTCCCGTTTGACAGAGTTTGACTTAAATCGATGTATTTCAAGTGTTTATGAAATGTTTAAGAGTAAATACGTCATTTTCAACACAAAATTGATTCCATTTGACCTATATTGAGTCATATCATCGAATTCGATTTGTTTAGGTCATTTTATACCCAAAACCTCTCCCGTTTGACCAAGTTTGACTTAAATCAATGTATTTCAAGTGCTTATGACATGTTCGAGGGTAAATACGTCATTTTCGACCCAAAACTGGTCCCATTTGACCTATATTGATACATATCGTCCTATTCGAAGTGTTTAGGTCATTTAATGCCCAAAACTTCTCTTGTTTGACCGAGTTTGACTCAAATCGATTTATTTCAATTGTTTATGACATGTTCAAGGGTAAATACGTCATTTTCATTCCAAAACTGATCCCATTTGACCTATATTGACTCTTATTGTCCGATTCGAAGTGTTTAGGTCATTTAATTCTCAAAACCTCTCCCGTTTGACCGAGTTTGACTCAAATCAATGTATTTCAAGTGTTTATGACATGTTCAGGGGTAAATATGTCATTTTCTACCTAAAACTCATCCCATTTACCTATATTAACTCATATCATCTGATTCAAAGTGTATAGGTCATTTAATACACAAAACCCTTCCTATTTAACTTAGTTTAACTCAAATCTATGTATTTCAAGTGTTTATGACATGTTCAAGGGTAAATACGTCATTTTCTACCCAAAACAGATCCCATTAGACCTATATTGACTCATATTATCCGATTAGAGGTGTCTAGGTCATTTTATACAAGAATACCTCTCCCTGTTGACCGAGTTTGACTCAAAACGATGTATTTCAAGTGTTTATGACATTTTTAAGGGTAAACATGTCATTTTATACCAAGAACCTCGCACATTTTATAGAGTTTGAGTCAAATCGATGTATTTCAAGTGTTTATGACATGTTCAAGGGTAAATATGTCATTTTCGACCCAAAACTGATCCCATTTGACCTATATTGACTCATATAGTCCAAGTCAAAGTGTTTAACTCTATTTGTACCTAGAACCTCTCCCGTTTGACCGACTTTGACTTAAATCGATGTATTTTAAGTGTTTATGACATGTTCAAGGGTAAATACGTCATTTTCAACACAAAATCAGTCCCATTTGACCTATATTGACTCATATTATCTAATTCGAAGGGTTTACGTTATTTAACACCCAAAACCTCTCTTGATTGACCGAGCTTGACTCAAATCGATTTATTTCAAGCGTTTATGACATGTTTAAGGGTAAATACGTCATTTTCTACCCAAAATTGATCCTATTTGACCTATATTGACTCATATCGTCCGATTCGAAAGGATTAGGTCATTGAATACCAAAAATATCTCTCGTTTGACAGAGTTTAACTCAAATAGATATATTTCAAGTGTTTATAACTTGTTCAAGGGTAAATAAGTCTTTTCTACCCAAAAATGATCTCATTTTACCTATATTGACTCATATCATATTATTCGAAGTGTTTATGTCTATTTATACCAAGAACCTCTCACATTTGATCAAGTTTGACTCAAATTGATGTATTTCAAGTGTTTATGACATATTCAACGGTAAATACGTCATTTTCTACCCAAAACTGATCTTATTTGACTTATATTGACTCATATTGTCTGATTCAAAGTGTTTTACTCATTTTATACCAAGAACCTCTCCCATTTGATCGAGTTTGACTCAAATTGATGTATTTCAAGTGATTATGAAATGTTCGAAGGTAAATGCGTAATTTTCTTTCTAAAATTGATCCTATTTGACCTATACTGACTCATAACATTCGATTCGAAGTGTTTAAGTCATTTTTTACCTAAAACCTCTCCCATTTGACCGAGCTTGACTCAAATCAATGTATTCAAGGGTAAATACAACATTTTTCTACCCAAAATTGATCCTAGTTGACCTATATTAACTCATTTTGTCCGATTCGTATTGTTTAGGTCATTTAATACGCAAAACCTCTCTTGTTTGACCGAGTTTCACTCAAATCTATGTATTTCAAGTGTTTATGACATGTTCAAGGGTAATTACATCATTTTCTTCCAAAATTGATCCCATTTAACCTATATTGATTCATATCATCCGATTCAAAGTGTTTAGATCATTTAATTAACAAAACCTCTCTCATTTTACCCCATTTGACTCAAATCAATGTATTTCAAGTGTTTATGACATGTTCAAGGGTAAATACTTCATTTTCTTCCTAAAATTGATCCTATTTGTCCTATATTGACTCATATCTTTCGATTCAAAGTGTTTAAGTTATTTTTTACCCAGAACCTATCCCATTTGACCAAGCCTTACTCAAATCAATGTATTTCAAGTGTTTATGACATATTCAAGGGTAAATACATCATTTTTCTACCTAAAATTGATCTTAGTTGACCTATACTTACTCATTTCGTCAGATTCGTATTGTTTAGGTTATTTAATACACAAAACCTATATTGTTTGACCGAGTTTGACTCAAATCTATGTATTTCAAGTGTTTATGACATGTTACAGGGTATACACGTCATTTTCTACCACAAATTGATCCCATTTTACCTATATTGACTCATATCATATTATTCGAAGTGTTTAAGTAATTTTATACCAAGAACCTCTCACATTTTATAGAGTTTGAGTCAAATCGATGTATTTCAAGTTTTTATGACATGTTCAAGGGTAAATATGTCATTTTCGACCCAAAACTGATCCCATTTGACCTATATTGACTCATATCGTCCGATTCGAAAGGATTAGGTCATTGAATACCAAAAATATCTCTCGTTTGACAGAGTTTAACTCAAATAGATATATTTCAAGTGTTTATAACTTGTTCAAGGGTAAATAAGTCTTTTCTACCCAAAAATGATCTCATTTTACCTATATTGACTCATATCATATTATTCGAAGTGTTTATGTCTATTTATACCAAGAACCTCTCACATTTGATCAAGTTTGACTCAAATTGATGTATTTCAAGTGTTTATGACATATTCAACGGTAAATACGTCATTTTCTACCCAAAACTGATCTTATTTGACTTATATTGACTCATATTGTCTGATTCAAAGTGTTTTACTCATTTTATACCAAGAACCTCTCCCATTTGATCGAGTTTGACTCAAATTGATGTATTTCAAGTGATTATGAAATGTTCGAAGGTAAATGCGTAATTTTCTTTCTAAAATTGATCCTATTTGACCTATACTGACTCATAACATTCGATTCGAAGTGTTTAAGTCATTTTTTACCTAAAACCTCTCCCATTTGACCGAGCTTGACTCAAATCAATGTATTCAAGGGTAAATACAACATTTTTCTACCCAAAATTGATCCTAGTTGACCTATATTAACTCATTTTGTCCGATTCGTATTGTTTAGGTCATTTAATACGCAAAACCTCTCTTGTTTGACCGAGTTTCACTCAAATCTATGTATTTCAAGTGTTTATGACATGTTCAAGGGTAATTACATCATTTTCTTCCAAAATTGATCCCATTTAACCTATATTGATTCATATCATCCGATTCAAAGTGTTTAGATCATTTAATTAACAAAACCTCTCTCATTTTACCCCATTTGACTCAAATCAATGTATTTCAAGTGTTTATGACATGTTCAAGGGTAAATACTTCATTTTCTTCCTAAAATTGATCCTATTTGTCCTATATTGACTCATATCTTTCGATTCAAAGTGTTTAAGTTATTTTTTACCCAGAACCTATCCCATTTGACCAAGCCTTACTCAAATCAATGTATTTCAAGTGTTTATGACATATTCAAGGGTAAATACATCATTTTTCTACCTAAAATTGATCTTAGTTGACCTATACTTACTCATTTCGTCAGATTCGTATTGTTTAGGTTATTTAATACACAAAACCTATATTGTTTGACCGAGTTTGACTCAAATCTATGTATTTCAAGTGTTTATGACATGTTACAGGGTAAACACGTCATTTTCTACCACAATTTGATCCCATTTTACCTATATTGACTCATATCATATTATTCGAAGTGTTTAAGTAATTTTATACCAAGAACCTCTCACATTTTATAGAGTTTGAGTCAAATCGATGTATTTCAAGTTTTTATGACATGTTCAAGGGTAAATATGTCATTTTCGACCCAAAACTGATCCCATTTAACCTATATTGACTCATATTGTCCAAGCCAAAGTGTTTAACTCTATTTATACCTAGAACCTCTCCCGTTTGACCGAGTTTGACTTAAATCAATGTATTTTAAGTGTTTATGACATGTTCAAGGGTAAATACGTCATTTTCAACACAAATCGGTCCCATTTGACCTATATTGAGTCATATTATCTAATTCGAAGGGTTTACGTTATTTAATACCCAAAACCTCTCTTGTTTGACCGAGCTTGACTCAAATCGATTTATTTCAAGCGTTTATGACATGTTTAAGGGTAAATACGTCATTTTCAACCTAAAATTGATCCCATTTGACCTATATTGACTCATATCGTCCGATTCGAAAGGATTAGTTCATTGAATACCCAAAATATCTCTCGTTTAATAGAGTTTCACTCAAATGGATGTATTTCAAGTGTTTATGACATGTTCAAGGGTAAATAAGTTATTTTCTACCCAAAATTGATCTCATTTTACCTATATTGACTCATATCATATTATTCAAAGTGTTTAAGTCATTTTATACCAAGAACCTCTCACATTTGATCGAGTTTGACTCAAGTTCATGTATTTCAAGTGTTTATGACATATTCAACGGTAAATACGTCATTTTCTACCCAAAACTGATCCCATTTGACTTATATTGACTCATATTGTCCGATTCAAAGTGTTTTACTCATTTTATACCAAGAACCTCTCGCATTTGACCGAGTTTGACTCAAATTGATGTATTTCATGTGTTTATGAAATGTTCATATGTAAATACATAATTTTCTTCCTAAAGTTGATCCTATTTAACCTATATTGACTCATAACATTCGATTCGAAGTTTTTAAGTCATTTTTTACCTAGAACCTCTCCCATTTGACCGAGCTTGACTCAAATCAATGTATTTCAAGTGTTTATGACATATTCAAGGGTAAATACATCATTTTTCTACCAAAAATTGATCCTAGTTGACCTATGTTAACTCATTTCATCCGATTCGTATTGTTTAGGTCATTAAATATGCAAAACCTCTCTTTTTTGACCGAGTTTCACTCAAATCTATGTATTTCAAGTGTTTATGACATGTTCAAGGGTAAATACATCATTTTCTTCCAAAATTGATCCCATTTAACCTATATTGATTCATATCATCCGATTCGAAGTGTTTAGATCATTTAATTTACAAAACCTCTCTCATTTTACCCCGTTTGACTCAAATCAATGTATTTCAAGTGTTTATGACATGTTCAAGGGTAAATACTTCATTTTCTTCCTAAAATTGATCCTATTTGACCTATATTGACTCATATCTTTCGATTCAAAGTGTTTAAGTTATTTTTTACCCAGAACCTATCCCATTTGACCAAGCCTTACTCAAATCAATGTATTTCAAGTGTTTATGACATATTCAAGGGTAAATACATCATTTTTCTACCTAAAATTGATCTTAGTTGACCTATACTTACTCATTTCGTCCGATTCGTATTGTTTAGGTCATTTAATACACAAAACCTATCCTGTTTGACATAGTTTGACTCAAATCTATGTATTTCAAGTGTTTATGACATGTTTAAGGGTAAATACGTCATTTTCTACCATAAATTGATCCCATTTTACCTATATTGACTCATATCATATTATTCGAAGTGGTTAAGTAATTTTATACCAAGAACCTCTCACATTTTATAGAGTTTGAGTCAAATCGATGTATTTCAAGTGTTTATGACATGTTCAAGGGTAAATATGTCATTTTCGACCCAAAACTGATCCCATTTGACCTATATTGACTCATATCGTCCAAGTCAAAGTGTTAAACTCTATTTATACCTCGAACCTCTCCTGTTTGATCGAGTTTGACTTAAATCGATGTATTTTAAGTGTTTATGACATGTTCAAGGGTAAATACGTCATTTTCAACACAAAATCGGTCCCAGTTGACCTATATTGACTCATATTATCTAATTCGAAGGATTTTTGTTATTTAATACCCAAAACCTCTCTTGTTTGACCGAGCTTGACTCAAATGG
Source organism: Dysphania ambrosioides (assembly GCA_026401315.1). Classification (NCBI taxonomy): domain Eukaryota; kingdom Viridiplantae; phylum Streptophyta; class Magnoliopsida; order Caryophyllales; family Amaranthaceae; genus Dysphania; species Dysphania ambrosioides. The sequence continues at coordinate 13,304,302 of CM048671.1, read as the reverse complement.
ATGTATTTCAAGTGTTTATGACTTGTTCAAGGGTAAATAAGTGATTTTCTACCCAAATTGATCTCATTTTACCCATATTGACTCATATCATATTATTCGAAGTTTAAGTCATTTTATACCAAGAACCTCTCACATTTGATCGAGTTTGACTCAAATCGATGTATTTCAAGTGTTTATGATATATTCAACGGTAAATACGTCATTTTCTACCCAATACTGATCCCATTTGACTTAAATTGACTCATATTGTCCGATTCAAAGTGTTTTACTCATTTTATGCCAAGAACCTCTCCCATTTGACCGAGTTTGACTCAAATTGACGTATTTCAAGTGTTTATGAAATGTTCAAAGGTAAATACATAATTTTCTTCCTAAAGATGATCCTATTTGACCTATATTGACTCATAACATTCGATTCGAAGTTTTTAAGTCATTTTTTACCTAGAACCTCTCCCATTTGACAGAGCTTGACTCAAATCAATGTATTTCAAGTGTTTATGACATATTCAAGGGTAAATACATCATTTTTCTACCAAAAATTGATCCTAGTTGACCTATGTTAACTCATTTCATCCGATTCGTATTGATTAGGTCATTAAATATGCAAAACCTCTCTTGTTTGACAGAAATTCACTCAAATCTATGTATTTCAAGTGTTTATAACATGTTCAAGGGTAAATACGTCATTTTCTACCACAAATTGATCCCATTTTACCTATATTGAGTCATATCATATTATTCGAAGTGGTTAAGTAATTTTATACAAAGAACCTCTCACATTTTATAGAGTTTGAGTCAAATCGATGTATTTCAAGTGTTTATGACATGTTCAAGGGTAAATATGTCATTTTCGACCCAAAACTAATCCCATTTGACCTATATTGACTCATATCGTCCAAGTCAAAGTGTTTAACTCTATTTATACCTCGAACCTCTCCTGTTTGACCGAGTTTGATTTAAATCGATGTATTTTTAGTGTTTATGACATGTTCAAGGGTAAATATGTCATTTTCGACACTAAATCGGTCCCATTTGACCTATATTGACTCATATTATCTAATTCGAAGGGTTTACGTTTTTTAATACCCAAAACCTCTCTTGTTTGACCGAGCGTGACTCAGATCGATTTATTTCAAGCGTTTATGACATGTTTAAGGGTAAATACGTCATTTTCTACCCAAAATTGATCCCATTTGACCTATATTAACTCATATCGTCCGATTCAAAAGGATTAGGTTATTGAATACCCAAAATATCTCTCGTTTGATAGAGTTTCACTCAATTGTATGTATTTCAAGTGTTTATGACTTGTTCAAGGGTAAATAAGTCATTTTCTACCCAAATTGATCTCATTTTACCTATATTGACTCATATCATATTATTCGAAGTGTTTAAGTTATTTTATACCAAGAACCTCTCACATTTAATCGAGTTTGACTCAAATCGATGTATTTCAAGTGTTTATGACATATTCAACGGTAAATACGTCATTTTCTACCCAAAACTAATCCCATTTGACTTATATTGACTCATATTGTCCGATTCAAAGTGTTTTACTCATTTTATACCAAGAACATCTCCCAATTGACCGAGTTTGACTCAAATTGAGATATTTCAAGTGTTTATGAAATGTTCAAAGGTAAATACGTAATTTTCTTCCTAAAGTTGATCCTATTTGACTTATATTGACTCATAACATTCGATTCGAAGTTTTTAAGTCATTTTTTACCTAGAACCTCTCCCATTTGACCAAAATTGACTCAAATCAATGTAATTCAAGTGTTTATGACATATTCAAGGGTAAATACATCATTTTTCTACCAAAAATTGATCCTAGTTGACCTATGTTAACTCATTTCATCCGATTCGTATTGCTTAGGTCATTAAATACGCAAAACCTCTCTTTTTTGACCGAGTTTCACTCAAATCTATGTATTTCAAGTGTTTATGACATGTTCAAGGGTAAATACATCATTTTCTTCCAAAATTGATCCCATTTAACCTATATTGATTCATATCATCCGATTCGAAGTGTTTAGATCATTTAATTTACAAAACCTCTCTCATTTTACCCCGTTTGACTCAAATCAATGTATTTCAAGTGTTTATGACATGTTCAAGGGTAAATACTTCATTTTCTTCCTAAAATTGATCCTAATTGACCTATATTAACTCATATCTTTCGATTCAAAGTGTTTAAGTTATTTTTTACCCAAAACCTATCCCATTTGACCAAGCCTTACTCAAATCAATGTATTTCAAGTGTTTATGACATATTCAAGGGTAAATACATCATTTCTCTACCTAAAATTGATCTTAGTTGACCTATACTTACTCATTTCGTCCGATTTGTATTGTTTAGGTCATTTAATACACAAAACCTATCCTGTTTGACATAGTTTGACTCAAATCTATGTATTTCAAGTGTTTATGACATGTTCAAGGGTAAATACGTCATTTTCTACCACAAATTGATCCCATTTTACCTATATTGACTCATATCATATTATTCGAAGTGGTTAAGTAATTTTATACCAAGAACCTCTCACATTTTATAGAGTTTGAGTCAAATCGATGTATTTCAAGTGTTTATGACATGTTCAAGGGTAAATATGTCATTTTCGACCCAAAACTGATCCCATTTGACCTATATTGACTCATATCGTCCAAGTCAAAGTGTTTACCTCTATTTATACCCAGAACCTCACCTGTTTGATCGAGTTTGACTTAAATCGATGTATTTTAAGTGTTTATGACATGTTCAAGGGTAAATACGTCATTTTCAACACAAAATCGGTCCCATTTGACCTATATTGACTCATATTATCTAATTCGAAGGGTTTACGTTATTTAATACCCAAAACCTCTCTTGTTTGACCGAGCTTGACTCAAATCGATTTATTTCAAGCGTTTATGACATGTTTAAGGGTAAATACGTCATTTTCTACCCAAAACTGATCCCATTTGACCTATGTTGACTCATATCGTCCGATTTGAAAGGATTAGGTTATTGAATACCCAAAATATCTCTCGTTTACAAAGTTTCACTCGAATGGATGTATTTCAAGTGTTTATGACTTGTTCAAGGGTAAATAAGTCATTTTCTACCCAAATTGATCTCATTTTACCTATATTGACACATATCATATTATTCGAAGTGTCTAAGTCATTTTATACCAAGAACCTCTCACATTTGCTGGAGTTTGACTCAAATCGATGTATTTCAAGTGTTTATGACATATTCAACGGTAAATACGTCATTTTCTACCCAAAACTGATCCCATTTGACTTATATTGACTCATATTGTCCGATTCAAAGTGTTTTACTCATTTTATACCAAGAACATCTCCCATTTGACCGATTTTGACTCAAATTGAGATATTTCAAGTGATTATGAAATGTTCAAAGGTAAATATGTAATTTTCTTCCTAAAGTTGATCCTATTTGACCTATATTGACTCATAACATTCGATTCGAAGTTTTTAAGTCATTTTTTACCTAGAACCTCTCCCATTTGACCGAGCTTGACTCAAATCAATGTATTTCAAGTGTTTATGACATATTCAAGGGTAAATACATCATTTTTCTACCAAAAATTGATCCTAGTTGACCTATGTTAACTCATTTCATCCGATTCGTATTGTTTAGGTCATTAAATATGCAAAACCTCTCTTTTTTGACCGAGTTTCACTCAAATCTATGTATTTCAAGTGTTTATGACATGTTCAAGGGTAAATACATCATTTTCTTCCAAAATTGATCCCATTTAACCTATATTGATTCATATCATCCGATTCGAAGTGTTTAGATCATTTAATTTACATAACCTCTCTCATTTTACCCCGTTTGACTCAAATCAATGTATTTCAAGTGTTTATGACATGTTCAAGGGTAAATACTTCATTTTCTTCCTAAAATTGATCCTATTTGACCTATATTGACTCATATCTTTCGATTTAAAGTGTTTAAGTTATTTTTTACCCAGAACCTATCCCATTTGACCAAGCCTTACTCAAATCAATGTATTTCAAGTGTTTATGACATATTCAAGGGTAAATACATCATTTTTCTACCAAAAATTGATCTTAGTTGACCTATACTTACTCATTTCGTCCGATTCGTATTGTTTAGGTCATTTAATACACAAAACCTATCCTGTTTGACATAGTTTGACTCAAATCTATGTATTTCAAGTGTTTATGACATGTTTAAGGGTAAATACGTCAATTTCTACCATAAATTGATCCCATTTTACCTATATTGACTCATATCATATTATTCGAAGTGGTTAAGTAATTTTATACCAAGAACCTCTCACATTTTATAGAGTTTGAGTCAAATCGATGTATTTCAAGTGTTTATGACATGTTCAAGGGTAAATATGTCATTTTCGACCCAAAACTGATCCCATTTGACCTATATTGACTCATATCGTCCAAGTCAAAGTGTTTAACTCTATTTATACCTCGAACCTCTCCTATTTGATCGAGTTTGACTTAAATTGATGTATTTTAAGTGTTTATGACATGTTCAAGGGTAAATACGTCATTTTCAACACAAAATCGGTCCCATTTGACCTATATTGACTCTTATTATCTAATTCGAAGGATTTTTGTTATTTAATACCCAAAACCTCTCTTGTTTGACCGAGCTTGACTCAAATGGATGTATTTCAAGTGTTTATGACTTGTTCAAGGGTAAATAAGTGATTTTCTACCCAAATTGATTTCATTTTACCCATATTGACTCATATCATATTATTCGAAGTTTAAGTCATTTTATACCAAGAACCTCTCACATTTGATCGAGTTTGACTCAAATCGATGTATTTCAAGTGTTTATGATATATTCAACGGTAAATACGTCATTTTCTACCCAATACTGATCACATTTGACTTAAATTGACTCATATTGTCCGATTCAAAGTGTTTTACTCATTTTATGCCAAGAACCTCTCCCATTTGACCGAGTTTGACTCAAAATGACGTATTTCAAGTGTTTATGAAATGTTCAAAGGTACATACATAATTTTCTTCCTAAAGTTAATCCTATTTGACCTATATTGACTCATAACATTCGATTCGAAGTTTTTAAGTCATTTTTTACCTAGATTCTCTCCCATTTGACAGAGCTTGACTCAAATCAATGTATTTCAAGTGTTTATGACATATTCAAGGGTAAATACATCATTTTTCTACCAAAAATTGATCCTAGTTGACCTATGTTAACTCATTTCATCCGATTCGTATTGATTAGGTCATTAAATATGCAAAACCTCTCTTGTTTCATAGAGATTCACTCAAATCTATGTATTTGAAGTGTTTATGACACGTTCAAGGGTAAATACGTCATTTTCTACCACAAATTGATCCCATTTTACCTATATTGAGTCATATCAGATTATTCGAAGTGGTTAAGTAATTTTATACAAAGAACCTCTCACATTTTATAGAGTTTGAGTCAAATCGATGTATGTTTATGACATGTTCAAGGGTAAATATGTCATTTTCGACCCAAAACTAATCCCATTTGACCTATATTGACTCATATCGTCCAAGTCAAAGTGTTTAACTCTATTTATACCTCGAACCTCTCCTGTTTGACCGAGTTTGACTTAAATCGATGTATTTTAAGTGTTTATGACATGTTCAAGGGTAAATATGTCATTTTCGACACAAAATCGGTCCCATTTGACCTATATTGACTCATATTATCTAATTCGAAGGGTTTACATTATTTAATACCCAAAACCTCTCTTGTTTGACCGAGCTTGACTCAGATCGATTTATTTCAAGCGTTTATGACATGTTTAAGGGTAAATACGTCATTTTCTACCCAAAATTGATCCCATTTGACCTATATTGACTCATACCGTCCGATTCGAAAGGATTAGGTTATTGAATACCCAAAATATCTCTCGTTTGATAGAGTTTCACTCAATTGTATGTATTTCAAGTGTTTATGACTTGTTCAAGGGTAAGTAAGTCATTTTCTACCCAAATTGATCTCATTTTACCTATATTGACTCATATCATATTATTCGAAGTGTTTAAGTTATTTTATACCAAGAACCTCTCACATTTAATCGAGTTTGACTCAAATCGATGTATTTCAAGTGTTTATGACATATTCAACGGTAAATACGTCATTTTCTACCCAAAACTGATCCCATTTGACTTATATTGACTCATATTGTCCGATTCAAAGTGTTTTACTCATTTTATACCAAGAACATCTCCCATTTGACCGATTTTGACTCAAATTGAGATATTTCAAGTGATTATGAAATGTTCAAAGGTAAATATGTAATTTTCTTCCTAAAGTTGATCCTATTTGACCTATATTGACTCATAACATTCGATTCGAAGTTTTTAAGTCATTTTTTACCTAGAACCTCTCCCATTTGACCGAGCTTGACTCAAATCAATGTATTTCAAGTGTTTATGACATATTCAAGGGTAAATACATCATTTTTCTACCAAAAATTGATCCTAGTTGACCTATGTTAACTCATTTCATCCGATTCGTATTGTTTAGGTCATTAAATATGCAAAACCTCTCTTTTTTGACCGAGTTTCACTCAAATCTATGTATTTCAAGTGTTTATGACATGTTCAAGGGTAAATACATCATTTTCTTCCAAAATTGATCCCATTTAACCTATATTGATTCATATCATCCGATTCGAAGTGTTTAGATCATTTAATTTACATAACCTCTCTCATTTTACCCCGTTTGACTCAAATCAATGTATTTCAAGTGTTTATGACATGTTCAAGGGTAAATACTTCATTTTCTTCCTAAAATTGATCCTATTTGACCTATATTGACTCATATCTTTCGATTTAAAGTGTTTAAGTTATTTTTTACCCAGAACCTATCCCATTTGACCAAGCCTTACTCAAATCAATGTATTTCAAGTGTTTATGACATATTCAAGGGTAAATACATCATTTTTCTACCAAAAATTGATCTTAGTTGACCTATACTTACTCATTTCGTCCGATTCGTATTGTTTAGGTCATTTAATACACAAAACCTATCCTGTTTGACATAGTTTGACTCAAATCTATGTATTTCAAGTGTTTATGACATGTTTAAGGGTAAATACGTCAATTTCTACCATAAATTGATCCCATTTTACCTATATTGACTCATATCATATTATTCGAAGTGGTTAAGTAATTTTATACCAAGAACCTCTCACATTTTATAGAGTTTGAGTCAAATCGATGTATTTCAAGTGTTTATGACATGTTCAAGGGTAAATATGTCATTTTCGACCCAAAACTGATCCCATTTGACCTATATTGACTCATATCGTCCAAGTCAAAGTGTTTAACTCTATTTATACCTCGAACCTCTCCTATTTGATCGAGTTTGACTTAAATTGATGTATTTTAAGTGTTTATGACATGTTCAAGGGTAAATACGTCATTTTCAACACAAAATCGGTCCCATTTGACCTATATTGACTCTTATTATCTAATTCGAAGGATTTTTGTTATTTAATACCCAAAACCTCTCTTGTTTGACCGAGCTTGACTCAAATGGATGTATTTCAAGTGTTTATGACTTGTTCAAGGGTAAATAAGTGATTTTCTACCCAAATTGATTTCATTTTACCCATATTGACTCATATCATATTATTCGAAGTTTAAGTCATTTTATACCAAGAACCTCTCACATTTGATCGAGTTTGACTCAAATCGATGTATTTCAAGTGTTTATGATATATTCAACGGTAAATACGTCATTTTCTACCCAATACTGATCACATTTGACTTAAATTGACTCATATTGTCCGATTCAAAGTGTTTTACTCATTTTATGCCAAGAACCTCTCCCATTTGACCGAGTTTGACTCAAAATGACGTATTTCAAGTGTTTATGAAATGTTCAAAGGTACATACATAATTTTCTTCCTAAAGTTAATCCTATTTGACCTATATTGACTCATAACATTCGATTCGAAGTTTTTAAGTCATTTTTTACCTAGATTCTCTCCCATTTGACAGAGCTTGACTCAAATCAATGTATTTCAAGTGTTTATGACATATTCAAGGGTAAATACATCATTTTTCTACCAAAAATTGATCCTAGTTGACCTATGTTAACTCATTTCATCCGATTCGTATTGATTAGGTCATTAAATATGCAAAACCTCTCTTGTTTCATAGAGATTCACTCAAATCTATGTATTTGAAGTGTTTATGACACGTTCAAGGGTAAATACGTCATTTTCTACCACAAATTGATCCCATTTTACCTATATTGAGTCATATCAGATTATTCGAAGTGGTTAAGTAATTTTATACAAAGAACCTCTCACATTTTATAGAGTTTGAGTCAAATCGATGTATGTTTATGACATGTTCAAGGGTAAATATGTCATTTTCGACCCAAAACTAATCCCATTTGACCTATATTGACTCATATCGTCCAAGTCAAAGTGTTTAACTCTATTTATACCTCGAACCTCTCCTGTTTGACCGAGTTTGACTTAAATCGATGTATTTTAAGTGTTTATGACATGTTCAAGGGTAAATATGTCATTTTCGACACAAAATCGGTCCCATTTGACCTATATTGACTCATATTATCTAATTCGAAGGGTTTACATTATTTAATACCCAAAACCTCTCTTGTTTGACCGAGCTTGACTCAGATCGATTTATTTCAAGCGTTTATGACATGTTTAAGGGTAAATACGTCATTTTCTACCCAAAATTGATCCCATTTGACCTATATTGACTCATACCGTCCGATTCGAAAGGATTAGGTTATTGAATACCCAAAATATCTCTCGTTTGATAGAGTTTCACTCAATTGTATGTATTTCAAGTGTTTATGACTTGTTCAAGGGTAAATAAGTCATTTTCTACCCAAATTGATCTCATTTTACCTATATTGACTCATATCATATTATTCGAAGTGTTTAAGTTATTTTATACCAAGAACCTCTCACATTTAATCGAGTTTGACTCAAATCGATGTATTTCAAGTGTTTATGACATATTCAACGGTAAATACGTCATTTTCTACCCAAAACTGATCCCATTTGACTTATATTGACTCATATTGTCCGATTCAAAGTGTTTTACTCATTTTATACCAAGAACATCTCCCAATTGACCGAGTTTGACTCAAATTGAGATATTTCAAGTGTTTATGAAATGTTCAAAGGTAAATACGTAATTTTCTTCCTAAAGTTGATCCTATTTGACTTATATTGACTCATAACATTCGATTCGAAGTTTTTAAGTCATTTTTTACCTAGAACCTCTCCCATTTGACCAAAATTGACTCAAATCAATGTATTTCAAGTGTTTATGACATATTCAAGGGTAAATACATCATTTTTCTACCAAAAATTGATCCTAGTTGACCTATGTTAACTCATTTCATCCGATTCGTATTGATTAGGTCATTAAATATGCAAAACCTCTCTTTTTTGACCGAGTTTCACTCAAATCTATGTATTTCAAGTGTTTATGACATGTTCAAGGGTAAATACATCATTTTCTTCCAAAATTGATCCCATTTAACCTATATTGATTCATATCATCCGATTCGAAGTGTTTAGATCATTTAATTTACAAAACCTCTCTCATTTTACCCCGTTTGACTCAAATCAATGTATTTCAAGTGTTTATGACATGTTCAAGGGTAAATACTTCATTTTCTTCCTAAAATTGATCCTATTTAACCTATATTGACTCATATCTTTCGATTTAAAGTGTTTAAGTTATTTTTTACCCAAAACCTATACCATTTGACCAAGCCTTACTCAAATCAATGTATTTCAAGTGTTTATGACATATTCAAGGGTAAATACATCATTTTTCTACCTAAAATTGATCTTAGTTGACCTATACTTACTCATTTCGTCTGATTTGTATTGTTTAGGTCATTTAATACACAAAACCTATCCTGTTTGACATAGTTTGACTCAAATCTATGTATTTCAAGTGTTTATGACATGTTTAAGGGTAAATACGTCATTTTCTACCACAAATTGATCCCATTTTACCTATATTGACTCATATCATATTATTCGAAGTGGTTAAGTAATTTTATACCAAGAACCTCTCACATTTTATAGAGTTTGAGTCAAATCGATGTATTTCAAGTGTTTATGACATGTTCAAGGGTAAATATGTCATTTTCGACCCAAAACTGATCCCATTTGACCTATATTGACTCATATCGTCCAAGTCAAAGTGTTTACCTCTATTTATACCTAGAACCTCTCCTGTTTGACCGAGTTTGACTTAAATCGATGTATTTTAAGTGTTTATGACATGTTCAAGGGTAAATACGTCATTTTCAACACAAAATCGGTCCCATTTGACCTATATTGACTCATATTATCTAATTCGAAGGGTTTACGTTATTTAATACCAAAAACCTCTCTTATTTGACCGAGATTGACTCAAATCGATTTATTTCAAGCGTTTATGACATGTTTAAGGGTAAATACGTCATTTTCTACCCAAAATTGATCCCATTTGACCTATGTTGACTCATATCGTCCGATTCGAAAGGATTAGGTTATTGAATACCCAAAATATCTCTCGTTTACAAAGTTTCACTCAAATGGATGTATTTCAAGTGTTTATGACTTGTTCAAGGGTAAATAAGTCATTTTCTACCCAAATTGATCTCATTTTACCTATATTGACACATATCATATTATTCGATGTGTTTAAGTCATTTTATACCAAGAACCTCTCACATTTGACGGAGTTTGACTCAAATCGATGTATTTCAAGTGTTTATGACATATTCAACGGTAAATACGTCATTTTCTACCCAAAACTGATCCCATTTGACTTATATTGACTCATATTGTCCGATTCAAAGTGTTTTACTCATTTTATACCAAGAACATCTCCCATTTGACCGATTTTGACTCAAATTGAGATATTTCAAGTGATTATGAAATGTTCAAAGGTAAATACGTAATTTTCTTCCTAAAGTTGATCTTATTTGACCTATATTGACTCATAACATTCGATTCGAAGTGTTTAAGTCATTTTTTACCTAGAACCTCTCCCATTTGACCGAGCTTGACTCAAATCAATGTATTTCAAGTGTTTATGACATATTCAAGGGTAAATGCATCATTTTTCTACTAAAAATTGATCCTAGTTGACCTATGTTAACTCATTTCATCCGATTCGTATTGTTTAGGTCATTAAATACGCAAATCCTCTCTTGCTTGACCGAGTTTCACTCAAATCTATGTATTTTAAGTGTTTATGACATGTTCAAGGGTAAATACATCATTTTCTTTTAAAATTGATCCCATTTAACCTATATTGATTCATATCATCCGATTCAAAGTGTTTAGTTCATTTAATTTACAAAACCTCTCTCATTTTACCCTGTTTGACTCAAATCAGTGTATTTCAAGTGTTTATGACATGTTCAAGGGTAAATACTTCATTTTCTTCCTAAAATTGATCCTATTTGACCTATATTGACTCATATCTTTCGATTCAAAGTGTTTAAGTTATTTTTTACGTAGAACCTATCCCATTTGACCAAGCCTTACTCAAATCAATGTATTTCAAGTGTTTATGACATATTCAAGGGTAAATATATCATTTTTCTACCTAAAATTGATCTTAGTTGACATATACTTACTCATTTCGTCCGATTCGTATTGTTTAGGTCATTTAATACACAAAACCTATCTTGTTTGACCGAGTTTGACTAAAATCTATGTATTTCAAGTGTTTATGACATGTTCAAGGGTAAATACATCATTTTCTACCACAAATTGATCCCATTTTACCTATATTGACTCATATTATATTATTGGAAGTGGTTAAGTAATTTTATACCAAGAACCTCTCACATTTTAAAGAGTTTGACTAAAATCGATGTATTTCAAGTGTTTATGTCATGATCAAGGGTAAATATGTCATTTTCGATCCAAAACTGATCCCATTTGACCTATATTGACTCATATCGTCCAAGTCAAAGTGTTTAACTCTATTTATACCTAGAACCTCTCCTGTTTGACCAAGTTTGACTTAAATCGATGTATTTTAAGTGTTTATGACATGTTCAAGGGTAAATACGTCATTTTCAACACAAAATCGGTCCCATTTGACCTATATTGACTCATATTATCTAATTCGAAGGGTTTACGTTATTTAATACCCAAAACCTCTCTTGTTTGACCAACTTGACTCAAATCTATTTATTTCAAGCGTTTATGACATGTTTAAGGGTAAATACGTCATTTTCTACCCAAAATTGATCCCATTTGACCTATATTGACTCATATCGTCCGATTCGAAAGGATTAGGTCATTGAATACCCAAAATATCTCTCGTTTGACAGAGTTTCACTCAAATGGATGTATTTCAAGTGTTTATGACTTGTTCAAGGGTAAAGAAGTCATTTTCTACCCAAATTGATCTCATTTTACCTATATTGACTCATATCATATTATTCGAAGTGTTTAAGTTATTTTATACCAAGAACCTCTCACATTTAATCGAGTTTGACTCAAATCGATGTATTTCAAGTGTTTATGACATATTCAACGGTAAATACGTCATTTTTCTACCAAAAATTGATCCTAGTTGACCTATGTTAACTCATTTCATCCGATTCGTATTGTTTAGGTCATTAAATACGCAAAACCTCTCTTGCTTGACCGAGTTTCACTCAAATCTATGTATTTCAAGTGTTTATGACATGTTCAAGGGTAAATACATCATTTTCTTCCAAAATTGATCCCATTTAACCTATATTGATTCATATCATCCGATTCAAAGTGTTTAGTTCATTTAATTTACAAAACCTCTCTCATTTTACCCCATTTGACTCAAATTAGTGTATTTCAAGTGTTTATGACATGTTCAACGGTAAATACTTCATTTTCTTCCTAAAATTGATCCTATTTGACCAATATTGACTCATATCTTTCGATTCAAAGTGTTGAAGTTATTTTTTACCTAGAACCTATCCCATTTGACCACGCCTTACTCAAATCAATGTATTTCAAGTGTTTATGACATATTCAAGGGTAAATACATCATTTTTCTACCTAAAATTGATCTTAGTTGACCTATACATACTCATTTCATCCAATTCGTATTGTTTAGGGCATTTAATAAACAAAACCTATCTTGTTTGACCGAGTTTGACTCAAATCTATGTATTTCAAGTGTTTATGACATGTTCAAGGGTAAATACATCATTTTCTACCACAAATTGATCCCATTTTACCTATATTGACTCATATCATATTATTCGAAGTGGTTAAGTAATTTTATACCAAGAACCTCTCCCATTTTATAGAGTTTGAATCAAATCGATGTATTTCAAGTGTTTATGACATGTTCAAGGGTAAATATGTCATTTTCGACCCAAAACTGATCCCATTTGACCTATATTGACTCATATAGTCCAAGTCAAAGTGTTTAACTCTATTTATACCTAGAACCTCTCCCGTTTGACCGAGTTTGACTTAAATCGATGTATTTTAAGTGTTTATGACATGTTCAAGGGTAAATATGTCATTTTTGACCCAAAACTAATCCCATTTGACCTATATTGACTCATATTATCTAATTTAGAGGGTTTATGTTATTTAATACCCAAAACCTCTCTTGTTTGACCGAGCATGACTCAAATCGATTTATTTCAAGCGTTTATGACATATTTAAGGGTAAATATGTCATTTTCTATCCAAAATTGATCCCATTTGACCAATATTGACTCATATCGTCCGATTCGAAAGGATTAGGTCATTGAATACCCAAAATATCTCTCGTTTGATAGAGTTTCACTCAAATAGATGTATTTCAAGTGTTTATGACATGTTTAAGGGTAAATACGTCATTTTCTACCCAAAATTGATCCCATTTGACCTATATTGACTCATATCATCCGATTCGAAAGTATTAGGTCATTGAATACCCAAAATATTTTTCGTTTGATAGAGTTTCACTCAAATGGATGTATTTCAAGTGTGTATGACTTGTTCAAGGGTAAATAAGTCATTTTCTACACAAAATTGATGTCATTTTACCTATATTGACTCATATCATATTATTCGAAGTGTTTAAGTCATTTTATACCAAGAACCTCTCACATTTGATCGAGTTTGACTCAAATCGATGTATTTCAATTGTTTATGACATATTCAACGGTAAATACGTCATTTTCTACCAGAAACTGATCCCATTTGACTTATATTGACTCATATTGTCCGATTCAAAGTGTTTTACTCATTTTATACCAAGAACATCTCCCATTTGACCGAGTTTGACTCAAATTGATATATTTCAAGTGTTTATGAAATGTTCAAAGGTAAATACGTAATTTTCTTCCTAAAGTTGATCCGATTTGACCTATATTGACTCATAACATTCGATTCGAAGTGTTTAAGTCATTTTTTACCTAGAACCTCTCCCATTTGACCGATATTCAAGGGTAAATACATCATTATTCTACCAAAAATTGATCCTAGTTGACCTATATTAACTCATTTCATCTGATTTGTATTGTTTAGGTCATTTAATATGCAAAACCTCTCTTGTTTGACCGAGTTTCACTCAAATCTATTTATTTCAAGTGTTTATGACATGTTCAAGGGTAAATACATCATTTTCTTCCAAAATTGATCCCATTTAACCTATATTGATTCATATCATCCGATTCGAAGTGTTTAGATCATTTAATTTACAAAACCTCTCTCATTTTACCGCATTTGACTCAAATCAATGTATTTCAAGTGTTTATGACATATTCAAGGGTAAATACTTCATTTTTTTCCTAAAATTGATCCTATTTGACCTATATGGACTCATATCTCTCGATTCAAAGTATTTAAGTTATTTTTTACCCAGAACCTATCCCATTTGACCAAGCCTTACTCAAATCAATGTATTTCAAGTGTTTATGACATATTTAAGGGTAAATACATCATTTTTCTACCTAAAATTGATCTTAGTTGACCTATACTAACTCATTTTGTCCGATTCATATTGTTTAGGTCATTTAATACACAAAACCTATCTTGTTTGACCGAGTTTGACTCAAATCTATGTATTTCAAGTATTTATAACATGTTCAAGGGTAAATACGTCATTTTCTACCACAAATTGATCCCATTTTACCTATATTGACTCATATCATATTATTCGAAGTGGTTAAGTAATTTTATACCAAGAACCTCTCACATTTTATAGAGTTTGACTCAAATCAATGTATTTCAAGTGTTTATGACATGTTCAAGGGTAAATATGTCATTTTCAACCCAAAACTGATCCCATTTGACCTATATTGACTCATATAGTCCAAGTCAAAGTGTTTAACTCTATTTATACTTAGAACCTCTCCTGTTTGACCGAGTTTGACTTAAATCGATGTATTTTAAGCGTTTATGACATGTTCAAGGGTAAATACGTCATTTTCAACACAAAATCGGTCCCATTTGACCTATATTGACTCATTTTATCTAATTCGAAGGGTTTACGTTATTTAATACCCAAAACTTCTCCCATGTGACCGAGTTTGACTCAAATCGATGTATTTTAAGTGTTTATGACATGTTCAAGGGTAAATGTGTAATTTTCTACCAAAAATTATTCCTATTTGATCTATTTTGACTCTTATTGTCAAATTCGATGTGTTTAGGTCATTCAATACACATAATATCTCCCATTTAACCGAGTTTGACTCAAATCGACGTATTTCAACTGTTTATGACATGTTTAAGGGTAAATACGTCATTTCTGCACAAAATTGATAATATATTTTACCTATATTGACTCATATTAATGTATTTCAAGTGTTTAAGTCATTTTACACCAAGAACCTATCCCATTTGACCGAGTTTGACTCAAATCGATGTATTTTAAGTGTTTATGACATGTTCAAGGGTAAATACGTTTTTTTTCTACCCAAAGTTGATCTTAGGTTACATAAATTGACTCATATCGTCCGATTCCAAGTGTTTAGGTCATTTAATACACAAAACCTCTCCCATTTGACTGAGTTTAACTCAAATCGATGTATTGACTCAAATCATCTAATTTGAAGTGTTTAGGTCATTTACTACACAAAACCTCTCCCATTTGACCGTGCTTGACTCAAATCTATGTATTTCAAGTGTTTATGACATGTTCAACTGTAAATACGTCATTTTCTACCCAAAACTGATCCTATTTGACCTATATTCACCCATATTGACTGATTCGAAATGTTTAAGTTATTTTATACCCTAAACCTCTCCCATTTGACTGAGTTTGGCTCAAATCGATGTATTTCAATTGTTTATGACATGTTCAAGGGTAAATATGTAATTATTTACCCAAAATTGATCCTATTTGACCTATTTTGACTCATATCGTCCGATTCGAAGTGTTAAGGTCATTCAATACACAAAACATCTCCCATTTGATCGAGTTTGACTCAAATCGACGTATTTCAACTTTTTATGACATGTTCAAGGGTAAATACGTCATTTTCTGCCCAAAATTTTTCATAAATTTTACCTATATTGACTCATATCAATGTATTTCAAGTGTTTAAGTCATTATCTACCAAGAACCTCTCCCATTTGACCGAGTTTAATGCAAATCGATGTATTTTAAGTGTTTATGACATGTTCAAGGGTAAATACGCCGTTTTTTTTGACCCAAAGTTGATCCGAGGTTACCACAAATGACTCATATTGTCCAATTCAAACTGTTTAGGTCATTTAATATACAAAACCTTTCCCATTTGACCCAGTTTAACTCAAATCGTTGTATTTTAAGTGTTTATGACATGATCAAGAGTAAATACGTCTTTTTTCTACCCAAAATTGAACCTAGTTGACCTATATTAACGCATATCATCCGAATCGTAATGTTTTAACGCATATCGTCCGAATAGTAGTGTTTTGGTCATTTTATACACAAAACGTCTCCTTATTGACCGAGTTTGACTCAAATTGATGTATTTCAAGTGTTTATGACAAGTTCAAGATTAAATACGTCATTTTCTGTCCAAAATTAATCCTCTTTGACCTATATTGACTCCTATCGTCCGATTCAAAGTTTTTACGTCATTAAATACACAAAACCTCTCCCATTTGACCTGCTTTGACTCAAATCCATGGATTTCAAGTGTTTATGACATGTTCAAGGGTAAATACGTCATTTTCTACCCAAATCTGATCCCGTTTCACCTATATTGACTCATATTGTCTCATTTGAACTATTTAGGTCATTTACTACACAAAACCTCTCCCACTTAACCGTGCTTGACTCAAATCGATGTATTTTAAGTGTCTATGACATGTTAACTATAAATACGTCATTTTCTACCCAAAACTGATCCTATGTTACCTATATTCACTCATATTATCCCACTCAAAATATTTAAGTTATTTTATACCCAAAACCTCTCCCATTTTACCGAGTTTGACTCAAATCGATGTATTTCAAGTGTTTATGACATGTTCAAGGGTAAATATGTAATTTTCTACCCAAAATTGTTCCTATTTGATCTATTTTGACTTTTATCATCAGATTCGAAGTGTTTAGGTCATTCAATACACATATCATCTCCCATTTGACCGAGTTTGACTCAAATCGACGTATTTCAACTGTTTATGACATGTTCAAGGGTAAATACGTCATTTTCTGCCAAATATTGATCATAGATTTTACCTATATTGACTAATATAGATGTATTTCAAGTGTTTAAGTCATTATATACCAAGAACCTCTCCTATTTGACCGAGTTTGACACAAATCGATGTAATTTAAGTGTTTATGACATGTTCAAAGGTAAATATGTATTTTTTCTACCCAAAGTTGATTCTAGGTTACCACAATTGACTCATATCATCCATTTCAAAGTGTTTAGGTCATTTAATACACAAAACCTTTCCCATTTGACCCAGTTTAACTCAAATTGATGTATTTCAAGTGTTTATGACATGATTAAGAGTAAATACGTCTATTTTCTACCCAAAATTGAACCTAGTTGATCTATATTAACGCATATCGTCCGAATCGTAGTGTTTTGGTCATTTAATACACAAAACCTCTCCTAATTGACCGAGTTTGACTCAAATTGATGTATTTCAAGTGTTTCTGACAAGTTCAAGATTAAATACGTCATTTTCTGTCCAAAATTAATCATCTTTGACCTATATTGACTCCTATCATCCGATTCAAAGTTTTTACGTCATTAAATACACAAAACCTCTCCCATTTTTCCTTATTTGACTCAAATCCATGCATTTCAAGTGTTTATGACATGTTCAAGGGTAAATACGTCATTTTCTACCCAAATCTGATCCCATTTCACCTATATTGACACATATTGTCTTATTTGAACTATTTAGGTCATTTACTACACAAAACCTTTCCCACTTGACTGTGCTTGACTCAAATCGATGTATTTCAAGTGTTTATGACATTTTCAACTGTAAATACTCCATTTTCTACCCAAAACTGATCCTATTTGACCTATATTCACTCATATTATCCGATTCAAAATATTTAAGTTAATTTATACCCAAAACCTCTCCCATTTGACCGCATTTGACTCAAATTGATGTATTTAAAGTGTTTATGACATGTTTAAGGGTAAATATGTAATTTTCTACCCAAAATTGATCCTATTTGACCTTTTTTGACTCATGTCGTCCGATTCAAAGTGTTTAGGTCATTCAATACACAAAACATCTCCCGTTTGACCGAGTTTGACTCAAATTGACGTATTTCAACTGTTTATGACATGTTCAAGGGTAAATACGTCTTTTTCTACCCAAATTTTTTCATAGATTTTACCTTTATTGACTCAAATCGATGTATTTCAAGTGCTTAAGTCATTATTGATGTTCAAAGGAGCTGCGTTCCAAGTCAAGAGTTTGGATACGCATATCATAGCTTGGGCATGCGTTCCAAGTCACTCTCGAAGAACCCATAAACTCTAGAAGCCACTAGGCACTTCAAAGGAGCTGTTCAGCAAGGTTTAGGTTCAGATTCGACCGAATCTAACATCCATTCGGTCGAATGTAGACAGGGATTCAAGCACATAAATCAAGCTCTCGGGAATAGCCGAATGAAGACTCATTCGGCCGAATCAAGACACATTCGGCCGAATCAAGGCACATTCAGCCGAATGGTTCCACTCATTCGGCCGAATGGTGGACAGATTGCACAAATGCCAAGCTTCTGTTTTAGGCGAATTGCCACACCATTCGTCTGAATGGCCAACCATTTGGCTGAATACCCTATTCATTCGGCCGAATGGCCTTCTTTCCCGCAGATTTTGGTTCTTTTTTTAGTCGGCGCTTGAGGGTTTTTCCTAGGGTTTTACTCCTTTTGTCCCTAGGGTAAAAATACCCTCTTTCTCCGTACATAACCTTATGCCTACTTTGAGAGCTCTTGTGCCTCAACCTAGAACATCACTTTAAAGCTTTTCATTTCTTTCATGCATTAGTTTAGATTTACAGCTTTCATTGTTCTCGTTTTCAAGCTTTGTATTTCCGATTCGGTTTCTCTTTCGTTCAAGTAGTTTCATTTATGCAAGGTATTGTTTCTTTTCTGTTTTAGTTCTTTTAATGCTTTCAAGTATTGTTTTTCTTAATTTCATTCCTTTAGATATTATCGTTGTTTCATTTACAGTTTTGATAGAGTAGTTGTCGGTTTAGTTATAGTTCTTAGTTTTCGTTCTTTTGTTCATTTGCATTCAATTCGTTCATACTTTCAATCATGTCTTTTATTACTCTGTGTGAGTAGTCTTCTTAGGGGTTTGATTGGTGAAACCCTAGGTTGGCTCGTTCTTCATGTGTAGAGTTAGGATTTGAGATTGTTAATGATTGATTGACTGATATTCGATGCGAATCTTGTCCTGCCACTCCTTTGGAGACATCGGGCGATTATAGGTCGTTCGTGTGATTTATAGGGTCACAAACTTCCTCTCGTCATCTTGAGTGTCATGATTCATTGTTGACTGATTTCTCTTAATTTAGCGTATTGATAGTTTGATTGTCCTTCCTAGGGTGGAACTAATCTATCCCCGTTTTCCCTTCATAGCATAACATCTTTTAAGTTCTTACTTTCCTTTTCTGTTATTAGTATAATTCTATCACATATCCAAATAACTCCTTTACATCAAGTCTATAAACTATCGCCCCTTATCCTTGTGGTTCGATCCCTGACTTACCACTACACTAGTTGTAGTAGTATTAGGGTGATTATAAATTTAGTTTGCATAACTATTCTTTTAGTCAAACGACCTAAATGAACGGTTATCAAAATGGCGCCGTTGCCGGGGACAAGGTGTAGTGTTTAGATTATAGCCTTGGTGTAATTTATTTTTGTTTTATATATTTTATTGTCTTTTAATCTGCTTGTCAGTGCTTACATTTGGTTTCTAGTGTTGTTTGCATACCCTATAGCACACGTCGATCAAACCAACAACTAGAACCATACGACCCTAAGGTTCAACGCAACAAACGGAGAATTCCAACTCAAACCTCATCGCAACCAAATACCTCAAACCACACTACACCACCAATGGACGAAAACCACCAACAACTATTTGGTCAATTTGGGACGCCTGGTTCCCAAGAATTTCAAGGAGGTGTAGTGTTACCCGTAGCCCCGAACCCTTACTACATACATCCTCAATTCACTCGGATGGTGAAAGAGACCCCTTTTTGCGGTTTGAGAAATGAATGCCCTCTCCAACGCTTGGAAGCATTCTCAAATATTTGCGGTCTCATACCTCCATGCCCCAATAGCACGGATTATGTACGGATGCATTTATTTCACTTGAGTTTATCTGGTGATGCTTGGGATTAGTATAAATGCTTAGAGCCCAACTCAATCATTAATTGGGCTTAATTAAAGACAGCATTTCTAGAAAGGTTCTATCCCATAGTTCGAACGCAGGATTGGCGTAAGAAAATTGCGTCATTCACTCAAGAGGATGATGAGAACCTTAGTGCCACTTGGAGTCGGTTTAAGAGAATGATAAGAGCATGCCCCCATCATGAGTACAGGGAGAACCATCTCAATACATTCTTCTATGATGGTCTAAATGACTCCACCAAGGCACTCCTAGACTCGGCTGTTGGTGGCCAACTTTCGAAAGTCCCATGCAATCAAGTGAGGGCTAAGATTGAGAAGGTTGCTAAAAATAGCTCTTGGGGAGGAGCAAGGAGTAGTGGATTACCGAAAGGAGGAATAGATTCAAGCAACTTGGACATGATTACTTCAAAAATCGAGGCGATCATGGATAAGAAGCTGTCCAAGTTCAAATACACCCAAGGTAGCTCTAATGTATCATCAATTAAAGAGACGCCCTTTTCATGTAGAATCTGTGGGGGCACCAATCATAATACATCATATTGTGGGGGCGCAAATTCTGAGCACATAGCGGCTGTTAACTACGGGGGGTATAACCAAGAAGGAACCCCAATTATGAACTATGATGGATACGGGTACAATCCCAACTATGTGGCAGCTGTGGGATATGGTGGTCAAAACCAAGGGTTTTCTCAGCAAGGTCCTTACAATAACAAACCCTTTATACCTACCTTCAATCCGAATTCTAGCCAAGGAAACTCCTCCCAAGGGTATAATTCCAACATTCAAGCGAATAGGAGTTTTCCTAGGCCGAATGGGAATAGGCCATACCCTCCAATGCCAAGACCCAATACCAACCTACCCTATCCATTTGTACAGCCTCAACCAAACCCGCCTCCAACAAATGAATTCCTTTCCACCCAAGTGAACTCCCTCGCGCAGCAAAACCAAACCCTCTCGCACATCAATCAAACTTTGATGAATCAAATGCAACAACTTCAGGCGTAGCAGAAGTTGTTTGAATCACAGCTTTTGCAAATGGCTAGTCCACCCCCACCATTGCCATTTCCTTCTTACCCCCAACAAAACCCATCCACCCAGCCTCCACCACAAAACTCTCCTGACTCTTACCCTAAGCATCACACCTGTAAGGCGATCTTCCTAGGATCTGGAACCTCACATCCTTCTCAAGCTGTAGCCAATGGAGATGATTCAGGGGAAGATCCCTCGAAGGGAAGTGGTTGTCTAAGAGAAATTGGGCACAAGGAAAACCTTGAGGGAAGAGGAGAAAAGGAGGGTGGTGAAGAAATTAAGGGGCACAATGTCAAAATCAATGGGTATGAGGGGAAGAAGAACGATGAAGATGAGAGATGGAGGGAGATACAGGAAAGGAGGAAACTCGAGTGTCTACATGCTCCACCTCTACCTTTTCCTTACAAAAAGGTAGAGAGGCAACTTCAAGAAAAAATTCTTAAATTCCTAGAGCATATGCGACAGCTTGAAATGAAAATACCATTCCTAGAGGCCATGGAGAAAATGCCGCAATATGCTACGTATCTAAAAACCCTCCTAAGGAACAAGAGAAAGCTTGAGGGCAAAGTGATTAGTTTTCCAGAGCAAGTAAGTGCCATCATTCAGGGCACATGGGCAAAGAAAGAAAAAGCTAGAGGACCCTTTGTGCTCCCAGTCACCCTTGGAAAACTCAATTCTAAGGGAGCACTCGCTGACCTTGGGGCCTCCATTAGCCTAATGCCAATGTCCATCGCCAAGAAACTCACTTTCGACCTCAAGCCATCACAGAAAATAATCCAGCTGGCCGACCGTAGTATAAAAGTGTCATATGGGGAGTTTAAGGACCTTCTGATCCAAGTAGGGAACATAGTAGTACCATGTGACTTCGTGGTGCTTGATATGGCCGAGGATCCTTATACTCCTCTCATCTTAGGGAGGGATGCTTTGAAGACTTTGGGTGCCCTGATCGACTGTGAATCAGAGACTATAACCGTTAGGGTAGCCCACGAGAAGGTTGTGTTTGCCTTTTCTAAATCTTCAAAGGAGCCCATGGTCGAGCGGATTTGTTCCTTTGGGGTGGTCGAGAATGATGATGCAAAAGAAGTCAAGAGGTGTAGTGTTTCTGTTGCTCTAATAACAGTTAAGGTATCGGATAAGGAGGACGCGCAAAAATGTCTTATTTTTGGGGTTGCAAATGGAATTGCTCCGCCAACGGAGACGTATTATAAATCTGAGGGAACTGACAAGCCAGCCCGTAAACGGAAAAGGGCTAGAAAAAGGAAAAAAAGACTAATGGCTCCACCCTGGCTTGGAGGAGCCCTGCATTCTAACCCACCTCCAGATGACCCTGGTTCTCCATTGCTTACTTCCGCCACTACGGGTCGGTGGAGAGTTTTGACTCCCCACGCTGGAGGTGATGGTGATGCTAGGAGTGAATCCACTCCTACGGCAGGTATAATTTCTTTGTTTTCTTTTTCTGTATAAATTTGTGCCTAAATGTGTCGAACTTACCCACGTTAAACAAAAGTACTTACGGGAGATAACCCGGTGTTTTTTTGTTTGTTTATTTGTATAGCAACATGTTGATCCTTATGTTTTGATGATGACCCAAAGCAAACTTGACTAATGTCTTTGTTAAGTTCCTGTGCATTACTGAGTTCCTGCGTAGGAACACACTGAGTTCCTGTGTAGGAACACAACTGAGCAGTGAAGAGAAGATGCAGCAGCCTTAACGGAACAAGAAGCTATTCAAGCCATGCATCACATTGTTCCTGAGTAGGAACAAGAGGAGAACCACTTGAAGTTGCTGAGCTGAAACTTCATAGAAGTGAAGACATAAAGACTAAATCGAGTTTAGGATTTATGTAAGTGTAAAGGAACTTAGGTAATGGGAACTTGATTAGGAACTCATCTTGACATGAACTAAAACGTCAGTTTATTAAAAAGCTTAAGAAAATTTATTTATTCTGTTCTACTTAAAAAATGGGATTTAATAAAATCTGCTTTAGTAAAAAGATTTTATTATTATTGGAAAATAAGTTTTAAGATAATATTTTACAAAAAGATTTTTTATCATTTTGAAAAATATATCCTAAATTCCAAGATTATCTTTTTGCTACTTAACTGATGATATTAAACGTGCATTTTGTTGGCGAGATTTTAGGAAAACATTCAAAGTTTTCTGGAAACTTGGAAAGCACTCACCCCACGTTTCTCGCAACTGCTTGGTCATGGGAACGTGTCCTAAAATCAAGGAAACTTGGCAGTTGTGGGAAAAGTGGAGAGTCAGTTAAGAGATCATGTTTTTCTATAAATTCAGACTTGATTTTTCAAGTGAAATAACACAGACCAACAATATATTTTCTCAAGAGCTTTCAAACGCTTATCCTTGAGTAGAGTTCCCAAGTTCCTAATTACTTCCTCTTGCACATAGAGTAAATTTTACAGAGTTGTAATTGGGAGAAGGGGTTGAGTGAACCTTGTAGTGAGACTTGAGTGAGTCTAGAGTGTGAGTTTCAGAGTAGAAACTAGAGAAAGAGAGAGCACTACAATTGAGGGATTGTAGTGGGGAACTTAAGTTTGTAGAGGAACTTAAGTTGAGAAGAGTTCCATAGGTTGTAACTGAGTTGTTGCCCTATTAGTGAAAGTGTGTTAAAATCCCGAGTGGGTCGTGGTCTTTCTCCTTGTTGGGCACAAGGAGTTTTCCATGTGAAAATCTCTCTTTACACTCTTGTTCCTTATAGCGTTTTAAATTCCGCAATATTTGCTATAAGTTCCCGAAGTTGTTCCCATCTACAATTCACCCCCCCTCTTGTAGAATTCATCACTTTAACACAACAGCTTCCATAATGCTGATCTTTCTCCCTTTTGTTTCTTCTCTCCCAAGTGCCGGGACGGCTCTTGAGCTGGCTTGGGGGAGGGTCCTTATGTTTTCAAAACTTCGAAAGATCAGCATTATTGAAACTATTACCTTGTTTTTTTTTTATTTTAGTTTTTCTTTGCATGTCTAAGTGTGTTAAGATTAATGTGCTTGAGTTGTGAAACTGACATGCTAGCTCCTGACGTGTACATTATAGTGGTCTTATGCATACTCATGCTTTTCCTAGCCTTGTGCCTATTTTGGGACCGAATAATTGATTGTTTTCCGCCTGACTTGGAAGATCTGGTCCTGCTTGGTTTGCGGCTTAGATGACTACCTTTTGAGGCACATTTCGACTAGCCTAGTGAGGATTGAGCCTTCTAGGACTCCATTATGAGTCCTATGTTATTAATTGCTAGTTAGAGAGTCTAAGTATTGTGTCTATTCTCCTCCAACATAGTCTTCTTTTCTAAAGGCCAGGGATGATAACACGTTTGTAGTTACAACTACATGGCCAAATTGCCTACCATGAATATTGATTGACTTTAGGGTAAGCCAATTTTGTGCCTTTACTTTTTCTTTGTAGCTACATCACCTAACTCCACATGAGCCAAATATTCCCTCTTCTTACTTAGAGGATAGTCAAGTGATTACAGTGAAGTGGTGCCCGTTGCATTGTGGTGAAAGATTTAGATTGGAAAAATCGTTGTCGTATGATATGACTCTTTACATTACTCTTAGTTTATTTCAGAAGCATTTTCTTAAAAACAAAAAGAAAAAAAAAGAAAACAAAAAAAGAAAGAAAAAAGAAAAAGAAAAGAAAAAAATAGAAAAAGAAAAATTTGAGAATAAAGTTGGTGTAATGAGTTCATTTATGCGTATCCAGAAAATTTTGGGAAGTGGCATGGTTTTCGAAAGTCATAGCCATCCTTGGTTTGATTACCTTGGATTGCTTACTATCCTCTATTTAAAATCCACATCTCCAAATTTTACCCTACCTTAATCCCAGCCTACATTGCAACCGTTTCCAAACCTGTTCGACTTGGCCTGATTAACAAGTTCTGTGCTGGAGAGTAGATAGGATGCAATCCCTAAGATTTCTCCTTGATTGAGTGTTTAATTCCCGACTCATCTTAAGTCGGACGATTATGAGCGAAACACGTACCATATTAAACACACGAGTGTACTAGAAATTTCCCACATCTTTTGGGAAATAGCATGGGGAGCGTGGACTTGTGACCTCATTAGGTAGTGGGTGGCATGGCCTGTGTTGTAGCTTTTCCAGTGATCCCGAGTCTGTGGAAAACGTTGTTTATCTTGGTATTATGCTTTTTTGAGCCCATTGTACTTGCACACCCATGTCTAGGGAAGAGTTTTGCGCGTACACGGCTGGCATTGTCCTGTTTTCCGCTCACCTTGCTTTTCATGAGTTTTGCTCACGGTGTTGCCTTGCTAGTTCATTTGCTAGGGACTAGCAAAGGTTTGGCTTAGGGGAAGTTGATGTGCTCATTTTAGAGCACATTTACAACCTCATTTTAGTATCGAGTCTCATGCTTTTATATTGGTTTTATGCACGTTACATTCAATTTTACCTTGATCTTGTCCTCGAGCTAATTTTAGGTCATTTCAGGTGATCTCGATGATTTCGAGGTAAAATGAGACGTGTTCGAGGCTTTGACACTTCTATCAAGAGTTTGGATGCGCGTATGATAGCTTGGGCATGCGTTCCAAGTCACTCTCGAAGATCCCATAAACTCTAGAAGCCACTAGGCACTTCAAAGGAACTGTTCAGCAAGGTTTAGGTTCAGATTCGACCGAATCTGACATCCATTCGGTCGAATGGAAGACAGGGATTCAAGTACATAAATCAAGCTCTCGGGAATAGCCGAATGAAGACTCATTCGGCCGAATCAAGACCCATTCGGCCGAATGGTTCCACTCATTCGGCCGAATGGTGGACAG
Organism: Dysphania ambrosioides; assembly: GCA_026401315.1. Classification (NCBI taxonomy): domain Eukaryota; kingdom Viridiplantae; phylum Streptophyta; class Magnoliopsida; order Caryophyllales; family Amaranthaceae; genus Dysphania; species Dysphania ambrosioides. The sequence continues at coordinate 13,277,622 of CM048671.1, read as the reverse complement.
ATCGCACAAATGCCAAGCTTCTATTTTAGGCGAATGGCCACCCATTCGGCCGAATCCCCTATTCATTCGGCCGAATGGCCTTCTTTCCCGCAGATTTTGGTTCTTTCTTTAGTCGGCGCTTGAGGGTTTTTCCTAGGGTTTTACTCCTTTTGTCCCTAGGGTATAAATACCCTCTTTCTCTGTACATAACCTTATGCCTACTTTGAGAGCTCTTGTGCCTCAACCTAGAACATCACTTTAAAGCTTTTCATTTCTTTCATGCATTAGTTTAGATTTACAGCTTTTGTTGTTCTCGTTTTCAAGCTTTGTATTTTGGATTCGGTTTCTCTTTCGTTCAAGCAGTTTCATTTATGCAAGGTATTGTTTCTTTTCTGTTTTAGTCCTTTTAATGCTTTCAAGTATTGTTTTTCTTAATTTCATTCCTCTAGATATTATTGTTGTTTCGTTTACAGTTTTGATAGAGTAGTTTTCGGTTTAGTTATAGTTCTTAGTTTTCGTTCTTTTGTTCATTTGCATTCAATTCGTTCATGCTTTCAATCATGTCTTTTATTACTATGTGTGAGTAGTAATAAAAGACATGATTGAAAGCATGACATTTGGCTATTCCCGAGAGCTTAATTTATGTGCTTGAATCCCTGTCCACCTTCAAGTGAATGGATGTCAGATTCGGTTGAATCTGAACCTGAACCTTGCTGAACAGTTCCTTTGAAGTGTCTAGTGGCTTCTAGAGTTTATGGGATCGTCGAGAGTGACTTGGAACGCATGCCCAAGTTATGATACGCGCATCCAAACTCTTGATAGAAGTGTCAAAGCCTCAAACACGTCTCATTTTACCTCGAAATCATCGAGATCACCTGAAATGACCTTAAAGCAGCTCGAGGACAAGATCAAGGTAAAATTGAATGTAATGTGCATAAAACCAATATAAAAGCACGAGACTCGACACTAAAATGAGGTTGTAAACGTGCTCTAAAATGAGCACATCAATCATCTAATTTGAAGTGTTTAGGTCATTAACTACACAAAACCTCTCGCAGATGATCGTGCTTGACTCAAATTGATGTATTTCAACTGTTTATGACATGTTAAACTGTAAATACGTCATTTTCTACCCAAAACTGATCCTATTTGACCTATATTCACTTTTATTGTCTGATTCGAAATGTTTAAGTTATTTTATACCCTGAACCTCTCCCATTTGACCGAGTTTGACTCAAATCGATGTATTTCAAGTGTTAATGACATGGTCAAAGGTAAACATGTAATTTTTTACCCAAAATTGATCCTATTTGACCTATTTTGACTCATATCGTCTGATTCGAAGTGTTTAGGTCATTTAATACACAAAACATCTCCCGTTTGACTGAGTTGGACTCAAATCGACGTATTGGAAGAGTTTATGACATTTTCAAGGGTAAATACGACATTTTCTTCCCAAAATTTATCCTATATTTTACCTATATTTACTCATATCGATGTATTTCAAGTGTTTAAGTCATTATACACCAAGAACCTCTTCCATTTGACCGAGTTTAACTCAAATCAATGTATTTTAAGTGTTTATGACATGTTCAAGGGTAAATACGTTTTTTTTCTACCCAAAGTTGATCCTAGGTTACCACAGTTGACTCATATCGTCCATTTCAAAGTGTTTAGGTCATTTAATACAAAAAACCTCTCCCATTTGATGCAGTTTAACTCAAATCGATATATTTCAAGTGTTTATGACATGATCAAGAGTAAATACCTCTTTTTCTACCCAAAATTGAACCTAGTTGACCTATATCAAACCATATCGTCCAAATCGTAGTGTTTTGGTCATTTAATACACAAAACCTCTCCTAATTGACCGAGTTTGACTCAAATTGATGTATTTCAAGTGTTTATGACAAGTTCAAGGGTAAATATTTAATTTTCTACCCAATATTGTTCCTATTTGACCTATTTTGTCTCTTATCGTCAGATTCGAAGTGTTTAGGTCATTCAATACACAAAACATCTCCCGTTTGACCGAGTTTGACTCAAATCGACGTATTTCAACTGTTTATGACACGTTCAAGGGTAAATACCTCATTTTCTGCCAAAAATTGAATATAGAGTTTACCTATATTGACTCATATCGATGTATTTCAAGTGTTGAAGTCATTATATACCAAAAACCTCTTCCATTTGACCGAGTTTGACTCAAATCAATGTATTTTAAGTGTTTATGACATGTTCAAGGGTAAATACGTTTTTTTCTACCCAAAGTTGATCCTAGGTTACCACAGTTGACTCATATCGTCCAATTCAAAGTGCTTAGGTCATTTAATACACAAAACCTCTCCCATTTGATGCAGTTTAACATAAATCGATGTATTTCAAGTGTTTATGACATGATCAAGAGTAAATACCTCTTTTTCTACCCAAAATTGAACCTAGTTGACCTATATCAACGCATATCGTCCGAATCGTAGTGTTTTAGTCATTTAATACACAAAACCTCTCCTAATTAACCGAGTTTGACTCAAATTGATGTATTTCAAGTGCTTATGACAAGTTCAAGATTAAATACATCATTTTCTGTCCAAAATTAATCCTCTTTGACCTATATTGATTCCTATCGTCCGATTCAAAGTTTTTACGTCATTAAATACACAAAACCTCTCCCATTTGACCTACTTTGACTCAAATCCATGCATTTCAAGTGTTTATGACATGTTCAAGGGTAAATACGTCATTTTCTACCCAAATTTGATCATAGATTTTACCTGTATTGACTCATGTCGATGTATTTCAAGTGTTTAAGTCATTATATACCAAGAACCTCTCCCATTTGATCGAGTTTGACTCAAATCGATGTATTTCAAGTGTTTATGACATGTTCAAGGGTAAATATGTAATTTTTTTACCCAAAATTGATTCTATTTGATCTATTTTGACTCATATCGTCCGATTCGAAGTGTTTAGGTCATTTAATACACAAAACATCTCTTGTTTGACCGAGTTTGACTCAAGTTGACGTATTTGAAGTGTTTATGACATGTTCGAGGGTAAATATGTCATTTTTTTCTCAAAATTGATCATATATTTTACCTATATTTACTCATATCCATGTATTTCAAGTGTTTAAGTCATTTTATACCAAGAACCTCTCTCAGTTGACCGAGTTTGCCTCAAATCGATGTATTTTAAGTGTTTATGACATGTTTAAGGGTAAATACATTTTTTTTCTACCCAAAGTTGATCCTAGGTTACCTAACTTGACTCATATCGTCCGATTCAAAGTGTTTTGGTCATTTAATACACAAAACCTCTCCCATTTGACCGAGTTTAACTAAAATCGATGTTTTTCAAGTGTTTATAACATAATCAAGAATAAATACGTCTTTTTTCTACCCAGAAGAAGACGAACTAATAGCAGAAGATCTACCGCACACTTGGCAGCAGATTGTTCAAAGTATTTTGTAATAGTTCTTTTTCCCTTCTATAAAAAGCCTTCTCCTTTCTCAGTAGAGAGGCAGGCTTGGCTTATCAGCCTTAGTTCTAGTTCTCAATAAAAGCTCTGTAAGAAAAGTATTCCCTGCCTTGAGCAGTTAGACTCTTCGTCACCAGAGGATTTTGAACTAGTTGAACCTTTGATGATTCTTCTGGCAAAGTGTGGATCTGAACAAAGCTTTTCTAGTGCTTCTTTTTGAATAGGAGTCAGGGTTTTGTAAGAGGAAGAAGTTTTTTCTCTTCTTCGTGAGGAAGAAGAGGCGGCTGTTTTTGAAACTTGATGGATCGCCCATTCAAGTTTTTTACCAGTTTGAATGAAGTCTTTCACATTATCAGGGGAGCAAAGTTCTATACAGAATTTCTCCCACCATTTAACCTTGAATTCTCGGACTAACATCCAAGGGTATGGAGAAGGGAGTTGTGGTTTTAGACTATAACTCCAACAAAGTATCCAAGGGATTTTGAATTCAGCATGGAAAAGGAGGGGATTCATGAATTTTTCTGATTTTGAGGCTGCTGAAAATGTTTGGAATCCTTCAATACAAGGAGGAGGAAGGATTTCTTGAACTGGTCCATAAAAGTGCCACCAATGGAAAAACCATAATGGTACTTGTTCTTTTAGGAAAAACTTATCAAATGAGAAGAACCATGAGTGATTAAAAGCCTGAAGGAGAAAGGCCCTTGACCAGGCCATTTTGTAATCAAAGTATGAGTAGGTTTGAGGAAAAAAGGTTTTTGAAAGTGATTTTTCAGCATAGGGACTTAACCATTCGGATTGGTTAACAATCTTTTTGATGATACATTTTGAATAGATAATATTTCCGGTAGGGGAATTAACATGTTGAATTTCACAGGAATTTGAATCAATTAATATGAATTCATAAAATCTTTGAGTTTTTGCGGGGTTTTCAGGAAACCATTCACATCCTTCTGGGAAGGATCGCCTATTGAAGGCTTTTATGGTATCTGGGTTTTGTGGTGAAGAGAATTTTGTAAGGCAAATGGCTTCATTGGCTTCTTTGGTGAAATAAGCTGATTTTGGGTTTTTTGAGTCTGTTTTTGAAGGGGTTGCAGTTGTGGGCGAGTTTTGAACAATTTGAGAATAGGCTAGTGGTGGAAAGTTTTGTAAACTAGCAAATTGGTTCGTGGTTGTAAAATTTTTTGAATCTGAAGGTAAAACTTTTGAAGGTTTCATCTCATAATCATCTGCTGACTGAAACCCTTTGAGTTTGTCAGATTTCTTCTTATGAGACATTTTGATGTCCTTGTAAGAATTCTCTGGTAAGAAAATCAGGAAGAGAATTATTTTCGCCTTTGATGTGCTCTATTTGAAAATCAAATATAGATAAAATAGCTTGCCATCGGGCAAAAATTTGTTTTGAAACAATATTTTTGACATCTTTTTCTAAAACTTCTTTAGCAGATTTGCAATCAATGCGAATAAGAAATTTTTTATTGTATAAATCGCTTTGAAATTTTGAAACACATAAAACAATTGATAGAACTTCTTTTTTAATAGTAGAATAATTCTTTTGAGGACCTAACCAGACTCCGGAATGGAACCGTACTAGTTGCTCTAGACCATCTACCTTTTGTTTGAGTATGCCACCATAGCCTACGTCTGAAGCATCTGTTTCAACTATCATGTATGCAGATGGATTAGGTATGCAAAGACAGGGTAATGATTTTATCTTTTCCTTGAGGGTCTTGACGATTTCAGTATGTTCTTTTGACCAAGCAGGGGGATTTTTTTGTAATCTTTGAAATAAGGGAGCACATAATTGACGAAGGTTAGGGAAAAAATCTGAAACATAATTCAGACATCCTAAAAATCTTTGAAGTTGGGTTTTCTCTTTAAGCTCATTAGGAAATTTTGAGGCAAACTCTATGGATCTATTAATAGGTTTAATGGTTCCTCTGAATATATCATGGCCAAGGAATCTAATTTTTGTTTGAAAAAGTTTCATTTTTGAGCTTGAAACAACTAAACCATTCTTTTCTATTATTTGTAAAAAAGATAATAAATGTTTGAAATGTTGATCTAAACTATTAGAGAAAACTAAAACATCATCTATGTAAACTATTATGAATGGGAACGGGTTTAGAATATCATTCATAATATGTTGGAATTCAGAAGGAGCATTCTTCAAACCAAAAGGCATGACGTTCCATTCATAGTGACCAAAGGGTACTGTGAAAGCTGTTTTGTACCTATCTTGTTCGGCAATTTGAATTTGCCAAAATCCTGATTTCATATCAAATTTTGAAAAGATCTTAGCATTAAAGAGTCTATTTAAAAGATCTCTTTTGTTAGGAATGGGATATCTAATCCATTGGAGAACTTTGTTTAAGGGTTTGTAATTTATTACTAATCTAGGAACTCCTCGCTCTTTTTCAGCAGCATTCATTACATAAAATGCTGCACAACTCCAAGGAGATTTAGAAGGTCGAATAAGCTTTTTATCCAACAGAACTTGAATCTCCTTCTTACAGAATTCTACTAATTCAGCATTCATCTGAATGGGTCTTGCTTTTGTAGGAATATTTGCCTCAGTGAAATCTTTTTCATAAGGAAGGGTGACAATATGCCTTTTTCTATTCCAAAAGGCATTAGGAATTTCTGCACAGACCTTTAGTTTGAAAGTTTTTTCGAGGTCTAAAATCTTTTGCTGAATAGAAGGCTGTCGAAGCTGTTCCTCTATTTTTTGGTGGATAACCTCGGTTTTGAGGGTAGCAATTAGATATTGCTTGTTATGGATTGTGTTTAATTTCTGAAAAACTGAAGAATTTTGTAAGAGGTTTATATCCTTTTGAATCATAGGAGTGAGGAATTTAAAGGAGATTTGCTTTCCTAAGATATTGGTATGAACTCCTATATTGTCCACCTTAAAAGGATAGATTTGGGTTAGAAAAGGGGTTCCAAGGATTATTTCTTCCTTAATATCCTTGACAACTATGAAAGTATTTTTGAATTTATAGTCATTATTGACTATATTGGCTCTTGGAACCTTGAATTTGGTATTCATGGGAGAACTATTAGCACTAAGTAATTTTGTGCTAGTTTTCTCATAGAATTTAGGTGGGATGATTCCTTCTTTGATACAATTCTGATCAGCACCACTATCTATAAGGGCAATAAAGCTTTGTTTGAAATCACCGATTTGGAAGGTGACCTTCGAGTACCATTTTTGAAAATTGATCTTATTAATGAGAGAAACAAATCCTGTTTCTTCCTGAGTATCAACAATCTCCTCAGAGGTTAAATTCTGAGTAGATTCTTCTTCTAAGATTGTTATACGAGTTTTGATTTCTAATTCATTAATTTGTAAAGTTAAAAGGTCATTTTTGAGTTCATTGACCTGGGTTTTTAAGAGGTTGATTTCAGACTGGAGATCATTAACAGAACCTCCTTTAAAAGTATTCTTGGAAGGTGACGTAAGGAGGGTGCTATTTTTTGTATATTCTGGATTTGAATATTTCTCCAGTAGTTTAGAAATACTGAAGGGTTCCGTAATTGGTAAGGTAGTGGGGTGAGAAGGTTCCTTTTCTTTGAGGACAATATTTCTCAAGCGAAGAAGGGCCTGAGTCTTTAACTCTGGATTTTGAACCTTATCTATTAAATCAAATAAGAATTCTTTGTCTTCATTACTAGAAATGACATTTATAGTTTGAATTGGTGAAGAAGACCCTGAGGAGCCACTACTACTTGAGTCAGTATCTTCTATTTGGTCGGAAAAAGGTTCTTCTTGGTCTGAGTTCAAAGGACTCTTAATAAGGAGTTTGGTCAACTTTTCTCCTAGTTCGGAGTCATTTGAGAAGAGTTCTTGGATTTTCTTCTTAGTAGTACAATTATTAGCTTTGTGTCCCCTTTTTCCACATGAATAACAGACTATCTTTTGGGAGGAAAACTTTTGTTTAGGCCTTTTGTAATAAGAAGGCTTTGTAGGGGGAGAAGCGTTTCTCTTAGGGAATCGTCTAAACTTCTTTTCTTTCTGAAGTTTAGATTTTCGTTTAATAGATGACGGGGCCCTGATTGTTTCACAGCCAAAGGCTTCGCAAAAACAACCGAGCTCTTTTCTGGATTGCTTCTTTTCAGAAGTATACTTAGCTTGCAGCTTAAGTTCTTCGCAAAGGGCTAATCCTTCATTTTTGACTAAAGTGAAGAGTTCTCCATAGGTTTTATCTTTAAAAGGGATCTCTTCTGATTGAGATAGTTCCCTTAACTTTCTGAATATTCGTTGGGCAAAAAGTTTAGGAAGACCGGATATAAATTTTTCTTTCCAAAATGGTTCACCGCAATCTTTTCTTTGGAGAACATAAGTTAGGAACATATCTCTATACCACCTATAATCTCCTAAAGTAGGACATCTCAAGTTTTGAAGAATTGACTTCCCTGATAAAAGGGAGGCTGTAGGATCTCCTATAAAGTAATAGGCAATAACTATTATGAGGAAATCACAGCTATCAAATTTCTCTATGATTTCATTTTGGGGATTAAGAATGGTGATTTTGTGGTTAAAAATTTCTAACTGGTTATCAGGTGTGAGACAATTGTCCCACCAGTTTTTTAGTTGACCAGTAAACCCTGAAATAAGGAGTCCAAAAATGATTTGTTCATTAGACTCTCGGGTTGAATAGGCAATTTTTGCCATCCCCATCTCTTGAAGAGTGTTTAAAATTTCATATTCTGATTTTCCATCTATATTCCATTCATGGACAGAATCAGGAGAATAAGATTTGGTTTTAAACTTAGATCGTTCCTCAAATTGTATGTCCGGAGGGGTTGGTCTAGGATAATAGGTTTTTGTTGGAGCATTTCTCCACTTGTTCTTTATTTTATTTATAAAAGAGGAATCTTGAAACATATTTTGAATATCATCTATTTCATCTTCTGAGTTAGAATCATTGCTTGATTCATTTTCAGAAGGACGACTATGAATGACTCTTAATCCTTGAGAGCCGGCTAATTTTTCTAGATTTTGAGATATTTTACTCAAGATAGTCTGGGAGTTATTTGAAGAAGAGGGAGTATTGACTATGGAGTTTGCCATAGTTTGAGTTAAACCTTGTGGTTTAAAGTGCGGAACTGAGACATTAGTAGGGAATCTAGAGGATTGTCCTTTAGAGAAGGTAGGGGACTGTTCCTTTATAGATTCTATTCTAGTAGAAAGATGATCTACTTGAGAGGCAATAGTATGAAGGGTTTGGTTGGTGAAATTATTTTGATGGTAAACCTTAATAATATCTTCCACCTTAGCTGGGTCATCTTTCTGATTATATCTTCCCTTTTTAAGAGGGCAGGCAGGTATTTGATTTTCTCCACTAGGAATTATTATGGGAGAAAAGGGTGGATGAACAGTATTAATTGTTGATCCATCCTCTAACTGCCAATTTCTCCTTAAAGTGGTTTGGGTTTGAATATAGTGTTGGGTAAAAGGTTCATTTATACCTTTATCTTCACAAAATGAAGTAAACCATATGAAAAAGGGAATATTTAGTTGGAGACGATTCATGTCTCTATACCAGATTTCTCTGATCTGATTCCTTAAGGTCTCATCAAAAGACATAAACCATTTTCGCTTTTGAGTATTTTCTTTTGATTCGAAGTCTCTTCTCAAGAAATCCTTATCAATTTGAAAACCGTCCTTAGTAATAGTGTTTATAGTATTAAAATTTTGCATATCTGAAGCTGTAGGTGATCGGGGAGGAGAAACTGAGGAAAATTGATATTCTGGAATTGGAGATTTGTAATGGACTTTGAAAGTATCTTCTTGAGTTCTTGAAGATTCTGACATTTCTTGTTGGTATTTGGCAGGAATAGAAAACGATCTTCTAGCCATATTAATGGAAGAGCTAGGTCTTGGTTCTCTAAATGAGCCAAATCTAAGAATTACTTTAGTCGAATCCTCTACTATTTGATCTATGTCCTGTTTCAGACATTTATTTGGCATTGGATTAGGAAATTGTAAGATTTCAGGAATAGTAATTTGATCCCAAGCTAATTTCTTAGCTGAAGTGACCAGGGATTTAGTTTCACCAGCATGGACTTCTATGAAAACAGTCTCTCCTTTAGAAGAGGGAACATGAATAAATTTTGGATATACACAGGTGTGTTCATCAACCTAAAATATATCCTAAAACTATTGCAAAATTTTTAGCAAATTCTTTGAATTTATTTTCTATAACATGAATATCTAAGATTAATGACTCTAGAGCTAAGGGATCCTTTAGATCTATAGTAAAATCAGGAAAGCAATTAAAATATATGGGTCCATTGCAGACATTAGTTTGAACTACAGCTAACAATGAATCTTTATAGGTTTTGAGACGATTATCTCTTAAAGCTAGGAATATAGGGCAATCAACACCTCTATGGACTAAAGGCTTAACAGCTATTTGAACTAGACCAAAATGAATGAAACGATAATTATGAGCAAGATATGTTTCAACTGCTGTATTTGATAATAAATACATAGTTTCAATATCTTGTTGAATACTCCTAGTTTCTTCATGAGTTTTAATGCTAAATGCAGTTTTGAATTCCAAAGGACCAATCTTATATAACTGAGTAGGGTCTTCTTTTGGAATATTCCAATTTGAGAAATCAACAGGTATATGAGTTTCTTGACTTTGAATAATATCAGTCTTAGAGTATCCTAACCTAGCAACTCTTCTTAACCAAGAGGCCATGGATTAAGGATATATAGTAAGTAATATCTATGCTAATTGGGAACAGTGGGACCACCAACCGGGAGCACCTCCTCACTGAGGCTCACCAACGGATTTACAGGCTTGCCAAACACTTTGCCAGACAATTAGTATAAACTTACTTAGTAAACATCCAATAATCTATTGGCTCTGATACCAATAGACTGTAAGTTTATACGTTTGGCCGCGAATGAAAAGTCTACAGCCAAAACACGAAGACTTATTGTAATTATGCACCCCTTTTGTTTTAATCTTTTATGTACCCTTTACTTCGCAAAACCTGAGCTTCCCTCAGATCTCAGGCGTGAAATCTTCTCACGTTGCAATAAGGTTAGAAAACAATGGCGTCGCAGTGAACAACAACCACCCTTTCAAGGATTATCAAAAAGCGCTATCAAACGAAGGTCAAGGCATTATGGCCGATGTCCAAACTGTGGACGTCAAATTCATCCAGGAAAATGTCGATGGTCTACTTCCCAGTCGCATGATGAGTTTAAGGAATTAGTTCTCCTTGGTGCTATTAGGTATTCTACCGAACGACCAGTCCGAGAAAATTCACTTATTGAAATCACTGTTGATAAGGAGCTGGCCCGAATTTCCCACAAACTTCAAAATGATTCAATAATTCGTAAACTTCCAGAAGAAGACGAAAGTGAAATAGATGAAGATGAAGAAGATTATTAGTTCTGCAGATGGAATGACAAGACAACACCACACCAGAAATGTCAAGCAATAGTGTCGGCAGAATATTTCAAAAAGCAAAAGCAGAAAATTCAAAAGCAACACAGTAATTTCCAAAAAGGCAAAAGCATAAGTGTCGGCAGAAGATCTACCGCACACTTGGCAGCAGATTGTTCAAAGTATTTTGTAATAGTTCTTTTTCCCTTCTATAAAAAGCCTTCTCCTTTCTCAGTAGAGGGGCAGGCTTGGCTTATCAGCCTTAGTTCTAGTTCTCAATAAAAGCTCTGTAAGAAAAGTATTCCCTGCCTTGAGTAGTGCTCAAATCTTTGTAAGTATTTTAAAGTTTTTAATAACAGTTTGTATATTACTACGTCTTAAGTTTTTAATTTCATTTTTCTGTTTATTTTATGTCTTAAGTTTTTAATTACGTTTTAATTTCTGTCTTAAGTTTATAAATTCATTTTTCTGTTTATTTTATTTCTAAAAATATAAATTATCTGATCCTACAACCTTTGGTATCAGAGCCAATAGATTATTGGATGTTTACTAAGTAAGTTTATACTAATTGTCTGGCAAAGTGTTTGGCAAGCCTGTAAATCCGTTGGTGAGCCTCAGTGAGGAGGTGCTCCCGGTTGGTGGTCCCACTGTTCCCAATTAGCATAGATATTACTTACTATATATCCTTAATCCATGGCCTCTTGGTTAAGAAGAGTTGCTAGGTTAGGATACTCTAAGACTGATATTATTCAAAGTCAAGAAACTCATATACCTGTTGATTTCTCAAATTGGAATATTCCAAAAGAAGACCCTACTCAGTTATATAAGATTGGTCCTTTGGAATTCAAAACTGCATTTAGCATTAAAACTCATGAAGAAACTAGGAGTATTTAACAAGATATTGAAACTATGTATTTATTATCAAATACAACAGTTGAAACATATCTTGCTCATAATTATCGTTTCATTCATTTTGGTCTAGTTCAAATAGCTGTTAAGCCTTTAGTCCATAGAGGTGTTGATTGCCCTATATTCCTAGCTTTAAGAGATAATCGTCTCAAAACCTATAAAGATTCATTGTTAGCTGTAGTTCAAACTAATGTCTGCAATGGACCCATATATTTTAATTGCTTTCCTGATTTTACTATAGATCTAAAGGATCCCTTAGCTCTAGAGTCATTAATCTTAGATATTCATGTTATAGAAAATAAATTCAAAGAATTTGCTAAAAATTTTGCAATAGTTTTTAGGATATATTTTAGGTTGATGAACACCACTGTGAATCCAAAATTTATTCATGTTCCCTCTTCTAAAGGAGAGACTGTTTTCATAGAAGTCCATGCTGGTGAAACTAAATCCCTGGTCACTTCAGCTAAGAAATTAGCTTGGGATCAAATTACTATTCCTGAAATCTTACAATTTCCTAATCCAATGCCAAATAAATGTCTGAAACAGGACATAGATCAAATAGTAGAGGATTCGACTAAAGTAATTCTTAGATTTGGCTCATTTAGAGAACCAAGACCTAGCTCTTCCATTAATATGGCTAGAAGATCGTTTTCTATTCCTGCCAAATACCAACAAGAAATGTCAGAATCTTCAAGAACTCAAGAAGATACTTTCAAAGTCCATTACAAATCTCCAATTCCAGAATATCAATTTTCCTCAGTTTCTCCTCCCCGATCACCTACAGCTTCAGATATGCAAAATTTTAATACTATAAACACTATTACTAAGGACGGTTTTCAAATTGATAAGGATTTCTTGAGAAGAGACTTCGAATCAAAAGAAAATACTCAAAAGCGAAAATGGTTTATGTCTTTTGATGAGACCTTAAGGAATCAGATCAGAGAAATCTGGTATAGAGACATGAATCGTCTCCAACTAAATATTCCCTTTTTCATATGGTTTACTTCATTTTGTGAAGATAAAGGTATAAATGAACCTTTTACCCAACACTATATTCAAACCCAAACCACTTTAAGGAGAAATTGGCAGTTAGAGGATGGATCAACAATTAATACTGTTCATCCACCCTTTTCTCCCATAATAATTCCTAGTGGAGAAAATCAAATACCTGCCTGCCCTCTTAAAAAGGGAAGATATAATCAGAAAGATGACCCAGCTAAGGTGGAAGATATTATTAAGGTTTACCATCAAAATAATTTCACCAACCAAACCCTTCATACTATTGCCTCTCAAGTAGATCATCTTTCTACTAGAATAGAATCTATAAAGGAACAGTCCCCTACCTTCTCTAAAGGACAATCCTCTAGATTCCCTACTAATGTCTCAGTTCCGCACTTTAAACCACAAGGTTTAACTCAAACTATGGCAAACTCCATAGTCAATACTCCCTCTTCTTCAAATAACTCCCAGACTATCTTGAGTAAAATATCTCAAAATCTAGAAAAATTAGCCGGCTCTCAAGGATTAAGAGTCATTCATAGTCGTCCTTCTGAAAATGAATCAAGCAATGATTCTAACTCAGAAGATGAAATAGATGATATTCAAAATATGTTTCAAGATTCCTCTTTTATAAATAAAATAAAGAACAAGTGGAGAAATGCTCCAACAAAAACCTATTATCCTAGACCAACCCCTCCGGACATACAATTTGAGGAACGATCTAAGTTTAAAACCAAATCTTATTCTCCTGATTCTGTCCATGAATGGAATATAGATGGAAAATCAGAATATGAAATTTTAAACACTCTTCAAGAGATGGGGATGGCAAAAATTGCCTATTCAACCCGAGAGTCTAATGAACAAATCATTTTTGGACTCCTTATTTCAGGGTTTACTGGTCAACTAAAAAACTGGTGGGACAATTGTCTCACACCTGATAACCAGTTAGAAATTTTTAACCACAAAATCACCATTCTTAATCCCCAAAATGAAATCATAGAGAAATTTGATAGCTGTGATTTCCTCATAATAGTTATTGCCTATTACTTTATAGGAGATCCTACAGCCTCCCTTTTATCAGGGAAGTCAATTCTTCAAAACTTGAGATGTCCTACTTTAGGAGATTATAGGTGGTATAGAGATATGTTCCTAACTTATGTTCTCCAAAGAAAAGATTGCGGTGAACCATTTTGGAAAGAAAAATTTATATCCGGTCTTCCTAAACTTTTTGCCCAACGAATATTCAGAAAGTTAAGGGAACTATCTCAATCAGAAGAGATCCCTTTTAAAGATAAAACCTATGGAGAACTCTTCACTTTAGTCAAAAATGAAGGATTAGCCCTTTGCGAAGAACTTAAGCTGCAAGCTAAGTATACTTCTGAAAAGAAGCAATCCAGAAAAGAGCTCGGTTGTTTTTGCGAAGCCTTTGGCTGTGAAACAATCAGGGCCCCGTCATCTATTAAACGAAAATCTAAACTTCAGAAAGAAAAGAAGTTTAGACGATTCCCTAAGAGAAACGCTTCTCCCCCTATAAAGCCTTCTTATTACAAAAGGCCTAAACAAAAGTTTTCCTCCCAAAAGATAGTCTGTTATTCATGTGGAAAAAGGGGACACAAAGCTAATAATTGTACTACTAAGAAGAAAATCCAAGAACTCTTCTCAAATGACTCCGAACTAGGAGAAAAGTTGACCAAACTCCTTATTAAGAGTCCTTTGAACTCAGACCAAGAAGAACCTTTTTCCGACCAAATAGAAGATACTGACTCAAGTAGTAGTGGCTCCTCAGGGTCTTCTTCACCAATTCAAACTATAAATGTCATTTCTAGTAATGAAGACAAAGAATTCTTATTTGATTTAATAGATAAGGTTCAAAATCCAGAGTTAAAGACTCAGGCCCTTCTTCGCTTGAGAAATATTGTCCTCAAAGAAAAGGAACCTTCTCACCCCACTACCTTACCAATTACGGAACCCTTCAGTATTTCTAAACTACTGGAGAAATATTCAAATCCAGAATATACAAAAAATAGCACCCTCCTTACGTCACCTTCCAAGAATACTTTTAAAGGAGGTTCTGTTAATGATCTCCAGTCTGAAATCAACCTCTTAAAAACCCAGGTCAATGAACTCAAAAATGACCTTTTAACTTTACAAATTAATGAATTAGAAATCAAAACTCGTATAACAATCTTAGAAGAAGAATCTACTCAGAATTTAACCTCTGAGGAGATTGATGATACTCAGGAAGAAACAGGATTTGTTTCTCTCATTAATAAGATCAATTTTCAAAAATGGTACTCGAAGGTCACCTTCCAAATCGGTGATTTCAAACAAAGCACTATTGCCCTTATAGATAGTGGTGCTGATCAGAATTGTATCAAAGAAGGAATCATCCCACCTAAATTCTATGAGAAAACTAGCACAAAATTACTTAGTGCTAATAGTTCTCCCATGAATACCAAATTCAAGGTTCCAAGAGCCAATATAGTCAATAATGACTATAAATTCAAAAATACTTTCATAGTTGTCAAGGATATTAAGGAAGAAATAATCCTTGGAACCCCTTTTCTAACCCAAATCTATCCTTTTAAGGTGGACAATATAGGAGTTCATACCAATATCTTAGGAAAGCAAATCTCCTTTAAATTCCTCACTCCTATGATTCAAAAGGATATAAACCTCTTACAAAATTCTTCAGTTTTTCAGAAATTAAACACAATCCATAACAAGCAATATCTAATTGCTACCCTCAAAACCGAGGTTATCCACCAAAAAATAGAGGAACAGCTTCGACAGCCTTCTATTCAGCAAAAGATTTTAGACCTCGAAAAAACTTTCAAACTAAAGGTCTGTGCAGAAATTCCTAATGCCTTTTGGAATAGAAAAAGGCATATTGTCACCCTTCCTTATGAAAAAGATTTCACTGAGGCAAATATTCCTACAAAAGCAAGACCCATTCAGATGAATGCTGAATTAGTAGAATTCTGTAAGAAGGAGATTCAAGTTCTGTTGGATAAAAAGCTTATTCGACCTTCTAAATCTCCTTGGAGTTGTGCAGCATTTTATGTAATGAATGCTGCTGAAAAAGAGCGAGGAGTTCCTAGATTAGTAATAAATTACAAACCCTTAAACAAAGTTCTCCAATGGATTAGATATCCCATTCCTAACAAAAGAGATCTTTTAAATAGACTCTTTAATGCTAAGATCTTTTCAAAATTTGATATGAAATCAGGATTTTGGCAAATTCAAATTGCCGAACAAGATAGGTACAAAACAGCTTTCACAGTACCCTTTGGTCACTATGAATGGAACGTCATGCCTTTTGGTTTGAAGAATGCTCCTTCTGAATTCCAACATATTATGAATGATATTCTAAACCCGTTCCCATTCATAATAGTTTACATAGATGATGTTTTAGTTTTCTCTAATAGTTTAGATCAACATTTCAAACATTTATTATCTTTTTTACAAATAATAGAAAAGAATGGTTTAGTTGTTTCAAGCTCAAAAATGAAACTTTTTCAAACAAAAATTAGATTCCTTGGCCATGATATATTCAGAGGAACCATTAAACCTATTAATAGATCCATAGAGTTTGCCTCAAAATTTCCTAATGAGCTTAAAGAGAAAACCCAACTTCAAAGATTTTTAGGATGTCTGAATTATGTTTCAGATTTTTTCCCTAACCTTCGTCAATTATGTGCTCCCTTATTTCAAAGATTACAAAAAAATCCCCCTGCTTGGTCAAAAGAACATACTGAAATCGTCAAGACCCTCAAGGAAAAGATAAAATCATTACCCTGTCTTTGCATACCTAATCCATCTGCATACATGATAGTTGAAACAGATGCTTCAGACGTAGGCTATGGTGGCATACTCAAACAAAAGGTAGATGGTCTAGAGCAACTAGTACGGTTCCATTCCGGAGTCTGGTTAGGTCCTCAAAAGAATTATTCTACTATTAAAAAAGAAGTTCTATCAATTGTTTTATGTGTTTCAAAATTTCAAAGCGATTTATACAATAAAAAATTTCTTATTCGCATTGATTGCAAATCTGCTAAAGAAGTTTTAGAAAAAGATGTCAAAAATATTGTTTCAAAACAAATTTTTGCCCGATGGCAAGCTATTTTATCTATATTTGATTTTCAAATAGAGCACATCAACGGCGAAAATAATTCTCTTCCTGATTTTCTTACCAGAGAATTCTTACAAGGACATCAAAATGTCTCATAAGAAGAAATCTGACAAACTCAAAGGGTTTCAGTCAGCAGATGATTATGAGATGAAACCTTCAAAAGTTTTACCTTCAGATTCAAAAAAATTTTACAACCACGAACCAATTTGCTAGTTTACAAAACTTTCCACCACTAGCCTATTCTCAAATTGTTCAAAACTCGCCCACAACTGCAACCCCTTCAAAAACAGACTCAAAAAACCCAAAATCAGCTTATTTCACCAAAGAAGCCAATGAAGCCATTTGCCTTACAAAATTCTCTTCACCACAAAACCCAGATACCATAAAAGCCTTCAATAGGCGATCCTTCCCAGAAGGATGTGAATGGTTTCCTGAAAACCCCGCAAAAACTCAAAGATTTTATGAATTCATATTAATTGATTCAAATTCCTGTGAAATTCAACATGTTAATTCCCCTACCGGAAATATTATCTATTCAAAATGTATCATCAAAAAGATTGTTAACCAATCCGAATGGTTAAGTCCCTATGCTGAAAAATCACTTTCAAAAACCTTTTTTCCTCAAACCTACTCATACTTTGATTACAAAATGGCCTGGTCAAGGGCCTTTCTCCTTCAGGCTTTTAATCACTCATGGTTCTTCTCATTTGATAAGTTTTTCCTAAAAGAACAAGTACCATTATGGTTTTTCCATTGGTGGCACTTTTATGGACCAGTTCAAGAAATCCTTCCTCCTCCTTGTATTGAAGGATTCCAAACATTTTCAGCAGCCTCAAAATCAGAAAAATTCATGAATCCCCTCCTTTTCCATGCTGAATTCAAAATCCCTTGGATACTTTGTTGGAGTTATAGTCTAAAACCACAACTCCCTTCTCCATACCCTTGGATGTTAGTCCGAGAATTCAAGGTTAAATGGTGGGAGAAATTCTGTATAGAACTTTGCTCCCCTGATAATGTGAAAGACTTCATTCAAACTGGTAAAAAACGTGAATGGGCGATCCATCAAGTTTCAAAAACAGCCGCCTCTTCTTCCTCACGAAGAAGAGAAAAAACTTCTTCCTCTTACAAAACCCTGACTCCTATTCAAAAAGAAGCACTAGAAAAGCTTTGTTCAGATCCAGACTTTGCCAGAAGAATCATTAAAGGTTCAACTAGTTCAAAATCCTCTGGTGACGAAGAGTCTAACTGCTGTTTTCGTCACCAGAGGATTTTGAACTAGTTGAACCTTTGATGATTCTTCTGGCAAAGTCTGGATCTGAACAAAGCTTTTCTAGTGCTTCTTTTTGAATAGGAGTCAGGGTTTTGTAAGAGGAAGAAGTTTTTTCTCTTCTTCGTGAGGAAGAAGAGGCGGCTGTTTTTGAAACTTGATGGATCGCCCATTCAAGTTTTTTACCAGTTTGAATGAAGTCTTTCACATTATCAGGGGAGCAAAGTTCTATACAGAATTTCTCCCACCATTTAACCTTGAATTCTCGGACTAACATCCAAGGGTATGGAGAAGGGAGTTGTGGTTTTAGACTATAACTCCAACAAAGTATCCAAGGGATTTTGAATTCAGCATGGAAAAGGAGGGGATTCATGAATTTTTCTGATTTTGAGGCTGCTGAAAATGTTTGGAATCCTTCAATACAAGGAGGAGGAAGGATTTCTTAAACTGGTCCATAAAAGTGCCACCAATGGAAAAACCATAATGGTACTTGTTCTTTTAGGAAAAACTTATCAAATGAGAAGAACCATGAGTGATTAAAAGCCTGAAGGAGAAAGGCCCTTGACCAGGCCATTTTGTAATCAAAGTATGAGTAGGTTTGAGGAAAAAAGGTTTTTGAAAGTGATTTTTCAGCATAGGGACTTAACCATTCGGATTGGTTAACAATCTTTTTGATGATACATTTTGAATAGATAATATTTCCGGTAGGGGAATTAACATGTTGAATTTCATAGGAATTTGAATCAATTAATATGAATTCATAAAATCTTTGAGTTTTTGCGGGGTTTTCAGGAAACCATTCACATCCTTCTGGGAAGGATCGCCTATTGAAGGCTTTTATGGTATCTGGGTTTTGTGGTGAAGAGAATTTTGTAAGGCAAATGGCTTCATTGGCTTCTTTGGTGAAATAAGCTGATTTTGGGTTTTTTGAGTCTGTTTTTGAAGGGGTTGCAGTTGTGGGCGAGTTTTGAACAATTTGAGAATAGGCTAGTGGTGGAAAGTTTTGTAAACTAGCAAATTGGTTCGTGGTTGTAAAATTTTTTTGAATCTGAAGGTAAAACTTTTGAAGGTTTCATCTCATAATCATCTGCTGACTGAAACCCTTTGAGTTTGTCAGATTTCTTCTTATGAGACATTTTGATGTCCTTGTAAGAATTCTCTGGTAAGAAAATCAGGAAGAGAATTATTTTCGCCTTTGATGTGCTCTATTTGAAAATCAAATATAGATAAAATAGCTTGCCATCGGGCAAAAATTTGTTTTGAAACAATATTTTTGACATCTTTTTCTAAAACTTCTTTAGCAGATTTGCAATCAATGCGAATAAGAAATTTTTTATTGTATAAATCGCTTTGAAATTTTGAAACACATAAAACAATTGATAGAACTTCTTTTTTAATAGTAGAATAATTCTTTTGAGGACCTAACCAGACTCCGGAATGGAACCGTACTAGTTGCTCTAGACCATCTACCTTTTGTTTGAGTATGCCACCATAGCCTACGTCTGAAGCATCTGTTTCAACTATCATGTATGCAGATGGATTAGGTATGCAAAGACAGGGTAATGATTTTATCTTTTCCTTGAGGGTCTTGACGATTTCAGTATGTTCTTTTGACCAAGCAGGGGGATTTTTTTGTAATCTTTGAAATAAGGGAGCACATAATTGACGAAGGTTAGGGAAAAAATCTGAAACATAATTCAGACATCCTAAAAATCTTTGAAGTTGGGTTTTCTCTTTAAGCTCATTAGGAAATTTTGAGGCAAACTCTATGGATCTATTAATAGGTTTAATGGTTCCTCTGAATATATCATGGCCAAGGAATCTAATTTTTGTTTGAAAAAGTTTCATTTTTGAGCTTGAAACAACTAAACCATTCTTTTCTATTATTTGTAAAAAAGATAATAAATGTTTGAAATGTTGATCTAAACTATTAGAGAAAACTAAAACATCATCTATGTAAACTATTATGAATGGGAACGGGTTTAGAATATCATTCATAATATGTTGGAATTCAGAAGGAGCATTCTTCAAACCAAAAGGCATGACGTTCCATTCATAGTGACCAAAGGGTACTGTGAAAGCTGTTTTGTACCTATCTTGTTCGGCAATTTGAATTTGCCAAAATCCTGATTTCATATCAAATTTTGAAAAGATCTTAGCATTAAAGAGTCTATTTAAAAGATCTCTTTTGTTAGGAATGGGATATCTAATCCATTGGAGAACTTTGTTTAAGGGTTTGTAATTTATTACTAATCTAGGAACTCCTCGCTCTTTTTCAGCAGCATTCATTACATAAAATGCTGCACAACTCCAAGGAGATTTAGAAGGTCGAATAAGCTTTTTATCCAACAGAACTTGAATCTCCTTCTTACAGAATTCTACTAATTCAGCATTCATCTGAATGGGTCTTGCTTTTGTAGGAATATTTGCCTCAGTGAAATCTTTTTCATAAGGAAGGGTGACAATATGCCTTTTTCTATTCCAAAAGGCATTAGGAATTTCTGCACAGACCTTTAGTTTGAAAGTTTTTTCGAGGTCTAAAATCTTTTGCTGAATAGAAGGCTGTCGAAGCTGTTCCTCTATTTTTTGGTGGATAACCTCGGTTTTGAGGGTAGCAATTAGATATTGCTTGTTATGGATTGTGTTTAATTTCTGAAAAACTGAAGAATTTTGTAAGAGGTTTATATCCTTTTGAATCATAGGAGTGAGGAATTTAAAGGAGATTTGCTTTCCTAAGATATTGGTATGAACTCCTATATTGTCCACCTTAAAAGGATAGATTTGGGTTAGAAAAGGGGTTCCAAGGATTATTTCTTCCTTAATATCCTTGACAACTATGAAAGTATTTTTGAATTTATAGTCATTATTGACTATATTGGCTCTTGGAACCTTGAATTTGGTATTCATGGGAGAACTATTAGCACTAAGTAATTTTGTGCTAGTTTTCTCATAGAATTTAGGTGGGATGATTCCTTCTTTGATACAATTCTGATCAGCACCACTATCTATAAGGGCAATAAAGCTTTGTTTGAAATCACCGATTTGGAAGGTGACCTTCGAGTACCATTTTTGAAAATTGATCTTATTAATGAGAGAAACAAATCCTGTTTCTTCCTGAGTATCAACAATCTCCTCAGAGGTTAAATTCTGAGTAGATTCTTCTTCTAAGATTGTTATACGAGTTTTGATTTCTAATTCATTAATTTGTAAAGTTAAAAGGTCATTTTTGAGTTCATTGACCTGGGTTTTTAAGAGGTTGATTTCAGACTGGAGATCATTAACAGAACCTCCTTTAAAAGTATTCTTGGAAGGTGACGTAAGGAGGGTGCTATTTTTTGTATATTCTGGATTTGAATATTTCTCCAGTAGTTTAGAAATACTGAAGGGTTCCGTAATTGGTAAGGTAGTGGGGTGAGAAGGTTCCTTTTCTTTGAGGACAATATTTCTCAAGCGAAGAAGGGCCTGAGTCTTTAACTCTGGATTTTGAACCTTATCTATTAAATCAAATAAGAATTCTTTGTCTTCATTACTAGAAATGACATTTATAGTTTGAATTGGTGAAGAAGACCCTGAGGAGCCACTACTACTTGAGTCAGTATCTTCTATTTGGTCGGAAAAAGGTTCTTCTTGGTCTGAGTTCAAAGGACTCTTAATAAGGAGTTTGGTCAACTTTTCTCCTAGTTCGGAGTCATTTGAGAAGAGTTCTTGGATTTTCTTCTTAGTAGTACAATTATTAGCTTTGTGTCCCCTTTTTCCACATGAATAACAGACTATCTTTTGGGAGGAAAACTTTTGTTTAGGCCTTTTGTAATAAGAAGGCTTTGTAGGGGGAGAAGCGTTTCTCTTAGGGAATCGTCTAAACTTCTTTTCTTTCTGAAGTTTAGATTTTCGTTTAATAGATGACGGGGCCCTGATTGTTTCACAGCCAAAGGCTTCGCAAAAACAACCGAGCTCTTTTCTGGATTGCTTCTTTTCAGAAGTATACTTAGCTTGCAGCTTAAGTTCTTCGCAAAGGGCTAATCCTTCATTTTTGACTAAAGTGAAGAGTTCTCCATAGGTTTTATCTTTAAAAGGGATCTCTTCTGATTGAGATAGTTCCCTTAACTTTCTGAATATTCGTTGGGCAAAAAGTTTAGGAAGACCGGATATAAATTTTTCTTTCCAAAATGGTTCACCGCAATCTTTTCTTTGGAGAACATAAGTTAGGAACATATCTCTATACCACCTATAATCTCCTAAAGTAGGACATCTCAAGTTTTGAAGAATTGACTTCCCTGATAAAAGGGAGGCTGTAGGATCTCCTATAAAGTAATAGGCAATAACTATTATGAGGAAATCACAGCTATCAAATTTCTCTATGATTTCATTTTGGGGATTAAGAATGGTGATTTTGTGGTTAAAAATTTCTAACTGGTTATCAGGTGTGAGACAATTGTCCCACCAGTTTTTTAGTTGACCAGTAAACCCTGAAATAAGGAGTCCAAAAATGATTTGTTCATTAGACTCTCGGGTTGAATAGGCAATTTTTGCCATCCCCATCTCTTGAAGAGTGTTTAAAATTTCATATTCTGATTTTCCATCTATATTCCATTCATGGACAGAATCAGGAGAATAAGATTTGGTTTTAAACTTAGATCGTTCCTCAAATTGTATGTCCGGAGGGGTTGGTCTAGGATAATAGGTTTTTGTTGGAGCATTTCTCCACTTGTTCTTTATTTTATTTATAAAAGAGGAATCTTGAAACATATTTTGAATATCATCTATTTCATCTTCTGAGTTAGAATCATTGCTTGATTCATTTTCAGAAGGACGACTATGAATGACTCTTAATCCTTGAGAGCCGGCTAATTTTTCTAGATTTTGAGATATTTTACTCAAGATAGTCTGGGAGTTATTTGAAGAAGAGGGAGTATTGACTATGGAGTTTGCCATAGTTTGAGTTAAACCTTGTGGTTTAAAGTGCGGAACTGAGACATTAGTAGGGAATCTAGAGGATTGTCCTTTAGAGAAGGTAGGGGACTGTTCCTTTATAGATTCTATTCTAGTAGAAAGATGATCTACTTGAGAGGCAATAGTATGAAGGGTTTGGTTGGTGAAATTATTTTGATGGTAAACCTTAATAATATCTTCCACCTTAGCTGGGTCATCTTTCTGATTATATCTTCCCTTTTTAAGAGGGCAGGCAGGTATTTGATTTTCTCCACTAGGAATTATTATGGGAGAAAAGGGTGGATGAACAGTATTAATTGTTGATCCATCCTCTAACTGCCAATTTCTCCTTAAAGTGGTTTGGGTTTGAATATAGTGTTGGGTAAAAGGTTCATTTATACCTTTATCTTCACAAAATGAAGTAAACCATATGAAAAAGGGAATATTTAGTTGGAGACGATTCATGTCTCTATACCAGATTTCTCTGATCTGATTCCTTAAGGTCTCATCAAAAGACATAAACCATTTTCGCTTTTGAGTATTTTCTTTTGATTAGAAGTCTCTTCTCAAGAAATCCTTATCAATTTGAAAACCGTCCTTAGTAATAGTGTTTATAGTATTAAAATTTTGCATATCTGAAGCTGTAGGTGATCGGGGAGGAGAAACTGAGGAAAATTGATATTCTGGAATTGGAGATTTGTAATGGACTTTGAAAGTATCTTCTTGAGTTCTTGAAGATTCTGACATTTCTTGTTGGTATTTGGCAGGAATAGAAAACGATCTTCTAGCCATATTAATGGAAGAGCTAGGTCTTGGTTCTCTAAATGAGCCAAATCTAAGAATTACTTTAGTCGAATCCTCTACTATTTGATCTATGTCCTGTTTCAGACATTTATTTGGCATTGGATTAGGAAATTGTAAGATTTCAGGAATAGTAATTTGATCCCAAGCTAATTTCTTAGCTGAAGTGACCAGGGATTTAGTTTCACCAGCATGGACTTCTATGAAAACAGTCTCTCCTTTAGAAGAGGGAACATGAATAAATTTTGGATTCACAGTGGTGTTCATCAACCTAAAATATATCCTAAAAACTATTGCAAAATTTTTAGCAAATTCTTTGAATTTATTTTCTATAACATGAATATCTAAGATTAATGACTCTAGAGCTAAGGGATCCTTTAGATCTATAGTAAAATCAGGAAAGCAATTAAAATATATGGGTCCATTGCAGACATTAGTTTGAACTACAGCTAACAATGAATCTTTATAGGTTTTGAGACGATTATCTCTTAAAGCTAGGAATATAGGGCAATCAACACCTCTATGGACTAAAGGCTTAACAGCTATTTGAACTAGACCAAAATGAATGAAACGATAATTATGAGCAAGATATGTTTCAACTGCTGTATTTGATAATAAATACATAGTTTCAATATCTTGTTAAATACTCCTAGTTTCTTCATGAGTTTTAATGCTAAATGCAGTTTTGAATTCCAAAGGACCAATCTTATATAACTGAGTAGGGTCTTCTTTTGGAATATTCCAATTTGAGAAATCAACAGGTATATGAGTTTCTTGACTTTGAATAATATCAGTCTTAGAGTATCCTAACCTAGCAACTCTTCTTAACCAAGAGGCCATGGATTAAGGATATATAGTAAGTAATATCTATGCTAATTGGGAACAGTGGGACCACCAACCGGGAGCACCTCCTCACTGAGGCTCACCAACGGATTTACAGGCTTGCCAAACACTTTGCCAGACAATTAGTATAAACTTACTTAGTAAACATCCAATAATCTATTGGCTCTGATACCAAAGGTTGTAGGATCAGATAATTTATATTTTTAGAAATAAAATAAACAGAAAAATGAATTTATAAACTTAAGACAGAAATTAAAACGTAATTAAAAACTTAAGACATAAAATAAACAGAAAAATGAAATTAAAAACTTAAGACGTAGTAATATACAAACTGTTATTAAAAACTTTAAAATACTTACAAAGATTTGAGCACTGCTCAAGGCAGGGAATACTTTTCTTACAGAGCTTTTATTGAGAACTAGAACTAAGGCTGATAAGCCAAGCCTGCCTCTCTACTGAGAAAGGAGAAGGCTTTTTATAGAAGGGAAAAAGAACTATTACAAAATACTTTGAACAATCTGCTGCCAAGTGTGCGGTAGATCTTCTGCCGACACTTATGCTTTTGCCTTTTTGGAAATTACTGTGTTGCTTTTGAATTTTCTGCTTTTGCTTTTTGAAATA
Source organism: Dysphania ambrosioides (assembly GCA_026401315.1). Lineage (NCBI taxonomy): Eukaryota > Viridiplantae > Streptophyta > Magnoliopsida > Caryophyllales > Amaranthaceae > Dysphania > Dysphania ambrosioides. Next base: position 13,252,258 of record CM048671.1, on the reverse strand, counting down.
TTCTGCCGACACTATTGCTTGACATTTCTGGTGTGGTGTTGTCTTGTCATTCCATCTGCAGAACTAATAATCTTCTTCATCTTCATCTATTTCACTTTCGTCTTCTTCTGGAAGTTTACGAATTATTGAATCATTTTGAAGTTTGTGGGAAATTCGGGCCAGCTCCTTATCAACAGTGATTTCAATAAGTGAATTTTCTCGGACTGGTCGTTCGGTAGAATACCTAATAGCACCAAGGAGAACTAATTCCTTAAACTCATCATGCGACTGGGAAGTAGACCATCGACATTTTCCTGGATGAATTTGACGTCCACAGTTTGGACATCGGCCATAATGCCTTGACCTTCGTTTGATAGCGCTTTTTGATAATCCTTGAAAGGGTGGTTGTTGTTCACTGCGACGCCATTGTTTTCTAACCTTATTGCAACGTGAGAAGATTTCACGCCTGAGATCTGAGGGAAGCTCAGGTTTTGCGAAGTAAAGGGTACATAAAAGATTAAAACAAAAGGGGTATCAGAGCCTGTAAATATTTTGACTCATATCGTCCGATTCGAAGTGTTTAGGTCATTTAATACACAAAACATCTCTTGTTTGACCGAGTTTGACTCAAGTTGACGTATTTGAAGTGTTTATGACATGTTCGAGGGTAAATATGTCATTTTTTTCTCAAAATTGATCATATATTTTACCTATATTTACTCATATCCATGTATTTCAAGTGTTTAAGTCATTTTATACCAAGAACCTCTCCCAGTTGACCGAGTTTGCCTCAAATCGATGTATTTTAAGTGTTTATGACATGTTTAAGGGTAAATACATTTTTTTTCTACCCAAAGTTGATCCTAGGTTACCTAACTTGACTCATATCGTCCGATTCAAAGTGTTTTGGTCATTTAATACACAAAACCTCTCCCATTTGACCGAGTTTAACTAAAATCGATGTTTTTCAAGTGTTTATAACATAATCAAGAATAAATACGTCTTTTTTCTACCCAGAATTGAACCTAGTTGACCTATATTATTTCATATCGTCCGAATCATAGTGTTTTGCTCATTTAATACACAAAACCTCTCCTGATTGACCGAGTTTGACTCAAATTGATGTATTTCAAGTGTTTATGACAAGTTCAAGATTAAATATGTCATTTTCTGTCCAACATTAATCCTGTTTAACCTATATTGACTCCTATCGTCCGATTTAACGTTTTTACGTCATTTAATACACAAAACCTCTCCCATTTGACCTACTTGGACTCAAATCCATGTATTTCAAGTGTTTATGACATATTCAAGGGTGAATACGTCATTTTCTACACAAATCTAATCCCATTTCACCTATATTGACTCATATCGTCTAATTTGAAGTGTTTAGGTCATTTACTACCCTAAGCCTCTCCCACTTGACCGTGCCTGACTCAAATCGATGTTTTTCAAGTGTTTATGACATGTTCAACTATAAATAAGTAATTTTCTACCCAAAATTGATCTTATTTGTCCTATATTCACTCATATTGTCCGATTCGAAGTGTTTAGGTCTATTAATACACAAAACATCTCCTGGTTGACTGAGTTTGACTAAAATCGACGTATTTCAACTAATTTATGACATGTTCAAGGGTAAATACATCATTTTCTGCCCAAAATTGATCATAGATTTTATCAATACTGACTCACATCGATGTATTTCAAGTTTTTAAGTCAATATATACCAAGAACCTCTCCCACTTGACCGAGTTTGATTCAAATCGATGTATTTCAAGTGATTATGATATGTTCAAGGGTAAATATGTAATTTTTTACCCAAAATTGATCCTGTTTGATCTATTTTGACTCATATCGTCCGATTCGAAGTATTTAGGTCATTTAATACACAAAACATCTCTTGTTGGACCGAGTTTGACTCAAATCGACGTATTTGAAGTGTTTATGACATGTTCAAGGGTAAATATGTAGTTTTCTACCCAAAATTGTTCATATATTTTACCTATATTGACTCATATTGATGTATTTCAAGTGTTTAATTCATTATTTACCAAGAACCTCTCCCATTTGACTGAGTTTGACTCAAATCGATATATTTTAAGTGTTTATGACATGATCATGGGTCAATACATTTTTTTTCTACCCAAAGTTGATCCTAGGTGACCTAAATTGAGTCATATCGTCCGATTCCAAGTGTTTTGGTCATTTAATACACAAAACCTATCTTATTTGACCGAGTTTAACTCAAATCGATGTATTTCAAGTTCTTATGACATGACCAAGAGTAAATACGTCATTTTTCAACACAAAATTGATCCTAGTTAACCTATATTAACTCATATCGTCCGAATCGTAGTGTTTTGGTCATTTAATACACAAAACCTCTCCTAATTGACCGAGTTTGACTCAAATTGATGTATTTCAAGTGTTTATGACAAGTTCAAGATCAAATATGTCATTTTCTGTCCAAAATTAATCCTGTATGACCTATATTGACTCCTATCGTCAGATTTAAAGTTTTTACGTCATTCAATACACAAAACCTCTCCCATTTGACCTACTTGGACTCAAATCCATGTATATCAAGTGTTTATGACATGTTCAAGGGTAAATACGTCATTTTCTACACAAATCTGATACCATTTCACCTATATTGACTCATATCGTCTAATTTGAAGTGTTTAGGTCATTTACTACCCTAAGCCTCTCCCACTTGACCGTGCTTGACTCAAATCGATGTATTTCAGGTGTTTATGACATGTTCAACTGTAAATACGTCATTTTCTACCCAAAACTGATCCTATTTGACCTATATTCACTCATATTATCCGATTCGAAATGTTTAAGTTATTTTATACCTAGAACCTCTCCCATTTCACCGAGTTTGACTCAAATCGATGTATTTCAAGTGTTTATGACATGTTCAAGGGTAAATACGTCATTTTCTGCCCAAAATGGATCATAGATTTTACCTATATTGACTCATATTGATGTATTTCAAGTGTTTAAGTCATTATATACCAAGGACCTCTCCCAAAATTGATCCTATTTGACCTATTTTGACTCATATCGTCCGATTCGAAGTGTTTAGGTCATTCAATACACAAAAAATCTTCTGTTTGACCGAATTTGACTCAAATCGACGTATTTCAACTATGTATAACATATTCAAGGGTAAATACGTTATTTTCTGCCCAAAATGGATCATAGATTTTACCTATATTGACTCACATCGATGTATTTCATGTGTTTCAGTCAATATATACCAAGAACCTCTCCCATTTGACCGAGTTTGACTCAAATCGATGTATTTCAAGTTTTTATGACATGTTCAAGGGTAAATATGTAATTTTTTACCCAAAATTAATCCTATTTGATCTATTTTAACTCATATCGTCCGATTCGAAGTGTTTAGGTCATTTAATACACAAAACATCTCTTGTTTGACCGAGTTTGACTCAAATCGATGTACTTGAAGTGTTTATGACATGTTCGAGGGTAAATACGTCAATTTCTTCCCAAAATTGATCATATATTTTACCTATATTGACTCATATCCATGTATTTCAAGTGTTTAAGTCATCTTATACCAAGAAACTCTCCCAGTTGACCGCGTTTGCCTCAAATCGATGTATTTTAAGTGTTTATGACATGTTCAAGGGTTAATACATATTTTTTCTACCCAAAGTTGATCCTAGGTTACCTAAGTTGACTCATATCGTCCGATTCAAAGTGTTTAGGTCATTTAATACACAAAAACTCTCCCATTTGACCAAGTTTAACTAAAATCGATGTTTTTCAAGTGTTTATAACATGATCAAGAGTAAATACGTCTTTTTTCTACCCAGAACTGAACCTAGGTTACCTATATTAACTCATATCGTTCGAATCGTAGTGTTTTGGTCATATAATACACAAAACCTCTCCTGATTGACCGAGTTTGACTCAAATTGATGTATTTCAAGTGTTTATGACAAGTTCAAGATTAAATATGTCATTTTCTATCCAAAATTAATCCTATTTGACCTATATTTGCTCCAATCGTCCGATTAAAAGTTTTTATGTCATTTAATACACAAAACCTCCCCCATTTGACCTACTTGGACTCAAATCCATGTATTTCAAGTGTTTATGACATGATCAGGGGTAAAAACGTCATTTTTAACCCAAATCTGATCCCATTTCACCTATATTGACTCATATCGTCTAATTTGAAGTGTTTAGGTCATTTACTACACAAAACCTCTCCCACTTGACCGTGCTTGACTCAAATCGACGTATTTCAATTGTTTATGAAATGTTCAACTGTAAATACGTCATTTTCTACCCAAAACTGATCCTATTTGACCTATATTCACTCATATTATCCGATTCGAAATGTTTAAGTTATTTTATACCCAGAACCTCTCCCATTTCATCGAGTTTGACTCAAATCGATGTATTTCAAGTCTTTATGACATGTTCAATTTTAAATGTGTAATTTTCTACCCAAAATTGATCCTATTTGACCTATTTTGACTCATATCGTCCGATTCGAAGTGTTTAGGTCATTCAATACACAAAACATCTCCCAGTTGCCCGAGTTTGACTCAAATTGACGTAATTCAACTGTTTATGACATGTTCAAGGGTAAATACGTCATTTTCCGCCCAAAATTGGTCATATATTTTACCTATGTTGACTCATATTGATGTATTTCAAGTAATTAAGTCATTTTATACCAAGAAACACTCCTACTTTACCGAATTTAACTCAAATCGATGTATTTTAAGTGTTTATGACATGTTCAAGGGTAAATACGCCACTTTCTATCCAAAAATAATCCTATTTGACCTCTATTGATTCACATTGTCTGATTTGAAGTTTTTAAGTCAATTAATACACAAAACCTCTCCCTTTTGACCTACTTGGACTCAAATTCATGTATTTCAAGTGTTTATGACATGTTCAAGGGTAGATACGTAATTTTCTACCCTAATCTGATCCCATTTCACCTATATTGACTCATATTGTCTCATTTGAAGTTTTCAAAGTCATTTACTACACAAAACCTCTCCCACTTGACCTGCTAAACTCAAATCGATGTATTTCAAGTGTTTATGACATGTTCAACTGTAAGTACGTCATTTTCTACCCAAAACTGATCCTATTTGACTTATATTCCCTCATATTATCCGATTCGTAATATTTAAGTTATTTTATACTCAAAACCTCTCCCTTTTGACCGAGTATGACTCAAATCGATGTATTTCAAGTGTTTATGACTTGTTTAACGTTAAATATATAATTTTCTACCCAAAATTGATCCAATTTGACCTATTTTTACTCATATCGTCCGATTTGAAGTGTTTACGTCATTTAATACACAAAACATCTCCCGTTTGACCGAGTTTGACTCAAATCGATGTACTTAAAGTGTTGATGACATGTTCGAGGGTAAATACGTCATTTTCTTCCTTAAATTGATCATATATTTTACCTATATTGACTCATATCCATGTATTTCAAGTGTTTAAGTCATCTTATACCAAGAAACTCTCCCAGTTGACCGAGTTTGCCTCAAATCGATGTATTTTAAGTGTTTATGACATGTTCAAGGGTAAATACATATTTTTTCTACCCAAAGTTGATCCTAGGTTACCTAAGTTGACTCATATCGTCCGATTCAAAGTGTTTAGGTCATTTAATACACAAAAACTCTCCCATTTGACCAAGTTTAACTAAAATCGATGTTTTTCAAGTGTTTATAACATGATCAAGAGTAAATACGTCTTTTTTCTACCCAGAACTGAACCTAGGTTACCTATATAAACTCATATCGTTCGAATCGTAGTGTTTTGGTCATATAATACACAAAACCTCTCCTCATTGACCGAGTTTGACTCAAATTGATGTATTTCAAGTGTTTATGACAAGTTCAAGATTAAATATGTCATTTTCTATCCAAAATTAATCCTATTTGACCTATATTGACTCCAATCGTCCGATTAAAAGTTTTTATGTCATTTAATAAACAAAACCTCCCCCATTTGACCTACTTGGACTCAAATCCATGTATTTCAAGTGTTTATGACATGTTTAGGGGTAAAAACGTCATTTTTAACCCAAATCTGATCCCATTTCACCTATATTGACTCATATCGTCTAATTTGAAGTGTTTAGGTCATTTACTACACAAAACCTCTCCCACTTGACCGTGCTTGTCTCAAATCGACGTATTTCAATTGTTTATGAAATGTTCAACTGTAAATACGTCATTTTCTACCCAAAACTGATCCTATTTGACCTATATTCACTCATATTATCCGATTCGAAATGTTTAAGTTATTTTATACCCAGAACCTCTCCCATTTCATCGAGTTTGACTCAAATCGATGTATTTCAAGTCTTTATGACATGTTCAATTTTTAATGTGTAATTTTCTACCCAAAATTGATCCTATTTGACCTATTTTGACTCATATCGTTCGATTCAAAGTGTTTAGGTCATTCAATACACAAAACATCACCCAGTTGCCCGAGTTTGACTCAAATTGACGTAATTCAACTGTTTATGACATGTTCAAGGGTAAATACGTCATTTTCCGCCCAAAATTGGTCATGTATTTTACCTATGTTGACTCATATTGATGTATTTCAAGTAATTAAGTCATTTTATACCAAGAAACACTCCTATTTTACCGAATTTAACTCAAATCGATGTATTTTAAGTGTTTATTATGCCACTTTCTATCCAAAAATAATCCTATTTGACCTCTATTGATTCACATTGTCCGATTTGAAGTTTTTAAGTCAATTAATACACAAAACCTCTCCCTTTTGACCTACTTGGACTCAAATCCATGTATTTCAAGTGTTTGTGACATGTTCAAGGGTAGATACGTAATTTTCTACCCTAATCTGATCCCATTTCACCTATATTGACTCATATTGTCTCATTTGAAGTGTTCAAAGTCATTTACTACACAAAACCTCTCCCACTTGACCGTGCTAAACTCAAATCGATGTATTTCAAGTGTTTATGACATGTTCAACTGTAAATACGTCATTTTCTACCCAAAACTGATCCTATTTGACTTATATTCCCTCATATTATCCGATTCGTAATATTTAAGTTATTTTATACTCAAAACCTCTCCCTTTTGACCGAGTATGACTCAAATCGATGTATTTCAAGTGTTTATGACTTGTTTAACGTTAAATATATAATTTTCTACCCAAAATTGATCCAATTTGACCTATTTTGACTCATATCGTCCGATTTGAAGTGTTTACGTCATTTAATACACAAAACATCTCCCGTTTTACCGAGTTTGACTCAAATCGATGTACTTGAAGTGTTGATGACATGTTCGAGGGTAAATACGTCATTTTCCTCCCAAAATTGATCATATATTTTACCTATATTGACTCATATCCATGTATTTCAAGTGTTTAAGTCATCTTATACCAAGAAACTCTCCCAGTTGACCGAGTTTGCCTCAAATCGATGTATTTTAAGTGTTTATGACATGTTCAAGGGTTAATACATATTTTTTCTACCCAAAGTTGATCCTAGGTTACCTAAGTTGACTCATATCGTCCGATTCAAAGTGTTTAGGTCATTTAATACACAAAAACTCTCCCATTTGACCAAGTTTAACTAAAATCGATGTTTTTCAAGTGTTTATAACATGATCAAGAGTAAATACGTCTTTTTTCTACCCAGAACTGAACCTAGGTTACCTATATTAACTCATATCGTTCGAATCGTAGTGTTTTGGTCATATAATACACAAAACCTCTCCTGATTGACCGAGTTTGACTCAAATTGATGTATTTCAAGTGTTTATGACAAGTTCAAGATTAAATATGTCATTTTCTATCCAAAATTAATCCTATTTGACCTATATTGACTCGAATCGTCCGATTAAAAGTTTTTATGTCATTTAATACACAAAACCTCCCCCATTTGACCTACTTGGACTCAAATCCATGTGTTTCAAGTGTTTATGACATGTTTAGGGGTAAAAACGTCATTTTTAACCCAAATCTGATCCCATTTCACCTATATTGACTCATATCGTCTAATTTGAAGTGTTTAGGTCATTTACTACACAAAACCTCTCCCACTTGACCGTGCTTGACTCAAATCGACGTATTTCAATTGTTTATGAAATGTTCAACTGTAAATACGTCATTTTCTACCCAAAACTGATCCTATTTGACCTATATTCACTCATATATCCGATTCGAAATGTTTAAGTTATTTTATACCCAGAACCTCTCCCATTTCATCGAGTTTGACTCAAATCGATGTATTTCAAGTCTTTATGACATGTTCAATTTTAAATGTGTAATTTTCTACCCAAAATTGATCCTATTTGACCCATTTTGACTCATATCGTCCGATTCGAAGTGTTTAGGTCATTCAATACACAAAACATCTCCCAGTTGCCCGAGTTTGACTCAAATTGACGTAATTCAACTGTTAATGACATGTTCAAGGGTAAATACGTCATTTTCCGCCCAAAATTGGTCATATATTTTACCTATGTTGACTCATATTGATGTATTTCAAGTAATTAAGTCATTTTATACCAAGAAACACTCCTATTTTACCGAATATAACTCAAATCGATGTATTTTAAGTGTTTATGACATGTTCAAGGGTAAATATGCCACTTTCTATCCAAAAATAATCCTATTTGACCTCTATTGATTCACATTGTCCGATTTGAAGTTTTTAAGTCAATTAATACACAAAACCTCTCCCTTTTGACCTACTTGGACTCAAATCCATGTATTTCAAGTGTTTATGACATGTTCAAGGGTAGATACGTAATTTTCTACCCTAATCTGATCCCATTTCACCTATATTGACTCATATTGTCTCATTTGAAGTGTTCAAAGTCATTTACTACACAAAACCTCTCCCACTTGACCGTGCTAAACTCAAATCGATGTATTTCAAGTGTTTATGACATGTTCAACTGTAAATACGTCATTTTCTACCCAAAACTGATCCTATTTGACTTATATTCCCTCATATTATCCGATTCGTAATATTTAAGTTATTTTATACTCAAAACCTCTCCCTTTTGACCGAGTATGACTCAAATCGATGTATTTCAAGTGTTTATGACTTGTTTAACGTTAAATATATAATTTTCTACCCAAAATTGATCCAATTTGACCTATTTTGACTCATATCGTCCGATTTGAAGTGTTTACGTCATTTAATACACAAAACATCTCCCGTTTTACCGAGTTTGACTCAAATCGATGTACTTGAAGTGTTGATGACATGTTCGAGGGTAAATACGTCATTTTCTTCCCAAAATTGATCATATATTTTACCTATATTGACTCATATCCATGTATTTCAAGTGTTTAAGTCATCTTATACCAAGAAACTCTCCCAGTTGACCGAGTTTGCCTCAAATCGATGTATTTTAAGTGTTTAAGACATGTTCAAGGGTAAATACATATTTTTTCTACCCAAAGTTGATCCTAGGTTACCTAAGTTGACTCATATCGTCCGATTCAAAGTGTTTAGGTCATTTAGTACACAAAAACTCTCCCATTTGACCAAGTTTAACTAAAATCGATGTTTTTCAAGTGTTTATAACATGATCAAGAGTAAATACGTCTTTTTTCTACCCAGAACTGAACCTAGTTTACCTATATTAACTCATATCGTTCGAATCATAGTGTTTTGGTCATATAATACACAAAACCTCTCCTGATTGACCGAGTTTGACTCAAATTGATGTATTTCAAGTGTTTATGACAAGTTCAAGATTAAATATGTCATTTTCTATCCAAAATTAATCCTATTTGACCTATATGACTCCAATCGTCCGATTAAAAGTTTTTATGTCATTTAATACACAAAACCTCCCCCATTTGACCTACTTGGACTCAAATCCATGTATTTCAAGTGTTTATGACATGTTCAGGGGTAAAAACGTCATTTTTAACCCAAATCTGATCCCATTTCACCTATATTGACTCATATCGTCTAATTTGAAGTGTTTAGGTCATTTACTACACAAAACCTCTCCCACTTGACCGTGCTTGACTCAAATCGACGTATTTCAATTGTTTATGAAATGTTCAACTGTAAATACGTCATTTTCTACCCAAAACTGATCCTATTTGACCTATATTCACTCATATTATCCGATTCGAAATGTTTAAGTTATTTTATACCCAGAACCTCTCCCATTTCATCGAGTTTGACTCAAATCGATGTATTTCAAGTCTTTATGACATGTTCAATTTTAAATGTGTAATTTTCTACCCAAAATTGATCCTATTTGACCCATTTTGACTCATATCGTCCGATTCGAAGTGTTTAGGTCATTCAATACACAAAACATCTCCCAGTTGCCCGAGTTTGACTCAAATTGACGTAATTCAACTGTTTATGACATGTTCAAGGGTAAATACGTCATTTTCCGCCCAAAATTGGTCATATATTTTACCTATGTTGACTCATATTGATGTATTTCAAGTAATTAAGTCATTTTATACCAAGAAACACTCCTATTTTACCGAATTTAACTCAAATCGATGTATTTTAAGTGTTTATGACATGTTCAAGGGTAAATACGCCACTTTCTATCCAAAAATAATCCTATTTGACCTCTATTGATTCACATTGTCCGATTTGAAGTTTTTAAGTCAATTAATACACAAAACCTCTCCCTTTTGACCTACTTGGACTCAAATCCATGTATTTCAAGTGTTTATGACATGTTCAAGGGTAGATACGTAATTTTCTACCCTAATCTGATCCCATTTCACCTATATTGACTCATATTGTCTCATTTGAAGTGTTCAAAGTCATTTACTACACAAAACCTCTCCCACTTGACCGTGCTAAACTCAAATCGATGTATTTCAAGTGTTTATGACATGTTCAACTGTAAATACGTCATTTTCTACCCAAAACTGATCCTATTTGACTTATATTCCCTCATATTATCCGATTCGTAATATTTAAGTTATTTTATACTCAAAACCTCTCCCTTTTGACCGAGTATGACTCAAATCGATGTATTTCAAGTGTTTATGACTTGTTTAACGTTAAATATATAATTTTCTACCCAAAATTGATCCAATTTGACCTATTTTGACTCATATCGTCCGATTTGAAGTGTTTACGTCATTTAATACACAAAACATCTCCCGTTTTACCGAGTTTGACTCAAATCGATGTACTTGAAGTGTTGATGACATGTTCGAGGGTAAATACGTCATTTTCTTCCCAAAATTGATCATATATTTTACCTATATTGACTCATATCCATGTATTTCAAGTGTTTAAGTCATCTTATACCAAGAAACTCTCCCAGTTGACCGAGTTTGCCTCAAATCGATGTATTTTAAGTGTTTAAGACATGTTCAAGGGTAAATACATATTTTTTCTACCCAAAGTTGATCCTAGGTTACCTAAGTTGACTCATATCGTCCGATTCAAAGTGTTTAGGTCATTTAGTACACAAAAACTCTCCCATTTGACCAAGTTTAACTAAAATCGATGTTTTTCAAGTGTTTATAACATGATCAAGAGTAAATACGTCTTTTTTCTACCCAGAACTGAACCTAGTTTACCTATATTAACTCATATCGTTCGAATCGTAGTGTTTTGGTCATATAATACACAAAACCTCTCCTGATTGACCGAGTTTGACTCAAATTGATGTATTTCAAGTGTTTATGACAAGTTCAAGATTAAATATGTCATTTTCTATCCAAAATTAATCCTATTTGACCTATATGACTCCAATCGTCCGATTAAAAGTTTTTATGTCATTTAATACACAAAACCTCCCCCATTTGACCTACTTGGACTCAAATCCATGTATTTCAAGTGTTTATGACATGTTCAGGGGTAAAAACGTCATTTTTAACCCAAATCTGATCCCATTTCACCTATATTGACTCATATCGTCTAATTTGAAGTGTTTAGGTCATTTACTACACAAAACCTCTCCCACTTGACCGTGCTTGACTCAAATCGACGTATTTCAATTGTTTATGAAATGTTCAACTGTAAATACGTCATTTTCTACCCAAAACTGATCCTATTTGACCTATATTCACTCATATTATCCGATTCGAAATGTTTAAGTTATTTTATACCCAGAACCTCTCCCATTTCATCGAGTTTGACTCAAATCGATGTATTTCAAGTCTTTATGACATGTTCAATTTTAAATGTGTAATTTTCTACCCAAAATTGATCCTATTTGACCTATTTTGACTCATATCGTCCGATTCGAAGTGTTTAGGTCATTCAATACACAAAACATCACCCAGTTGCCCGAGTTTGACTCAAATTGACGTAATTCAACTGTTTATGACATGTTCAAGGGTAAATACGTCATTTTCCGCCCAAAATTGGTCATATATTTTACCTATGTTGACTCATATTGATGTATTTCAAGTAATTAAGTCATTTTATACCAAGAAACACTCCTATTTTACCGAATTTAACTCAAATCGATGTATTTTAAGTGTTTATGACATGTTCAAGGGTAAATACGCCACTTTCTATCCAAAAATAATCCTATTTGACCTCTATTGATTCACATTGTCCGATTTGAAGTTTTTAAGTCAATTAATACACAAAACCTCTCCCTTTTGACCTACTTGGACTCAAATCCATGTATTTCAAGTGTTTATGACATGTTCAAGGGTAGATACGTAATTTTCTACCCTAATCTGATCCCATTTCACCTATATTGACTCATATTGTCTCATTTGAAGTGTTCAAAGTCATTTACTACACAAAACCTCTCCCACTTGACCGTGCTTAACTCAAATCGATGTATTTCAAGTGTTTATGACATGTTCAACTAAAAATACGTCATTTTCTACCCAAAACTGATCCTATTTGACTTATATTCCCTCATATTATCCGATTCGTAATATTTAAGTTATTTTATACTCAAAACCTCTCCCTTTTGACCGAGTATGACTCAAATCGATGTATTTCAAGTGTTTATGACTTGTTTAACGTTAAATATATAATTTTCTACCCAAAATTGATCCAATTTGACCTATTTTGACTCATATCGTCCGATTTGAAGTGTTTACGTCATTTAATACACAAAACATCTCCCGTTTGACCGAGTTTGACTCAAATCGATGTACTTGAAGTGTTGATGACATGTTCGAGGGTAAATACGTCATTTTCTTCCCAAAATTGATCATATATTTTACCTATATTGACTCATATCCATGTATTTCAAGTGTTTAAGTCATCTTATACCAAGAAACTCTCCCAGTTGACCGAGTTTGCCTCAAATCGATGTATTTTAAGTGTTTATGACATGTTCAAGGGTAAATACATATTTTTTCTACCCAAAGTTGATCCTAGGTTACCTAAGTTGACTCATATCGTCCGATTCAAAGTGTTTAGGTCATTTAATACACAAAAACTCTCCCATTTGACCAAGTTTAACTAAAATCGATGTTTTTCAAGTGTTTATAACATGATCAAGACTAAATACGTCTTTTTTCTACCCAGAACTGAACCTAGGTTACCTATATTAACTCATATCGTTCGAATCGTAGTGTTTTGGTCATATAATACACAAAACCTCTCCTGATTGACCGAGTTTGACTCAAATTGATGTATTTCAAGTGTTTATGACAAGTTCAAGATTAAATATGTCATTTTCTATCCAAAATTAATCCTATTTGACCTATATTGACTCCAATCGTCCGATTAAAAGTTTTTATGTCATTTAATACACAAAACCTCCCCCATTTGACCTACTTGGACTCAAATCCATGTATTTCAAGTGTTTATGACATGTTCAGGGGTAAAAACGTCATTTTTAACCCAAATCTGATCCCATTTCACCTATATTGACTCATATCGTCTAATTTGAAGTGTTTAGGTCATTTACTACACAAAACCTCTCCCACTTGACCGTGCTTGACTCAAATCGACGTATTTCAATTGTTTATGAAATGTTCAACTGTAAATACGTCATTTTCTACCCAAAACTGATCCTATTTGACCTATATTCACTCATATTATCCGATTCGAAATGTTTAAGTTATTTTATACCCAGAACCTCTCCCATTTCATCGAGTTTGACTCAAATCGATGTATTTCAAGTCTTTATGACATGTTCAATTTTAAATGTGTAATTTTCTACCCAAAATTGATCCTATTTGACCTATTTTGACTCATATCGTCCGATTCGAAGTGTTTAGGTCATTCAATACACAAAACATCACCCAGTTGCCCGAGTTTGACTCAAATTGACGTAATTCAACTGTTTATGACATGTTCAAGGGTAAATACGTCATTTTCCGCCCAAAATTGGTCATATATTTTACCTATGTTGACTCATATTGATGTATTTCAAGTAATTAAGTCATTTTATACCAAGAAACACTCCTATTTTACCGAATTTAACTCAAATCGATGTATTTTAAGTGTTTATGACATGTTCAAGGGTAAATACGCCACTTTCTATCCAAAAATAATCCTATTTGACCTCTATTGATTCACATTGTCCGATTTGAAGTTTTTAAGTCAATTAATACACAAAACCTCTCCCTTTTGACCTACTTGGACTCAAATCCATGTATTTCAAGTGTTTATGACATGTTCAAGGGTAGATACGTAATTTTCTACCCTAATCTGATCCCATTTCACCTATATTGACTCATATTGTCTCATTTGAAGTGTTCAAAGTCATTTACTACACAAAACCTCTCCCACTTGACCGTGCTTAACTCAAATCGATGTATTTCAAGTGTTTATGACATGTTCAACTGTAAATACGTCATTTTCTACCCAAAACTGATCCTATTTGACTTATATTCCCTCATATTATCCGATTCGTAATATTTAAGTTATTTTATACTCAAAACCTCTCCCTTTTGACCGAGTATGACTCAAATCGATGTATTTCAAGTGTTTATGACTTGTTTAACGTTAAATATATAATTTTCTACCCAAAATTGATCCAATTTGACCTATTTTGACTCATATCGTCCGATTTGAAGTGTTTACGTCATTTAATACACAAAACATCTCCCGTTTGACCGAGTTTGACTCAAATCGATGTACTTGAAGTGTTGATGACATGTTCGAGGGTAAATACGTCATTTTCTTCCCAAAATTGATCATATATTTTACCTATATTGACTCATATCCATGTATTTCAAGTGTTTAAGTCATCTTATACCAAGAAACTCTCCCAGTTGACCGAGTTTGCCTCAAATCGATGTATTTTAAGTGTTTATGACATGTTCAAGGGTAAATACATATTTTTTCTACCCAAAGTTGATCCTAGGTTACCTAAGTTGACTCATATCGTCCGATTCAAAGTGTTTAGGTCATTTAATACACAAAAACTCTCCCATTTGACCAAGTTTAACTAAAATCGATGTTTTTCAAGTGTTTATAACATGATCAAGACTAAATACGTCTTTTTTCTACCCAGAACTGAACCTAGGTTACCTATATTAACTCATATCGTTCGAATCGTAGTGTTTTGGTCATATAATACACAAAACCTCTCCTGATTGACCGAGTTTGACTCAAATTGATGTATTTCAAGTGTTTATGACAAGTTCAAGATTAAATATGTCATTTTCTATCCAAAATTAATCCTATTTGACCTATATTGACTCCAATCGTCCGATTAAAAGTTTTTATGTCATTTAATACACAAAACCTCCCCCATTTGACCTACTTGGACTCAAATCCATGTATTTCAAGTGTTTATGACATGTTCAGGGGTAAAAACGTCATTTTTAACCCAAATCTGATCCCATTTCACCTATATTGACTCATATCGTCTAATTTGAAGTGTTTAGGTCATTTACTACACAAAACCTCTCCCACTTGACCGTGCTTGACTCAAATCGACGTATTTCAATTGTTTATGAAATGTTCAACTGTAAATACGTCATTTTCTACCCAAAACTGATCCTATTTGACCTATATTCACTCATAATATCCGATTCGAAATGTTTAAGTTATTTTATACCCAGAACCTCTCCCATTTCATCGAGTTTGACTCAAATCGATGTATTTCAAGTCTTTATGACATGTTCAATTTTAAATGTGTAATTTTCTACCCAAAATTGATCCTATTTGACCTATTTTGACTCATATCGTCCGATTCGAAGTGTTTAGGTCATTCAATACACAAAACATCACCCAGTTGCCCGAGTTTGACTCAAATTGACGTAATTCAACTGTTTATGACATGTTCAAGGGTAAATACGTCATTTTCCGCCCAAAATTGGTCATATATTTTACCTATGTTGACTCATATTGATGTATTTCAAGTAATTAAGTCATTTTATACCAAGAAACACTCCTATTTTACCGAATTTAACTCAAATCGATGTATTTTAAGTGTTTATGACATGTTCAAGGGTAAATACGCCACTTTCTATCCAAAAATAATCCTATTTGACCTCTATTGATTCACATTGTCCGATTTGAAGTTTTTAAGTCAATTAATACACAAAACCTCTCCCTTTTGACCTACTTGGACTCAAATCCATGTATTTCAAGTGTTTATGACATGTTCAAGGGTAGATACGTAATTTTCTACCCTAATCTGATCCCATTTCACCTATATTGACTCATATTGTCTCATTTGAAGTGTTCAAAGTCATTTACTACACAAAACCTCTCCCACTTGACCGTGCTTAACTCAAATCGATGTATTTCAAGTGTTTATGACATGTTCAACTGTAAATACGTCATTTTCTACCCAAAACTGATCCTATTTGACTTATATTCCCTCATATTATCCGATTCGTAATATTTAAGTTATTTTATACTCAAAACCTCTCCCTTTTGACCGAGTATGACTCAAATCGATGTATTTCAAGTGTTTATGACTTGTTTAACGTTAAATATATAATTTTCTACCCAAAATTGATCCAATTTGACCTATTTTGACTCATATCGTCCGATTTGAAGTGTTTACGTCATTTAATACACAAAACATCTCCCGTTTGACCGAGTTTGACTCAAATCGATGTACTTGAAGTGTTGATGACATGTTCGAGGGTAAATACGTCATTTTCTTCCCAAAATTGATCATATATTTTACCTATATTGACTCATATCCATGTATTTCAAGTGTTTAAGTCATCTTATACCAAGAAACTCTCCCAGTTGACCGAGTTTGCCTCAAATCGATGTATTTTAAGTGTTTATGACATGTTCAAGGGTAAATACATATTTTTTCTACCCAAAGTTGATCCTAGGTTACCTAAGTTGACTCATATCGTCCGATTCAAAGTGTTTAGGTCATTTAATACACAAAAACTCTCCCATTTGACCAAGTTTAACTAAAATCGATGTTTTTCAAGTGTTTATAACATGATCAAGACTAAATACGTCTTTTTTCTACCCAGAACTGAACCTAGGTTACCTATATTAACTCATATCGTTCGAATCGTAGTGTTTTGGTCATATAATACACAAAACCTCTCCTGATTGACCGAGTTTGACTCAATTTGATGTATTTCAAGTGTTTATGACAAGTTCAAGATTAAATATGTCATTTTCTATCCAAAATTAATCCTATTTGACCTATATTGACTCCAATCGTCCGATTAAAAGTTTTTATGTCATTTAATACACAAAACCTCCCCCATTTGACCTACTTGGACTCAAATCCATGTATTTCAAGTGTTTATGACATGTTCAGGGGTAAAAACGTCATTTTTAACCCAAATCTGATCCCATTTCACCTATATTGACTCATATCGTCTAATTTGAAGTGTTTAGGTCATTTACTACACAAAACCTCTCCCACTTGACCGTGCTTGACTCAAATCGACGTATTTCAATTGTTTATGAAATGTTCAACTGTAAATACGTCATTTTCTACCCAAAACTGATCCTATTTGACCTATATTCACTCATATTATCCGATTCGAAATGTTTAAGTTATTTTATACCCAAAACCTCTCCCATTTCATCGAGTTTGACTCAAATCGATGTATTTCAAGTCTTTATGACATGTTCAATTTTAAATGTGTAATTTTCTACCCAAAATTGATCCTATTTGACCTATTTTGACTCATATCGTCCGATTCGAAGTGTTTAGGTCATTCAATACACAAAACATCACCCAGTTGCCCGAGTTTGACTCAAATTGACGTAATTCAACTGTTTATGACATGTTCAAGGGTAAATACGTCATTTTCCGCCCAAAATTGGTCATATATTTTACCTATGTTGACTCATATTGATGTATTTCAAGTAATTAAGTCATTTTATACCAAGAAACACTCCTATTTTACCGAATTTAACTCAAATCGATGTATTTTAAGTGTTTATGACATGTTCAAGGGTAAATACGCCACTTTCTATCCAAAAATAATCCTATTTGACCTCTATTGATTCACATTGTCCGATTTGAAGTTTTTAAGTCAATTAATACACAAAACCTCTCCCTTTTGACCTACTTGGACTCAAATCCATGTATTTCAAGTGTTTATGACATGTTCAAGGGTAGATACGTAATTTTCTACCCTAATCTGATCCCATTTCACCTATATTGACTCATATTGTCTCATTTGAAGTGTTCAAAGTCATTTACTACACAAAACCTCTCCCACTTGACCGTGCTTAACTCAAATCGATGTATTTCAAGTGTTTATGACATGTTCAACTAAAAATACGTCATTTTCTACCCAAAACTGATCCTATTTGACTTATATTCCCTCATATTATCCGATTCGTAATATTTAAGTTATTTTATACTCAAAACCTCTCCCTTTTGACCGAGTATGACTCAAATCGATGTATTTCAAGTGTTTATGACTTGTTTAACGTTAAATATATAATTTTCTACCCAAAATTGATCCAATTTGACCTATTTTGACTCATATCGTCCGATTTGAAGTGTTTACGTCATTTAATACACAAAACATCTCCCGTTTGACCGAGTTTGACTCAAATCGATGTACTTGAAGTGTTGATGACATGTTCGAGGGTAAATACGTCATTTTCTTCCCAAAATTGATCATATATTTTACCTATATTGACTCATATCCATGTATTTCAAGTGTTTAAGTCATCTTATACCAAGAAACTCTCCCAGTTGACCGAGTTTGCCTCAAATCGATGTATTTTAAGTGTTTATGACATGTTCAAGGGTAAATACATATTTTTTCTACCCAAAGTTGATCCTAGGTTACCTAAGTTGACTCATATCGTCCGATTCAAAGTGTTTAGGTCATTTAATACACAAAAACTCTCCCATTTGACCAAGTTTAACTAAAATCGATGTTTTTCAAGTGTTTATAACATGATCAAGAGTAAATACGTCTTTTTTCTACCCAGAACTGAACCTAGGTTACCTATATTAAGTCATATCGTTCGAATCGTAGTGTTTTGGTCATATAATACACAAAACCTCTCCTGATTGACCGAGTTTGACTCAATTTGATGTATTTCAAGTGTTTATGACAAGTTCAAGATTAAATATGTCATTTTCTATCCAAAATTAATCCTATTTGACCTATATTGACTCCAATCGTCCGATTAAAAGTTTTTATGTCATTTAATACACAAAACCTCCCCCATTTGACCTACTTGGACTCAAATCCATGTATTTCAAGTGTTTATGACATGTTCAGGGGTAAAAACGTCATTTTTAACCCAAATCTGATCCCATTTCACCTATATTGACTCATATCGTCTAATTTGAAGTGTTTAGGTCATTTACTACACAAAACCTCTCCCACTTGACCGTGCTTGACTCAAATCGACGTATTTCAATTGTTTATGAAATGTTCAACTGTAAATACGTCATTTTCTACCCAAAACTGATCCTATTTGACCTATATTCACTCATATTATCCGATTCGAAATGTTTAAGTTATTTTATACCCAGAACCTCTCCCATTTCATCGAGTTTGACTCAAATCGATGTATTTCAAGTCTTTATGACATGTTCAATTTTAAATGTGTAATTTTCTACCCAAAATTGATCCTATTTGACCTATTTTGACTCATATCGTCCGATTCGAAGTGTTTAGGTCATTCAATACACAAAACATCACCCAGTTGCCCGAGTTTGACTCAAATTGACGTAATTCAACTGTTTATGACATGTTCAAGGGTAAATACGTCATTTTCCGCCCAAAATTGGTCATATATTTTACCTATGTTGACTCATATTGATGTATTTCAAGTAATTAAGTCATTTTATACCAAGAAACACTCCTATTTTACCGAATTTAACTCAAATCGATGTATTTTAAGTGTTTATGACATGTTCAAGGGTAAATACGCCACTTTCTATCCAAAAATAATCCTATTTGACCTCTATTGATTCACATTGTCCGATTTGAAGTTTTTAAGTCAATTAATACACAAAACCTCTCCCTTTTGACCTACTTGGACTCAAATCCATGTATTTCAAGTGTTTATGACATGTTCAAGGGTAGATACGTAATTTTCTACCCTAATCTGATCCCATTTCACCTATATTGACTCATATTGTCTCATTTGAAGTGTTCAAAGTCATTTACTACACAAAACCTCTCCCACTTGACCGTGCTTAACTCAAATCGATGTATTTCAAGTGTTTATGACATGTTCAACTAAAAATACGTCATTTTCTACCCAAAACTGATCCTATTTGACTTATATTCCCTCATATTATCCGATTCGTAATATTTAAGTTATTTTATACTCAAAACCTCTCCCTTTTGACCGAGTATGACTCAAATCGATGTATTTCAAGTGTTTATGACTTGTTTAACGTTAAATATATAATTTTCTACCCAAAATTGATCCAATTTGACCTATTTTGACTCATATCGTCCGATTTGAAGTGTTTACGTCATTTAATACACAAAACATCTCCCGTTTGACCGAGTTTGACTCAAATCGATGTACTTGAAGTGTTGATGACATGTTCGAGGGTAAATACGTCATTTTCTTCCCAAAATTGATCATATATTTTACCTATATTGACTCATATCCATGTATTTCAAGTGTTTAAGTCATCTTATACCAAGAAACTCTCCCAGTTGACCGAGTTTGCCTCAAATCGATGTATTTTAAGTGTTTATGACATGTTCAAGGGTAAATACATATTTTTTCTACCCAAAGTTGATCCTAGGTTACCTAAGTTGACTCATATCGTCCGATTCAAAGTGTTTAGGTCATTTAATACACAAAAACTCTCCCATTTGACCAAGTTTAACTAAAATCGATGTTTTTCAAGTGTTTATAACATGATCAAGACTAAATACGTCTTTTTTCTACCCAGAACTGAACCTAGGTTACCTATATTAACTCATATCGTTCGAATCGTAGTGTTTTGGTCATATAATACACAAAACCTCTCCTGATTGACCGAGTTTGACTCAATTTGATGTATTTCAAGTGTTTATGACAAGTTCAAGATTAAATATGTCATTTTCTATCCAAAATTAATCCTATTTGACCTATATTGACTCCAATCGTCCGATTAAAAGTTTTTATGTCATTTAATACACAAAACCTCCCCCATTTGACCTACTTGGACTCAAATCCATGTATTTCAAGTGTTTATGACATGTTCAGGGGTAAAAACGTCATTTTTAACCCAAATCTGATCCCATTTCACCTATATTGACTCATATCGTCTAATTTGAAGTGTTTAGGTCATTTACTACACAAAACCTCTCCCACTTGACCGTGCTTGACTCAAATCGACGTATTTCAATTGTTTATGAAATGTTCAACTGTAAATACGTCATTTTCTACCCAAAACTGATCCTATTTGACCTATATTCACTCATATTATCCGATTCGAAATGTTTAAGTTATTTTATACCCAGAACCTCTCCCATTTCATCGAGTTTGACTCAAATCGATGTATTTCAAGTCTTTATGACATGTTCAATTTTAAATGTGTAATTTTCTACCCAAAATTGATCCTATTTGACCTATTTTGACTCATATCGTCCGATTCGAAGTATTTAGGTCATTCAATACACAAAACATCACCCAGTTGCCCGAGTTTGACTCAAATTGACGTAATTCAACTGTTTATGACATGTTCAAGGGTAAATACGTCATTTTCCGCCCAAAATTGGTCATATATTTTACCTATGTTGACTCATATTGATGTATTTCAAGTAATTAAGTCATTTTATACCAAGAAACACTCCTATTTTACCGAATTTAACTCAAATCGATGTATTTTAAGTGTTTATGACATGTTCAAGGGTAAATACGCCACTTTCTATCCAAAAATAATCCTATTTGACCTCTATTGATTCACATTGTCCGATTTGAAGTTTTTAAGTCAATTAATACACAAAACCTCTCCCTTTTGACCTACTTGGACTCAAATCCATGTATTTCAAGTGTTTATGACATGTTCAAGGGTAGATACGTAATTTTCTACCCTAATCTGATCCCATTTCACCTATATTGACTCATATTGTCTCATTTGAAGTGTTCAAAGTCATTTACTACACAAAACCTCTCCCACTTGACCGTGCTTAACTCAAATCGATGTATTTCAAGTGTTTATGACATGTTCAACTAAAAATACGTCATTTTCTACCCAAAACTGATCCTATTTGACTTATATTCCCTCATATTATCCGATTCGTAATATTTAAGTTATTTTATACTCAAAACCTCTCCCTTTTGACCGAGTATGACTCAAATCGATGTATTTCAAGTGTTTATGACTTGTTTAACGTTAAATATATAATTTTCTACCCAAAATTGATCCAATTTGACCTATTTTGACTCATATCGTCCGATTTGAAGTGTTTACGTCATTTAATACACAAAACATCTCCCGTTTGACCGAGTTTGACTCAAATCGATGTACTTGAAGTGTTGATGACATGTTCGAGGGTAAATACGTCATTTTCTTCCCAAAATTGATCATATATTTTACCTATATTGACTCATATCCATGTATTTCAAGTGTTTAAGTCATCTTATACCAAGAAACTCTCCCAGTTGACCGAGTTTGCCTCAAATCGATGTATTTTAAGTGTTTATGACATGTTCAAGGGTAAATACATATTTTTTCTACCCAAAGTTGATCCTAGGTTACCTAAGTTGACTCATATCGTCCGATTCAAAGTGTTTAGGTCATTTAATACACAAAAACTCTCCCATTTGACCAAGTTTAACTAAAATCGATGTTTTTCAAGTGTTTATAACATGATCAAGACTAAATACGTCTTTTTTCTACCCAGAACTGAACCTAGGTTACCTATATTAACTCATATCGTTCGAATCGTAGTGTTTTGGTCATATAATACACAAAACCTCTCCTGATTGACCGAGTTTGACTCAATTTGATGTATTTCAAGTGTTTATGACAAGTTCAAGATTAAATATGTCATTTTCTATCCAAAATTAATCCTATTTGACCTATATTGACTCCAATCGTCCGATTAAAAGTTTTTATGTCATTTAATACACAAAACCTCCCCCATTTGACCTACTTGGACTCAAATCCATGTATTTCAAGTGTTTATGACATGTTCAGGGGTAAAAACGTCATTTTTAACCCAAATCTGATCCCATTTCACCTATATTGACTCATATCGTCTAATTTGAAGTGTTTAGGTCATTTACTACACAAAACCTCTCCCACTTGACCGTGCTTGACTCAAATCGACGTATTTCAATTGTTTATGAAATGTTCAACTGTAAATACGTCATTTTCTACCCAAAACTGATCCTATTTGACCTATATTCACTCATATTATCCGATTCGAAATGTTTAAGTTATTTTATACCCAGAACCTCCCCCATTTCATCGAGTTTGACTCAAATCGATGTATTTCAAGTCTTTATGACATGTTCAATTTTAAATGTGTAATTTTCTACCCAAAATTGATCCTATTTGACCTATTTTGACTCATATCGTCCGATTCGAAGTGTTTAGGTCATTCAATACACAAAACATCACCCAGTTGCCCGAGTTTGACTCAAATAGACGTAATTCAACTGTTTATGACATGTTCAAGGGTAAATACGTCATTTTCCGCCCAAAATTGGTCATATATTTTACCTATGTTGACTCATATTGATGTATTTCAAGTAATTAAGTCATTTTATACCAAGAAACACTCCTATTTTACCGAATTTAACTCAAATCGATGTATTTTAAGTGTTTATGACATGTTCAAGGGTAAATACGCCACTTTCTATCCAAAAATAATCCTATTTGACCTCTATTGATTCACATTGTCCGATTTGAAGTTTTTAAGTCAATTAATACACAAAACCTCTCCCTTTTGACCTACTTGGACTCAAATCCATGTATTTCAAGTGTTTATGACATGTTCAAGGGTAGATACGTAATTTTCTACCCTAATCTGATCCCATTTCACCTATATTGACTCATATTGTCTCATTTGAAGTGTTCAAAGTCATTTACTACACAAAACCTCTCCCACTTGACCGTGCTTAACTCAAATCGATGTATTTCAAGTGTTTATGACATGTTCAACTGTAAATACGTCATTTTCTACCCAAAACTGATCCTATTTGACTTATATTCCCTCATATTATCCGATTCGTAATATTTAAGTTATTTTATACTCAAAACCTCTCCCTTTTGACCGAGTTTGACTCAAATCGATGTATTTCAAGTCTTTATGACATGTTCAATTTTAAATGTGTAATTTTCTACCCAAAATTGATCCAATTTGACCTATTTTGACTCATATCGTCCGATTTGAAGTGTTTACGTCATTTAATACACAAAACATCTCCCGTTTGACCGAGTTTGACTCAAATCGATGTACTTGAAGTGTTGATGACATGGTCGAGGGTAAATACGTCATTTTCTTCCCAAAATTGATCATATATTTTACCTATATTGACTCATATCCATGTATTTCAAGTGTTTAAGTCATCTTATACCAAGAAACTCTCCCAGTTGACCGAGTTTGCCTCAAATCGATGTATTTTAAGTGTTTAAGACATGTTCAAGGGTAAATACATATTTTTTCTACCCAAAGTTGATCCTAGGTTACCTAAGTTGACTCATATCGTCCGATTCAAAGTGTTTAGGTCATTTAATACACAAAAACTCTCCCATTTGACCAAGTTTAACTAAAATCGATGTTTTTCAAGTGTTTATAACATGATCAAGAGTAAATACGTCTTTTTTCTACCCAGAACTGAACCTAGGTTACCTATATTAACTCATATCGTTCGAATCGTAGTGTTTTGGTCATATAATACACAAAACCTCTCCTGATTGACCGAGTTTGACTCAAATTGATGTATTTCAAGTGTTTATGACAAGTTCAAGATTAAATATGTCATTTTCTATCCAAAATTAATCCTATTTGACCTATATTGACTCCAATCGTCCGATTAAAAGTTTTTATGTCATTTAATACACAAAACCTCCCCCATTTGACCTACTTGGACTCAAATCCATGTATTTCAAGTGTTTATGACATGTTCAGGGGTAAAAACGTCATTTTTAACCCAAATCTGATCCCATTTCACCTATATTGACTCATATCGTCTAATTTGAAGTGTTTAGGTCATTTACTACACAAAACCTCTCCCACTTGACCGTGCTTGACTCAAATCGACGTATTTCAATTGTTTATGAAATGTTCAACTGTAAATACGTCATTTTCTACCCAAAACTGATCCTATTTGACCTATATTCACTCATATTATCCGATTCGAAATGTTTAAGTTATTTTATACCCAGAACCTCCCCCATTTCATCGAGTTTGACTCAAATCGATGTATTTCAAGTCTTTATGACATGTTCAATTTTAAATGTGTAATTTTCTACCCAAAATTGATCCTATTTGACCTATTTTGACTCATATCGTCCGATTCGAAGTGTTTAGGTCATTCAATACACAAAACATCACCCAGTTGCCCGAGTTTGACTCAAATAGACGTAATTCAACTGTTTATGACATGTTCAAGGGTAAATACGTCATTTTCCGCCCAAAATTGGTCATATATTTTACCTATGTTGACTCATATTGATGTATTTCAAGTAATTAAGTCATTTTATACCAAGAAACACTCCTATTTTACCGAATTTAACTCAAATCGATGTATTTTAAGTGTTTATGACATGTTCAAGGGTAAATACGCCACTTTCTATCCAAAAATAATCCTATTTGACCTCTATTGATTCACATTGTCCGATTTGAAGTTTTTAAGTCAATTAATACACAAAACCTCTCCCTTTTGACCTACTTGGACTCAAATCCATGTATTTCAAGTGTTTATGACATGTTCAAGGGTAGATACGTAATTTTCTACCCTAATCTGATCCCATTTCACCTATATTGACTCATATTGTCTCATTTGAAGTGTTCAAAGTCATTTACTACACAAAACCTCTCCCACTTGACCGTGCTTAACTCAAATCGATGTATTTCAAGTGTTTATGACATGTTCAACTGTAAATACGTCATTTTCTACCCAAAACTGATCCTATTTGACTTATATTCCCTCATATTATCCGATTCGTAATATTTAAGTTATTTTATACTCAAAACCTCTCCCTTTTGACCGAGTTTGACTCAAATCGATGTATTTCAAGTCTTTATGACATGTTCAATTTTAAATGTGTAATTTTCTACCCAAAATTGATCCAATTTGACCTATTTTGACTCATATCGTCCGATTTGAAGTGTTTACGTCATTTAATACACAAAACATCTCCCGTTTGACCGAGTTTGACTCAAATCGATGTACTTGAAGTGTTGATGACATGGTCGAGGGTAAATACGTCATTTTCTTCCCAAAATTGATCATATATTTTACCTATATTGACTCATATCCATGTATTTCAAGTGTTTAAGTCATCTTATACCAAGAAACTCTCCCAGTTGACCGAGTTTGCCTCAAATCGATGTATTTTAAGTGTTTAAGACATGTTCAAGGGTAAATACATATTTTTTCTACCCAAAGTTGATCCTAGGTTACCTAAGTTGACTTATATCGTCCGATTCAAAGTGTTTAGGTCATTTAATACACAAAAACTCTCCCATTTGACCAAGTTTAACTAAAATCGATGTTTTTCAAGTGTTTATAACATGATCAAGAGTAAATACGTCTTTTTTCTACCCAGAACTGAACCTAGGTTACCTATATAAACTCATATCGTTCGAATCGTAGTGTTTTGGTCATATAATACACAAAACCTCTCCTGATTGACCGAGTTTGACTCAAATTGATGTATTTCAAGTGTTTATGACAAGTTCAAGATTAAATATGTCATTTTCTATCCAAAATTAATCCTATTTGACCTATATTGACTCCAATCGTCCGATTAAAAGTTTTTATGTCATTTAATACACAAAACCTCCCCCATTTGACCTACTTGGACTCAAATCCATGTATTTCAAGTGTTTATGACATGTTCAGGGGTAAAAACGTCATTTTTAACCCAAATCTGATCCCATTTCACCTATATTGACTCATATCGTCTAATTTGAAGTGTTTAGGTCATTTACTACACAAAACCTCTCCCACTTGACCGTGCTTGACTCAAATCGACGTATTTCAATTGTTTATGAAATGTTCAACTGTAAATACGTCATTTTCTACCCAAAACTGATCCTATTTGACCTATATTCACTCATATTATCCGATTCGAAATGTTTAAGTTATTTTATACCCAGAACCTCCCCCATTTCATCGAGTTTGACTCAAATCGATGTATTTCAAGTCTTTATGACATGTTCAATTTTAAATGTGTAATTTTCTACCCAAAATTGATCCTATTTGACCTATTTTGACTCATATCGTCCGATTCGAAGTGTTTAGGTCATTCAATACACAAAACATCACCCAGTTGCCCGAGTTTGACTCAAATAGACGTAATTCAACTGTTTATGACATGTTCAAGGGTAAATACGTCATTTTCCGCCCAAAATTGGTCATATATTTTACCTATGTTGACTCATATTGATGTATTTCAAGTAATTAAGTCATTTTATACCAAGAAACACTCCTATTTTACCGAATTTAACTCAAATCGATGTATTTTAAGTGTTTATGACATGTTCAAGGGTAAATACGCCACTTTCTATCCAAAAATAATCCTATTTGACCTCTATTGATTCACATTGTCCGATTTGAAGTTTTTAAGTCAATTAATACACAAAACCTCTCCCTTTTGACCTACTTGGACTCAAATCCATGTATTTCAAGTGTTTATGACATGTTCAAGGGTAGATACGTAATTTTCTACCCTAATCTGATCCCATTTCACCTATATTGACTCATATTGTCTCATTTGAAGTGTTCAAAGTCATTTACTACACAAAACCTCTCCCACTTGACCGTGCTTAACTCAAATCGATGTATTTCAAGTGTTTATGACATGTTCAACTGTAAATACGTCATTTTCTACCCAAAACTGATCCTATTTGACTTATATTCCCTCATATTATCCGATTCGTAATATTTAAGTTATTTTATACTCAAAACCTCTCCCTTTTGACCGAGTATGACTCAAATCGATGTATTTCAAGTGTTTATGACTTGTTTAACGTTAAATATATAATTTTCTACCCAAAATTGATCCAATTTGACCTATTTTGACTCATATCGTCCGATTTGAAGTGTTTACGTCATTTAATACACAAAACATCTCCCGTTTGACCGAGTTTGACTCAAATCGATGTACTTGAAGTGTTGATGACATGTTCGAGGGTAAATACGTCATTTTCTTCCCAAAATTGATCATATATTTTACCTATATTGACTCATATCCATGTATTTCAAGTGTTTAAGTCATCTTATACCAAGAAACTCTCCCAGTTGACCGAGTTTGCCTCAAATCGATGTATTTTAAGTGTTTATGACATGTTCAAGGGTAAATACATATTTTTTCTACCCAAAGTTGATCCTAGGTTACCTAAGTTGACTCATATCGTCCGATTCAAAGTGTTTAGGTCATTTAATACACAAAAACTCTCCCATTTGACCAAGTTTAACTAAAATCGATGTTTTTCAAGTGTTTATAACATGATCAAGACTAAATACGTCTTTTTTCTACCCAGAACTGAACCTAGGTTACCTATATTAACTCATATCGTTCGAATCGTAGTGTTTTGGTCATATAATACACAAAACCTCTCCTGATTGACCGAGTTTGACTCAAATTGATGTATTTCAAGTGTTTATGACAAGTTCAAGATTAAATATGTCATTTTCTATCCAAAATTAATCCTATTTGACCTATATTGACTCCAATCGTCCGATTAAAAGTTTTTATGTCATTTAATACACAAAACCTCCCCCATTTGACCTACTTGGACTCAAATCCATGTATTTCAAGTGTTTATGACATGTTCAGGGGTAAAAACGTCATTTTTAACCCAAATCTGATCCCATTTCACCTATATTGACTCATATCGTCTAATTTGAAGTGTTTAGGTCATTTACTACACAAAACCTCTCCCACTTGACCGTGCTTGACTCAAATCGACGTATTTCAATTGTTTATGAAATGTTCAACTGTAAATACGTCATTTTCTACCCAAAACTGATCCTATTTGACCTATATTCACTCATATTATCCGATTCGAAATGTTTAAGTTATTTTATACCCAGAACCTCCCCCATTTCATCGAGTTTGACTCAAATCGATGTATTTCAAGTGTTTATGACATGTTCAACTGTAAATACGTCATTTTCTACCCAAAACTGATCCTATTTGACTTATATTCCCTCATATTATCCGATTCGTAATATTTAAGTTATTTTATACTCAAAACCTCTCCCTTTTGACCGAGTATGACTCAAATCGATGTATTTCAAGTGTTTATGACTTGTTTAACGTTAAATATATAATTTTCTACCCAAAATTGATCCAATTTGACCTATTTTGACTCATATCGTCCGATTTGAAGTGTTTACGTCATTTAATACACAAAACATCTCCCGTTTGACCGAGTTTGACTCAAATCGATGTACTTGAAGTGTTGATGACAAGTTCGAGGGTAAATACGTCATTTTCTTCCCAAAATTGATCATATATTTTACCTATATTGACTCATATCCATGTATTTCAAGTGTTTAAGTCATCTTATACCAAGAAACTCTCCCAGTTGACCGAGTTTGCCTCAAATCGATGTATTTTAAGTGTTTATGACATGTTCAAGGGTAAATACATATTTTTTCTACCCAAAGTTGATCCTAGGTTACCTAAGTTGACTCATATCGTCCGATTCAAAGTGTTTAGGTCATTTAATACACAAAAACTCTCCCATTTGACCAAGTTTAACTAAAATCGATGTTTTTCAAGTGTTTATAACATGATCAAGAGTAAATACGTCTTTTTTCTACCCAGAACTGAACCTAGGTTACCTATATTAACTCATATCGTTCGAATCGTAGTGTTTTGGTCATATAATACACAAAACCTCTCCTGATTGACCGAGTTTGACTCAAATTGATGTATTTCAAGTGTTTATGACAAGTTCAAGATTAAATATGTCATTTTCTATCCAAAATTAATCCTATTTGACCTATATTGACTCCAATCGTCCGATTAAAAGTTTTTATGTCATTTAATACACAAAACCTCCCCCATTTGACCTACTTGGACTCAAATCCATGTATTTCAAGTGTTTATGACATGTTCAGGGGTAAAAACGTCATTTTTAACCCAAATCTGATCCCATTTCACCTATATTGACTCATATCGTCTAATTTGAAGTGTTTAGGTCATTTACTACACAAAACCTCTCCCACTTGACCGTGCTTGACTCAAATCGACGTATTTCAATTGTTTATGAAATGTTCAACTGTAAATACGTCATTTTCTACCCAAAACTGATCCTATTTGACCTATATTCACTCATATTATCCGATTCGAAATGTTTAAGTTATTTTATACCCAGAACCTCCCCCATTTCATCGAGTTTGACTCAAATCGATGTATTTCAAGTGTTTATGACATGTTCAACTGTAAATACGTCATTTTCTACCCAAAACTGATCCTATTTGACTTATATTCCCTCATATTATCCGATTCGTAATATTTAAGTTATTTTATACTCAAAACCTCTCCCTTTTGACCGAGTATGACTCAAATCGATGTATTTCAAGTGTTTATGACTTGTTTAACGTTAAATATATAATTTTCTACCCAAAATTGATCCAATTTGACCTATTTTGACTCATATCGTCCGATTTGAAGTGTTTACGTCATTTAATACACAAAACATCTCCCGTTTGACCGAGTTTGACTCAAATCGATGTACTTGAAGTGTTGATGACAAGTTCGAGGGTAAATACGTCATTTTCTTCCCAAAATTGATCATATATTTTACCTATATTGACTCATATCCATGTATTTCAAGTGTTTAAGTCATCTTATACCAAGAAACTCTCCCAGTTGACCGAGTTTGCCTCAAATCGATGTATTTTAAGTGTTTATGACATGTTCAAGGGTAAATACATATTTTTTCTACCCAAAGTTGATCCTAGGTTACCTAAGTTGACTCATATCGTCCGATTCAAAGTGTTTAGGTCATTTAATACACAAAAACTCTCCCATTTGACCAAGTTTAACTAAAATCGATGTTTTTCAAGTGTTTATAACATGATCAAGAGTAAATACGTCTTTTTTCTACCCAGAACTGAACCTAGGTTACCTATATTAACTCATATCGTTCGAATCGTAGTGTTTTGGTCATATAATACACAAAACCTCTCCTGATTGACCGAGTTTGACTCAAATTGATGTATTTCAAGTGTTTATGACAAGTTCAAGATTAAATATGTCATTTTCTATCCAAAATTAATCCTATTTGACCTATATTGACTCCAATCGTCCGATTAAAAGTTTTTATGTCATTTAATACACAAAACCTCCCCCATTTGACCTACTTGGACTCAAATCCATGTATTTCAAGTGTTTATGACATGTTCAGGGGTAAAAACGTCATTTTTAACCCAAATCTGATCCCATTTCACCTATATTGACTCATATCGTCTAATTTGAAGTGTTTAGGTCATTTACTACACAAAACCTCTCCCACTTGACCGTGCTTGACTCAAATCGACGTATTTCAATTGTTTATGAAATGTTCAACTGTAAATACGTCATTTTCTACCCAAAACTGATCCTATTTGACCTATATTCACTCATATTATCCGATTCGAAATGTTTAAGTTATTTTATACCCAGAACCTCCCCCATTTCATCGAGTTTGACTCAAATCGATGTATTTCAAGTCTTTATGACATGTTCAATTTTAAATGTGTAATTTTCTACCCAAAATTGATCCTATTTGACCTATTTTGACTCATATCGTCCGATTCGAAGTGTTTAGGTCATTCAATACACAAAACATCACCCAGTTGCCCGAGTTTGACTCAAATTGACGTAATTCAACTGTTTATGACATGTTCAAGGGTAAATACGTCATTTTCCGCCCAAAATTGGTCATATATTTTACCTATGTTGACTCATATTGATGTATTTCAAGTAATTAAGTCATTTTATACCAAGAAACACTCCTATTTTACCGAATTTAACTCAAATCGATGTATTTTAAGTGTTTATGACATGTTCAAGGGTAAATACGCCACTTTCTATCCAAAAATAATCCTATTTGACCTCTATTGATTCACATTGTCTGATTTGAAGTTTTTAAGTCAATTAATACACAAAACCTCTCCCTTTTGACCTACTTGGACTCAAATCCATGTATTTCAAGTGTTTATGACATGTTCAAGGGTAGATACGTAATTTTCTACCCTAATCTGATCTCATTTCACCTATATTGACTCATATTGTCTCATTTGAATTGTTCAAAGTCATTTACTACACAAAACCTCTCCCACTTGACCGTGCTTAACTCAAATCGATGTATTTCAAGTGTTTATGACATGTTCAACTGTAAATACGTCATTTTCTACCCAAAACTAATCTTATTTGACTTATATTCCCTTATATTATCCGATTCGTAATATTTAAGTTATTTTATACTCAAAACCTCTCCCTTTTGACCGGGTATGACTCAAATCGATGTATTTCAAGTGTTTATGACTTGTTTAACGTTAAATATATATTTTTCTACCCAAAATTGATCCAATTTGACCTATTTTGACCCATGTCGTCCGATTTGAAGTGTTTACGTCATTTAATACACAAAACATCTCCCGTTTGACCGAGTTTCACTCAAATCGATGTATTTCAATTGTATATGACATGTTCCAGGGTAAATACGTCATTTTCTTCCCAAAATTGATCATATATTTTACCTATATTGACTCATATCCATGTATTTCAAGTGTTTAAGTCATCTTATACCAAGAAACTCTCCCAGTTGACCGAGTTTGCCTCAAATCGATGTATTTTAAGTGTTTATGACATGTTCAAGGGTAAATACATATTTTTTCTACCCAAAGTTGATCCTAGGTTACCTAAGTTGACTCATATCGTCCGATTCAAAGTGTTTAGGTCATTTAATACACAAAAACTCTCCCATTTGACCAAGTTTAACTAAAATCGATGTTTTTCAAGTGTTTATAACATGATCAAGAGTAAATACGTCTTTTTTCTACCCAGAACTGAACCTAGGTTACCTATATTAACTCATATCGTTCGAATCGTAGTGTTTTGTTCATATAATACACAAAACCTCTCCTGATTGACCGAGTTTGAGTCAAATTGATGTATTTCAAGTGTTTATGACAAGTTCAAGATTAAATATGTCATTTTCTATCCAAAATTAATCCTATTTGACCTATATTGACTCCAATCGTCCGATTAAAAAGTTTTTATGTCATTTAATACACAAAACCTCCCCCATTTGACCTACTTGGACTCAAATCCATGTATTTCAAGTGTTTATGACATGTTCAGGGGTAAAAACGTCATTTTTAACCCAAATCTGATCCCATTTCACCTATATTGACTCATATCATCTAATTTGAAGTGTTTAGGTCATTTACTACACAAAACCTCTCCCACTTGACCGTGCTTGACTCAAATCGACGTATTTCAATTGTTTATGAAATGTTCAACTGTAAATACGTCATTTTCTACCCAAAACTGATCCTATTTGACCTATATTCACTCATATTATCCGATTCGAAATGTTTAAGTTATTTTATACCCAGAACCTCTCCCATTTCATCGAGTTTGACTCAAATTGACGTAATTCAACTGTTTATGACATGCTCAAGGGTAAATACGTCATTTTCCGCCCAAAATTGGTCATATATTTTACCTATGTTAACTCATATTGATGTATTTCAAGTAATTAAGTCATTTTATACCAAGAAACACTCCTATTTTACCGAATTTAACTCAAATCGATGTATTTTAAGTGTTTATGACATGTTCAAGGGTAAATACGCCACTTTCTATCCAAAAATAATCCTATTTGACCTCTATTGATTCACATTGTCTGATTTGAAGTTTTTAAGTCAATTAATACACAAAACCTCTCCCTTTTGACCTACTTGGACTCAAATCCATGTATTTCAAGTGTTTATGACATGTTCAAGGGTAGATACGTAATTTTCTACCCTAATCTGATCTCATTTCACCTATATTGACTCATATTGTCTCATTTGAATTGTTCAAAGTCATTTACTACACAAAACCTCTCCCACTTGACCGTGCTTAACTCAAATCGATGTATTTCAAGTGTTTATGACATGTTCAACTGTAAATACGTCATTTTCTACCCAAAACTGATCCTATTTGACTTATATTCCCTCATATTATCCGATTCGTAATATTTAAGTTATTTTATACTCAAAACCTCTCCCTTTTGACCGAGTATGACTCAAATCGATGTATTTCAAGTGTTTATGACTTGTTTAACGTTAAATATATATTTTTCTACCCAAAATTGATCCAATTTGACCTATTTTGACTCATATCGTCCGATTTGAAGTGTTTACGTCATTTAATACACAAAACATCTCCCGTTTGACCGAGTTTGACTCAAATCGATGTACTTGAAGTGTTGATGACATGTTTGAGGGTAAATACGTCATTTTCTTCCCAAAATTGATCATATATTTTACCTATATTGACTCATATCCATGTATTTCAAGTGTTTAAGTCATCTTATACCAAGAAACTCTCCCAGTTGACCGAGTTTGCCTCAAATCGATGTATTTTAAGTGTTTATGACATGTTCAAGGGTAAATACATATTTTTTCTACCCAAAGTTGATCCTAGGTTACCTAAGTTGACTCATATCGTCCGATTCAAAGTGTTTAGGTCATTTAATACACAAAAACTCTCCCATTTGACCAAGTTTAACTAAAATCGATGTTTTTCAAGTGTTTATAACATGATCAAGAGTAAATACGTCTTTTTTCTACCCA
This sequence comes from Dysphania ambrosioides, assembly GCA_026401315.1. Taxonomy (NCBI): domain Eukaryota; kingdom Viridiplantae; phylum Streptophyta; class Magnoliopsida; order Caryophyllales; family Amaranthaceae; genus Dysphania; species Dysphania ambrosioides. The sequence goes on along the minus strand of CM048671.1, from coordinate 13,216,942 downwards.
GAACTGAACCTAGGTTACCTATATTAACTCATATCGTTCGAATCGTAGTGTTTTGGTCATATAATACACAAAACCTCTCCTGATTGACCGAGTTTGACTCAAATTGATGTATTTCAAGTGTTTATGACAAGTTGAAGATTAAATATGTCATTTTCTATCCAAAATTAATCCTATTTGACCTATATTGACTCCAATCGTCCGATTAAAAGTTTTTATGTCATTTAATACACAAAACCTCCCCCATTTGACCTACTTGGACTCAAATCCATGTATTTCAAGTGTTTATGACATGTTCAGGGGTAAAAACGTCATTTTTAACCCAAATCTGATCCCATTTCACCTATATTGACTCATATCGTCTAATTTGAAGTGTTTAGGTCATTTACTACACAAAACCTCTCCCACTTGACCGTGCTTGACTCAAATCGACGTATTTCAATTGTTTATGAAATGTTCAACTGTAAATACGTCATTTTCTACCCAAAACTGATCCTATTTGACCTATATTCACTCATATTATCCGATTCGAAATGTTTTAGTTATTTTATACCCAGAACCTCTCCCATTTCATCGAGTTTGACTCAAATCGATGTATTTCAAGTCTTTATGACATGTTCAATTTTAAATGTGTAATTTTCTACCCAAAATTGATCCTATTTGACCTATTTTGACTCATATCGTCCGATTCGAAGTGTTTAGGTCATTCAATACACAAAACATCTCCCAGTTGCCCGAGTTTGACTCAAATTGACGTAATTCAACTGTTTATGACATGTTCAAGGGTAAATACGTCATTTTCCGCCCAAAATTGGTCATATATTTTACCTATGTTGACTCATATTGATGTATTTCAAGTAATTAAGTCATTTTATACCAAGAAACACTCCTATTTTACCGAATTTAACTCAAATCGATGTATTTTAAGTGTTTATGACATGTTCAAGGGTAAATACGCCACTTTCTATCCAAAAATAATCCTATTTGACCTCTATTGATTCACATTGTCCGATTTGAAGTTTTTAAGTCAATTAATACACAAAACCTCTCCCTTTTGACCTACTTGGACTCAAATCCATGTATTTCAAGTGTTTATGACATGTTCAAGGGTAGATACGTAATTTTCTACCCTAATCTGATCCCATTTCACCTATATTGACTCATATTGTCTCATTTGAAGTGTTCAAAGTCATTTACTACACAAAACCTCTCCCACTTGACCGTGCTAAACTCAAATCGATGTATTTCAAGTGTTTATGACATGTTCAACTGTAAATACGTCATTTTCTACCCAAAACTGATCCTATTTGACTTATATTCCCTCATATTATCCGATTCGTAATATTTAAGTTATTTTATACTCAAAACCTCTCCCTTTTGACCGAGTATGACTCAAATCGATGTATTTCAAGTGTTTATGACTTGTTTAACGTTAAATATATAATTTTCTACCCAAAATTGATCCAATTTGACCTATTTTGACTCATATCGTCCGATTTGAAGTGTTTACGTCATTTAATACACAAAACATCTCCCGTTTGACCGAGTTTGACTCAAATCGATGTACTTGAAGTGTTGATGACATGTTCGAGGGTAAATACGTCATTTTCTTCCCAAAATTGATCATATATTTTACCTATATTGACTCATATCCATGTATTTCAAGTGTTTAAGTCATCTTATACCAAGAAACTCTCCCAGTTGACCGAGTTTGCCTCAAATCGATGTATTTTAAGTGTTTATGACATGTTCAAGGGTAAATACATATTTTTTCTACCCAAAGTTGATCCTAGGTTACCTAAGTTGACTCATATAGTCCGATTCAAAGTGTTTAGGTCATTTAATACACAAAAACTCTCCCATTTGACCAAGTTTAACTAAAATCGATGTTTTTCAAGTGTTTATAACATGATCATGAGTAAATACGTCTTTTTTATACCCAGAACTGAACCTAGGTTACCTATATTAACTCATATCGTTCGAATCGTAGTGTTTTGGTCATATAATACACAAAACCTCTCCTGATTGACCGAGTTTGACTCAAATTGATGTATTTCAAGTGTTTATGACAAGTTCAAGATTAAATATGTCATTTTCTATCCAAAATTAATCCTATTTGACCTATATTGACTCCAATCGTCCGATTAAAAAGTTTTTATGTCATTTAATACACAAAACCTCCCCCATTTGACCTACTTGGACTCAAATCCATGTATTTCAAGTGTTTATGACATGTTCAGGGGTAAAAACGTCATTTTTAACCCAAATCTGATCCCATTTCACCTATATTGACTCATATCGTCTAATTTGAAGTGTTTAGGTCATTTACTACACAAAACCTCTCCCACATGACCGTGCTTGACTCAAATCGACGTATTTCAATTGTTTATGAAATGTTCAACTGTAAATACGTCATTTTCTACCCAAAACTGATCCTATTTGACTTATATTCCCTCATATTATCCGATTCGTAATATTTAAGTTATTTTATACTCAAAACCTCTCCCTTTTGACCGAGTATGACTCAAATCGATGTATTTCAAGTGTTTATGACTTGTTTAACGTTAAATATATAATTTTCTACCCAAAATTGATCCAATTTGACCTATTTTGACTCATATCGTCCGATTTGAAGTGTTTACGTCATTTAATACACAAAACATCTCCCGTTTGACCGAGTTTAACTCAAATCGATGTATTTCAATTGTATATGACATGTTCAAGGGTAAATACGTCATTTTCTGCCCAAAATTGGTCATATATATTACCTACATTGACTTATATCGATGTATTTCAAGTGTTTAAGTCATCTTATACCAAGAAACTCTCCCAGTTGACCGATTTTGCCTCAAATCGATGTATTTTAAGTGTTTAAGACATGTTCAAGGGTAAATACATATTTTTTCTACCCAAAGTTGATCCTAGGTTACCTAAGTTGACTCATATCGTCCGATTCAAAGTGTTTAGGTCATTTAATACACAAAAACTCTCCCATTTGACCAAGTTTAACTAAAATCGATGTTTTTCAAGTGTTTATAACATGATCAAGAGTAAATACGTCTTTTTTCTACCCAGAACTGAACCTAGGTTACCTATATTAACTCATATCGTTCGAATCGTAGTGTTTTGGTCATATAATACACAAAACCTCTCCTGATTGACCGAGTTTGACTCAAATTGATGTATTTCAAGTGTTTATGACAAGTTCAAGATTAAATATGTCATTTTCTATCCAAAATTAATCCTATTTGACCTATATTGACTCCAATCGTCCGATTAAAAGTTTTTATGTCATTTAATACACAAAACCTCCCCCATTTGACCTACTTGGACTCAAATCCATGTATTTCAAGTGTTTATGACATGTTCAGGGGTAAAAACGTCATTTTTAACCCAAATCTGATCCCATTTCACCTATATTGACTCATATCGTCTAATTTGAAGTGTTTAGGTCATTTACTACACAAAACCTCTCCCACTTGACCGTGCTTGACTCAAATCGACGTATTTCAATTGTTTATGAAATGTTCAACTGTAAATACGTCATTTTCTACCCAAAACTGATCCTATTTGACCTATATTCACTCATATTATCCGATTCGAAATGTTTTAGTTATTTTATACCCAGAACCTCTCCCATTTCATCGAGTTTGACTCAAATCGATGTATTTCAAGTCTTTATGACATGTTCAATTTTAAATGTGTAATTTTCTACCCAAAATTGATCCTATTTGACCTATTTTGACTCATATCGTCCGATTCGAAGTGTTTAGGTCATTCAATACACAAAACATCTCCCAGTTGCCCGAGTTTGACTCAAATTGACGTAATTCAACTGTTTATGACATGTTCAAGGGTAAATACGTCATTTTCCGCCCAAAATTGGTCATATATTTTACCTATGTTGACTCATATTGATGTATTTCAAGTAATTAAGTCATTTTATACCAAGAAACACTCCTATTTTACCGAATTTAACTCAAATCGATGTATTTTAAGTGTTTATGACATGTTCAAGGGTAAATACGCCACTTTCTATCCAAAAATAATCCTATTTGACCTCTATTGATTCACATTGTCCGATTTGAAGTTTTTAAGTCAATTAATACACAAAACCTCTCCCTTTTGACCTACTTGGACTCAAATCCATGTATTTCAAGTGTTTATGACATGTTCAAGGGTAGATACGTAATTTTCTACCCTAATCTGATCCCATTTCACCTATATTGACTCATATTGTCTCATTTGAAGTGTTCAAAGTCATTTACTACACAAAACCTCTCCCACTTGACCGTGCTAAACTCAAATCGATGTATTTCAAGTGTTTATGACATGTTCAACTGTAAATACGTCATTTTCTACCCAAAACTGATCCTATTTGACTTATATTCCCTCATATTATCCGATTCGTAATATTTAAGTTATTTTATACTCAAAACCTCTCCCTTTTGACCGAGTATGACTCAAATCGATGTATTTCAAGTGTTTATGACTTGTTTAACGTTAAATATATAATTTTCTACCCAAAATTGATCCAATTTGACCTATTTTGACTCATATCGTCCGATTTGAAGTGTTTACGTCATTTAATACACAAAATATCTCCCGTTTGACCGAGTTTGACTCAAATCGATGTACTTGAAGTGTTGATGACATGTTCGAGGGTAAATACGTCATTTTCTTCCCAAAATTGATCATATATTTTACCTATATTGACTCATATCCATGTATTTCAAGTGTTTAAGTCATCTTATACCAAGAAACTCTCCCAGTTGACCGAGTTTGCCTCAAATCGATGTATTTTAAGTGTTTAAGACATGTTCAAGGGTAAATACATATTTTTTCTACCCAAAGTTGATCCTAGGTTACCTAAGTTGACTCATATCGTCCGATTCAAAGTGTTTAGGTCATTTAATACACAAAAACTCTCCCATTTGACCAAGTTTAACTAAAATCGATGTTTTTCAAGTGTTTATAACATGATCAAGAGTAAATACGTCTTTTTTCTACCCAGAACTGAACCTAGGTTACCTATATTAACTCATATCGTTCGAATCGTAGTGTTTTGGTCATATAATACACAAAACCTCTCCTGATTGACCGAGTTTGACTCAAATTGATGTATTTCAAGTGTTTATGACAAGTTGAAGATTAAATATGTCATTTTCTATCCAAAATTAATCCTATTTGACCTATATTGACTCCAATCGTCCGATTAAAAGTTTTTATGTCATTTAATACACAAAACCTCCCCCATTTGACCTACTTGGACTCAAATCCATGTATTTCAAGTGTTTATGACATGTTCAGGGGTAAAAACGTCATTTTTAACCCAAATCTGATCCCATTTCACCTATATTGACTCATATCGTCTAATTTGAAGTGTTTAGGTCATTTACTACACAAAACCTCTCCCACATGACCGTGCTTGACTCAAATCGACGTATTTCAATTGTTTATGAAATGTTCAACTGTAAATACGTCATTTTCTACCCAAAACTGATCCTATTTGACTTATATTCCCTCATATTATCCGATTGGTAATATTTAAGTTATTTTATACTCAAAACCTCTCCCTTTTGACCGAGTATGACTCAAATCGATGTATTTCAAGTGTTTATGACTTGTTTAACGTTAAATATATAATTTTCTACCCAAAATTGATCCAATTTGACCTATTTTGACTCATATCGTCCGATTTGAAGTGTTTACGTCATTTAATACACAAAACATCTCCCGTTTGACCGAGTTTAACTCAAATCGATGTATTTCAATTGTATATGACATGTTCAAGGGTAAATACGTCATTTTCTGCCCAAAATTGGTCATATATATTACCTACATTGACTTATATCGATGTATTTCAAGTGTTTAAGTCATCTTATACCAAGAAACTCTCCCAGTTGACCGATTTTGCCTCAAATCGATGTATTTTAAGTGTTTAAGACATGTTCAAGGGTAAATACATATTTTTTCTACCCAAAGTTGATCCTAGGTTACCTAAGTTGACTCATATCGTCCGATTCAAAGTGTTTAGGTCATTTAATACACAAAAACTCTCCCATTTGACCAAGTTTAACTAAAATCGATGTTTTTCAAGTGTTTATAACATGATCAAGAGTAAATACGTCTTTTTTCTACCCAGAACTGAACCTAGGTTACCTATATTAACTCATATCGTTCGAATCGTAGTGTTTTGGTCATATAATACACAAAACCTCTCCTGATTGACCGAGTTTGACTCAAATTGATGTATTTCAAGTGTTTATGACAAGTTCAAGATTAAATATGTCATTTTCTATCCAAAATTAATCCTATTTGACCTATATTGACTCCAATCGTCCGATTAAAAGTTTTTATGTCATTTAATACACAAAACCTCCCCCATTTGACCTACTTGGACTCAAATCCATGTATTTCAAGTGTTTATGACATGTTCAGGGGTAAAAACGTCATTTTTAACCCAAATCTGATCCCATTTCACCTATATTGACTCATATCGTCTAATTTGAAGTGTTTAGGTCATTTACTACACAAAACCTCTCCCACTTGACCGTGCTTGACTCAAATCGACGTATTTCAATTGTTTATGAAATGTTCAACTGTAAATACGTCATTTTCTACCCAAAACTGATCCTATTTGACCTATATTCACTCATATTATCCGATTCGAAATGTTTTAGTTATTTTATACCCAGAACCTCTCCCATTTCATCGAGTTTGACTCAAATCGATGTATTTCAAGTCTTTATGACATGTTCAATTTTAAATGTGTAATTTTCTACCCAAAATTGATCCTATTTGACCTATTTTGACTCATATCGTCCGATTCGAAGTGTTTAGGTCATTCAATACACAAAACATCTCCCAGTTGCCCGAGTTTGACTCAAATTGACGTAATTCAACTGTTTATGACATGTTCAAGGGTAAATACGTCATTTTCCGCCCAAAATTGGTCATATATTTTACCTATGTTGACTCATATTGATGTATTTCAAGTAATTAAGTCATTTTATACCAAGAAACACTCCTATTTTACCGAATTTAACTCAAATCGATGTATTTTAAGTGTTTATGACATGTTCAAGGGTAAATACGCCACTTTCTATCCAAAAATAATCCTATTTGACCTCTATTGATTCACATTGTCCGATTTGAAGTTTTTAAGTCAATTAATACACAAAACCTCTCCCTTTTGACCTACTTGGACTCAAATCCATGTATTTCAAGTGTTTATGACATGTTCAAGGGTAGATACGTAATTTTCTACCCTAATCTGATCCCATTTCACCTATATTGACTCATATTGTCTCATTTGAAGTGTTCAAAGTCATTTACTACACAAAACCTCTCCCACTTGACCGTGCTAAACTCAAATCGATGTATTTCAAGTGTTTATGACATGTTCAACTGTAAATACGTCATTTTCTACCCAAAACTGATCCTATTTGACTTATATTCCCTCATATTATCCGATTCGTAATATTTAAGTTATTTTATACTCAAAACCTCTCCCTTTTGACCGAGTATGACTCAAATCGATGTATTTCAAGTGTTTATGACTTGTTTAACGTTAAATATATAATTTTCTACCCAAAATTGATCCAATTTGACCTATTTTGACTCATATCGTCCGATTTGAAGTGTTTACGTCATTTAATACACAAAACATCTCCCGTTTGACCGAGTTTGACTCAAATCGATGTACTTGAAGTGTTGATGACATGTTCGAGGGTAAATACGTCATTTTCTTCCCAAAATTGATCATATATTTTACCTATATTGACTCATATCCATGTATTTCAAGTGTTTAAGTCATCTTATACCAAGAAACTCTCCCAGTTGACCGAGTTTGCCTCAAATCGATGTATTTTAAGTGTTTAAGACATGTTCAAGGGTAAATACATATTTTTTCTACCCAAAGTTGATCCTAGGTTACCTAAGTTGACTCATATCGTCCGATTCAAAGTGTTTAGGTCATTTAATACACAAAAACTCTCCCATTTGACCAAGTTTAACTAAAATCGATGTTTTTCAAGTGTTTATAACATGATCAAGAGTAAATACGTCTTTTTTCTACCCAGAACTGAACCTAGGTTACCTATATTAACTCATATCGTTCGAATCGTAGTGTTTTGGTCATATAATACACAAAACCTCTCCTGATTGACCGAGTTTGACTCAAATTGATGTATTTCAAGTGTTTATGACAAGTTCAAGATTAAATATGTCATTTTCTATCCAAAATTAATCCTATTTGACCTATATTGAATCCAATCGTCCGATTAAAAGTTTTTATGTCATTTAATACACAAAACCTCCCCCATTTGACCTACTTGGACTCAAATCCATGTATTTCAAGTGTTTATGACATGTTCAGGGGTAAAAACGTCATTTTTAACCCAAATCTGATCCCATTTCACCTATATTGACTCATATCGTCTAATTTGAAGTGTTTAGGTCATTTACTACACAAAACCTCTCCCACATGACCGTGCTTGACTCAAATCGACGTATTTCAATTGTTTATGAAATGTTCAACTGTAAATACGTCATTTTCTACCCAAAACTGATCCTATTTGACTTATATTCCCTCATATTATCCGATTCGTAATATTTAAGTTATTTTATACTCAAAACCTCTCCCTTTTGACCGAGTATGACTCAAATCGATGTATTTCAAGTGTTTATGACTTGTTTAACGTTAAATATATAATTTTCTACCCAAAATTGATCCAATTTGACCTATTTTGACTCATATCGTCCGATTTGAAGTGTTTACGTCATTTAATACACAAAACATCTCCCGTTTGACCGAGTTTGACTCAAATCGATGTACTTGAAGTGTTGATGACATGTTCGAGGGTAAATACGTCATTTTCTTCCCAAAATTGATCATATATTTTACCTATATTGACTCATATCCATGTATTTCAAGTGTTTAAGTCATCTTATACCAAGAAACTCTCCCAGTTGACCGAGTTTGCCTCAAATCGATGTATTTTAAGTGTTTAAGACATGTTCAAGGGTAAATACATATTTTTTCTACCCAAAGTTGATCCTAGGTTACCTAAGTTGACTCATATCGTCCGATTCAAAGTGTTTAGGTCATTTTATACACAAAAACTCTCCCATTTGACCAAGTTTAACTAAAATCGATGTTTTTCAAGTGTTTATAACATGATCAAGAGTAAATACGTCTTTTTTCTACCCAGAACTGAACCTAGGTTACCTATATTAACTCATATCGTTCGAATCGTAGTGTTTTGGTCATATAATACACAAAACCTCTCCTGATTGACCGAGTTTGACTCAAATTGATGTATTTCAAGTGTTTATGACAAGTTCAAGATTAAATATGTCATTTTCTATCCAAAATTAATCCTATTTGACCTATATTGACTCCAATCGTCCGATTAAAAGTTTTTATGTCATTTAATACACAAAACCTCCCCCATTTGACCTACTTGGACTCAAATCCATGTATTTCAAGTGTTTATGACATGTTCAGGGGTAAAAACGTCATTTTTAACCCAAATCTGATCCCATTTCACCTATATTGACTCATATCGTCTAATTTGAAGTGTTTAGGTCATTTACTACACAAAACCTCTCCCACTTGACCGTGCTTGACTCAAATCGACGTATTTCAATTGTTTATGAAATGTTCAACTGTAAATACGTCATTTTCTACCCAAAACTGATCCTATTTGACCTATATTCACTCATATTATCCGATTCGAAATGTTTTAGTTATTTTATACCCAGAACCTCTCCCATTTCATCGAGTTTGACTCAAATCGATGTATTTCAAGTCTTTACGACATGTTCAATTTTAAATGTGTAATTTTCTACCCAAAATTGATCCTATTTGACCTATTTTGACTCATATCGTCCGATTCGAAGTGTTTAGGTCATTCAATACACAAAACATCTCCCAGTTGCCCGAGTTTGACTCAAATTGACGTAATTCAACTGTTTATGACATGTTCAAGGGTAAATACGTCATTTTCCGCCCAAAATTGGTCATATATTTTACCTATGTTGACTCATATTGATGTATTTCAAGTAATTAAGTCATTTTATACCAAGAAACACTCCTATTTTACCGAATTTAACTCAAATCGATGTATTTTAAGTGTTTATGACATGTTCAAGGGTAAATACGCCACTTTCTATCCAAAAATAATCCTATTTGACCTCTATTGATTCACATTGTCCGATTTGAAGTTTTTAAGTCAATTAATACACAAAACCTCTCCCTTTTGACCTACTTGGACTCAAATCCATGTATTTCAAGTGTTTATGACATGTTCAAGGGTAGATACGTAATTTTCTACCCTAATCTGATCCCATTTCACCTATATTGACTCATATTGTCTCATTTGAAGTGTTCAAAGTCATTTACTACACAAAACCTCTCCCACTTGACCGTGCTAAACTCAAATCGATGTATTTCAAGTGTTTATGACATGTTCAACTGTAAATACGTCATTTTCTACCCAAAACTGATCCTATTTGACTTATATTCCCTCATATTATCCGATTCGTAATATTTAAGTTATTTTATACTCAAAAACTCTCCCTTTTGACCGAGTATGACTCAAATCGATGTATTTCAAGTGTTTATGACTTGTTTAACGTTAAATATATAATTTTCTACCCAAAATTGATCCAATTTGACCTATTTTGACTCATATCGTCCGATTTGAAGTGTTTACGTCATTTAATACACAAAACATCTCCCGTTTGACCGAGTTTGACTCAAATCGATGTACTTGAAGTGTTGATGACATGTTCGAGGGTAAATACGTCATTTTCTTCCCAAAATTGATCATATATTTTACCTATATTGACTCATATCCATGTATTTCAAGTGTTTAAGTCATCTTATACCAAGAAACTCTCCCAGTTGACCGAGTTTGCCTCAAATCGATGTATTTTAAGTGTTTATGACATGTTCAAGGGTAAATACATATTTTTTCTACCCAAAGTTGATCCTAGGTTACCTAAGTTGACTCATATCGTCCGATTCAAAGTGTTTAGGTCATTTAATACACAAAAACTCTCCCATTTGACCAAGTTTAACTAAAATCGATGTTTTTCAAGTGTTTATAACATGATCAAGAGTAAATACGTCTTTTTTCTACCCAGAACTGAACCTAGGTTACCTATATTAACTCATATCGTTCGAATCGTAGTGTTTTGGTCATATAATACACAAAACCTCTCCTGATTGACCGAGTTTGACTCAAATTGATGTATTTCAAGTGTTTATGACAAGTTCAAGATTAAATATGTCATTTTCTATCCAAAATTAATCCTATTTGACCTATATTGACTCCAATCGTCCGATTAAAAGTTTTTATGTCATTTAATACACAAAACCTCCCCCATTTGACCTTCTTGGACTCAAATCCATGTATTTCAAGTGTTTATGACATGTTCAGGGGTAAAAACGTCATTTTTGACCCAAATCTGATCCCATTTCACCTATATTGACTCATATCGTCTAATTTGAAGTGTTTAGGTCATTTACTACACAAAACCTCTCCCACTTGACCGTGCTTGACTCAAATCGACGTATTTCAATTGTTTATGAAATGTTCAACTGTAAATACGTCATTTCCTACCCAAAACTGATCCTATTTGACCTATATTCACTCATATTATCCGATTCGAAATGTTTTAGTTATTTTTTACCCAGAACCTCTCCCATTTCATCGAGTTTGACTCAAATCGATGTATTTCAAGTTTTTATGACATGTTCAATTTTAAATGTGTAATTTTCTACCCAAAATTGATCCTATTTGACCTATTTTGACTCATATCGTCCGATTCGAAGTGTTTAGGTCATTCAATACACAAAACATCTCCCAGTTGCCCGAGTTTGACTCAAATTGACGTAATTCAACTGTTTATGACATGTTCAAGGGTAAATACGTCATTTTCCGCCCAAAATTGGTCATATATTTTACCTATGTTGACTCATATTGATGTATTTCAAGTAATTAAGTCATTTTATACCAAGAAACACTCCTATTTTACCGAATTTAACTCAAATCGATGTATTTAAATGTTTATGACATGTTCAAGGGTAAATACGCCACTTTCTATCCAAAAATAATCCTATTTGACCTCTATTGATTCACATTGTCCGATTTGAAGTTTTTAAGTCAATTAATACACAAAACCTCTCCCTTTTGACCTACTTGGACTCAAATCCATGTATTTCAAGTGTTTATGACATGTTCAAGGGTAGATACGTAATTTTCTACCCTAATCTGATCCCATTTCACCTATATTGACTCATATTGTCTCATTTGAATTGTTCAAAGTCATTTACTACACAAAACCTCTCCCACTTGACCGTGCTTAACTCAAATCGATGTATTTCAAGTGTTTATGACATGTTCAACTGTAAATACGTCATTTTCTACCCAAAACTGATCCTATTTGACTTATATTCCCTCATATTATCCGATTCGTAATATTTAAGTTATTTTATACTCAAAACCTCTCCCTTTTGACCGAGTATGACTCAAATCGATGTATTTCAAGTGTTTATGACTTGTTTAACGTTAAATATATATTTTTCTACCCAAAATTGATCCAATTTGACCTATTTTGACTCATATCGTCCGATTCGAAGTGTTTACGTCATTTAATACACAAAACATCTCCCGTTTGACCGAGTTTGACTCAAATTGACGTAATTCAACTGTTTATGACATGTTCAAGGGTAAATACGTCATTTTCTGCCCAAAATTGGTCATATATATTACCTACATTGACTCATATTGATGTATTTCAAGTAATTAAGTCATTTTATACCAAGAAACACTCCTATTTTACCGAATTTAACTCAAATCGATGTATTTTAAGTGTTTATGACATGTTCAAGGGTAAATACGCCACTTTCTATCCAAAAATAATCCTATTTGACCTCTATTGATTCACATTGTCCGATTTGAAGTTCATAAGTCAATTAATACACAAAACCTCTCCCTTTTCACCTACTTGGACTCAAATCCATGTATTTCAAGTGTTTATGACATGTTCAAGGGTAGATACGTAATTTTCTACCCTAATCTGATCCCATTTCACCTATATTGACTCATATTGTCTCATTTGAATTGTTCAAAGTCATTTACTACACAAAACCTCTCCCACTTGACCGTGCTTAACTCAAATCGATGTATTTCAAGTGTTTATGACATGTTCAACTGTAAATACGTCGTTTTCTACACAAAACTGATCCTATTTGACCTATATTCACTCATATTATCCGATTCGAAATGTTTAAGTTATTTTATACCCAGAACCTCTCCCATTTCATCGAGTTTGACTCAAATCGATGTATTTCAAGTCTTTATGACATGTTCAATTTTAAATGTGTAATTTTCTACCCAAAATTGATCCTATTTGACCTATTTTGACTCATATCGTCCGATTCGAAGTGTTTACGTCATTTAATACACAAAACATCTCCCAGTTGCCCGAGTTTGACTCAAATTGACGTAATTCAACTGTTTATGACATGTTCAAGGGTAAATACGTCATTTTCCGCCCAAAATTGGTCATATATTTTACCTATATTGACTCATATTGATGTATTTCAAGTAATTAAGTCATTTTATACCAAGAAACACTCCTATTTTACCGAATTTAACTCAAATCGATGTATTTTAAGTGTTTATGACATGTTCAAGGGTAAATACGCCACTTTCTATCCAAAAATAATCCTATTTGACCTCTATTGATTCACATTGTCCGATTTGAAGTTCATAAGTCAATTAATACACAAAACCTCTCCCTTTTCACCTACTTGGACTCAAATCCATGTATTTCAAGTGTTTATGACATGTTCAAGGGTAGATACGTAATTTTCTACCCTAATCTGATCCCATTTCACCTATATTGACTCATATTGTCTCATTTGAATTGTTCAAAGTCATTTACTACACAAAACCTCTCCCACTTGACCGTGCTTAACTCAAATCGATGTATTTCAAGTGTTTATGACATGTTCAACTGTAAATACGTCATTTCTACCCAAAACTGATCCTATTTGACTTATATTCCCTAATATTATCCGATTCGTAATATTTAAGTTATTTTATACTCAAAACCTCTCCCTTTTGACCGAGTATGACTCAAATCGATGTATTTCAAGTGTTTATGACTTGTTTAACGTTAAATATATAATTTTCTACCTAAAATTGATCCTATTTGACCTATTTTGACTCATATCGTCCGATTCGAAGTGTTTACGTCATTTAATACACAAAACATCTCCCAGTTGCCCGAGTTTGACTCAAATTGACGTAATTCAACTGTTTATGACATGTTCAAGGGTAAATACGTCATTTTCCGCCCAAAATTGGTCATATATTTTACCTATATTGACTCATATTGATGTATTTCAAGTAATTAAGTCATTTTATACCAAGAAACACTCCTATTTTACCGAATTTAACTCAAATCGATGTATTTTAAGTGTTTATGACATGTTCAAGGGTAAATACGCCACTTTCTATCCAAAAATAATCCTATTTGACCTCTATTGATTCACATTGTCCGATTTGAAGTTCATAAGTCAATTAATACACAAAACCTCTCCCTTTTCACCTACTTGGACTCAAATCCATGTATTTCAAGTGTTTATGACATGTTCAAGGGTAGATACGTAATTTTCTACCCTAATCTGATCCCATTTCACCTATATTGACTCATATTGTCTCATTTGAATTGTTCAAAGTTATTTACTACACAAAACCTCTCCCACTTGACCGTGCTTAACTCAAATCGATGTATTTCAAGTGTTTATGACATGTTCAACTGTAAATACGTCATTTTCTACCCAAAACTGATCCTATTTGACTTATATTCCCTAATATTATCCGATTCGTAATATTTAAGTTATTTTATACTCAAAACCTCTCCCTTTTGACCGAGTATGACTCAAATCGATGTATTTCAAGTGTTTATGACTTGTTTAACGTTAAATATATAATTTTCTACCTAAAATTGATCCTATTTGACCTATTTTGACTCATATCGTCCGATTCGAAGTGTTTACGTCATTTAATACACAAAACATCTCCCAGTTGCCCGAGTTTGACTCAAATTGACGTAATTCAACTGTTTATGACATGTTCAAGGGTAAATACGTCATTTTCTGCCCAAAATTGGTCATATATATTACCTACATTGACTCATATTGATGTATTTCAAGTAATTAAGTCATTTTATACCAAGAAACACTCCTATTTTACCGAATTTAACTCAAATCGATGTATTTTAAGTGTTTATGACATGTTCAAGGGTAAATACGCCACTTTCTATCCAAAAATAATCCTATTTGACCTCTATTGATTCACATTGTCCGATTTGAAGTTCATAAGTCAATTAATACACAAAACCTCTCCCTTTTCACCTACTTGGACTCAAATCCATGTATTTCAAGTGTTTATGACATGTTCAAGGGTAGATACGTAATTTTCTACCCTAATCTGATCCCATTTCACCTATATTGACTCATATTGTCTCATTTGAATTGTTCAAAGTCATTTACTACACAAAACCTCTCCCACTTGACCGTGCTTAACTCAAATCGATGTATTTCAAGTGTTTATGACATGTTCAACTGTAAATACGTCGTTTTCTACCCAAAACTGATCCTATTTGACTTATATTCCCTCATATTATCCGATTCGTAATATTTAAGTTATTTTATACTCAAAACCTCTCCCTTTTGACCGAGTATGACTCAAATCGATGTATTTCAAGTGTTTATGACTTGTTTAACGTTAAATATATAATTTTCTACCCAAAATTGATCCAATTTGACCTATTTTGACTCATATCGTCCGATTTGAAGTGTTTACGTCATTTAATACACAAAACATCTCCCGTTTGACCGAGTTTAACTCAAATCGATGTATTTTAAGTTTTTATGACATGACCAAGGGTAAATACGTCATTTTCTGCCCAAAATTGGTCATATATATTACCTACATTGACTTACATCGATGTATTTCAAGTGTTTAAGTGATTTTATACATTTTTTTTCTACCCAAATTTGATCCTAGGTTACCTAAATTTACTCATATCGTCCGATTCCAAGTGTTTAATTCATTTAATACACAAAACCTCTCTCATTTGATCGAGTTTAACTCAAATCGATGTATTTTAAGTTTTTATGACATGACCAAGAGTAAATACGTCATTTTTCAACACAAAATTGATCCTAGTTGACCTATATTAACTCATATTGTCCGAATAGTAGTGGTTTGGTCATTTAATACACAAAACCTCTCCCGATTGACCGAGTTTGACTCAAATTGATGTATTTCAAGTGTTTATGACAAAGTTAAGATTAAATACGCCTTTTTCTATCCAGTATTAATCGTATTTGAACTATATTGACTTATATCGTCCGATTGGAAGTTTTTAAGTCATTTAATACACAAAACCTCTCCCCTTTGACCTACTATGACTCAAATCCATGTATTTCAAGTGTTTATGACATGTGCAAGGGTAAATACGTCATTTTCTACCCAAATCTGATCCCATTTCACCTATATTGACTCATATCGTCTCATTTAAAGTGTTTAGGTCATTTGCTACACAAAACCTCTCCCACTTGACCGTGCTTGACTCAAATCGATGTATTTCAAGTGTTTATGTCATGTTCAACTGTAAATACGTCATTTTCTACCCAAAACTGATCCTATTTGACTTATATTCCCTCATATTGTCCGATTCGAAATATTTAAGTTATTTTATAACCAAAACCTCTCCCTTTTGACCGAATTTGACTCAAATCGATGTATTTCAAGTTTTTATTACATGTTTAACGTTAAATATGTAATTTTCTACCCAAAATTGATCCAATTTGACCCATTTTGACTCATATCGTCCGATTCGAAGTGTTTACGTCATTTAATACACAAAACATCTCCCAGTTGCCCGAGTTTGACTCAAATTGACGTAATTCAACTGTTTATGACATGTTCAAGGGTAAATACGTCATTTTCCGCCCAAAATTGGTCATATATTTTACTTATATTGACTCATATTGATGTATTTCAAGTAATTAAGTCATTTTATACCAAGAAACACTCCTATTTTACCGAATTTAACTCAAATCGATGTATTTTAAGTGTTTATGACATGTTCAAGGGTAAATACGATTTTTTCTACCCAAAGTTGATCCTAGGTTACCTAAATTGACTCATATCGTCCGATTCCAGGTGCTTAGGTCATTTAATACACAAAACCTCTTTTACTTGACCGAGTTTAACTCAAATCGATGTATTTCAAGTTTTTATGACATGACCAAGATTAAATACGTCTTTTTTCAACACAAAATTGATCCTAGTTGACCTATATTTACTCATAACGTCCGATTTCAAGTGTTTAAGTCATTTAATACATAAAACCTCTCTCATTTGACCGAGTTTAACTCAAATCGATGTATTTTAAGTGTTTATGACAAGACCAAGAGTAAATACGTCATTTTTCAACACAAAATTGATCCTAGTTGACCTATATTAACTCATATTGTCCAAATCGTAGTGTTTTGGTCATTTCATACACAAAACCTCTCCCAATTGACCGAGTTTGACTCAAATTGATGTATTTTAAGTGTTTATGACAAAGTTAAGATTAAATACGCCTTTTTCTATCCAGTATTAATCGTATTTGAACTATATTGACTCATATCGTCCGATTGGAAGTTTTTAAGTCATTTAATACACAAAACCTCTCCCCTTTGACCTACTGTGACTCAAATCCATGTATTTCAAGTGTTTATGACATGTGCAAGGGTAAATACGTCATTTTCTACCCAAATCTGATCCCATTTCACCTATATTGACTCATATCGTCTCATTTAAAGTGTTTAGGTCATTTGCTACACAAAACCTCTCCCACTTGACCGTGCTTGACTCAAATCGATGTATTTCAAGTGTTTATGTCATGTTCAACTGTAAATACGTCATTTTCTACCCAAAACTGATCCTATTTGACTTATATTCCCTCATATTGTCCGATTTGAAATATTTAAGTTATTTTATAACCAAAACCTCTCCCTTTTGACCGAATTTGACTCAAATCGATGTATTTCAAGTTTTTATTACATGTTTAACGTTAAATATGTAATTTTCAACCCAAAATTGATCCAATTTGACCCATTTTGACTCATATCGTCCGATTCGAAGTGTTTACGTCATTTAATACACAAAACATCTCCCAGTTGCCCGAGTTTGACTCAAATTGACGTAATTCAACTGTTTATGACATGTTCAAGGGTAAATACGTCATTTTCCGCCCAAAATTGGTCATATATTTTACCTATATTGACTCATATTGATGTATTTCAAGTAATTAAGTCATTTTATACCAAGAAACACTCCTATTTTACCGAATTTAACTCAAATCGATGTATTTTAAGTGTTTATGACATGTTCAAGGGTAAATACGATTTTTTCTACCCAAAGTTGATCCTAGGTTACCTAAATTGACTCATATCGTCCGATTCCAGGTGTTTAGGTCATTTAATACACAAAACCTCTTTTACTTGACCGAGTTTAACTCAAATCGATGTATTTCAAGTTTTTATGACATGACCAAGATTAAATACGTCTTTTTTCAACACAAAATTGATCCTAGTTGACCTATATTTACTCATAACGTCCGATTTTAAGTGTTTAAGTCATTTAATACATAAAACCTCTCTCATTTGACCGAGTTTAACTCAAATCAATGTATTTTAAGTGTTTATGACAAGACCAAGAGTAAATACGTCATTTTTCAACACAAAATTGATCCTAGTTGACCTATATTTACTCATAACGTCCGATTTTAAGTGTTTAAGTCATTTAATACATAAAACCTCTCTCATTTGACCGAGTTTAACTCAAATCAATGTATTTTAAGTGTTTATGACAAGACCAAGAGTAAATACGTCATTTTTCAACACAAAATTGATCCTAGTTGACCTATATTAACTCATATTGTCCGAATCGTAGTGTTTTGGTCATTTCATACACAAAACCTCTCCCAATTGGCCGAGTTTGACTCGAATTGATGTATTTTAAGTGTTTATGACAAAGTGAAGATTAAATACGCCTTTTTCTATCCAATATTAATCCTATTTGACCTATATAGACTCATATCGTCCGATTCGAAGTTTTTAAGTCATTTAATACAAAAAACCTCTCCCCTTTGACCTACTGTGACTCAAATCCATGTATTTCAAGTGTTTATGACATGTTCAAGGGTAAATACGTCATTTTCTACCCAAATTTGATCCCACTTCACCTATATTGACTCATATCGTCTCATTTGAAATGTTTAGGTCATTTACTACACAAAACCTCTCCCACTTGACCGTGCTTAACTCAAATCGATGTATTTCAAGTGTTTATGAAATGTTCAACTGTAAATACATCATTTTCTACCCAAAACTGATCCTATTTGACTTATATTCCCTCATATTATCCGATTCGTAATATTTAAGTTCTTTTATACCCAAAACCTCTCCCTTTTGACCGAGTATGACTCAAATCGATGTATTTCAAGTGTTTATGACTTGTTTAACGTTACATATATAATTTTCTACCCAAAATTGATCCAATTTGACCTATTTTGACTCATATCGTCCGATTCGAAGTGTTTACGTCATTTAATACACAAAACATCTCCCGTTTGCCCGAGTTTGACACAAATTTACGTATTTCAACTGTTTATGACATGTTGAAGGTTAAATATGTCATTTTCTTCCCAAAATTGGTTGTATATTTTACCTATATTGACTCATATTGATGTATTTCAAGTAATTAAGTCATTTTATACCAAGAAACACTCCTATTTTACCGAATTTAACTCAAATCGATGTATTTTAAGTGTTTATGACATGTTCAAGGGTAAATACGATTTTTTCTACCCAAAGTTGATCCTAGGTTACCTAAATTGACTCATATCGTCCGATTCCAGGTGTTTAGGTCATTTAATACACAAAACCTCTTTTAGTTGACCGAGTTTAACTCAAATCGATGTATTTCAAGTTTTTATGACATGACCAAGATTAAATACGTCTTTTTTCAACACAAAATTGATCCTAGTTGACCTATATTTACTCATAACGTCCGATTTTAAGTGTTTAAGTCATTTAATACATAAAACCTCTCTCATTTGACCGAGTTTAACTCAAATCAATGTATTTTAAGTGTTTATGACAAGACCAAGAGTAAATACGTCATTTTTCAACACAAAATTGATCCTAGTTGACCTATATTTACTCATAACGTCCGATTTTAAGTGTTTAAGTCATTTAATACATAAAACCTCTCTCATTTGACCGAGTTTAACTCAAATCAATGTATTTTAAGTGTTTATGACAAGACCAAGAGTAAATACGTCATTTTTCAACACAAAATTGATCCTAGTTGACCTATATTAACTCATATTGTCCGAATCGTAGTGTTTTGGTCATTTCATACACAAAACCTCTCCCAATTGGCCGAGTTTGACTCGAATTGATGTATTTTAAGTGTTTATGACAAAGTGAAGATTAAATACGCCTTTTTCTATCCAATATTAATCCTATTTGACCTATATAGACTCATATCGTCCGATTCGAAGTTTTTAAGTCATTTAATACAAAAAACCTCTCCCCTTTGACCTACTGTGACTCAAATCCATGTATTTCAAGTGTTTATGACATGTTCAAGGGTAAATACGTCATTTTCTACCCAAATTTGATCCCACTTCACCTATATTGACTCATATCGTCTCATTTGAAATGTTTAGGTCATTTACTACACAAAACCTCTCCCACTTGACCGTGCTTAACTCAAATCGATGTATTTCAAGTGTTTATGAAATGTTCAACTGTAAATACATCATTTTCTACCCAAAACTGATCCTATTTGACTTATATTCCCTCATATTATCCGATTCGTAATATTTAAGTTCTTTTATACCCAAAACCTCTCCCTTTTGACCGAGTATGACTCAAATCGATGTATTTCAAGTGTTTATGACTTGTTTAACGTTACATATATAATTTTCTACCCAAAATTGATCCAATTTGACCTATTTTGACTCATATCGTCCGATTTGAAGTGTTTACGTCATTTAATACACAAAACATCTCCCGTTTGCCCGAGTTTGACACAAATTTACGTATTTCAACTGTTTATGACATGTTGAAGGTTAAATATGTCATTTTCTTCCCAAAATTGGTTGTATATTTTACCTATATTGACTCATATTGATGTATTTCAAGTAATTAAGTCATTTTATACCAAGAAACACTCCTATTTTACCGAATTTAACTCAAATCGATGTATTTTAAGTGTTTATGACATGTTCAAGGGTAAATACGATTTTTTCTACCCAAAGTTGATCCTAGGTTACCTAAATTGACTCATATCGTCCGATTCCAGGTGTTTAGGTCATTTAATACACAAAACCTCTTTTACTTGACCGAGTTTAACTCAAATCGATGTATTTCAAGTTTTTATGACATGACCAAGATTAAATACGTCTTTTTTCAACACAAAATTGATCCTAGTTGACCTATATTTACTCATAACGTCCGATTTTAAGTGTTTAAGTCATTTAATACATAAAACCTCTCTCATTTGACCGAGTTTAACTCAAATCAATGTATTTTAAGTGTTTATGACAAGACCAAGAGTAAATACGTCATTTTTCAACACAAAATTGATCCTAGTTGACCTATATTTACTCATAACGTCCGATTTTAAGTGTTTAAGTCATTTAATACATAAAACCTCTCTCATTTGACCGAGTTTAACTCAAATCAATGTATTTTAAGTGTTTATGACAAGACCAAGAGTAAATACGTCATTTTTCAACACAAAATTGATCCTAGTTGACCTATATTAACTCATATTGTCCGAATCGTAGTGTTTTGGTCATTTCATACACAAAACCTCTCCCAATTGGCCGAGTTTGACTCGAATTGATGTATTTTAAGTGTTTATGACAAAGTGAAGATTAAATATGCCTTTTTCTATCCAATATTAATCCTATTTGACCTATATAGACTCATATCGTCCGATTCGAAGTTTTTAAGTCATTTAATACAAAAAACCTCTCCCCTTTGACCTACTGTGACTCAAATCCATGTATTTCAAGTGTTTATGACATGTTCAAGGGTAAATACGTCATTTTCTACCCAAATTTGATCCCACTTCACCTATATTGACTCATATCGTCTCATTTGAAATGTTTAGGTCATTTACTACACAAAACCTCTCCCACTTGACCGTGCTTAACTCAAATCGATGTATTTCAAGTGTTTATGAAATGTTCAACTGTAAATACACCATATTGTCTGAATCGTACTGTTTTGGTCATTTAATACACAAAACCTCTCCCGATTGACCGAGTTTGACACAAATTGATGTATTTCAAGTGTTTATGACAAGTTCAAGATTAAATTCGCCTTTTTCTAACCAACATTAATCCTATTTGACCTCTATTGACTCATATCGTCCGATTCGAAGTTTAAAGTCATTTAATACACAAAACCTCTCCCCTTTGACCTATTGTGACTCAAATCCATGTATTTTAAGTGTTTATGACATGTTCAAGGGTAAATACGTCATTTTCTACCCAAATCTGATCCCACTTCACCTATATTGACTCATATCATCTCATTTGAAATGTTTAGGTCATTTACTACACAAAACCTCTCCTACTTGACCGTGCTTAACTCAAATCGATGTATTTCAAGTGTTTATGACATGTTCAACTTTAAATATGTCATTTTCTACCCAAAACTGATCCTATTTGACTTATATTCCCTCATATTATCCGATTCATAATATTTAAGTTCTTTTATACCCAAAACATCTCCCTTTTGACCGAGTATGACTCAAATCGATGTATTTCAAGTGTTTATGACTTGTTTAATGTTAAATATATAATTTTCTACCCAAAATTGATCCAATTTGACCTATTTTGACTCATATCGTCCGATTTGAAGTGTTTACGTCTTTTAATACACAAAACATCTCCCGTTTGCCCGAGTTTGACACAAATTGACGTATTTCAACTGTTTATGACATGTTGAAGGTTAAATATGTCATTTTCTTCCCAAAATTGGTCATATATTTTACCTATATTTACTCATATTGATGTATTTCAAGTAATTAAGTCATTTTATACCAAGAAACACTCCTATTTGACCGAGTTTGACTCAAATCGATGTATTTTAAATGTTTTTGACATGTTTAAGGGTAAATACGTTTTTTTTCTACCTTTAGCTGATCCTAGGTTACCTAAATTTACTCATATCGTCCGATTCCAACTGTTTAGGTCATTTAATACACAAAACCTATTTCATTTGACCGAGTTTAACTCAAATCGATGTATTTCAAGTTTTTATGACATAACCAAGTGTAAATACGCCATTTTTCGACAGAAAATTGATCCTAGTTGACCTATATTAACTCATTTTGTCTAAATCGTACTATTTTGGTCATTTATTACACAAAACCTCTCCCGATTGACTGAGTTTGAATCAAATTGATGTATTTCAAGTGTTTATAACAAGTTCAAGATTAAATTCGCCTTTTTCTAACCAACATTAATCCTATTTGACCTCTATTGACTCATATTGTCCGATTCAAAATTTAAAGTTATTTAATACACAAAACCTCTCCCCTTTGACCTACTGTGACTCAAATCCATGTATTTCAAGTGTTTATGACATGTTTAAGGGTAAATACGTCATTTTCTACCCAAATCTGATCCCATTTCACCTATATTGACTCATATCATCTCATTCGAAGTGTTTAGGTCATTTTCTACACAAAACCTCTCCCACTTGACCGTGCTTGACTGAAATCGATGTATTTCATGTGTTTATGACATGTTCAACTATAAATACGTCATTTTCTACCCAAAATTTATCCTATTTGACTTATATTCCCTCATATTGTCTGATTCGAAATATTTAAGTTATTTTATACCCAGAACCTCTCCCTTTTGAACGAGTTTGACTTAAATCGATGTATTTCAAGTGTTTATGACATGTTTAACGTTAAATATGTAATTTTCTACCCAAACTTGATCCAATTTGACCTATTTTGACTCTTATCGACCGATTCAAAGTGTTTACGTCATTTAATGCACGACACATCTCCTATTTACCCGAGTTTGACTCAAATTGACGTAATTCAACTATTTTTGATATGTTCAAAAAATACGTCATTTTCTACCCAAAATTGGTCATATATTATACCTATACTGATTCAAGGTGATATATTATACCTATACTCAAATTGACGTATTTCAACTATTTTTGATATGTTCAAAAAATACGCCTTTTTCTATCCTAAATTAATCCTATTTGAACTATATTGACTCATATCGTGCGATTCAAAGTTTTTAAGTCATTTAATAGACAAAACCTCTCCCCTGTGACCTACTTTGACTCAAATCCATGTATTAGTGTTTATGACATGTTCAAGGGTAAATACGTCATTTTCTACCCAAATCTTATCCCATTTCACGTTATTGACTCATATCGTCTCATTTGAAGTGTTTAGGTCATTTAGTACACAAAACCTCTCCCACTTAACCGTGCTTGATTCAAATAGATGTATTTCAAGTGTTTATGACATGTTCAACTGTAAATACATTATTTTTTACCCAAAACTGATCGTATTTGACCTATATTCACTCATATTGTCCAATTTGAAATGTTTAAGTTATTTTATACCCAAAACCTCTCCCATATTGACAGAGTTTGACTTAAATCGATGTATTTCAAGTGTTTATGACATGGTCAATGGTAAATATGTAATTTTCTACCCAAAATTGATCCTATTTGACCTATTTTGACTCATATCGTCCGACTCGAAGTGTTTAGGTCATTTAATTCACAAAACATCTCCCGTTTGCCCGAGTTTGACTCAAATTGACGTATTTACTGTTTATGACATGTTCAAGGGTAAATACGTCATTTTCTACCCAAGATTTGTCATATATTTTACCTATATTGACTGATATTGATGTATTTCAAGTAATTAAGTCAATTTATACCAAGAAACACTCCTATTTGACCGAGTTTGACTCAAATTGATGTATTTTAAGTGTTTATGACAAGTTCAAGGATAAATACGATTTTTTCTACCCATAGTTGATCCTAGGTTACCTAAATTGACTCATATCGTCCGATTCCAAGTGTTTAGGTCATTTAATACACAAAACCTCTCTTATTTGACCGAGTTTAACTCAAATCGATGTATTTCAAGTTTTTATGACATGAGTAAGATTAAATATGTCTTTTTTCAACACAAAATTGATCCTAGTTAACCTATATTAACTCATATCGTCCTAATAGTTGTGTTTTGGTCATTTAATACACAAAATCTCTCCCGATTGACCGAGTTTGACTCAAATAGATGTATTTCAAGTGTTTGTGAAAAGTTCAAGATTAAATACGCCATTTTCTATCCAAAATTAATCCTATTTGACCTATATTGACTCATATCGTACGATTCGAAGTTTTTAAGTCATTTAATACACAAAACCTCTCCCTTTTGACCTACTTTGACTCAAATCCATGTATTTCAAAAGTTTATGACATGTTCAAGGGTAAATACGTCATTTTCTACCCAAATCTGATCCCATTTCACCTATATTAACTCATATCGTCTCATTGAAAGTGTTTAGGTCATGTACTACACAAAACCTCTCCCAGTTAACTGTGCTTGACTCAAATCGATGTATTTCATTTGTTTATGACATGTTTAACTTTAAATACGTACTTTTCTAGCCAAAACTGATCCTATTTGACCTATATTCACTCATATTGTCCGATTTGAAATGTTTAAGTTATTTATACCCAAAACCTCTCCCATTTGACCGAGTTTGACTCAAATCGATGTATTTCAAGTGTTTATGATATGTTTAAGGGTAAATATGTAAGTTTCTACCAAAAATTGATCCTATTTGACCTATTTTGACTCATATCGTCTGATTCGAAGTGTTTAGGTCATTTAATTCATAAAACATCTCCCGTTTGCCCAAGTTTGACTCAAATTGACATATTTCAACTGTTTATGACATGTTCAAGGATAAATACGTCATTTTCTTCCCAAAAGTGGTCATATATTTTACCTATATTGACTCATATTGATGTATTTCAAGTAATTAAGTCATTTTATACCAAGAAACACTCCTATTTGACCGAGTTTGACTCAAATTGTTGTATTTTAAGTGTTTATGACATGTTCAAGGGTAAATACGATTTTTTCTACCCAAAGTTGATCCTAGGTTACCTAAGGTGACTCATATCGTTCGATTCCAAGTGTTTAGGTCATTTAATACACAAACCCTCTCTTATTTGACCGAGTTTAACTCAAATCGATGTATTTCAAGTTTGTATGACATAACCAAGATTAAATACGTCTTTTTTCAACACAAAATTGATCCTAGTTGACCTATATTAACTCATATCGTTCGAATCATTGTGTTTTTGTCATTTAATACACAAAATCTCTCCCGATTGACCGAGTTTGACTCAAATTGATGTATTTCAAGTGTTTATGACAAGTTCAAGATTAAATACGGCTTTTTCTATCCAAAATTAATCTTATTTGACCTATATTGACTCATATCGTACGATTCGAAGTTTTTAAGTCATTTAATACACAAAACCTCTCCCCTTTGACCTACTTTGACTCAAATCCATGTATTTCAAGTGTTTATGACATGTTCAAGGGTAAATACGTCATTTTCTACCCAAATCTGATCCCATTTCACCTATATTGACTCATATCGTCTCATTTAAAGTGTTTAGCTCATTTACTACACAAAACCTCTCCTACTTAACCGTGTTCGACTCAAATCGATGTATTTCAATTGTTTATGACATGTTCAACTTTAAATACGTCCTTTTCCAGCCAAAACTGATCCTATTTGACCTATATTCATTCATATTGTTTGATTTGAAATGTTTAAGTTCTTTTATACCCTAAATCTCTCCCATTTGACCGAGTTTGACGCAAATCGATCTATTTCAAGTGTTTATGACATGTTTAACGTTAAATATGTAATTTTCTCCCCAAAATTGATTCCATTTGACCTATTTTGACTCATATCATCTGATTTGAAGTGTATAGGTTATTTAATACAGAAAACCTCTCATAATTGACCAAGTTTGACTCAAATAGACATATTTTAACTGTTTATGACATGTTCAAGGGTAAATACGTCTTTTTCTGCCCGAAAATGATCATATTTACCTATATTGACCCATATCGATGTATTTCAAGTGTTTAAGTCATTTTATTCCCAGAACCTCTCCCATTTGATCGAGTTTGACTTAAATTGATGTATTTTAAGTGTGTATGACATGTTTAAGGGTAAATACATTTCTTTTCAACCCAAAACTGATCCTAGTTGACCTTAATTGACTCATATCGTCCGATTCAAAGTGTTAAGGTCATTTAATACACAAAACCTTTCCCATTTGACCGAGTTTAACTCAAATTGATAAATTTCAAGTTTTTATGACATGACTAAGAGTAAATATGTCTTTTTTCTACCCATAATTGATCCTAGTTGACCTATATTAAGTCATATCGTCCGATTCGTAGTGTTTTGGTCATTTAATATACAAAACCCCTCCTGATTGACCTAGTTTGACTCAAATCAATGTATTTCAAGTTTTTATGACAAGTTCAAGATTAAATACGTCATTTTCTATCCAAAATTAATCCCTATTTTAACTCATTTCCTCTGATTCAAAGTTTTTATGTCATTTAAAACACAAACCCGTTTAATCAGCTTTGACTCAAATTGATGTATTTCAAGTGTTTATGACATGTTCAAGGGTAAATACGTCATTTTCTACCCAAATCTGATCCTATTTCACCTATATTGACTCATATCGTCCAATTTAAAGTGTTTAGGTCATTTAATACGAAAACCTCTCATGTTTAATCGTGTTTGACTCAAATCGATGTCTTTCAACTATTTATGACATGTTCAAGGGTAAATACATCTTTTTCTACCCAAAACTTATCCCTTTTGACCTATATGGACTCAAATAGTCCAATTCTAAGTGTTTATGTCATTTCATACCTAGTACCTCTCCCGTTTGACCGAGTTTGACTCAAATTGATGTTTTCAAGTGTTTATGACATGTTTGAGGATAACTACATCATTTCCTACCCAAAACTGATCCTATTTGACCTATATTGACTCATATCGTCCGATTGGAAGTGTTGAAATCATTTAATACCCAGAACCTCTCCCATTTGACCGAGTTTGACTCAAATTGATGTCTTTCAAGTGTTTGTGACATGTTCAAGTGTTCATCAAAGCAAGATCGATGATTACGGGTCTTTGGATGAGAGTAATGTGCATTTGGAGGGAGAAGTTGAGTTGTTGTGGGCGTAAGTGAGAGACCTTTAAGAAAAGCTCATTCGAAAAAATGGGGATGGTAAACCATCATATAATTTAGATGAGGAGATTCAACTATCTTTGATGCACAACCGATTTGGTAACTCTAACACTAACTCTTCCTTTTTTGATATAAAAGTTGATATACCTGAGTAAGATGGGAGATTAGATATAATAAATTTATAGAATGGTTGAGAGTAGTATAAAGAGTTTTTAATTATAAACAAACACCTGATGATAACAAAGCAATGGTGGTTGCCTTAAAGTTAGGCAAATATGCCTCCACATGGTGGCGAAACGTGTGTAACAAGAGGGAAATGATGGGGAAAGATAAGGTGCTTAAGAAAAGATGAAAAAACTATTAAAAGTTCCTACCTTCCTACTATGTTCAAGGGAATTTTATGAGATTTCATCATCTTGATCAAGGTAGAAAAACGCTAGAGGAGTATGCACGTGAATTTGAGGGGTATTTGTTGAAGTGTAATGGTGAAGAGGATGAGCCACAAACATTAGTATAATTTCTAGGAGGTTATAAGGATTGAATTTCTAGGGTAGTGGAGTTACATCCATATTCAACCTTAAAAGAGTTAATCCATTTGGTGTATAAGTTGGAAAACTAATAGAAAACCAAACCCAATCATGAAATCACCAGATCTTATTCTAAACCCACCAAAAATACATAAACCTACCCTACTTAAAGATGTCCTAATCTTCTTAACCCATTAAAACAAACTTTACTTCACAAAATAGTCCAATCTAACCGCAACGTAATTCCAAGAGGTGCTTAAGATGTCAAGGTCAAGGACATATTCCATCTGATTGCCCTAACAAAAAGATTGTGTCACTAGCTGAATACTCCATGCATAGAAATCTCTTTTTTAAGGAAGAAGAAGTAGTTGACAAAAGGGAGAATGTGAAAGATTAATCAGGGAGTTTTGGGC
The DNA here is from genome assembly GCA_026401315.1 of Dysphania ambrosioides. Classification (NCBI taxonomy): domain Eukaryota; kingdom Viridiplantae; phylum Streptophyta; class Magnoliopsida; order Caryophyllales; family Amaranthaceae; genus Dysphania; species Dysphania ambrosioides. The sequence continues at coordinate 13,187,543 of CM048671.1, read as the reverse complement.
TAGATGAAGAAGAGTGTTTAGTAGTGAGAAGGGCATTAAATAGCGTGCCGTAAACAAAAGATCAACGATAAAGAGAGGCTATCTTCTTCATAAACTGCACTATCAAAGGAAAGGTTTTCTCTTTGATCATTGATGGAGGAAGTTGTTGAGTCCCTTAGGTTCGGATTGATAGTTTTGAATGATGACAAACAGCTAAGGGAAACAGGTCTTTGAAAGTGTTCAATACAGTTGGGGAACCAGCTAATATAGAACACTGTTTCCCTAGATGAGTTATTACTTATATGAGATATCTGTGGAACTAACTTGTCTTTATACAGGGAACAACTAGATGATAAATGAGTTATGCATCTAAGTTGATTTCTAAGTTTGGAAGCTTGAAAGGACTTTTGATCACCTTAAAGGAAGGTCCTTGGTCAACAATTGAGTTCATTCATGGAAGCTTTCAAGACTTAGCGAATGCATGAAGAAAGACTACACTCGAAGAGTTATTTAGGATCTTCATGTAAATGCTCCGTAGTACAACTTATATAATTGAGTATATAAAGTGCTTTTAGTATATTAAATATCGTTATGAAATTTGGTACAAGGATTGGAATAAATTTCATAACATATTCAGTTCAGGGAACCAGGTCAGGGAACCAGGTTAACTGAACAGATTATTCAAGCTGCGGTTTTTACAAAGATTTTATTAAAAAGGATATTTTCCGAAATTTATGGTTTTAAGATATATTTAAGCAGCTAAAAGATAAGATGATGTTTTGGTTAGCTAAAAACCGGGAAGTATCTTATCCTTAGATGATCTTATCTTATGATCAAATCATCTAGGATAAATACTTATCCTAAAATCGTATGTATATCTTATACGCATGATTTGAGGATCGCATGTATATCTTATACGTATGATTTGAGGGTTTAGCCGACTAACCTATAAATACGTCTTGATCTGAATAATCAAAATATAGCTCTTACGCAATTTTCACAGAGTTTGATCTTTGAGAGCTAAAAGCACTAGTTCAATTATTGAGTGATACACAAGAGCATAATAGTGTTTTAATGTTTTTCTCTATCTGACTTTTGAGAGTTAAATTATTAGAGAGATCTTGATCTTGTATTCAGTCTTTGACAAAGGGGTTGAAGACTTGGTGAGTGTTTGTGAGTTCAAACACACTAGGAACTTACGAGGGTAAGTTCAAAGCACATTCAGAGTTGAGTGTGGGGTTACTGGTTCCCGGAGTAGGGAAACAGTAGAGTGAATTGTATCTTTATTTTTCGGAGTAGATCAATAAAGTACATAGGGTAGGAGGACGTAGGCCAGAGTTGGCTGAACCTCGTTAAGTTTGTGGTGTTCTTTATTGCCCTGTTTTATTCCGCTGCATAAGGGAACCAGCATAACTGGTTCCTTACACATAATCCGAAAAGAAGCAAAAAAACCCAACGATTACTTAACACTCAATTCATCCCCCCCCTCTTGAGTGCCCATTGAACCTTCAATTGGTATCAGAGCCTAAGCTTCTCGAAAGAGTAACATCTAAAGGAGTTAAGAATGAGTACTCAAGAATTAAGTGCAATCGGTCATGACAACAAGACACCAAAGTTTAATGGAAATAATTATGCCTGGTGGAAGAATAGGATCCAGAATGTGATCATGGGTATTGATTATGAATGCTGGCTTGTAGTTAAAAATGGTCCTAATATTATTCTCAAGACAGAAGCTGATGGGAAACAAGTTCCCAAAAAGGATGGCGAATTGGTCACTACTGATTACAAGTTGCTGGAGAAAAATGCTAAGGCAATGTCAATCCTACAACAAGCAATAGGTGAGAATGAAACAAATCGGATCTCTGGTTGCAGTAGTGCTAAGGAGATATGGGACACTCTTGAACTTGCGTTTGAGGGAACCAGTGAGGTAAAAAGGTCTAAAATTGATTTAATCATGTCTAAATACGAACTGTTTGCCATGAATAAAAATGAAAAAATCAATGATTGCTTTCGTAGGTTTATGACTATTGTTAATGATCTTAGATCACTTGGTAAAATGTTTTCTGATGAGGATCTTGTGAGAAAAATTTTGCGTAGTTTAACAGATACATGGACAGCTAAGGTAACAGTAGTGTACGAAGCAAAGGATCTATCTACCCTGTCCTTGGAACAGCTGATTGGTTCCCTTATGACTCATGAGATGCTGATTGACTCTAAGTCTGAGAAGGAACGAGCCAGAGGCATGGCACTAAAGGGAACAGTAGAGGAAGAAGAAGATGAGATTAGCCTGATTGCAAAAAGATTTGAAAGATCTCTTCGTGATCAAAAGAGGAATTTCAAAGGTAGGAATTTCAAAAACATTAAAAAATCTAACTCATCTTCAGGTTGCTTCAAGTGTGGTGAGAAAGGACACATCATTCGTGATTGTCCAAAATGGAAAGACAAACAATCTCAATCTGGAGATAAGAGAGCTTTCAAGAATGCCATGATAGCATCCATGTGGGGAGAATCTGACTCAGGATCTGATGAAGAAGAAAATACAACCGATTCTGAGGTTTGTCTAACCGCTTTCACAAACATCAAGGAGAACAGCACCGGTCAGGAAACCAGAGGGGGAACCAGTACATTCAAGAAATGCTTAATGGCTAAGAAGGATGTACTACAAAGACATAAGGTAAACCTTGAACAAATTAGAGTAGATATGCATGAATATGATAGAGAAAATATGCTTGCCTGCATAGATTCTTTATTAGATGAATGTTATAAATTAGGTGAAACTTATATAACTGGCAAAAGAGAACTAAAAGAAAAACGAAATGAATGTGAAATTGCTATTGCTAGTTGTGATCACCTAGAAATGGTTTGCCATAACTTGAAAGATCAAAATGCTGAACTAGAAATTGAATTGGATAAGTGCAAGGTAGAACTAGAAAGGGCAAGATCTTCTGAACTAGACTATCCAAGTGATAGTGAAGAAGATCTGATCTCCTGGTTCCCCAGAGACTTATCAACTACTAGTAAAATCCCTGATTTCTCTACAGTCATAAGTAAAGCAAATTCTTGTAATAGAACATCTCTGCTGAAAACTTTTAAAGCATTGACCCTCAACTTAGAAAATTCTTACAAAGAAATCGCTTCACTTAAAGCTACTCAGTCCCCTAGTTTTTCCACTGGAACCAGCGTTGAAGTCAGCAGTATGATTAATGAATATGAAAGTACTATCTGTAAATTACATGCTGAACTTAATCAACTAAAATATAAAAAGCAATCAGTAGTTATTGACATGTCTAATGACCCTATGATTTTAGATCTTAACTTACAACTTGCAACTTTAGAAAGTAACTTTGAGTTTCTGAAAGAGAAAAACGAGCTGTTAATTAAAACACTTGAAACAAAAGAAAGGGAATTGCATGACAGTCATAGACATTTGGATAAGGTACTGAACGCACAAAATACCTTGAACCTTCTGACCTCATCAGGAGGAAACAAAGGAAAATTTGGTCTTGGTTATACTAGACAGAGAACCAGGACTAACTGGTCTCCCAGAGAAACCACCTGGATCACAGAATATCAGCAAGGTAAGTATGTCATGACTAAAGAAATGCACGTGTGTTTTCATTGTGGTAAAAATGGACATAAGATACATGAATGTCCAGCTAAGAAAAATAGTGCTAATAAGAACAGCAAGAGTAAAATTTACATATGGAGAAGAAAGGTTAAACATGATGTTAATGTTGTTGAAAAGGGACCCAAGTATGCTTGGGTTCCTAAAACTAATGTTTGATTCAATCTTACAGGCTAGAGTGAAGGGAGATACCTATTGGTATTTGGACAGTGGTTGCTCAAGACACATGTCCGGGGATAAAGATCAATTCCTTTCACTAGTGGCCTTTGATGGAGGAAGTGTCACCTTTGGGGATAACAGCAAGGGAACCATCACTGGTTTAGGTAAGGTTGGTAAGACACTTTCTAATACAATAGATGATGTTTATTATGTTGAAGGCTTGCAACATAATCTCTTGAGTATTTCTCAATTATGTGACAAAGGAAATAGAGTTGAGTTTCAAGCCAACCTATGTCACATAGTTAACTCACAAACAGGAGAACTGGTATGTGAGGGAACTAGGAAGCATGATGTCTACATCACCTTCTTAGATAAGATCCCTCAAGACAAGTCCACTTGCTTGAGAGCTGTTTCTGAAAATAATCAATGGATTTGGCATAAGAGGTTTGGACATGCTAGCCTATCACTTCTAAACAAGCTTAAAGCACGTGACTTAGTGATAGGTCTTCCTAACATTAAGTACGAAGTTGATAAAGTTTGTTCTAAATGTGTAAGGGGGAAACAGGTAAAAATCTCCTTTAAGCCTAAAACTGTTTTGAGTACTAGCAGACCCTTCGAACTTGTACACATTGACTTGTGTGGTCCCATGAGAGTACAAAGTCGAAGAAGTCATAGATATGTCTGTGTTATGGTTGATGATTATTCCAGGTACACTTGGGTAATGATGTTACACACAAAGGATGAAACGTTTGAAGAATGGGTAACATTGGTGAAACAAGTGGAGAACCAGCTCACCCAGAAGCTGGTCTCGATAAGATCAGACCATGGTACTGAATTTGATAATGCTAACTTTATTGATTATTGTAGGGAACATGGAGTTAATCACAACTTCTCAGCCCCTAGAACACCTCAACAAAATGGTGTTGTAGAAAGGAAGAACATAACTCTTGAGGAGATGGCGAGGACAATGCTCATTGAGAGTGGTCTCCCAAAGAGTTTTTGGGGTGAAGCTGTTGACACTGCTTGCTATATACTTAATAGAGGTCTTATTAGACCAAAGTTAAATAAGACTCCCTATGAACTTCTTAAAGGTCGCAAGCCCAACATCACATACTTTCGTGTCTTTGGATGTAAATGTTATGTGCATAATAATGGGAAGGACCAGCTTGATAAATTTGATCCCAGAAGTGATGAGGGAATCTTTCTTAGATATTCTTCTCGCAGCAAAGCATATAGAGTCTTCAATAAGAGAACTCTCTGTGTTGAGGAGAGTGTCCATGTCATTTTTGATGAATTTAACATGTCTTCTGAGATTGCACAGGTACAACCTGATGAAGTGATTGGATTGATGGATTTCACGGGGAACCAGTATACTGGTCCCTCAGAAGAAGTGCAAGCAGAACTAGGCATACCAGATACTCCACCAGATAATAATGATGAATTGCCTAGAGAAGAAAATGGAGAAAATGAGGATTCTGAAGGGGAACCAAATCCTGATGGTTCCACATACAATAGACAGGTAATGAACTCAGGGGGAACAGAAGAAGGTATTACCCCTGAACCTGAGGTAAGTAATGATAGAGGAAACAGCATGAATGTAAATTCTCCTGGCTCTTCAGAAAGAGAAGAGATTCATGAACATGCTAGTTCCCAACTTAATGAGGAAGTACAAAACAGCATTAATGTCAAAAGTTTTAGATATAAGGCCTCTCATCCCACTGATCAAATAATTAGTGATATAAATAAGGGGATTCAAACGAGAAGAAGTGTTTTTCAAAATTTCTGTGCTTTCTACTCTTTCCTGTCTAACATAGAGCCTACTGACTATAAAATGGCATTGACTGATCCTGACTGGATACTAGCTATGCAAGATGAATTAAATCAATTTCAGAAAAACCAAGTCTGGCACCTGGTTCCCCGTCCAAAGGAAAGATCAGTCATTGGTACTAGATGGGTCTTTAGAAACAAGTTAGATGACCTCGGTACTATAGTCAGAAACAAAGCAAGGCTAGTGGTGCAAGGGTATAATCAACAAGAGGGAATTGACTATGATGAGACGTTTGCACCAGTAGCTAGACTAGAGGCTATTAGGATTTTAATTGCTTATGCTGCTCACATGAATTTTAAGCTGTTTCAGATGGATGTAAAGACTGCCTTCCTTAATGGCTATTTGAAGGAAGAAGTATATGTGGAGCAGCCACCTGGTTTTGAAGATGAAATGTTTCCCCAACATGTATATAAATTGGATAAAGCATTATATGGATTGAAACAAGCTCCAAGGGCTTGGTATGAAAGACTGTCCAATTTCTTGATGGCTAATGACTACAAGAGAGGAATAATAGACAAGACCTTGTTCATAAGAACCAGGGGGAAACACTTGATTGTAGTACAAATCTATGTTGATGACATCTTATTTGGTGCTACTAATCAAACCTTGTGTGATGAATTTGCAAGTCTTATGCAGAGTGAATTTGAAATGAGTATGATGGGAGAACTAGGATTCTTCCTAGGTCTGCAGATTAAGCAAACAAATGATGGTATAATGATCCATCAACAAAAGTACTTAAAAGAGCTGCTGAAAAAGTTTGGCATGGAGAACAGCAAAGCTTATGATACACCTGTTCCCACATCCACAAAGTTGGATGCTGATCCTAAAGGAAAAGATGTTGAAGCTACACTTTATAGAGGAATGATTGGTTCTCTACTCTACCTAACAGCTAGTAGACTTGACATTGTGTTCTCTGTTGGTTTGTGTGCTAGGTTTCAAAGCAATCCAAAGGAGTCTCACTTGAAGGCTGTTAGAAGGATACTCAGGTATCTTGTGGGAACAGCAGATCTGTTTTTGTGGTACCCCAAAGGCAGTACCATCGATCTCATTGGATATACAGATGCAGATTATGCTGGATTCCTAGTTGACAGAAAGAGCACATCAGGTATGGCACACTTCCTTGGCTCTTGTCTTATATCATGGGGTTCTAAGAAGCAAAATTCAGTGGCCCTATCCACAGTAGAGTCAGAATATATAGCTGCAGCTTCATGCTGTTCCCAGCTACTGTGGATAAGGAACCAGCTGAAAGATTTTGGTGTTATATATAAAAGTGTTCCTATCTTTTGTGATAACACTAGTGCAATCAATATTTCAAAGAACCCCGTGCAACACTCCAAGACCAAACACATTGAAATAAGACATCATTTTCTAAGAGACAATGTGGAGAAAGGATTGGTGGAGATGTTGTTCTGTAAAAGTGAAGATCAAATAGCTGATATCTTCATAAAGCCTCTATCTAGAGAGTCTTTTTGTAGGTTAAGAGTCCTTTTAGGTCTAGTTAGGCTTTAAGCGATGGTTTCAATTATTTCCCTCAATGATTGGTTAAAATAAGTATGCTCTTGTATCGATTATGTATATAACTATGCTGCTTACTTGCAAATATTGTGTAAATAACCCCAAGAGGATTGTTGTTGCATAGAAACAGGGGAAGTTATTTTGAATTATGCTGAAAATAGAATGACTGGTTCAGTACAGGTACCAGCAAGAGGAAACAGCAGTTCAGCTCTGATATGTCATCCGAAAATATCTTATTTTCGGAAGATTACTATAAGATAATTTCTTTTTGGAAAGAATTATCTTATTTCAGTTATTCCTATCCTACAAAAAGGCAAATATATCTAATTGCCTAATTTACAGTTGGTTGAATCTTTCATAAAAAAGATAACTACAAGTTTGAAATTTTCAAATTCTAAAATTCTTTCTCTCAACCGGCTAGTTATTGAAAACCTTATATTTGAGCATTTGATATAAATACACATTAACACCTTGATACAGTCTCACATCACATCATCACTCTACTCATCTCTCTCCCGTTCAACAGTGGTGCCCTGATCACTGTTCACTTGCTCCCATCTCCCTCAAATCTGTGAAGCTCACTAAGCAACAATGGGCAGGAAATCAACCAGGGCTCCAGCTAAGAAAAGAAAGGAGAAGACTCAAGCAAGTGAGTCAACTCAATTGAAGGAGACTTCCATCAATGAAGCAAACCCTGCTCCAACTTCATCGAGCAACTCACCTCCTACCACCACAAAGAACCCATCACCAACTCTATCCCCATCTTCTAAATCTCCCTCACCTCCACCTCCCAAAAATGCTCCTTTACCCAAGACCCCTGAGGCTGATGATTCCATCATCAAGGAACCTGTCTCATCTCAGGGGGAACAGCCTAAAAACACTGAAGAACTCTTCAACACTGTTGGAGAAGGAGAAGAGGAGGAAGTTCGTAGTGAGGAGGATGATCTACAGATCATTGGGCATAGTAAGTGGACTACAGAACCCTTGGTTCACAGCAGAGTGACCAGGTCATCCCTGAAAAGGGTTAGCGAAGTAGTAATAGAGGAACAGTCAATGGACTCTGCTAGTTCCAAGCGAAAGAGAACAGCACGGAAGTCTGCAAGAGGTATGACAGTAGAATCTCCATCTGTTGGTATGACTAATTTAAGTTCTAGGATTGTGGTATCTGGGTGTAGAACAGAAGTTGGGTATTTTGATGAAGCTGCTCTGAGTAATGTGAAAGAGCTATTAGAATTTCAGGGTTGGATGCCGTTGTTTGATGTTTGTGATGCTAATATTGATGGGGTTAGAAAGTTTTATGTTAATTTAAAACAAATGCTGGATAGATCATTAAGCTCAGTTGTGAATGATGTTGAAGTGAATGTGTCTGTTGCAAGTCTGGCTGGGTTGTTGAAAATACCCAGAGATGGTTTTGAGGAGTATTTTGGAGATGGATGGCCCACACTTATAGGGGTCAGTCCAGATGAAGTGCATGATTTTGTGTTTCGAGGGAAAGTTCCAAAGAAGGCTGGAACTTTTAAAACTGGTGGCTTGAAGGAACCAGTGATGCTGGTCCTTCACTCTGTGTGCAACAAGATGATTATCCCTCGAGCACAAGGTAGAGGTTTTGTGCGCATCATGGAAATGGTGCTTATTTATTTGTTGATGAAAAGGATTAAGATAAATCTTCCCTCTCTAATGATAAATCACATGATGAATTGCTACAATTCATCCCACCACTCTCTTCCTTATGGGTCCTACATAACTAAGCTTCTTAAAGAGAATAATGTTTCTCTTAGTGGATCAACTGCTCCTGTAATGGTGTTTACCAAAGGTATTCTGAAGCAAAAGGGGTTGATCATAAGTGTTGGGGTATTGAAGTTTAGGGAGGAGGAACCAGTAGAGACTCCTAAGCCAGTCAAGAAGAAACAGAAGGTAGAGGAACCAGCTGGTCAGCAGGTTATCCTTAAGAGGCTGGAGAGTCAGGAAGAGAAGATAAATGCTGTAGGGGATCAGCTCAACAAGTTAGTGAGCTTGGTTGAAGGTCTGTCCACTTCATTTATTATGAGGATGATCAAATTAGAGAAACAGATTGCTGGCAGTTCTGGAATTGAGAAGAAACAAACTGAAGAGGACCAACAAGAAGATCAGCAGGAGGATGACAGTGAAGAGGAGGAGAACCAGGAAGAAACAGCTGAGGAGGCTGCCACTGAAGAAGAGGAAGGAGATGATGAAAATGATGATGATGATTGAATCTGTCCTCTTTTTCATTTAGCCTACCTTTATCATAACTTTCTGAATAACTGATTTTGTTGGACTGTTCTTATTCCTCCCAATCCATGAACTTGTTTTGATATGGATTTGGGCCTTATCGTTAACTTTTGTTGGTCTGTACTAAACTATGATTTCTGTTGATGGCATAACTTAACTTTGACTATTCTGACCTTCTTTTGCAACACTTTATTTGTATAATGGTTGATGCCATTGGATGGTTTAGCACGTTACTTTATGCATAAGTTGCTACTTTTGCATATCTTTTTAATGATGCCAAAAGGGGGAAAATAGTTGAAGTTGAAGCTTAGAGTCTTTACTAGTTTAGATCAAGTTTGTGGTTGAGTTTGTTAACCTACTTTATTTTATTCTCTGTTTCTGTTTAGGGAACCAGTTGGCTTAACTGACTTGTTCCATTGAGTTTTGAATTCTTGAAGTTTTTGACTATATGTTTTTGAGTATGTTCACAGGTGCAGAAATTTCAAGTGTTTGTCATCATCAAAAAGGGGGAATTTGTTGAGTCCCTTAGGTTCGGATTGATAGTTTTGAATGATGACAAACAGCTAAGGGAAACAGGTCTTTGAAAGTGTTCAATACAGTTTGGGAACCAGCTAATATAGAACACTGTTTCCCTAGATGAGTTATTACTTCTATGAGATATCTGTGGAACTAACTTGTCTTTATACAGGGAACAACTAGATGATAAATGAGTTATGCATCTAAGTTGATTTCTAAGTTTGGAAGCTTGAAAGGACTTTTGATCACCTTAAAGGAAGGTCCTTGGTCAACAATTGAGTTCATTCATGGAAGCTTTCAAGACTTAGCGAATGCATAAAGAAAGACTACACTCGAAGAGTTATTTAGGATCTTCATGTAAATGCTCCGTAGTACAACTTATATAATTGAGTATATAAAGTGCTTTTAGTATATTAAATATCGTTATGAAATTTGGTACAAGGATTGGAACAAATTTCATAACATATTCAGTTCAGGGAACCAGGTCAGGGAACCAGGTTAACTGAACAGATTATTCAAGCTGCGGTTTTTACAAAGATTTTATTAAAAAGGATATTTTCCGAAATTTATGGTTTTAAGATATATTTAAGCAGCTAAAAGATAAGATGATGTTTTGGTTAGCTAAAAACCGGGAAGTATCTTATCCTAAGATGATCTTATCTTTTGATCAAATCATCTAGGATAAATACTTATCCTAAAATCGTATGTATATCTTATACGCATGATTTGAGGATCGCATGTATATCTTATACGTATGATTTGAGGGTTTAGCCGACTAACCTATAAATACGTCTTGATCTGAATAATCAAAATATAGCTCTTACGCAATTTTCACAGAGTTTGATCTTTGAGAGCTAAAAGCACTAGTTCAATTATTGAGTGATACACAAGAGCATAATAGTGTTTTAATGTTTTTCTCTATCTGACTTTTGAGAGTTAAATTATTAGAGAGATCTTGATCTTGTATTCAGTCTTTGACAAAGGGGTTGAAGACTTGGTGAGTGTTTGTGAGTTCAAACACACTAGGAACTTACGAGGGTAAGTTCAAAGCACATTCAGAGTTGAGTGTGGGGTTACTGGTTCCCGGAGTAGGGAAACAGTAGAGTGAATTGTATCTTTATTTTTCGGAGTAGATCAATAAAGTACATAGGGTAGGAGGACGTAGGCCAGAGTTGGCTGAACCTCGTTAAGTTTGTGGTGTTCTTTATTGCCCTGTTTTATTCCGCTGCATAAGGGAACCAGCACAACTGGTTCCTTACACATAATCCGAAAAGAAGCAAAAAAACCCAACGATTACTTAACACTCAATTCACCCCCCCCCCCCCCCCCCCCCTCTTGAGTGCCCATTGAACCTTCAGAAGTCATACTAATTTTACATCTGAAACATTAGTAGAGAAGCTCAACTTGCCTACATCACCCTATCCACATCCCTATGTGATCTAATGGCTCAATCAAGGCAATGTAATCAAAGTAAGATCTTATGTCTTACTAATTTTTGGTATCGGTAGATATAAGGAACAATTATGGTGTGATGTTATACCTATGGATACATGTCATGTGTTCTTGGGAATACCTTGGTTTTTTGATAGGAAGGTGATATATGATAGATATAAAAAAACATATGCCTTTACAAATAAAAAACCACTCCATTACCTTGAACCCCTAGATACCAAATAAACCCACAACCACAAAAGCAAACCCTAGCCTGCCCATAACTAAAACACAAACCCTAACCACTACCCTGAGAGCTAAACAACATGAGCATCAACCTATACCACCCCTTATATTGGTTAGTTTAGAGGAGAGGAGGGACAAATTATAGAGAAACCTATCCACCATTTACTCACCTCATTTCTTGAAACATTTGATCACATGTTCCCAAAGGAGATTCCCTCCAGTCTTCCTCCTAAATGTGATATCTAACACAAAATAAATCGAATCTCAGGATCTATTCTTCCAATAAACATGTTACAGAAAAAACCCAAAAGGGATTGTTTGAGAAAGGGATGATAAGGGAGTCATTATGCCCATGTGTCACACCTACTGTATTAGTACCAAAGAAAAATAGAAAGTGGTGCATGTGTGTGGATAGTAGAGCCATCAATAAGATCACCATCAAATATTAATTTCCCATTCCTAGGCTAAACGACCTATTAGATTAACTATAAGGAGCCAAGGTAGTTTTGAAAGTGTATTTGAGGAGTGGATATCATCAAATTTGATTCTAGGAAGGGCATGAATGGAAAACCGTATTCAAGACTAAAGAAGGGTTGTATGAGTTAGTTGGGATGCCCTTCGGTCTCTTAAATGCACCTAGCACTTTCATGAGGTTTTGAACAAATTTCATAAGCCCTTTCTTGGTACCTTTTTCGTGGTTTACTTTGACGATATTCTAATCTATAGTAAATCTGAAGAAGAATATAAAGAGAACTTGTAAAGGGTATTTAAAGTTCTAGCTCGTGAAAAGCTCTATGGCAACTTCAAAAAATGTGACTTCCATACTTCACAAGTTGTGTTTCTGGGCTTTATTATCTCTTCTCAAGTTATACATGTAGATGAAATAAAAGTAGAAGGAATTCGAAGTTGGCCTATTCCTATTAGTACCAAACAAGTTCAAAGCTTTCATGGTCTTGCATCATTCTACAAAATATTTGTTCATCATTTCAAAACTATTATGGATTCTCTTATATAAATCACAAAATTGAAGAAATTTGAGTGGAATCCTCAAGCATAGAAGGAATTTAAAGAGGTCAAGCATCAGTTGACTTTTGCACCAATCCTAGCACTCCCAAACTTTAAAGATGTTTTTGAAGTAGATTATGATGCATTGGGGGTTGATATTAGCGCAATATTTTCTCAGAATGGAAAGCCCTTAGACTATTTTAGTGAAAAGCTCAATAAAGCTTAGCATAAGTACTCTACCTATGATAAGGTCCTATGATAAGGAGTTCTATTCATTAGTACGTTCACTTGATCATTGGTGCCTTTATCTGGTCCTAAAAGAGTTTATCCTTAATTGTCATCATGAGGCCTTATAGTATTTGCAAAGCCAATAAAAGTTACAACCTCGACATGCTCAATAGGCTGAATTCCTGCAATCCTTCCACATCATGATACAACACAAGTTGGGAAAACTCAAAAAGGGAGTAGATGCACTTTTAAGAAGGTCTCTTCTTCTCAATTCATTATAAACTAACATTGCTTGAAGGGTTTCTATTCAAAGGAAGCTAAGTTTGTATTCCTAAACATAGTTTGAGAGAGTTATTCATCAAGGAAGTTCATAAAGGAGGCATTGCTGGACACTTTAGTATTGAAAAGACCAAAACCCTTCTAGCTAAACATTTCTTTTGGCCCAAAAAGGCACGTGATGTGGACTTCATAATCAAAAGGTGTCCCACGTGTCAAAGGCTAAAAGTCACTTTCTTCCCCAAGGACTTCATATGCCTCTACCAATGCCTCAAGCTCCTTGGGAAGATATCAGTCTAGACTTCATCACTAGACTACCTTTAAGTAGTGTAACAAAGACTTAGTCATAGTGGTTGTTGACATATTATCTAAAATGACACATTTTATTTCATCTCACACTACTTATGATGTAATTTAGGTTGCTAATCTTTACTTTAAAGAGGTGGTTCTTCTGCATGGGATCCTTAAGTTTATGGTAAGTGGTCATGATTCCAAATTTCTCAGTCATTTTTGGCTAACACTTTGCAAAAAGATGGGTACAAATTTAAAATTTAGTACGTCTAGTCATCCTCAAATTGATGGGTAAACTAAAGTGACTAATTTCACCTTAGGGACACTTTTGCGTTCGTTGATCACTAAGAACCATAGGGAATAGGAAAAGGTAATACCACAGGTAGAGTTTGCATATAAAAGGTTTCTAAGAAAGACAACAGGTCTTAGTCCCTTAGAAGTGGTCTATGGGTTCAATTCTTGTATGCCAATTGATTTAGCACTATTTGTAGTGAAGGCTAACTTTAGCCAAGCGACAAAGGAAAGACCTAAAAAGATAAAAAAGATGCAAGAGGAAGTTCATTCTAAGATTAAGAAGATGAATGAACAAGTCAAGATAGAAATTAGAGGGATTCGAGATTCAACGAGGGTTCTTACGTATGGATTCATCTCAAGAAAGAATGTTTTTCATCAAAAAGACGTTCTAAACTTAGTCCTAGATTTGACGACCAATTTTTAATTTTGGAGAAAATCAAGAACAACGCTTATAAGGTAGAACTTCCAGGAGATTATGGAGTATCTTCTACCTTCAATATTGCTGAATTTAGTCCTTTTTATGAAGCTTATGAGGATTTGCCAAGTTTGAGGGCAAACTTTTCTAAAAAAGAGGAGGGTATTGGTGATATAAGGGCTACGCAATTACAGATTACAAAAGATCCCTTAATTATTAAAGATGTAGCCCAATGTGTTGTAAACATGGTAGAAAGTCAACAAGAGAAATATACTTATATTTATATGGTCTTGTAATTCATTAATTTTCATTGACTTTCTTAGAATGGAAACTTTCTAAATTAGGAAACTTTCTATTTTGGGAAAGTGGTAGTAAGAACTTACCTAATATGGAAGTAGGGATTAAATAAGACGTTTTGAACCCTCAAAGGTTTGAACTTTAGGAGTAGGGCTTGAATCCGGGCTCAATCAAAGTTGCGCAAAAGTTGATCAAAGCTAAGTCAATGTGAGAGTCAAAGGTTGACTAAAGTAGTTTGTCAATGATCGTACACTTAAAGATGGCAAGGACATTAAAGAGTTTTGGTGATTCTTGAGAACATGAAGATTTGGGTATGATAAGAAGACTTAGAGAGTTTGATGAAGCATAAAAACTTGAAGATATACGCTCCCAACATAGATAAGAGTGCAAATTGATGCAACTTCTTCAAAGATAAGGAAGGTAGAGTTCTAGTTGATTAGCAATTCTTAACTTTTGAGTCTTTTTAATTATAAGGTAATTAGAATAGGTCAATCATGGGAATTTTAGATTTTCATGCATTTGTATCATAAGATGGTTATTCTTTTATGTTTACAGCTAAGATTATCTTAGGGATAGTTAACCAAAGTCAGATTTTATCTTCTTTCATAAGGATTCATGTGTATTAAAGTCATTATAGCTTAGTCAACTTGTTATTCACGTAATTAGATTGTTATGCACGTGTTTAACTAGAGTATTAGTGTTTTTAAACTTCTTATAAACACTAGGGAGCTCATACTATATAAAGGAGTCAAATGGGATTGAATGAAATCAGATTTTCACGAATTAAACCCTTTGTCATTCGTGACATTTTTGTATTCTCTAAGCTTTCGGATTATAGTTTAGTGTGTTCATCCTTTTCTAGCCCATTTTACTCATTGAAGAAATTAGTGGTATTCTGAGGAAGATTTTCGGATTCTTTGGTTGTGAATCTTTGTCCAAATAATCCCTAAACTCAATCAATGAATTATCCTTTTTTTCTTTTATAACTCACATAAAAATCAAGCCTAAACACAGTCACAAACATGCATACATTCATTAGTTTTTGTGGTGCATATCAGTTGGTGAATTTTTAATTATTTTAACTTGTATTTTTCAATCTATGTATCCAAAATACAACAACTTCCTTGGACATTACATCTTGTGAGAAAGATATTCTCCCTTTGGCTATCATCTAAAGGTGTAGACTTGGTTTGGAATACCCTTATCAACACTATGCTCGGTACCTTAGTCTCTGCCATTTCCTCTCAACATCCTCTTCTTAGGCTTCAACAGATGCATGACCTTTATCTTCTTTAAGATCATTCTCCTTTTATTCAAAGGTCCCATCTTCCTCCCTAGATCAAGTAGTAGCAACTCTAGCGTGAGGACAATACATTTGGATGTGGCCTTGTCACTTGCATTTGAAGCAAGTTTATTGATCTCCCATAGGAGATCTCAAACTTCCCTCCTTTCCCTTCTCAAAAGGTTGTGGTTTCATGGCTTTTTCAAGGCTTGGTCTAAAGGTAGTCATATCACGCATAAACCTAGTTTCAAAAGATCTAAAGATCCCTCTAGGATAATGTGATTGTCTTTCAACCCTAATTGTTAATATGTACACCTCATCAAAGCTCCAATAGGGTTGTAATTCCATCTTCTCTTTGATTGGGTAATTTAACCCAGCCACAAAATAAGCCACCTTGTGATCTTTTTTCTCCTCTAGCCCACACACCATGGTTAGATTTTTGAATTCCTTCAATACTCCACAAACTTCCTTTCTTGTTTTAAAGTATACATTTTTATAAAATTGTTTTGTTTGAAGTCTTGAGGAACAAACCTTTTTCACAGTTACTTTTTCAGTGTTGTCTAAAATGAGATCTTGGAATGCCCTCGTTTCCCCTTTTCTTTTCCAAGCCTTTACGGCACAAACTTGCATAAAAAGTGAGTGTGAGTTCAGCAACCTTAAAGGATCTATGGTCTTCATAGTCCTTAAATCTAAAAATTTGTTCAACTTTGTGGATCTAATATAGGAACTTGTCTAGGTCCATATTGCCATTAGACTCAGGCATTTCAAATCTCAAGCTTTGATCCTCTTGCTCCCTTGAACTCCTTCTCCTACACCCTCCACATGATTCCTCGTGATTAATTGAAGAAGATGGGTCCCTCTCACTAGAGCTCCATGAGCTCCTAACACTAGACCTCCATGAGCTCCTAACACTAGACCTCCATGAGCTCCTAACACTAGATTCACTATCACTTTCATTAGAGTTAGTGTTATGTCTTAGGAGGCTATGCTATTAAAGATTATAAAAGACCCCTTTTACCATCAAGAAGGTGGCTCAATACATTGCAAACATGGTGGAAAATCAACAGGAAAAACATACTTATTTTAGTATGATATTTTGAGGCTTTGACTTGGGTTAACTTTTCCTGAAATGAAAAATTTCTATTTTGGAAGCTTTCTACTTTGGGAAATTCCACTTTGGAAAAGTGGTTGTTTGAGAAAATGGGGTTCTCTTGAAAATAGAAGTAGGGAGTAAAAAAAGTTTTGAACCCATAAATGTTTGAACTTTAAGAGTAGGGTTTGAATCCGAGATTGGTCAAAGTTTTTCTTAAGTTGCTTAAAGCTTGGTCAATTTGAGAGTCAAAGGTTGACCAAAGTGGTTGGTCAATGTTCTTACAACCTAAGTGATTCATAGGGTTGAAATACTTAAGAGTTGGAGGAATCTTGAAGACTTAAAGAGTTTAGCATGACAAGAAGACTTGGGTAGTTGGATGTGACGTTAAGACTTGAGAGTTGGATGGAGGATAAAGACTTGGATGATCATACACAATTTACGAGGATAAGAGAATAAGGATGGTTCAACTTTTTCAAGGATAAAACATTAGAGTTTATCTTGTTAGTTAAGTCTTATCTTTATATTACTTAGAATTATCTTAGAGTCATTTTAGTTATATGTAATTCTAATTAAGCTTATCTTAGGGAATTTTGATTTCTAATTACTTCTAGTTAACATTATCTTAAAGAATTTCGTATATAATCAAACCCTAGCTTATACCCTAGGACTCTAATCTAGTATTTTGATTATTTATGCTTCTTGTAAACCCATGGCAATCCTACTATATAAAGGGGGTTATTTTTATTGAATAAAATCATATTTTTATGTTTAAACCTACTTGTCTTTGTGACATTTTGAATTATCTAAGTTTGTGGATTAAAACTTGGTTTATTCATTCCTATGTGAAGTGAGTACATGTAGGGAATTCTTTTAAGCTAGTTGAATCTTATTCCCTCTAGGATTCATCAAATATTTACTTATCCTCCTTAGATTAGGATTTGTTTCTTTCATTTTTGCGAAGGAGTCTTATCTATCGTATTGTATGTGGAAGCCATGTAAAAGAGCATTAGGGAAGTTTTCTTAATTAAAATATTCAATCTTAAAGAGTTTCTTGAAGATTGAAAATTTTGATCAAGGAGGAAAAATTTTAAGACAAGGGAAGGTGCTAATTACATTGGATGGTGCTTATTACATCTTGTCGGTGCTTTATTACAACTTCATTGACATGACAAGTGACATGGCATGGGCATGGACGTGGCTACCCAAATGTGATTGGATGTTTAGTATTTTTCTTTAAATAAAATAGGTTAAATTAGTTAATTTGTAATTTTATTTTTTTAGGTAGGATATAATTCTAATTAACATAAGATAGTTTTAGAGTTTTGGTAGGATTATGTAATAAATAGGTGGTATTATCCTATTGGTTATTATGTGGTTAGTAGGAGTAATTTTAGAATTAAGAGTCTAATTCTTTATAAGATTGAAACTCTCAAGCTATGGGTATAAATAGATGTGCACCCAAGCTTAGAAAAATCAGATTTTATACTTGCTTATTAGTTTTATGCAATAAACTTTGGAGAGTTTATTATTCTTTGTGCGTAGCAAAGATTATGAATTGGTGTTTCTTTAAGTTCACGTGAGGAAGTGAGAAGAATTAATGGTGTTTCTTTAATCAATTCTCCAAACTTTTGCCCAAAATTGTGAGCCTTTGGTGCATTGCTTTAGAAAGTTTTAAATCTAGTTCTATCCCTTCGTGTGAATTAAAGTTCTTATACCTAGATTCACATCACTATGGTAACCTAATTATTTATTGGTGAATTATGTGTTATTATTAGGAAGCATTTTAGATTATTTGTTGGTGTTCTTTTATCCAATTAATCTTTAAAGTTACCAACTCCTTTATCCTTTTATTTCATTCTTTTTTCATGCACAAACACTCATAAAAACACCCGAACACGTTTTTAGTGCAATCCATTTGTGGCGTATGTTCTTTGGAGCATTCTTCAATATTTAAATCTTTTATTTTTCAATTTGTACATCCAAAAATACAACATTTGGTATCAGAGCTAAGAAAGTCTTTTGGGGACCTAAAGTCATGTTCTTTGATAAAAAAGAACCTCAACCACAAACCGTCCGATTTTTATATAACTTTAAAAGGTGATATCTCCTTTTTTTCTTATCCAAATTGAACAATTATTTTTACATTGAACTCTTATTTTTGTAAAGTTTATTTTCTAAAAATTTTGTATAATTTCATTGAGAGACATTCTCCCTGGAGAACAAAATATTTGGAGTATCTTGATTCACGTTGTAATTAGATAGTTTGTAAGTTTTTGCCATTTTCTAGAGTTCTGCTTAATTTTTTTCAGAGTTTCATTTTTTTTTTTGAATCCTTTTAAAGGTAAAAATTTTGGTATTAAGTTTCATCAAATTCAAAGTTGATGGTTTTTGTATGCCACTTTTCTTATTAGTACATGAAAAGATGATTTTGAATGCTCAAACTATGCAGGAGGATGAATTACAAATGGAAGCTATTTTTCTCACAAGATGCACCATTCAAGGAAAAGTATGTAATTTGAATGTGGATGGAGGTATTTGTGCTAATTTGGCTTCGTAAGTGATCATATATAAGGTTGGATTATCCGTTAAAGCTCACCCATCTCTGTATATGTGATTCAATGCTTGAATCAAGGGGAAGGAATTAGTATCACACAAAGAGTATTGTTGAACTTTAGCATTAGAAGGTATATTGATTTTATTTGGTGTGTTTTTATTCCCATGGATGCATGTCATGTTTTATTGGGAACACCTTGCTTGTATGATAGGTGAGTTATGTATGATGGGTACATGAATACATGTGATTTTACCTACAACAAGAAGAAGATTATACTCACCCTTATCATCCTTTCCAAGCCTAAATCTGAAACACAAGATACATTGAGTTTGACATATTTAAAACAATCACATGCAAAGGAGGAGTTGGTATTGACATAATTGAAGGAAGAGGAGGTCGAACCAAAATCAAAGGCACAAGCAAATTCGAATTGGGTTGATTGGATAGGAGCACCAACCAAGGAAGCTTGGGCCTTAGAGGAGCATCAATTAGGGAGTAGCCTCTTAATATACAACAGTTAAAAGAGAAGTTCCTACCTTCCTACTATGTTCAAGAGAATTTTATGAGATTTCATCATCTTAAAAAAGGTGGAAAAATAGTAGAGGAGTATGCACGTGAATTTGATGGGTATTTGTTAAAGTGAGTTGTCGATGAGGATACGACAAAGACATTGGCGTGAGTTTTAGGAGGTTTGGAGGATCGAATTTATGGGGTAGTAGAGTTACATCCATATTCAACCTTAGAAGAGTTAATCCTTTTGGTGCATAAGGTGAAAAACCATTAGAAAAGCAAACCCAAACACAGAAAACACTAGAGCCTATTCTAAACCCACCCAAAATACACAAAACAACCTTACTTAAACAAGTCCCAACATTGTTAGACAACCAAAAACAAACTCCACTCCATAAAATAATCTAATCCAACCCCAATGCAATTCCAGGAGGTGTTTTAGATGTCAAGGTCTAGGGCATATTACATCTAATTACCCTTACAAAAAGATTGTGTCACTAGCTGAATACACCATGCATATCAATCCATATTTTGAGTAAAAAGAAGTAATTGATAAACAAGAGATTTAGGAAGATGAATATGGGACCAATCTTCCATAGTTATGGGAGAAAACTCATAGGCAAAACTAACTTATTCCTTATGTCGACCAATCTTCCATAGTTATGTGTGCTTAGTATAGTTACACGTGACCATGCACACATAAGTTCACCCTTTAAATAAATCATGAACGTCATTGCCCTGAATCCTATCATCCTCCTCTTATTCAAAACAGTTTGTCCTTAAACTTTGTTTTTTATTGCAGAGTTGATTTGAAAACAATTCCATTTCACTATTCCTCTTTTAACTAAAGATTCTCTCTTGTGTTTTGCCATGACCTTGATTAGAATTTTGATTGTAAAAAGTACTACCCTGTTATTGCCCTTGTTTGCCCTAGGCTTAGAAATCATTAATGGTTTCAAAGAAACTGGTTTATCTTGTGCGTTCCTCTTAACCACATAGACATTTTTCCTCCCATCAAACTTTACATATCTATCATAAAGCCATGGTCTACCCAAGAGAATATGACAAGCATCTATTGGACAAACATCACAAAGCACTTGATCTTCATAAATGCCAATTTTAAATGAAATCAAGCTTGTTTATGAACCTTCATATCATTCAACTTTCTCAGACAATGAAGCTTGTAAGGTTGAGGATGATTTTGAGTCGGTACCTCCAATTTATCAACCAAGAGGGTGGAAACCACGTTGGTTCAACTCCTTGAATCAATGATCATATCATATATCCTTCCTTGGACATTAAATCTTGTAAGAAAGATATTCTCCCTTTGGCTCTCCTCTAATAGTGTAGACTTGGATTGCAATACCCTTCTCAACACTAGTCTAGTTCCCTAGTCTCTATCATCACCTCCTCAACATCCACTTCTTAGGCTTCAAAAGATGCATGACCATTATCTCTTTCTAGCTCATGCTCGCCTTCTTTCAATATCCTAAATTCCTCCCAAGTTTTAGTAGTAGCAACTCTAGTATGAGGACAATCCATTTGGATGTGGCCTTATCCATTGTATTTGAAGCGAATTCAATGATCTCCCATAAGAGGTCTCAAAATTACATCATTTCCCTTCTCAAAAGGTTGTGATTTTCTGTTAAGGCTTGGTGTAAAGGAAGTCACTTCATGCACACTCTTAATTTGAAAAGATCTAAAGATCCTTCTAGGTTTACGTGATTACCTTTTAACCCTAGTTTATATTATGCATGCCTCATCAAAGCTCCAATAGGGTTGTAATTCCACCTTCTCTTTGATTGGATAATTTAACCCAGGCATAAAATGAGCCACCTTGCAGTCTTGTTTCCCCTCTAGCCCATCACCATGGCTAGATTTACGAACTCCACCAAGTATTCCTCCATAGACTTCCTTTCTTGCTTCAATTTATGCATTTTTATAAAATTGTTTTTTTAATGTCTTGAGGAACAAACCTTTTTCACATGTACTTCTCCAGTTTTGTCCAAGATTAGATATTGGAACTCTCCTCCTTTCTCCTATTCTTTTGCAAGCCTTCAAGCCAAAAATCTTGCATAAGAAGTCAGTTTGAGTTGAACAACCTTAAAGGATATATGCTCATCATTGTCCTTATATCTTAAAATTTGTTCAACTTTACGCATCCAATCTAGGAACTTATATGGGTCCATAGTGCCATTAAAATAGGGTTTTTGATGTAAATCTAGGTATAAGAACCCTAATTCACACAAAGGGATATAATTATAATTGAAACCTTCTAAAGCAACGCACCAAAGACTCACAATTGAGGGAGAAATTTTGGAGAATTGATTACAGAAAACCCTGACTTCTTCTCACTTCCTCACATGAACTTAAAGAAACACCTGTTGACAATCTTTGCTACGCACAAAGAATAATAAACTCTTGGGTGCACATGTGACTTATTGCATAAAACGAATAAGTACAAAATCTAATTTTTTTAAAGCTTGGGTGCCCATCTATTTATACCCATAGCTTCAGAGTTTGAATCACTTTGAAATTAGGAATCATACTTTTAAAAGGAATCCTAATACCCACCTAATAACCATTGGATAATGCCACCTATTTATTACATAATCCTTCCAAAACTCTAACACTATCTTATGTTAATTAAAATTCTATCCTACCTATAAAGATAAAATAACAAATTAACTACTCCTAAACTATTTTATTAAAAGTAAAATACTAAATATCAGATTAGCTATGTGTAGTCATGTCCATGCCCATGCCATGTCACTTTCCATGTCAATGAAGTTGTAATAAAGCACTGACAAGATGTAATAAGCACCATCCAATGTAATAGGCACCTCCCCTTGTCTTAAAATTTATCCTCCTTGGTCAAAATTTTCAATCATCAAGAAACTCTTCAAGATTGAATCTTTCAATTAAGAAAACTTCCCTAATTCTATTTTCCATGGCTTCCAAAACTTATAAAACCATAAAACCTAAAAAAATAAAGTTTAAAAACACTTATGCCTAAAATGAGAAAAACCCTATGAAAGGCAAAACCAACTTATTCCCCATGTCAACCAATCTTCCATAGTTATGAATGCTAAATATAGTTGCACGTGACCATGCACACATAAATACTCCATTTAATCAAATCATCAAGGTTATCGTCTTGAATCATATCAACTATGGTGTGATGTTAGACCTATGCATTCATGTCATGTGTTGTTTGGAAGACCTTGGTTTTTTTATTGGAAGGTGATACATGATGCATATAAAAACACATATGCCTCTACTAAAAATAACCACCCCATTACCCTAAACTCCATGATACCAAATAAACCTAGCACCACAAAAGCAAACCCTAGCCTACCCAAAACTAAAACACATACCTTGACCACGATCTTGAAAGCTGAACAACATGCGCATCAGCTTATACTACCCCTTATACTTGCAAGTTTGGAGAAAGGGGAGGAACCAATTAAGAAGAAACCTATCCACCATTTACTCACTCCCTTGCTCAAAACCTTTGATCATGTGTTCCCAAAGGAGATTCCCCTTGAGCTTCCTCCTAAACGTGACATTAAACCCAAAATAGATCTTGTCCCACGATCTAGTCGGCCGAATAAGCCTGCCTATAGAACAAATCCTAAAGAAACTAAGGAGATGAGAAAGCAAGTAGAGTGATTATTGGAGAAAGGGATGATAAGGGAGTCATTAAGCCCATGTGTCATACTCTACAAGTACCAAAGAAAAATGGAGAGTGGTGCATGTGTGTGGATAGCAAAGTCATCAATAAGATCACTATCAAATACCATTTTCCCATTCATAGGCTAAAAGACATATTAGATGATCTATATGGAGCCAAGGTATTTTTAAAAGTCGACGTAAGGAGTGGATATATTCAGATTTGAATACATGAAGGGGATGAATTGAAAACCGCATTCAAGACTAAAGAAGTGCTTGTGATGAGTGGCTTGTGATTCCCTTCGGTCTCTTAAATGCACCTAGCACATTCATGAGGCTTACAAATACGTGTCTTAATCCCTTGGTGCCTTTATCGTGGTTTACTTTAATGTTATTTTGGTCTACCGTAAATCTAGAGAAAAACATCAAGAGCACTTGCAAAGGATATTTTAAGTAGTAGCGCGCAAAAGGCTCTGTGGCAACTTGGAAAAATGTGACTTCTATACTTTGCAAGTTAAGTTTCTAGGATTTATTGTCTCTTATCAAGGTATGCAGGTAGATGAAAGAAAAGCGGAAGTGATTCAAAGTTGGCATGTTCCTATTAATACCCAACAAGTTCAAAGCTTTGATGTTTTGGCATCATTTTACAGAAGATTTGTTCATGATTTTAGAACTATTATGGCTCCTCTAATAGAAATCACAAAACTGAAGAAGTTTTAGTGGAATCCTTAAGTTTAGAAGATGTTTCAAGAGGTCAAGCATCAATTGAATTCATCACCCATCCTAGCACTAGTAACCTTCGAAGATGTCTTTGAAGTAGAATGTGATGCATTGGGGGTCAATATTGGCGTAATATTATCTCATAATGGAAGGTCCTTAGCCTATTTCATTGAAAAGCTCAATAAAGACAAGTGTAAGTACTTTACCTATGAGAAGGAGTTTTATGTCCTGGTATATGCGCTTGATCATTGCCTCTACTATCTGGTCCCAAAAGACTTCATGCTTTATTCTAATCATGTTGCCTTAAAGTATCCATAAATCCAACAAAAGTTCCAACCTTGACATGTTTAATGGGTTTCCTTCAATATTTCCACTTCATGATAAAGTACAAGTTGGAAAAACTCAACAAGGAAGTTGACGTACATTCAAGAAGGTATCTATTTCTGAATTTGTTACAGGATAAAACTATTGGCCTTGAGATCTTGAAAGAATTCTACAAGGGAGATGATGAGTTTTGAGAACTCTATGAGCAATGCCCATATAAAGCAAAAGGGGAGTACTACCTATTTTAAGGGTTTCAGATGTGAATCTAGGTATAAGAAACTTAATTCACACAAAGGGATATAACTAGATTTGAAACATTCTAAAATAATACACCAAAGAGTCACAAATTGAGGGCAAAAGTTTAGAGAATTGATTAAAGAAAACCCTCAATTCTTCTCACTTCCTCACATGAACTTAAAGAAATACCAATTCACAATCTTTACTACACGCAAAGAATAATTAACCTTTTGCAATTTATTGTATAAAATGAATAAGCAAGTACACAATCTTATTTATCCAAGCTTGGGTGCACATCTATTTTTACCCATAGCTTGAGAGTTTTAATCACATTGAAACTTGGAATCTTACTTCTAAACTGACTCTTAATAATTACCTAACAACCAATAGGATAATGCCACCTATTTATTACATAATCATACTAAAACTCTAACACTATCTTATGTTAATTAGAATGCTATCCTACCTAAAAAGATAAAATTACAAATTAACTACTCATAACCTATTTTATTTAAAGTAAAACACTAAGTATTCAAGAACATGTGTGAAGCCACGTCCGTGCCTATGCATGTCACATAAGTTGTAATAAAGCACTAACAAGATGTAATAAGCACCTCCCCTTATCTTAAAACTTTTCCTCCTTGGTCTAAATTTTCAATCTTCAAGAAACTCATCAAGATAGAATCGTTTAATTAAGAAAACTTCCCCAATGCTCTTTTCCAAGGCTTCCACAATTTATAGAATCATAAAACCTAAAAAAAGCAAGTTTAGAAAATACCTATGCCTAAAATGAGAAAAACCATATGAAATGAAATGAGAGAAAACTCATAGACAAAACAAACTTATTCCCTATGTCCACTAATATTTCATATTTATAAGTGCTAAGTATAGTTTCATGTGACCATGCACACATTAATACTCCCTTAAATCAAATCATTAACGTCATCGCCTTAAATCATATCATCTCTAAAAAATTATTTGTCCTCAAACTTTGTTTTTCAATGCATAGTTAATTGGACAACAATTCCATGTTGCTATTTCTCTCTTGAATAAAGATTCTCCCTTATATTTTTCCATGACCTTGATTAGTAATTTGATTAGAGCCCACCAAATTACTTACTTTGACTTCATAGCTTTCAAAACCGAACATGATAGGTTAGAGAAAATCTGATAATAACTAGCATGGACATCCAAGAATACGAGAGGAAATTGGTGATTTCACAAATCACAACGAACGACCTATAATCGCCCTATGTCTCCAAAGGAGTGGCAGGACAAGATTCGCATCGGATTCTGAAACAACTTATTATCATCATTCCTACAACCGTAAGCAATAAAGATCATAGCTTTTCCTAGGGTTTCACCGATCAAAACCCCTAAAAGAACTACTCACGCATATTCATGCTCAACAACATAATTATATTCAATAAATCAAATGAAACAAACATGAAAGGTAATCAACAAGAACAATAGCAAATCAGAAATTATGCTAATAAACTATAAACATAGAACTAAACATGCAATGAAATAAATCAAATGAATTAAAAGCAAAGGAATAGATCAAAACTCACAAAAGCTTCAATGTATTATCCACGAGCAGAATTTGAATGACAAAATCTAGAACTCAGACTACAAATGTTGAGAAAACTGAAAACCGAGAGCTAAAACTAAAAGAATTCGGAGGCTAAACAAGAGTAAAAGTGCATAAAAATATAAAAACCTGGCTGCCCTCCCACTCATCAGAGGGAGGGGTATTTATAACAAAACAGGAAAGACCTACGAAAACCCTAAAATGCATATGGGCTGGCCTAAAAAGAAGTAGTTGTTCCGGAGAAAACACTGTCATTTGACTGAATTCAAGTTCCATTCGCCCAAATACAGCTCTATTCGCCCGAATGCACTTCCATTCGCCCATTCTAGAGGCTCCAAAGAATCGATCTCTTTCCACCATTCGCCCGAATGTAGGGCTTGATTCAGCAGAATGGAAGCTCATTTGCCCGAATGAGTTCCATTTGGCCTTCCTAGTGACCAAGGATTTATTTCTTTAGGACAGTCCATCATTCGACCGAATGTGTATCAAATTCGGTCGAATCTGCACCATTCGACCGAATGTATCTCAAATTTGGTCGATTTTGAGACCATGCATTCCTCATTTAAATTCTTCCCTTTCTGCACTCTGTATTATCTTCACGAGTGACTTAAACCATTTTCCAAAGCTATAATACACGTGTCAAAGGCTCGAATGCATCACATTTCACCTTGAAATCATTTAAAAATACCTGAAATAAATTTAAGACAACTCGAAGAAAGGATCAAGGTGAAATCAAGCATAATATGCATAAAATAAATATAAAACTATGAGACTTGACACTTAAACGAGGTAGTAAACGTGCTCTAAAACGAGTACATCAAGGGGTAATTTTGAGATTTTACCTCGAGAGTGTTTTGTTGGGAATATCATGTGTTTATAGTATGTGGTGGTTATTTTTGTTTTTTACCTGAATAGGGTTTTGATGGGAAAATTAGGGTTTTACCAATAGGAGGAGTATTTTCGAGATTTTACCCTATTAGGGTTTTGGTGGGGAAATTAGGGTCTTATCTATAGGAGTTGTAATTTTAAGATTTTACCCTATATGTTTAGGTGGGTAGAGTGTTAGCAATAAGAGGAGTAATTTTGGGATTTTACCTTAGCAGGGCTTCGACGAGGAGGTCAGGGTCTTAGTGATAAGAGGGGTAATTATGGGATTCTACCTCGATAGGCTTTCAGTGGAAAGATCATGGTCTTACTGGTATTAGGGTTAGTTTATTGATTTTACTCCGATATGGTTTTGGTGGGAAGATATGGGTGTTAGCGATAGGAGGGTAATTTTGGGATTTCAACCTAATAAGATTTCGTTTAGGAGATTAGGGTTTTACGGGTAGGAGAGCTAATTTTGGGATTATCACGATTGGATTTTGGTGGGAAGATCTTGGTCTTACCAGTTTGAGGGGTAATTATGATACTTTACACTAATATGGTTTTGGTGGGAAAATTTGGTCTTACAGGAAGGAGGGGTAATATCTAGTTATTACACTATTACTGTTTCGGTGGGATGATCAGGGTCTTATCGTTAGGAAGGGTTTTATTGGGATTTTACCCTAATAAGGTTTCAGTTAGAAGAGCCTCTATGGGGATTGGGTGAGAAGAGCCGGGTTTTACAAGTTTGAGGGATAGTTTTGAGAATTTACCACAATAGGGTTTCATTGGGAAACTTAGGGTATTACTAGTAGAAGTGGTAAATTCGAGATTTCACCCTAATTGGGTTTCGTTGGAAAGATCAGGGTCTTACTAATTGCGGGGTAATTTTATCTGTTTACCCTAATAGGGTTTTGGTCGGAAGATTAGGGTCTTACCTTTATAAGCGGTAATTTAAGGATTTTATTCCAATAAGGTGGGGTGATTTTGGGGTTTTTCTCTATAGGATTTCAGTGGGAAGATCAGATTCTTACTAGTTAGATGAGTAATTTAAGTTTCATAGCCCGATAAGTTTTTGTTGGAAAGATCAAGGTCTTACCAATAGGAGGGGTAATTTAAAAACTTTACTCAAATAGGGTTTCAGTAGGAAGGGTGATTTCAGGATTTTACCCAGCTTGGATTTGATTGAGAAATCATGGTCGTACCAACAAGAGGAGTAATTTTGGGATTTTACCTTGACAGGGTTTCAATGAGAAGATCTAGGTCTTCTAAGTATGAGGCGTAATTTTTAGGTTTTACGTCGACGGGGTATAGGTGGGAAGATTAAGGTGTCACTTGTATGAGGGGTAGTTTTTGGACCCAATAGGGTTTTTTCAATGGGAAAATTAGACTTCTTTGAAATGCACTTAGACTAGTGTATGTAGTCAAATTACCCAATTATCATTTCCCTAAACCGAAATCCTATATTACAATGCTACAAATACCAACTTCACTATGATCACATGACTATCCTCTAGGTAAAAAGAGGGGACATTTGGCTCATGTGGAGTTAGATAGCATGGCTACAAAAAAAGATGGTAAAGGCACAAATTGGCTTAACCTATAGTAAACTGATTTCCATGGTAGGCACTTTCGCTATATAGCTTTAACTAAAAACCTGTTATCATCCCTAACCTTTAGAAAAGTAGACTATGCTGGAGGAGAACAGACACGATTCTTAAGATTCCGTAACTAACACTCAACAATACAGGACTCGTAATAAAGTCCTAAAAGGCTCAATCCTCACTAGGTTAGTCGAAATGCGCCTCAATAGGTAGTCATCCAAACCACATACCAAGCATGCTCAGATCCCCCAAGCTAAGTGAAAAACAGTCGATAAACTCAGACCCAAAATAGGCACAGGGCTAGGGGAATACGATTTTGCATAAAATCAATGTAAAGTGCACAACAGAAGCTTGCATGCTTGTTTGGAACATATGATGGAAAAAGGGGGGGCACATGATGCAAAGAAGGGGAAAACAAATACAAATATAACTAAATACATAAACTTGGATTTTCATGTGAGCAATCATACCAGTACGTGGGTGCAGCGGCATGTGGAACTTATTATATAAACACTTGAAAACAACACCAAAAAGAAAAGCGCAAAACACAAAAACAACACCAAGATATAGAACATAAGAACACAAAACAACGCAAAACAACACAGTACTAAGATTGACATCCACGACCAAAGGACACGCAAAAGAATGAGTAGTGGAGTATGGATACCCCCACGCTAGGGTGAAGCCGTCCTTGGCGCTAAGGGAGGCCGTTAGGTCTACCACTACTCATCCCCCATAAATTCCTCATCATCTCCCTGGTCATCCTCCTCATTAACCTCATCCTCCCCACCCGTGTAATCCATCCCATAGTCATCCGAGGCTCTTCTAGGAGCCGGTGGGGTAAAGGTATTAAACCTACGCCTACCCATTCGCAATTGGTCAAACTTATGACTTAGTGATATCTCGTTATAGTTGTCATAGCGAGGGTACCAGGAAGGGGTGGCCATGCTTTCACTGACCATGTGGGAGCGATAGGCTATATCATACCATGGGTAGTTCGCTCGTTCAAAGTTTTACTCGAGGTGGTCAAGCGGGGCGGTGTAGTGGGCTTGGGTGGTGAGGACCTAGTCAAGCCTTCTTTCTATGCATGCTTAGGAATATATAATATCGGATTCAAACTCATCATCAGAATCGTCATGGTTTGGTAAGATCGAGGTGGAGGCCCTAGGTTTGTCACACATAGAAAGGGTGTGAGGGCGAGGACGGGGTACAAGTGGGGGCTCGACAGCGTATCTCGGCACATCGCCGTCTAAGAGATATGAGGGCACAAACTAGACTAGGGGAGGTAATTAAGGACAGGGAAGGGGGATGGTGCGGTCTTTCAAGTATCGCCATCGCAAGGGATCAGGGAAGATAAAACCAGCCCGTACGAGGCATTGCTCGTGAAGGGTGGTGGAACTGGCATATCGTTCGTTGAATTCCACAGGATTCATAACGTGAAGGAATTCAATAATACGGAATACGTGTCCCCCTAGACATAAGTCAATGGTTGCATTCAGGGTGGCCGTGTTGTTTAAAAACTTCCACAGTGTCATAGGTAGGCTCAGTGCAGTGTCGTCGTGTGGTGCAAGGTAACGGTGAAAAATGTGCACTTCATGTGTTCGTACTAGGTGAGGGCTAGGGGAATGGAACAAAGTCTCCCTAGAAAATTTAAAGAACATGCGCAAAACAGGGTGTTGTACATCAGAAGCATATATGTTTCTATTCGGATAAACAAGCTGGCCAGCAATTTTAGGCCATAACTCGGAAACACGAGAGTTGTCCGGTTGTTTATCCGGAAATAGGCTCGTTATGGAACAAACACGGCACAAAATGCAGCATAATCAAGAAAATAGGTTGCATTCCTTAGCTTAAAAGACAAATGCAGCCTACCATCTTGTTGACACGGGGTTAGGGAACTAAGAAACTTATAAGTTAAGAGCTTATGAGTCGGGTGCCACATGTTTATCTAGTTCTCTAACCCATATGCAATTAATAATGCAACAAATTGCTCGTATATACCCATTTGTTGCAAAGTTGAAAGGTCTAAAAAACGAGTGGAGTTCATTTTTCGTACCTTGAGCCTTTGGAAACATTCATATTGCTCCAAATATACGAAAATTACCGTTGGATGGTCCTCATCGAACCATAATTCCTGGCCGGGAAGTCTTTGATGGCCCTCCGATTGTTGAGAACCGGTTTGTTGTGCTCCCGAGCCGTACCCGAAGAGGAACCTTCTCCATGCCTTTTGGACCTCTTAAAGGGATTCCTCAATGATTTCCTTGGACCCATTGTGATTGATGATAATAGGGAAGGAAAAAGAGAAGTTTGGGAGGGAGCAAGAGTGTGAGGGAAGACGGCTAAGCTTTAGGAGTTGGTTTTTTTTCTGTGTGAAATCTAGTGGATTTGAGCGTATATTTATAGAACCGGCTTCCATTCGGTCAAATGGATCTTACATTTGGTCGAATGGACCCCTATTCACTGAAATTAGTGCCCTGTTCGGTCAAATGGTTGTGCGCTACGAAGAATTCTTTGCTCCCATTCGACCGTATCCTATATACATTCGATCGAATGGCAATCCATTCACTCGAATGGAATGTTCATTCGGGGTTACCAGCTGCCTCATAAATTTCCCTCAGCATATCTATTCTACCGAATGGAACCCTCCATTCAGTCAAATGAGATATATTCGGCCGAATTGATCTCTTCATTTGTCATTTTCAGAAACCTCTCCAATTTGTATTAACTGCATTCTTAATGGTCATTCGGCCAAAATGGACTTATCATTTGGCCGAATAAAGTGCGATTTCGCACTTTCTTTGCTTTGAGTAATCAAAACACTCATGCCTCCTCAAAATCAATCAAGGTACTAAAATTATGCTTTACGAAAATCCAAATACAATCGGGTTACCTCCTGTAAGTGCTTTGTTTAACGTCGTTTAGCTCGACGTAGCTCGGGTAATTAAGAAACAAGGACAAAAGTTAAATTAAGTACTTAAAACTTAACAAAATGCTAAAGTATGATGATTCGAAGTAAAGATACTCGATAAGTGCCAATAACTATACCAATCATTCGACTTCGACATCATGTAACCTTATAAGCTCAATGGTGCTGACATTGTGAAGGGTACTCTCATGGAAGAGTTTTAACTGATGTCCATTAACAACGAAACTGCCTCCATGATGGTCTTTCAACTCTATAGTTCCATAGGGGAAAACTTGTAAAATCTCAAATGGCCTAGACCACCTCGATTTGAATTTCCCGGGGAATAACTTAATTCTTGAATTAAAGAGCATCACTTTATCTCCTATAGGTAACTCTTATTGGTTGATACATTATTTGTGCCAATGCTTAGTACGTTCCTTGTAGATGTGCATGTTATGGAATGCGTCGAGCCTTAGTTCTTCCAATTCTCATAATTGGGTGGCTCGCTTCTCGCAGAATGAGGTAGGGTCCAAATTTAGAGTTTGGATCGCCCACCAAGACTTGCATTCCAATTAGACTGGTAGATGATAGGATTTCCAATACAATAGCTGGAACGGGGTGGGACCAATAGGGGTTTTGTAACATGTACGGTGGGCCCAAAGAGAGTCATCCAACTTTAGAGACCAATCTTTCCTGTTTGGGTTCACCACCTTCTCAAGAATTTTCTTGATTTCCCTATTAGCTACTTCCACCTGTCCTTGAGTTTGGGGATGGTAGGGTGAACCGACTTTGTGCACGAATGCATAATTTTTCAATAATTTATTCAGTTCGTGCTTAGCAAAGTGTGAACACCCATCCCTTATGACTATTTTGGGAACACCGAATCAAGGGAAGATTATGCTTTTAAAAAGCTTAATAACGACTTTGTGATCATTCGTAGGTGAGGCGATGGCCTACACCCATTTAGACACATAGTCAATCCCTACAAAGATGTATTGGTTCCTATGAGATGAAACAAATGGGCCCATAAAGTCAATTCCCTAACAGTCTAACACTTCACACTCAAGGATGTAATTATGAGGCATCTCATTCCTCATTGAGATGTTGCCAACTTTTTGGCATCTCTCACAACTCTTCACAAAAGTTTTAACATCCTTGTGTAATGTTGGCCAATAGAAACCTGCGGTGATGACATTAGCAGCAGTGTTCATTATACCGTGGTGGCCACCACACGCGTATGCATGACAGTGAGTTAGGATATTGGGAACTTCCTCTTTAGTGACACAATGGCGGATTATGTCATCGGTGCAGTTCCCGACTTTACCAAAGAAAGCCTTTTTCATAGCCCTTGACTCGAACTCTAGAAGTTCTCCACAAGATATATAATTCGCAATATCCGCGAACCAAGGGGCTTTCCCAACTACTATTGTTGTCATTAAAGTTTCTTCGACCATTTCGCCTTGGATAGGTAGGGCGTCATTATTAAGCTCGGGTAACCTAGACAAATGATCAGCTACCACATTCTCGCTACCCTTCCTATCTTTTAACTCAAAGTTGAACTCCTGTAATAGGAGCACCAAACGGATCAACCTTGGCTTTGCATCTCTTTTTGTCATTAAAAACTTTAGAGCCGAGTGATTAGTGAAAAGTACAACTTTTGAACAAATAAGATATTGGCGAAGTCTCTCAAAAGCATAGACTACCGCCATCATTTCCTTTTCATTTGTAAAATAGTTACATTGTGCAGGATCTAGTGTTTTACTGATATAGCATATAACGTGGTGCTTTCCTTCCTTTTTTCTGTCCAAGGACAGCACTAACAGAAATATTACTAGCATCGCACATCAATTTAAATGGAAAACTCTAATCAGGAGCTTGCACAATAGGCACAGATATCAGAGCTTATTTTAGCCTGTTAAAGGCATTCCGACATCTCTCATTAAAGTGAAAATCGACATCTTTTTGAAGCAATTCATTTAAGGGTTTTTCCAGAGTAAAAAAATCCTAAGATGAGACACCTATAAAATCCTGCATATCCAAGAAATGATCGTACTCCTATAATTGGGGTAGGTACAGGAAGATTCCTTATCACATCAATTTTGGCCGGATCTACCTCTATGCCTTTGAAAGACACTTTGTGGCCTAGGATGATGCCTTCTTGAACTAAAAAGTGACATTTCTCCCAATTTAGTACAAGATTCGTTTCTTAACACCTTATAAAACTTTCTCGAGTTGTGTTAAGCAAGTGTCAACAGAAGACCCTCCAACAGAAAAATCATCCATGAACACTTCCATGAAGTCTTCTAACACATTAGCAAATATAGCCGACACGCATCTCTAGAATGTAGATGGAGCATTGCATAAATCGAAGGGCATTCTCCTATAGGAAAAAGTCCCAAAAGGACAAGTGAAAGTTGTTTTCTGTTGGTCCTCGGGGTGGATTGTGATTTGAAAGAAACTCAAGTAACCATCTAGAAAACAATAGTACCTATGCCTGGCCAGTCTTTCAAGCATCTCGTCGATGAAGGGTAAGGGAAAAAGATCCTTTCTTGTAGCCTTATTGAGTTTGCGATAGTCAATGCAAACTCGTCATCTTATGGTGGCTCTAGTGGATCATCTCTCCTTTGTGATTCTCGACGATGGTCATTCCTCCCTTTTTAGGAACAACATGAACTAGGATAACTCATCTACTATCTGAAATTTAGTAGATGATGCCGGCCTTGAGGAGTTTGAGGATTTCATCCTTAATTACCTCTTTCATGTTTGGATTCAGCCTTCTTTGTGGCTCAATGAAGGAAAAATGTTCATCATCCAGACGAATCCGGTGCATAACAAGGGAAGGACTAATCCCTTTTAAATCACCTAGTGAATACCCAATAACATCTCGATATTTCCTTAATAACACAAGTAGTTTTTCCAACAAATTGTCATCGAGTTTAGAATTCACTATGATAGGATTGCCTTCTCATGTGCTCATTTTAGATCACGTTTACAACCTCATTTTAGTGTCGAGTCTCGTGCTTTTATATTGGTTTTATGCACGTTACATTCAATTTTACCTTGATCTTGTCCTCGAGCTGCTTTTAGGTCATTTTAGGTGATCTCGATGATTTCGAGGTAAAATGAGACGTGTTCGAGGCTTTGACACTTCTATCAAGAGTTTGGATGCATGTATCATAGCTTGGGCATGTGTTCCAAGTCACTCTCAAAGATCCCATAAACTCTAGAAGCCACTAGGCACTTCAAAGGAACTGTTTAGCAAGGTTTAGGTTCAGATTCGACTGAATCTGACATCCATTAGGTCGAATGGAAGACAGGGATTCAAGCACATAAATAAAGCTCTCGGGAATAGCCGAATGAAGACTCATTCGACCGAATCAAGACCCATTCGGCCGAATGGTTCCACTCATTCGGCCAAATGGTGGACAGATTGCACAAATGTCAAGTTTCTGTTTTAGGCGAATGGTCACACCATTCGGCTGAATGGCCACCCATTCGGACGAATCCCCTATTCAGTCGGCCAAATGGCCTTCTTTCCCGCAGATTTTGGTTCTTTCTTTAGTCAGCGCTCAAGGGTTTTTCTTAGGGTTTTACTCCTTTTGTCCCTAGGGTCTAAATACCCTATTTCTTTGTACATAACCTTTATGCCTACTTTGAGAGCTCTTGTTCCTCAACTTAGAACATCACTTTAAATCTTTTCATTTCTTTCATGCATTAGTTTAGATTTACAGCTTTCATTGCACTTCCTTTCAAGCGTTGTATTTCGGATTCGGTTTCTCTTTCATTCACACAATTTCATTTATGCAAGGTATTGATTCTTTTCTGTTTTATTTTGTTTAATGCTTTCAAGTATTTTTTTTCTTAATTTCATTCCTCTAGATATTATCGTTGTTTCGTTTACAGTTTTAATAGAGTAGTTGTCGGTTCGGTTATAGTTCTTAGTTTTCGTTCTCTTGTTTATTTGCATTCAATTCGTTCATGCTTTCAATCATGTCCTTTATCATTTTGTATGCCCTAGTCGTTATTACTATGTGTGAGTAGTTTTCTTAGGGGTTTGATTGGTGAAACCCTAGGTTATCTCGTTCTTCATGCGTAGAGTTAGGATTTGAGATTGTAAATGGTTGATTGATTGATATTCGGTGCGAATCTTGTCCTGCCACTCCTTTGGAGACATAGGGCGATTATAGGTTGTTCGTGTGATTTATAGGGTCACAAACTTCCTCTCGTAATCTTGAGTGTCATGATTCATTATTGACTGATTTCTCCTAATTTAGCGTATTGATAGTTCGGTTGTCCTTCCTAGGGTGGAACTGATCTGTCCCTGTTTTCCTTTCATAGCATAACATCGTTTAAGTTCTTGCTTTGTTTTTCTGTTATTAGTATAATTCTTTCAAATCCCATTTAAACCCTTTGCATCAAGTCTATAAACTATCGCCCCTTGTCCTTGTGGTTTGATCCCAGAGTTACCACTACACTAGTTGTAGTAGTATTAGGGTGTTTATAAATATTGTTTGCATAACTATTCTTTTAACTAAACGACCTAAAAGAATGGTTATCAAAATGGCGCCGTTGCCGGGGACAAGCCGTAGTGTTTAGATTATAGCCTTGGTGTAATTTATTTTTTGTTTTATATATTTTATTGTCTTTTAATCTGCTTGTCAGTGCTTATATTTGGTTTCTAGTGTTGTTTGCATGCCCTATAGCGCACGTCGATCAAACCAACAACTAGAACCATACGACCCTGAGGTACAACGTAGCAAACGGAGAATTCAAACCCAAACCTCATTGCAACCAAATACCTCAAACCACCCTACACCACCAATGGACGAAAACCACCAACAACTATTTGGTCAATTTGGGACACCTGGTTCCCAAGAATTTCAAGGAGGTGTAGTGTTACCCATATCCCCAAACCCTTATCACACACATCCTTAATTCACCCGGATGGTGAAAGAGACCCCTTTTTGGGGTTTGAGAAATGAATGCCCTCTCCAACACTTGGAGGCATTCTCAGATATTTGCAGTCTCATACCTCCATGCCCCAATAGCCCGGATTATGTACGGATGCATTTATTTCACTTGAGCTTATCTGGTGATGCTAGGGATTGGTATAAATGCTTAGAGACCAACTAAATAATTAATTGGGCTCAATTAAAGACAGCATTTCTAGAAAGGTTCTATCCCACAGTTCGAACGTAGGATTGGCGTAAGAAAATTGCGTCATTCACTCAAGAGGATGATGAGAACCTTAGTGCCACTTGGAGTCGGTTTAAGAGAATGATAAGAGCATGCCCCCATCATGAGTATGGGGAGAACCATCTCAATACATTCTTCTATGATGGTCTAAATGACTCCACCAAGGCACTCCTAGACTTGGCTGTTGGTGGCGAACTTTCGAAAGTCCCATGCAATCAAGTGAGGGCTAAGATTGAGGAGGTTGCTAAAAATAGCTCTTGGGGAGGAGCAAGGGGTAGTGGATTACCGAGAGGAGGGATGGATTCAAGCAACTTGGACATAATTACTTGAAAAATCGAGGCTATCATGGATAAGAAGCTGTCCAAGTTCAAATATGCCCAAGGTAGCTCTAATGTATCATCGGTTAAAGAGACGCCCTTTTCATGTAG
Organism: Dysphania ambrosioides; assembly: GCA_026401315.1. Taxonomy (NCBI): domain Eukaryota; kingdom Viridiplantae; phylum Streptophyta; class Magnoliopsida; order Caryophyllales; family Amaranthaceae; genus Dysphania; species Dysphania ambrosioides. Next base: position 13,150,208 of record CM048671.1, on the reverse strand, counting down.
AATCTGTGGGGGCACCAATCATGATATATCATATTGTGGGGGTGCAAATTCTGAGCACATAGCGGCTGTTAACTACAGGGGTTATAACCAAGAAGGAACCCCAATCATGAACTGTGATGGATACGGGTACAATCCCGACTATGTGGCAGCTGTGGGATATGGTGGTAAAAACCAAGGGTTTTCTCAGCAAGGTCCTTACAATAACCAATCCTTTAGACCTACCTTCAATCCGAATTCTAGCCAAGGAAACTCCTCCCAAGGGTATAATTCCAACAATCAAGCGAATGGGAGTTTTCTTAGGCCGAACGGGAATAGGCCATACCCTCCATTGCCAAGACCCAACACCAACCTACCCTATCCATCTATACAGCTTCAACCAAACTCGCCTCCAACTAATGAAGTCCTTTCCACCCAAGTGAACTCCCTTGCGCAGCAAAACCAAACCCTCTCGCACATCAACCAAACTTTGATGAATCAAATGCAACAACTTTAGGCGCAGCAGAAGTTGTTTGAATCATAACTTGCGCAGATGGCTAGTCCACCCCCACCATTGCCATTTCCTTCTCACCCCCAACAAAACCCATCCACCCAGCCTCCACCATAAAACTCTCTTGACTCTAACCCTAAGCATCACACTTGTAAGGCGATCTTCCTAGGATCTGGAACTTCACATCCTTCTCCAGCTGTAGCCAATGGAGATGATTTAGGGGAAGATCCCTCGAAGGGTAGTGGTTTTCTAAGATAAAATGAGCACAAGGAGAACCTTAAGGGAAGAGACGAAAAGGAGGGTGGTGAAGAAATTGAGGGGCACAATGTCAAAATCAATGGGTATGAGGGGAAGTAGAACGACGAAGATGAGAGATGGAGGGAGATACAGGAAAGGAGGAAAGTCGAGCGTCAACATGCTCCGCCTCTACCTTTTCCTTACAAAAAGGTAAAGAAGCAACTTCAAGAAAAGTTTCTTAAATTCCTAGAGCATATGCGGCAACTTGAAATGAAAATACCATTCCTAGAGGCCATGGAGCAAATGCCGCAATATGCTACGTATCTGAAAACCCTCCTAAGGAACAAGAGAAAGCTTGAGGGCGAAGTGATTAGTTTGCTAGAGCAAGTAAGTGCCATCATTCATGGCGCGTGGGCAAAGAAAGAAAAAGCTAGAGGACCCTTTGTGCTCCAAGTTACCCTTAGAAAACTCAATTCTAAGGGAGCACTCGCTGACCTTGGGGCCTCCATTAGCCTAATGCCGATGTCTATCGCCAAGAAACTCACTCTCGACCTCAAGCCATCACATAAAACAATCCAGCTGGCCGACCGTAGTATAAAAGTGCCATTTGGGGAGTTTGAAGACCTTCCAATCCAAGTAGGGAACATAGTAGTACCATGTGACTTTATGGTGCTTGATATGGCCGAGGATCCTTATACTCCTCTCATCTTAGGGAGGGATGCTTTGAAAACTTTGGGTGCCCTGATCGACTGTGAATCAGAAACTATAACCGTCAGGGTAGCCCAATAGAAGGTCGTGTTTGCCTTTTCTAAGTCATCAATGGAACCCATGGTCGAGCAAATTTTTTCCTTTGGGGTGGTCGAGAAAGACGCTACGAAAGAAGTCGAGAGGTGTAGTGCTTCTGTTGCTCCAAAGACAGTTTAGTTGTCGGATGAGGAGGACGCGCCAAAACGTCTAATTTTTGGGGTTGCAAATGGAATTGCTCCGCCAACGGAGACGTATTATAATTCTGAGGGAACTGACGAGCTAGCCCATAAACGGAAAAGGGCTAGAAAAAGAAAAAAAAGACTGATGGCTCCACCCTGGCTTGGGGGAGCCCTGCATTCTAACCCACCTCCAGATGACCCTGGTTCTCCATTGCTTACTTCCGCCACTGCGGCTCGGTGGAGAGTTTTGACTCCCCACGCTGGAGGTGATGGTGATGCTAGGAGTGAATCCACTCCTACGGCATGTATAATTTCTTTGTTTTCTTTTTCTGTATAACTTTGTGCCTAAATGTGTCGAACTTAGCGACGTTAAACAAAAGTACTTACGGGAGATAACCCGGTGTTTGTTTTTTTTGTTTATTTGTATAGCAACAGCTTCCATAATGCTAATCTTTCTCCCTTTTGTTTCTTCTCTCCCAAGTGCCGGGACGGCTCTTGAGCTGGCTTGTGGGAGGGTCCTTGTGTTTTCAAAGCTTCGAAAGATCAGTATTATTGAAACTATTACCTTGTGTTTTTCTTTGAGTTGTGAAACTAACATGCTAGCTCCTGACGTGTACATTATAATAGTCTCATGCATACTCATGTTTTTCCTAGCCTTGTGCCTGTTTTGGGACCGAATGATTGATTGTTTTCCACCTAACTTGGGGGATCTGGTCCTGCTTGGTTTGTGGCTTGGATGAATACCTTTTAAGGCACATTTTGACTAGCCTAGTGAGGATTGAGCCTTCTAGGACTCCATTATGAGTCCTATGTGCTAGTTAAAGAGTCTATGTATTGTGTGTGTTCTCCTCCAGCATAGTCTTCTTTTCTAAAGGCCAGGGATGATAACACGTTTGTAGTTACAGCTACATGGCCAAATTGCCTACCATGAAAATCGATTGACTTTAGGGGAAGCCAATTTTGTGCCTTTACTTTTTCTTCGTAGCTACATCACCTAACTCCACATGAACTAAATATTCCCTCTTCTTACCTAGAGGATAGTCAAGTGATTGCAGTGAAGTGGTGCCCGTTGCATTGTGGTGAAAGATTTTGGTTTGAAAAATCATTATTGTATGATATGACTCTTTACATTACTCTTAGTTTATTTCAGAAGCATTTTCTTAAAAACAAAAAGAAGAAGAAAAAAAAAGTAAGAAAAACAAAAATAAAAGAAAAAAATAGAAAAAGAAAAATTCGAGAATAAAGTTGGTGTAATGAGCTCATTTATGCGTATCGAGAGAATTTTGGGAAGTGGCATGGTTTTCGAAATTCGTAGCCATCCTTGGTTTGATTACCTTGGATTGCTTACTATCCTCTATTTAAACTCCACATCCCCAAATTTTACCCTACCTTGATCCCAGCCTACATTGCAACCGTTTCCAAACCTATTCGACTAGGCCTGATTAGCAAGTTCTATGCTGGAGAGTAGATAGGATACAATCCCTAAGATTTCTCCTTGGTTGAGTGTTTAATTCCCGACTCATCTTAAGTTGGACGATTATTAGCGAAACACGTACCATATTAAACACACGAGCGTACTAGAAATTTCCCACATCTTTTGGGGGATAGCATGGGGAGCATGGACTTGTGACTTCATTAGGTAGTGGGTGGCATGGCCTGTGTTGTAGCTTTTCCAATGATCTCGAGTCTGTGGAAAACGTTGTTTATCTTGGTATTATGCTTTTTGAGCCCATTGTACTTGCACACCCATGGCTAGGGAAGAGTTTTGCGCGTACACGGCTAGCATTGTCCTGTTTTCCGCTCACCTTGCTTCTCATGAGTTTTGCTCACGGTGCTGCCTTGCTAGTTCATTTGCTAGGGACTAGCAAAGGTTTGGCTTGGGGGAAGTTTATGTGCTCATTTTAGAGCACGTTTACAACCTCATTTTAGTGTCGATTCTCGTGCTTTTATATTGGTTTTATGCACGTTACATTCAATTTTACCTTGATATTGTCCTCGAGCTGCTTTTAGGTCATTTCAGGTGATCTCGATGATTTCGAGGTAAAATGAGACGTGTTCAAGGCTTTGACACTTCTATCAAGAGTTTGGATGTGCGTATCATAGCTTGGGCATGTATTCCAAGTCACTCTCGAAGATCCCATAAACTCTAGAAGCCACTAGGCACTTCAAAGGAACTGTTTAGTAAGGTTTAGGTTCAGATTCGACCAAATCTGACATCCATTCGGTCGAATGGAAGACTTAGGAATATTTTAGGCTGGGAGGTAAAGGTTTCAAAGTTACTTGGAGGGAAGGCTTAGGAAATTCCCCCTTATGCATAATACCTTCCTCAACCTCACAAAGTTGCTCATACTCTGCTTCTTTCTTCCCATAATCCTGGGCCTTATCTAATTGGCCCTCCAACTGCTCATCTATTGTAAAGGTTTCCTCATCATCCCCATGATACCCATCCTCTATTTCCCTAACCTCATAACAATCCTCACTCTCCCTATCTCCTACTTCAAGACGACAGACCTGCTCAACCATAGGCTTCTTTAAAAGGGGAGAGATTTTAAAGACTACCTTTACTTGGGCTACTTCTACCATTATGGTATCATCATGGCAATTAATGACTGCCCAGAGTGTTTTCAGAATGGCTCTGCCCAAGATAAGTGTAGCATAAGGGTCCTCTTCCATTTCCATTACTACAAAATCACAAGGGACCACTAGTTCTCCCACCTAGATAGGTATGTCGTCAAGCTCTCCACATGGCACTTTAATGCTCCTATTAGCCAGTTGGATTGTTTTCCTTGAAGGTCTAAGGTCAAAGGGGAGTTTTTCGGCAATCGATAGAGGCATAAGACTAATCGAAGCCCCTAGGTCGGTGAGTGCCTCTTTAGGATCAAGGTTTCCTAACTTTACGGGGAGGTTATAAGGACCGAGATTTCGCTCCTTCATAGGCATTTTCCCTTGCAGTATGGAGCTAACCTGATAGGGGAAACCGATTACCTCTTCCTCGAGATTTTTTTTTGTTGGACAATAGTTCCTTCAAAAATTTAGCATACTTTGGCATTTGTGCCATAGCATCGAGGAATGGGATTTTCATCTCTATCTTCTGAAGATGTTCAAGAAACTTCTTGAACTTGTCATCAAGTTGCTTCTCAACTTTCCTATAGGGAAAAGGAAGCGGGGGTGCATATAACTGTTCTAACCTCTTTCTCTCCTCAATCTTCTTCTTCCTCTCCTCCTCACTCTCTACTGGCTTCTCACTCCTTGACTTAACATTGACGTCCTCCCTACCTCTTTCATTCTCAACCTTTGACCCCTTACCTTGTTCCTCCTCTTTTCCATCCTTATACACTCTTGTCTCATCACTCATCTGTACCAATGGTGCATCAACCAGACATAAAGGACCGTTATACTGTGTCCCTAATCTCAGGTGGATAGCCTTAGCAGTGTGTTACTTGGGAGGCTAAGTGGTCATTGGCTGAGTTATGACCTTGTTGTGGGTGAGAAGCCACATGATGAGGTTGACCAGCATAAAAAGGTAAGTTTGAACCATTTTTAGGTCCTTGGTTAAACCCTGGGGGTCTATACACATTAGGCCTTGGTATATTCCGATTAGTTTGGTTCCCTTGGAAACCTTTGTTGCTAAATCCACCTTGACCATTTCTGTTATATCCCGGGTGGAAGTTTCCCTGGTTTTGGTTTGAGTTAAAGGGAAGTTTTTATGGTTGGTTCAGGAAAGGTTGATGTCCATACCCTGGCCCTTATCCCTGTCCACCATAGTTAAGGGCTACTACATGATCTGGGTTATATACCCATAACCGTCATAGTTCATCACATGCGGTTCTGGGTTATACCCTCCATAGTCAACTGCAGCTACGTGCTCGGAGTGCAAACCACCACAATAAGATGTATCATATTTTGTACCCCCACATATGGCACATACAAAGTGCTTTTCATGCACTAGAGGGGTGTTCGAACTACCGGCTAGGCTTAGCTTGGACAACTTTTTGTCAATAACAACTTATATTTTGGCGCTAATATTGTCCAAGTTAGTTGTGTCTATCATCCCTCTAGGTAATCCCTGACTCCTAATTTCTCCCTAGGCACTATTCTTAGCGACTTCCTGTATTTTAGCTTTCACCTAGGTGCAAGGAATTTTGGATAGTTGGCCACCTACATCTGAGTCTAGGAGTGCTTTGGTTGAGTAATTGAGACCATCGTAAAAGAATGTGTTGAGATGGTTTTCCCCGTACTCATGGTGGGGGCATGCTCTAATCATTCTTTTAAATCTACTCCAGGTAGAACTAAGGTTTGTCATCATCCTCTTGGGTGCATGATGCAATTTTCTTACCCCAATCCTATGTTCGAACCGTAGGATAGAACCTTTCTAGAAATGCGGTTTTTAGTTGAGCCCAATTAACAATTGAATTGGGTTCTAAGCATTTGTACCAATCTTTGGCATCTCCCGCTAGACTCAAATGGAATAGGTGCATTTGCATATAATCAAGGTTGTTAGGACAAGGAGGAATAAGTCCACAAATATCAAAAAATACCTCTAGATGTTGAAGAGGACATTCATTTCTTAAGCAACTAAATGGTGTTTCCTTAACGATTCTTATGAACTGAGGGTGTATTTGGTAAGGTGTAGTGCAACAGGAAGAACTACACGTCCTTGGAACTCTTGCGAGCCAGGAGTTCCGAATTGACCAAACAATTGATGTTCGTCGGCCATTATGGATATGGAAGGGTTTTGGACAGAATGAGAGGTGTGCTTTGAAGGGCGTTATCTACTCACACATTGGATTTCAGGATTTAAGGGTGTAATTGGCTGGTTTGACCTACGCCTGCTATGGGGCATGCAAACACCAAAGTCAAAGACAACCACACGCAAAAAGAAAAACAAAAATAGAAATGAAATGAAATAAAGTAATGCTAAGAACAGAAAAGTCTAAATATTACGCCTTGTCCCCGGCAACGGCGCCATTTTGATGATCGGTATTTTAGGTCATTAACTAAAAGACAAGTTATACAAACAAATTTTATTCCAACCTACGAACTATACGAGTATAGTGGAGTAGGGGGTGAAACCACGAAGACAAGGTATATCAAGACTTTAACTCTTAACACAACCAAACTAATTGGATTTAGAAAATCAACTAGACTAACAACGAGAATGTAGATCAAGATGAATTAAATGGTATGTCAAATAGAGAAAAACGGGGACAAGATTGGAATCTCCCTAGGAATGAAGCTTTAAAAACCGAACATGATAGGTTAGAGAAAATCTGATAATAACTAGCATAGAGATCCAATAATACGAGAGGAAGTTGGTGATCCCACAAATCACAAGGAACGACCTATAATCGCCTTATGTCTCCAAAGGAGTGGCAAAACAAGATTCGCATCGGATTCCGAAACTATTTATTATCATTGTTTCTACAACCTTAAGCAACAAAGATCATAGCTTTCCTAGGGTTTTACCAATCAAAACCCCTAAAGGAATTACTCACACATATTCATGCTTAAAAACATAAAGATATTCAACAATGCAAAAGAAACTAACATGGAAGGAATTCACGAGAATGAAAGCAAAATCAGAAATTATGCTAATGAACGATAAATATAGAACTAAGCATGCAATGAAGTAAATCAATGAATTAAGATCAAAGGAAGAGATTAAAACTTACAAAAGCTTCAATATATTATCCACGATCAAAATCCGAACGACAAAGTGTTGGTAAAACTGAAAACCGAAAGCTAAAACTAAAAGAATTTGGAGGCTAAAGAAATCTAAAAGTGCATAAAAGTATGTAAACCTAGCTGCCCCTCCTCTTATCAGAGGAAGGGGTATTTATAGCAAAACAAGAAAAACCTACAAAAACCCTAAAAGACATATGGGCCAGCCCTTAAAAGGAGTAGTTGATCCAAAGAAAATCACTATCATTCGCCTGAATTAAAGGTCCATTCGGCCGAATACAGCCCCATTCGCCCGAATAATCTTCCATTCGCCCATTCTAGAGGCTCCGAAGAATTGCGCTCTTTCCAGCATTCGCTCAAATGAAGAGGTTGATTCGGCCAAATGGAATCTCATTCTCCCAAATGAGTTCCATTTGACATTCCCAGTGACCAGGGGTCAAGTGCTTTGTAATTTATCACTCATTCGACAAAATGTGTCTCAGATTCGGTCGAATTTGAGACCATTCTTTCCTCCTTTTCACTTCTCTCTTTTGTGAACTCCGTGGGATCTTCATGAGTGACTTCAAACATTTGCCCAAGCTGTGATACGTGTCAAAGGCTTGAATGCATCGCATTTCACCTCGAAATCATCAAAAGTACCTAAAATGAACTTAAGACCACTCGAAGACAAGATCAAGGTGAAATCAAGCATAATATGCATAAAACCAATATAAAACTATGAGATTTGACACTAAAATGAGGTAGGAAACATGCTCTAAAATGAGCACATCATTTTTCAATAAGCACTTGCAAAGCTATGTTGGTGTAGCTACCTTCATCTATGATCAAGTTGCAAACTTTCGTTTAAATGGTACACCAAATATAAAATATTTCTTCCCTTTTTTGGTTTTCAGCCACCATAGATTGCGTAACCAAAAGCCTTCTTAAAAAAAGAAAATCTCCTTCATGAGGCTCAAAACAACCTAATTTGTCCTTTTCCTTAAAATTCTCCCCTCCTTCCATTTCTGGTTCCTCCTCAAAAAAATGGTTTTTAAACATTGAGTACTCAGCCAAAGACACGATTTTTTGTTTAAGATAATTAGAAGCAATATGTCCTAATCCTTGACATTTGAAACAAAGCTTTTGGGTTCTTTAGGTTTGAATGAGGGTAATTTATGGAGTTCGATTTAATTTAGGTGGATTATGGTGTGTTTGAGGAGTTAAGGTTTCATTGTTTAGAATATGCTGTGTATAGGTGTGTGGGGTGTCACGTTTGGGCTTGGGTTTTTGCTAGCTTTCAACCTTACGGGAAAGCATGATGAGTTTCTCTAAGTTTGTATATGGATATAACTCCACTATTCTAGCAATCCTAGTCTTCAAACCTCCAAGAAAACACACCAAATTTTGAGGCTCATCTTCTGCTACACCACACTTCATCAAATATCCCTCAAACTCTCTAGCCTACTCCTCTACAGTTCTATCCCCTAATTCAAGGTGATGGAATTTCGTGAAGTTCTCTTAAACATAGTATGAAGGCAGAATCTAATCCTTGAGGAGTCTCTTCATTTTATCCCATGATCTCACATTATCCTTCCCTAATCTCTCCCTTTTGGTGCAAACATTAGCCCACCAAGTGGATGCATATTTGTGTAACTTCAAAGAAACTACCTTTATCTTCTTTTCATCTCGTGTTTTCTTATAATCAAACACTCTCTCCACTACCCTCAACCATTCTACAAATTCATCATCATCTAATATTCAATCATACCTAGGTATATAAACTTTAATGTCAAAGAAAGAAGAGTTAGAATGTGAGTTACGAAATCTGTGATATGTAGAGATCGATGAGCCTCCTCTTTGTCTAATGAACCTTGCTTGAAGGTCCTTAAGATGAGCCCTTAGCAACTCCACTTCACCTTCAAGGTATGTATTCCTCTCTCCTAATTAGATGTAATCATCATTTTCGCTATGTTGGTTGTAGCTTCTTGATGACACCACCACTTTGGATGACTCTTAGGCACAAAACCTTAACTAAGCTCCAAACTGATCGACAAATGGCATACCAATTTTGACGGGAATTTAATAAAGTTTGGAATTTTAATAAATTTTGTACTAAAGTTTCTCCCTTTATAAGGATTCCAAAAAAAAAATACTATAAAAAAGGTTAGGTCAAACTTTGGAAAAAGGCTTTACTCACAAACTATTCATTTACTAAGTGAATTGAGATACTCCAAATATTTTGTTATCCATAGAGCATGTCTCTCAGTGAAATTTCACAATATTTTTGGACAATAAACTTTGAAACAATAATATTCCAATGCAAAATGAATCATTCAATTTGGATAAGAAAAAAAGAGATATCACCTTTCAAAATTATGGGAAAATTATGTCCCAATCTAACGGTTTATGCTCGAGTTTCTTTAGACCAAAGAACATGTCTTTATGTTCCCAAAAACCTTCTAAGCTCTTATACAAAATTTTTTATTTTTTGATATTCCAATTGAAAAATACAAGATTTAAATATTGAAGAATGCTCTAAAGAATAATCTCCACAAACGCATTACACCAAAAACGTTTTAGGTGTTTTTATGAGTGTTTGTGCATGAAAAAAGAATGAAAGAATGATAGATTCATTTAATATCTTTTGGGATAGATTAGATATAGAACCCAAAAAGTCTCCACAAAATACCACCTAATTCACCAACGAATGATTAGGTTAGCAAAGGAACAAATAAAATAAGCTTTAATCCAAAAACATTGAGAATATAAAACACTAGAAAGACAAGTAGGTTTAACATCAAAATCTAATTTTATTTATGACAATGACCCCCGTCATATTGTAGGATGAACATTGGTTTACAAAAAGTATATATAATCAAAATACTAGCTTAGAGTCTATCCCTAGGATAATGTTAAGTAGAAGTAATTAGAAGTCGAAATTCCCTAAGATTAGCTTAATTAGAATTACATACAACTGAAAAGACTCTAAGATAATTATACATAATACAAGGATAAGATTTAACTATGAAGATAAACTCTAATGCTTTATCCTTGAAGAAGTTGAACCATCCTTGTTCTCTTATCCTTCTAATTCGTAAATTTTCTTTCAAGACTTTATCCTCCATCCTCCATCCAACTATCAAGTCTTCTTGTTATTTCCAACTATCCAAGTCTTCTTGTCATGCCAAACTCTTCCAGTCTTCAAGATTCATCCAGCTCTTCTATATTTTAACCACACGATTCTTTTAGGTTATAAGAGCATTGACCAACCTCTTTTGTCAATCTTTGACTCTCAAGTTGACCCAAGCTTTGACCAAATTTAGAACAACATTAACCAATTTTGGATTCAAGCCCTACTCCTAAAGTTTGAAACTTTATGGGACCAAAACATTTTATTTACTCCCTACTTTCATTTGAAGTAGAATCAATCTTTCCCTAACTACCACTTTCCCAAAGTAGAAAGTTTCTCAAAGTGGAAAGTTTTCCAAAGTAGAAAGCTTCCCAAATTAGAAAGTAGATAACTTAGGAGAATTCAACCTAACTCAATGCCAAAAAATATCATACTAAAATAATTATGTTTTTGCTATTGAGTTTCCACCATATTTGGAATGTATTGAGTCACCTTTCTAATAGTCAAATGATCTCTCATGATGTTTAAGCATCTTGATATATAACACTAGAAGTATAGAATTTCAACTTGATACCCATCCTTTTCTTAAGTGTTAGCCAAAAATGACTAAGAAACTTTAAATCACGATCACTCACCATAAACTTAGGGATCTCATACAAACAAACCACCTCTTTAAAGTAAAGATTAACAACTTGAACTACATAATAAGTAGTGTGACCTAGAATGAAATGTTGCATTTTAGAAAATTTGTCCATAACCATCATGATTAAGTCTTTGTTGCATTGAGTTCAAGGCAATCCAGTGATAAAGTGTTGTCTAATCTTCCTGAGGATTTTGATGAACTTGTAAAGGTATATAGAGTCCTTAGGGAAGAGTATGACTTTTAGCCTTTTGGCATGTGGGAAACCTCTTAATAATGAACTCTACATTACGTGGTATCTTATGTAAGAATAAATTTTAAGCTAGAAGACCTTTAGTCTTTTCAATACCAAAGTGTCTAGCCGTGCCTCCTTCATGAACTCTCTTGATGAAGAACTCTCTCAAACTGTGTTTAGGGATACAAACTTAGCTTTCTTTGAATAGAAACCCTTCAACTAGATAATACTCGCCCATTGATTTCTTTTAGCATTTCTTATATAGTTCTGCAAAGTCAGCATCTCCCTTGTAGCGTTCCTTCAAGATTTCAAGGATGACAATGTTAGTTTATAATAAATTCAGAAGTAGATACCTTCTTAAAAGTGCATCTGCTCCATTATTAAGTTTTCCCTACTTGTGTTTTATCATGAAGTGGAAGGCTTGAAGAAACTCAACTCACTTAGCTTGTCAAGGTTGTTTCTTTTTTTGGGTTTTCTCATACTTTAAGACCACATGATCAAAATGAAGGATAAACTTTATTGGAACCAGATACTGACGGTAATGGTTAAGAGCTCATACTAGAGTATAGAATTCCTTGTTTAAGGTTGAGTATTTGCACTTGGATTCATTGATATTTTCAATGAAATAGGCTAAAGAACTTTTATTTTGAGATAGCCCAACAACAATACTGACCCCAGATGCATTACACTACTTCAAAGACACCTTCAAAGTCTAGAAGTGCTAGAATTAGTGCTAAAGTCAACTGTTGTTTTACCTCTTCAAGGGCCTTCTATGATTAAAGGTTCCACTCAAATATTTTTAATTTTGTGATTTATATGAGAGGAGCAATAATAGTACATAAATCATGAAAAAACCTTCTATAGAACAATGCAAGACCATGAAAGCTTTGAACTTGTCGAATACTTTTGGATATAGGAAAACTTTGAATTGATTCCACTTTTCTTTCATCTACCTACATGCCTTAAGAAGAAAAATTAAAGCCTAGAAATACAACTTGTGAAGTAAAGAAATCACAATTTTCCAAGTTGCCATTGAGCTTTTCACGAGCAAGTACTTTGAGTACCCTTTGCATGTGCTCTTGATGTTCTCCTTCATATTTTTTGTAGATCAGAATATCATCAAAGTAAACCACGATAAAGACACAAGGAAATGGCTTAAAACACGTGTTCATTAGCCTCATAAAAGTGCTACGTGCGTTTGAAAGACCAACTGGCATCACAAGCCATTCATACACCCTTCTTTAGTCTTGAATTTGTTTTTCCATTCATCTATTTCAGGGATTTTAATCTGATGATATTCACTCCTCAAATCACCTTTTGAAAATAGATTTCCGTCATAAAGATCATCCAATAGATTATTTAACCTAGAATTTTGGTAAAATGATACTTGATGGTGATTTTATTGATGACTCTACTATCCACACACATACGCCACTCTCCATTCATATTTGGTACAAATAATTTAGGTATAACACATGGGTTTAATGACTCTCTTATCATGTATTGTATTTTTGGATACTTGCATTAAAAAGTACAAGTTAAAAATGCTTTAGAATTTGCCAATTGCTTGCGCCATAAAATGGATGATTTTATGAATGTATTTAGGCTTGATTTTCAGTAAGTAATGAAAGAACAAAAGGAAATACATTTATTAACTGTAGGGATTATTTGGATACATATTCATCAGAAAAAAATCATAAAAGCTTACTCAAAACACCACCAATTTCATCAACGAGTGAAATAGGCTACCAAAGGATGAACACACTAAACTTTAATCCAAATACTTAAAGAATTCAAAAAAGTCATGAATGACAAAGGGTTTAATTCATCAAAATCTGATTTCATTCAATGCCATTCTACTCCATTATATAGTAGGAGCTCCCTAGGGTTTAGAAGAAGTTAAAAAACACTAAGACTCTAGCTAAACATATGCATAACAACCTATAATGACTTGAATACATGTGAATCCCTAGGAAAGAAGATAAAATCTTACTTTGGCTAACTATCCCTAAGATAAGCTTAGCTAGAAATATAAAACAATCAACTTCCTAAGGTACAAATGCATGAAAATCCAAAATTCCCATGATTGGCCTATTATATTTACCTCAAAAAATAAGCATACTAATCAAGTAGAAGTCTTTTGCCTTATCTTTGAATAAGTTGAATCAATTTATACTCTTATCCATGTTGGACGAGTATATCATCAAGTTTCCAAGCTCCATTAAACTATCCAAGTCTTCTTATCATTCAAAACTCTTTAAGTTATGAAGAATCACTAAAACTCTTCAATGGCCCTCACCATCTCGAAGTGTATAAACATGGAACAACTTCTATGGTCAACCATTGACTCTCACATTGACCTAGCTTTGGAGAAATGTTGATCAAGCCTGGATTCAAGCCCTACTCCATGTTTGAACCTTTATGAGCTTAAAACATTTTATTAATCCCTACTTCCATATTAGGGAAGTCCCTACTAACACTTTCCAAAAGTAGAAAGTTTCCCAATTCAAAAAGTTTCCATTTTAGGAAAGTCAATAAAAGTTAACACCTCAAAAGACAATACTAAAATAAGTCTGCTTTTCTTATTGACTTTCCACCATGTTTGCAACACGTTGGGCCATATCTTTCATAATCTATAATCGCATCGCTCCTTGATCCCCAACATCCTCCCCTTCTTTAGAAAGGTTTTCCCTCAAACTTGGAAAATCCTCATTAGCTTCATACAAAGGATTAAGGTCATCAATATTGAAAGTAGTTGATACTCCATAATCTCATGTAAGTTCTACCTTATTAGCATTGTTAATCTTCAACAAGATTCTAAATAGACCGTCAGATTTAGGACTAAGTTTGGAACGTGTTTTTGATGGAAAAGCTTCTTTCCTTAGATGAATCCATACATAATCACCCTCCTTAAATCTCGAATCCCTCTTCTTTCTATCAATTCGTGCCTTGACTTATTCATTCATCTTCTTAGTCATGGAATAAACTTGCTAACGCATCTTCTTAATCTCTTTAGTTCTCTCCTCTACCTCTTGGCCAAAGTTAGCCTTTACTGTAAATGGTGCTAAATCAACAGGCTTATAAACATTGAAGTAATAGACCACTTTGAAGGGACTAAGACCAGTTATCTTTCTTAGAACCCTCTGACATGATAGAGGATGTCAACTATGAAGATTTATTGAAGCTTCAAAGAAGGATGCTACCATGGGAGAGTTGTTAGCTTATGGACACATAAATCTTATAGGTGCATCAAAGGGGAACATTTGCGTATGCATGATAACATGTAATACTTAACAAATATGAATAAGGATTGGTGGACATAAGGAATAAGTTGTTTTTTCCTATAAGTTTTCTCCCATTTCATTTGTTAGGATTTTTCTCCTTTTAGGCATAGATGTTTTTTTAACTTTCCTTTTTTAGGTTCTATGATTCTATAATATGTGAAAGACATGGAGTTAATGACTAGTGGAAGGCCTTGATCAAAAGCTAAAAGCTTGGAGTATAGATTGAAAATTTAAAACATGGAGGAAAAATTTTAAGACAAGGGGAGGTACTTCATACATTAGATGGTGCTTAGTACACCTTATCACTGTTTATTACAACTTTAGTGACAGGGTATGGGCATGGACATGTCTACACACATGTGATTGGATATTTAGTGTTTTACTTTAAATAAAATAGGTGAAGAGTAGTTAATTAGTAATTTTATCTTTTTAGGTAGGATAGAATTCTAATTATAATAAGATAGTGTAAGAGTTTTGGTAGCATTATCTAAATGTGATTCAAACACTCAAGTTGTGCATATAAATAGATGTGCACCCAACCTTGGAAAAATAAGATTTTGAGAGTCTTTTCTTTGTATTCTTCAATAAACTTAGAGAGTTTATTGTTTTTTTTTTGTGTAATAAAGAGTTGTGAATTGGTGCTTAAAGATTTAGATTCATGTGAGGAAGTGTAGGAATTGAGGGTGCTTTGCTTTAATCAATTCTTAAACTTTGGCCCTAGATTTTAAACCTTTGGTGCGTAAATTTAGAGGTTTGTAATCTAGTTCTATTCCTTTGTGTAGATTAAGGTTTCAATACCTAGATTCACATCACTAACTTATATGCAAACTTTGTGTGTCATAAAACCTTTTCCCATCCCTAAGGTTCTTAGTAATCAACGATCGTAAAAGTGTTCCTAATGTGCAATTAGTCACTTCAATTTTCCGATCAATTTGAGGTTAACTACAAGTAGTGAATTTTAACTTTGTACCATCTTCTTTGAAAGCGTTAGCCAGAAATGACTTAGAAACTTTGAATCATGATAACTCACCATAGAATTAGGGATCCCATGCAGATGAATCACCTCTTTCAAGTAAAGATTAGCAACTATAACTTCATCAAAGGTAGTGTGACATGGAATAAAATGTCCTATTTTAGAGAATCTATCAACAACCACCATGAAGTAGTCTTTGTTGCGTCGAGTTTGAGGTAGTCTAGTGATAAATTCTAGACTAATATTTTCAAAAGGAGCTTGAGGCACGGCTAGAGGCATATGGAGTCTTTGTGGAAGAGAGTGACTTTAAAACTTTTGACACGTAGGACACCTTTTTGACTATAAACTCCATGTCACGTGTTGTTTTAGGGCATAAGAAATATTCAGCTAGGAGGGATTTGTTCTTTTCATGATGTAAAATCTAAAATAGCCGATTTTTCATCTAAACCATTTTGGAATTCATTTGTCACAGGTGATTGGAATTTGGAAATTTCATCTAATGTTGAACTTTTCACCAAGGAGATCTTTTTGGTTAAATCCTTTGAAGAGAAATGGATTGGACCATTTTTGGTTGAATGGTCTTTTCATGTCGTGCAAGGGTATTCTAGTATTTCCACCTTGAAAAAGTAGAATAAGGTGTTGAAGGGATTTTTATGTAAAAAAATAAATGAGTTTTTTTATGAATTAATCTGATTAATTAATTAAAGATAGTTATTTGAAATAGGTGAGAATTTATTAGTCACCAAAAGTAAATAGGTGTGTGATTTGGGTTAGATTTACTTGTGGAATTTTTGGCATGTTAAATGGAGGTGTTTAGGGGTTGATTTATGCATGTGAACCCATGGTGACTATGGATGTTAGTTTATGAGTGGGAATGGGGATTTGATTGTTGATTTGGTATGGGATATGGAAAGATTGAGTTGAAAAGAATCAAATTTGATTTAGGAGTATAATTAAGGGAGATTCTTGCTGATTTGGTGCATTGAATATAATGGGAAGATTTGGGTGATTAAAAACTTGATTTTCTTAAGATTTGATGGAGATTGATGTAGGGAATTAGTGGAGAATAGGGAAGATTTGGTTTTAAAAAATCTGATTATATTTTGCATGATTTAAGATAATTATTTGACCTAGAATCAAATCAAATCTTGCTTGACTTATGGGATGATTTTGGTTGCCAATTTTCTTAAAGGTTATGGTAAGATTCATGTGCATAATTAGGGAAGCAATTAGAGATTTATTTCCCATAATTTAGGGGATTGAATTAACTAATTGATTCTGACCTATTTTGGGCGTGAATCATGGGGGATGTTTATTGATCAAAGGAATTGATTTGGGTGGGATGCTCGTCAGATTCGTCTAACTCATTTAAGGAAATAAATCTCCTTTGACTATGCTCATTATCAACATGTTTAAGAGAGGAAACCAAGAAAAATTACAACTTATTTTGGGGTTAATTCTTTGAGTTAAGGGGAAGTTTCCCATAAAGTTATAAAGGTTATTTTGGGTGTTTAGATGGCTAGACATTTTGGTGCATTTAAGGTTATTAAAGTTGATATTGCAAGTTTTTATAAAGGGCTTAAGTTCATGCATAAAGGCTGGTCTCATTTCCTTTTAGTTGTTGTTAAAGGTTATATGTTAATGTATTATTTAAGGAGTATTTTTATGGGTTATTGATAGCTAGAAGTTGTAGGCATTAAGAGGATGTTTTGAAGGTTAAAGGGGTTGATTACTCCTCTTAACTTCACCAGAAATAACTTTAGCAAAGCCTCTTGGGTTTTCACTTGTTTATGAAGATGTACGGATGACTTTGAATCTTCAAACTAATGGATAAATGCAAAGAAGGTGAATGGGTGTTTAAAGGCATTCAATGTTCACCAAATTGAAGAGTTAGAGCTTTAAATCATTCCAACTAAAGCCAAAGAGATGCGTTGATCAGTTCATTGCCTTTGGATTATTTCTTTAATTTCATTTTCTGATTTTTATCATTTTTGTTTAATTTTATAATAAGGGACTTTAGACTCTTTGGATTTTTGTTTATTTTTTTTATCTTTTCATTTTCCTTGTGTATAATTCGTGTGTTGAACATGCTAGGGTAGAATTAGATCTTTATACGTAAAGTTCGTTGTTATAAGTAAGAGGAGATAAAAATGAATGAGTTTGAACTTTTAAAACCTATTCTTTCATATTTGTATTTAAATTGTTATTGCATGTTCCAAGTGTTTCCTTCAAGAATTTGAGTGTGAAGTTAGTGTTCCTTCCATCCAATTTTTCGTCAATCATTCCACAAGTTCAATGATCCTTGTTGAGAGATTTGCATCTAGTAAAGAAATGAGTGTTCCTTCTTTACATATCGTAAGAGTATAGGTGAGTGTTCCTTGTTTCCTAACCTTTCTTTTCTCTTCTAATTCCTATCAAAATATGTCCATTTTCATTTCCAAAATCCCACACAAACTTCTGTCCATTTTCTAATTAAAACCACATCCTTTATTTTCCTTTTAAAAACCTAAAAAAATTAATTTTTTAGTCCATATTATCCACAAAATTACAAAAATTTTCTTAGCCTATTTTTGTGCATAATTAACACGTAAATCCTACGCACTTCATCATATAAATCAAAACATATTTCTGTCCAATTTGAGATCTATTTTTTCTAGTGAATTCTAGTGTTTTCTCCCTAGTTTTTACATCATTTAGCGCGCCAAGTAGGGTAAGAAAAGGGGGAAATACATTTCATTTTCCCAAATGGATCCCAACGAATTTGAGACATATGAACAGAGGAGTATTAGAATATTAGAGGAAAATCAATCACAGTGAAAAGAAAAGAACAAATCAGTAGTATAATGTCGATGATGGAACAATTTCTATCCAATAAACTGAAGAAAAGGACCATAATTCTTTTCCTTTTGATGATGTTTACAAATTTTCCAAAAAGTTTGATAATCATAAGAGGAGAAGTAAGTCATTAAATCTCTTTAATTTCGGTTTTAAAAGTCTTATCACTTCTTCTGAGCCAAATTTGCTAAAATCCACATTGTATTATAAGAAACATTATCCTAGCTATAATCCAAACACTTTTACCACCACAAAAAAGAACCCTAACACCTGTACATTGCCAAGGAGTTATCTTAGAAGAAAGGTAGCTCAACCTTACACTAGTAAGAGGGAGATGAGGGACATAAATCCTACTAACACTATAGAGTCTTATGATTCTAGGAAGGTTGTGGAAGAGGTAAGAGTTCCTTTGGAATCTTGTGATTCTAATGAAGAACATAGAGAAGAGGCTGTTGAGGATTACTACCATAAAGAGGACAATGTTGTACCTCAAAATGCATTTCAAGTATATATTGAAAAGGAGGGTAAAAATTCCAATGTATCTATAAAGTCCCATGGTTCAAAAGAGGATTTTGATGATATGGAAGTTCCTTTAGAATTTTATTTTTCTAAAGAGAGTCATAAGGATGTGGAAGTTTCGTTATAATCTTATGGTTCTCAAGAGGATAGAGAAATTGAACAAGTGGAAGAGTGTCTTCCACACAAATCTCTGTACATTTTCTTGCTAAAACTTATGTCTACATTATTTCCATTTTCTATACCAAACACACATCCATTTCCACCATTTTCCTAGCCTAAATTTATACATAAACCACATCTAAAGCCTATGCATTTTCATCATATAAATCCATACACATTTCTGTTCAACTTGAGATCCATTTGCTCTTGTGAATCCTAGTGTTCTCTCACTAGTTTTTACATTAAAAGCTCTATGACAACTTGGATAAATGTGTAAACTTTGTAAGTTGTGTTTTTAGGATTCATTGTCTCTTTTTAAGGTATATAAGTAGATGAAAGAAAAGTGGAAGTAATTCGAAGTTGGCCTGTTCCTAACAGTACCCAACAAGTTAGAAGCTTTCATGGTCTAGCATCATTCTATAGAAGATTTATTCGTGATTTCAGTACTATTATGGCTTTTCTTATAGAAATCACAAAATAGAAAAAATTTGAGTGGAATCCTAAGGCTTAGAAGGAATTTGAAGAGGTAAAGCATCAATTGACTTTAGCACCCAATCCTAGCACTCCCAAACATTAAAGATGTCTTAAAAGTAGAATATGATGCATCAGGGGTTAGGATTGGTGTGGTATTATCTCAGAATGAAAGGCCCTGAACCTATTACACTGAAAACCTTAATGAAACCAAGCGTAAGTACTCTACCTTTGGCAAGGAGTTATATGCACTAGTACGTGTACTTGACCATTAATGCCATTATCTGGTCCCAAAAGAGTTCATCCTTCATTCTTATTATGAGGCCTTAAAGTATCTCGAAAGACAACAAAAGTTACAACCTCAACATGGACAATGGGTTTAGTTCTTTTAATCTTTCCACTTCATGATAAAGCACAAGTCAGGAAAACTCAACAACAGAGCAGATGCACTTTTAAGAAGGTATCTCCTTATGAATTCATTGCAAACTAACATTGTTCTTAAGATCTTAAAGGAATGTTATAAGGGAGATGATGACTTTGGAGAACTCTAAAAGAAATGCTTAAAGAGTGTATTAGGGGAGCATTATCTGTTTGAAGGGTTTCTATTCAAAGGAAGCTAAGCACGTATTCCCAAACATAGTTTGAGAGAGTTCTTTATCAAGGAAGTTCATGAAGGAGGCATAGTTGGACACTTTGATATTGAAAAAACAAAATCCCTTTTAGCTCAATATTTCTTTGGCATAAAATGACATGTGATGTAGAGTTCATAGTCAAAAGATGCCCCACATTTCAAAAGGCTAAAAGTCACTCACTTCCCCAAGGACTCCATATACCTCCACTAGTGCCTCAAGCTCCTTAGGAAGATATCATTCTAGACTTCATGATTAGACTACCTTGAACTCCGTGTAACAAAGACTCAGTCATGGTGTTTGTTGATAGATTCTCTAAAATGATGCATTTCATTCCATATCACACTACATATGATGCAGTTTAGGTTGCTAATATTTACTTTAAAGACGTGGTTTATCTGCATTAGAACCCTAGATCTATGGTTAGTGATTGTGATTCAAAGTTTCTCATTCATTTCGGGCTAACCCTATAGAAGAAGACGTGAAAACTAAAGTGACTAATAAAATCTTGGGAACACTTTTGCAATCATCATTCACTAAGAACCTTGGGGAATTGGAAGAGGTACTACAACACGCAGAGTTTGCTTACAATAGGGTTCCAAGCAAGACAACACGTCTTAGTCCCTTCAAAGTGGTCTATGAGTTCAATTCTTGTATGCCTATTGATTTAGCACCCTTTGTAGTGAAGGCTAACATTTGGTAAGGGGTAGAGGAAAGAACTAAAGAGATTAAGAAGATGTATGAGATGTTCGTTCTATGATTGAGAAGATAAATGAACATGTCAAGGCATGAATTGATATAAAGAGGAGTGATTCAAGATTTTAAAGAGGGTGATTATGTATGGATTCATCTAAGGAAAGAATGTTGTCCATCAAAAAGACATTCCAAACTTAGTCCTAGATCTTATGACACATTTAGAATCTTGGAAAAGATCAACAACAACACTTATAAGGTAGAACTTCTATGAGATTATGGAGTATTTTCTACCTTCAATATTGCTAATCTTAGTACTTTTTATGAAGCTCATGAGGATTTAATAAGTTTGAGAGCAAACTTTTATGCAGACAGAGACGATGTTAGGGATCAAGGAGCTATCAAACTACAAATTATAAAAGATCCCTTAATTATCAAAGATATAGCCTAATGTATTGCAAAAATGGTGGAAAGTCAACAGGAAAAACATAATTATTTTAGTATGGTCTTTTGAGGTGTTGACTTTCATTGACTTTCCCAAACTAGAAACTTTTCAACTTGGGAAACTTTATACTTTGGGAAAGTTGTAGTAAGAACTTACTTAATATAGAAATAGGAATTAAATAAAACTTTTAAACCCATAGAGGTTTGAACATTATAAGTAGGGCTTGAATCTAGGTTTGGTTAAACTTGGTCTAAGTTTGTCAAAGCAAGGTCAATGTTGGAGTAAAGGTTGAGAAAAGAAGTTGGACCATGTTCATACACTTCAAGATGGCATAGGACATTTAAGAATTATTGTGATTCTTGATAAATTTAAGAGTTAGTTAAGATAAGAAGACTTCGAGAGTTTGATGGAGCAAGAAAACTTGAAGATATACATGTCCATCACAGATAAGAGGAAAAATTGATTCAACTTCTTCAATGATAAGGCGGATAGTGTTCTAGTTTATAAGCAAGTCTTATCTTTTGAGTCTTTTTAAGTATAAGGTAATTACAATAGGTCAATCATAGGTATTTTGTATTTTCATGTATTTGTGCCTTTGGAAGTTAATTTTTTTACGTTTTAGTTATGCTTATCTTAGGGATAGTTAGCCAAAGTCAGATGTTATCTTTTTTCCCAAGGATTCACGTGTATTAGAGTCATTATAGGTTAGCTAGACTACTTATTATTTAGGTATTTAGGTTGTTATACTAGTGTTTAGATAGTGTTTTATGTTTTTAAACTTCTTGTAAACCTTAGAGAGCTAGTACTATATAAAGGAGTCAAATGGATTGAATGAAATCAGATTTTAATGAATTAAACCCTTTGTCGTTTGTGACTTTTCTTAATTCTCCAAGCATTTAGATTAAAGTTTAGTGTATTCATCCTTTGCTAGCCTATTTCACTCGTGGATGAAATTGGTGGTGTTATAAGGAAGCTTTCGGGATTCTTTGGTGGTGAATCTGTATCCAAACAATACTTAAAGTTAATCAACAAATTATCCTTTTGTTCTTTCATAACTCACATAAAAATCTAGCCTAAAAACATTCACAATTATCCATAAATTCATTTTTTTTTGTGGCGCGTATTAGTTAGTGAGTTTACCTTTGTTCAGGACTTTTCCTTCTACCATGAGAAGAGTGTTTACCTTTATTGAGGAATTTTCCTTCTACCCCATGATTTGCAATAGCTCATCCATATGTTCCTTCAGTTCCTTCAACACGCATTCTATGCTCAAGGCTTTGGCCATTTGCAAGGTTAAGTCCTTTTCTGAAGCCTGGTGGCATCTCGTGTGGATCATCACCACTGGAATCCATCTTTCTTGAATATGATTTGAATTCTCTTAATGAGAGCACGAAAAGTTGATGTGAACCTAGGTATTGAAACCTTTTCCATATAAAGGACTAGATATCAAACCCACTAAAGTAACCCACCAAAGGTTTAGAATCTAGGGCAAAAGTTTGAGAATTGATTAAAGTAAAGCACCCTCAATTCCTACACTTCCTCACGTAAATCTAAAGCTTTAAGCACCAATTCACAACTCTTTGTTACACACAAAGAAAAACAACAAACTCTATAAGTTTATTGAAAAATCTAAAGAATAAAATCTCAAAAGCAGATTTTTCCTAGTTTGGGTGAACATCTATTTATACCCATATCTTTAGAGTTTAAATCACAATAAGATTAGAACTCCTACATCTAAAAGAACTCCTAATAACCACCTATTAGACAATAGGATAATTTCAACTATTTATAATAATAATCCTACCAAAACTCTAACACTATCTTATGTTAATAAGAATTCTATCCTATTAAAAAAGATAAAATTACAAATTAACGACTCTTAACTGATAACCGTTCTTTTAGCGTCATTTTACTAAAATATTAGTTATGCAAACAATATTTATAGACACCCTATACTACTACAACTTGTGTAATGGTAAGTCGGGGGTCAAACCACAAGGACAAGGGATGATAGGTTTTAGACTTGATGTAAAGCATTTATTTGGAGATTGATTAAATTACACTAATGACAGAAGAATAAAGAAAGAATTAAAATGATAATATGCTATGGAAGAAAAATGGGGATAGATTAGTTCCACCCTAGGAAGGACAATCGAACTAGCAAACACGCCAAGTTAGGGGAAAATCGATCTACAATCAATCAAGACACTCAAGATAATGAGAGGAAGTTTGTGACCTTATAAATCACATGAACATCCTATAATCGCCCTATGTCTCCTAAGGAGTGGTAGGACAAGATTGGCATCGAATGTCAATCAATCAATGATCAACAATCTCAAACCCTAACTCTACACATGAAGAATGAGCCAACCTAGGGTTTCACCAATCAAACCCCTAAGAAAACTACTCACACGTAGTAATAGAAACTAGGGCGTAAATAATGAAAAAGGACATGATTGAAAGCATGAACGATTTGAATGTAAATGAACAAGAGAACGAAAAGGGAAAATGAGGAGCTATAATAAAACCCACAACTACTTTATCAAAACCGTAAACGGAGCAACGATAATAGCAAGAGCAATGAAATTACCAAAAAAAATACTTGAAAGCATTAAACGAAATAGAACAGTAAAGAATCAATACCTTATATAAATGAAATTGCATGAACGAAAGTAATTCTAAATCCGAAATATAAAGCTTGAAAAGGAGAACAACGAAAGTTGTAAATCTAAACTAATGCATAAATGAAATGAAAGCAAATGAATGTGATGTTCTAAGTTGAGGCACAAAAGCTTTCTAAGTAGGCAAAAAAGTTATTTACCAAGCAAGAGGGTATTTATACCCTATGGACATAAGGGGTAAAACCCTAGAAAAACCTTGGAGGGCTGACTAAAGAAAGAACCAAAATCTACGAGGAAGAAGACCATTCGGCCTAATGGAGTGGACATTCGGCCGAATGAGTATGTCATTCGCCTATAACAAGAGCTTTGAGTTTCTTGGCTTTGCCCACCATTCGGCCGAATAGGCCTTGATTTGGCAGAATGAGTGTTCATTTGGCTATTCCCGAGAGCTTGAGTTATGTGCTTGAATCCCTGTCTTCCATTCGACTGAATGGATGTCAGATTCTGTCGAATCTGAACCTGAACCTTGCTGAAAAGCTCCTTTGAGGTGTCTAATGGCTTTTGGAGTTTATGGGATCTTTGAGAGTACTTAGAACGCGTATCTATGCTATAATATGCGCATCTAAACTCTTGCTAAGAGTGTCAAAGCCTTGAATACGTCACATTTTACCTCGAAATCATCGAAAGTACTTGAAATAACCTAAAAATAGCTCGAGGACAAGATCAAGGTAAAACCGAATGTAATGTGCACAAAACCAATATAAAAGCACGAGATTCGATACTAAAATAGGGTTATGAACGTGCTCTAAAACGATCATATCATTAACCTATTTTATTTAAAGTAAAACACTAAATATTCAATCACATGTGTGTAGCCACATCCATGATGATGCCATGTCACTTTCCATGTCATTGAAGTTATAATAAAGCACCGAAAAGACGTAATAAGCATCGTCCAATGTAACAAGAACCTCCCCTTGTCTTAAAATTACCTCACTGGTCAAAATTTTCAATCTTTGAAAACTACTCTAAGATTTTAGCTTTTGATCAAGGCCTTCCACCAATAATCAACTCTATGGCTTCCAAACATTATAGAATCATAAAACCTAAAAAAGGAAAATTAAAACAAAGACTTATGCAAAAAATGATAAAACACTATCAAATGAAGTGGGAGAAAACTCATATGCAAAACCAACTTATTCCCCATGTCCACGAATCCTGATTCACATTTGCTAAGTATTCCATGTTATTATGCACACACAAATGTTCCCCTTTAAGACACCTAGAAGATTTGTGTCTCTATAAGACAACAACTCTCCCGTGGTAGTATCCTTCTTTTAAGCTTCCATTAATCCTTTGTAGTTGATATCCTCTATCAAATCATTTGCCCTCAAACTTGGCGACTCTTTAACTTTCTGATATGATTCAAGGCGATGATGTTGATGATTTGATTAAAGGGAGTATTTATGTGTGCATGGTCACGTGAAACAATACTTAACACACATAAATATGGAAGATTGGTGGACATAGGGAATTAGTTGGTTTTGCTTTTAAGTTTTCTCCTATTTCATTTGATAGGGTTTTTCTCATTTCAAGCATAGTTGTGTTTTAAACTTTCCTTTTTTGGGTTTTATAGTTCTATAAGTTGTGGAAGCCATGGAAAAGAGCATTGGTTAAATTTTCTTGATTAAAAGATTCAATTTAGAATAGTTCCTTCAAAATTAAAAAGTTTGACCAAGGATGAAAAATTTTAAGACAAGGCGGGTGTATATTACATTGAACAGAGGTTATTATATCTTGTTGATGCTTTATTACAACTTTAGTGACATGGTAAGTGATATTGACATGGCTTCACAAATGTGATTGAATATTTAATGTTTTACTTTAAATAAAAAAGGTTAAGAGTAGTTAATTTATAATTTTATCTTCTTAGGTTGGATAGAATTCTAATTAACTTAAGATAAACATTAATGACGTGGCAAGTGACATGGACGTGGCTTCACAAATGTGATTGAATATTTAGTGTTTTACTTTAAATAAAATAGGTTACGAGTAGTTAATTTGTAATTTTATCTTTTTAGGTTGGATAGAATTCTAATTAACTTAAGATAGTGTTAGAGATTTGGTAGGATTATGTAATAAATAAGTGGATTTATCCTATTGGTTGTTAGTTTGTTGTGAGAGTCCTTTTAGAAATAGGATTCCTAATTTCAAAGCCTCATGCATGGAGCCCAAGTTGAAGGAACTAAAGGAACATATGTATGAGTTGTTGCAAATCGCGTGGAAGAAGGAAAAGCCCTCAAGCAAAGGTAAACACTCTTTCGAAGAATCTAACTCTAGCAAAGATGATGGTTAATCTAGTGTTAGGATCTCATGGAGGCGTAGCAAGTGGGACCCATCCTCTCTAAGTGATGATGAGGAATCCTATATAGGACATAGGAGAAGGAGTTCAAGGAAGCAAGAGGATCAAAGCTTGAGACTTGAAATTTCTGAGTTCAAAGGCAGTATGGACCCAGGCATGTTCCTATATTGGATCCGCAGAGTTGAACAAATTTTCATATATAAGGACTATGATGACCATAGATCCTTTAAGATTTCTGAACTCAAACTTACTTGTTATGAAAGTTTGTGGCTTGAAGGTTTACATAAGAAGAGGAGAAAGGAGGGGCTTTCCAAGATCTCATCTTGGACAAAACTGAAGAAGTATATGTGAAAAAGGTTTGTTCCTTAAGACTTATAACGAAACAATATTATAGAAATACATACTTTGAATCAAGAAAGGAAGTCCTTAGAGGAATACTTGGTGCAATTCGAAAATCAAGCCATGGTGTGTGGCCTATAGGAGAAGAAAGACCTCAAGATGACTCCTTTTTAGGCGAGCTTAAATAACCCAATCAAAGAGAAGGTGGAATTACAATCCTATTATAGCTTTGATGAGGTGTGCACAATAGCAATTGGGGTTGAAAGACAATCACGTAAACCTAGAAGGATTTTTAAATCTTTTGAAACTAAGAGTGTGCCTGAATTGACTACCTTAACACCAAGCCTTGACAAAGCCATGAAACCACAACCTTTTGAATAGGAAAAGGAGGTAAGTTCGAGAACTCATATAGGAAATCAATAAACTTACTTCAAATGCAAGGGACAATGCCACATCCAAAAAGATTATCCTCATGCTAGAGTTGCTACTACTCGAACATGAGAGGAAGATGGGACCTTTGAATAAGAGGAGCATGAGCTTGAAGAAGATGAAGGTCATGCATCTTTTGAAGCCCAAGAATAGGATGTTGAGGCAGTGATGGCAAAGACTAAAGTAACTAGCCTAGTGTTGAGAAGGGTATTGTAATCAAAGTCTACACCTTTAGAGGAGAGCCAAAGGGAGAAGATCTTTCTCACTAGATGCAATGTCCAAGAAAGGATATGTGATATGATCATAGATTTGAGGAGTTGCACCAACGTGGTTTCCACCCTCTTAGTTGACAAATTAGAGGTACCCACTTGAAATCATTATCAAACATACAAGCATCATTGGTTGAGAACTCGGATGATGTGAAGGTTATAAAACAAGCCTTGATTTCATTTAAAATAGGCAATTATGAATATCAAGTGGTTTGTGATGTTTGTCCCATAGATGCTTATCAAATTCTCTTGGGTAGACCATGGCAATATGATAGATATAGAAAGTTTAACGGGATGACAAATGTCTTTGTGGTGAAAAGGCACGCACAAGATAAACCATTTTCATTGAAAGCATTAATGACTTCTAAGCCTAAAGCAAATAGGGGTAGTAAAAGTGCAATATTTCTAACAGGCAAAAAGAAGTTAGAAGAGGATGTCAAAGTAAGTAATTTGGTGGGTGCTAATCAAATTACTAATCAAATTCATGGCAAAATATGAGAGAGAATCTTTATTCAAGAGAGAAATAGCGACATGGAATTATGGTCCAATCAACTATTCATTGAAAAACAAAGTTTGAGGACAAACTCTTTTGAAGAAGAGGAGGATGATATGATTCAAGGCGATGATGTGCATGATTTGATTAAAGAGAGTATTTATGTGTGCATGGTCACGTGAAACTATACATAGCACACATATACATGGAAGACTAGTGGACATAGGGAATAAGTTGGTTTTGCTTATGAATTTTGTCCCATTTCATTTGAGAGGGTTTTTCTCATTTCAAGCATAGTTGTTTTTTAAACTTTTCTTTTTTAGGTTTTATACTTCTATAAGTGTTGGAAACCATGGAAAAGAGCATTAGTGAAATTTTCTTGATTAAAAGATTCAATTTTGTAGAGTTCCTTGAAGATTGAAAGTTTTGATCAAGTATGAAAAATTTTAAGACAAGGGGGGTGTATATTACATTGGACAGTTCTTATTACATCTTGTAGTTCTTTATTTCAACTTAAGTGACATGGAAAGTGATATGGCATGGCCTTGGACATGGCTTCAAAAATGTGATTGAATATTTAGTGTTTTACTTTAAATAAAATAGGTTAAGAGTAGTTTATTTATAATTTTATCTTTTTAAGTAGGATAGAATTCTAATTAACTTAAGATTATATTAAAGTTTTGGTAGGATTATGTAATAAATAGATGGCATTATCCTATTAGTTGTTAGTTGGTTATTAGAGTCCTTTTGGAAGTAGGATTCCTAATTTGAATGTGATGGAAACTCTCATGCTATGGATACAAATAGATTTGCATCCAAGCTTGGAAAAATCAGATTTTGAGATTCTTTTCTTTGTATTCTTCAATAAACTTAGATAGTTTGTTGTTTTTCTTTGTGTACAAAGAGTTGTGAATTGGTTCTTAAAGCTTTAGATTCACGTGAGGATGTGTAAGAATTGAGGTTGCTTTACTTTAGTAAATTCTCAAACTTTCACCCTAGATTATAAACCTTTGGTGTGTAGTTATATAGAGTTTGATATCTTATTCTATACCTTTGTGTGGATTAAGAGATCAATACCTAGATTCACATCATGTTCGAAGCTTTGAAAGAAAAGGATGATGTTTTCCTTGCTTCAATGAATTGATCATCCCAAGCACAAAACCAATCTGTCTCGTCATAGGATCTTGCCATAGTAATCCATGTCTTGCTTCTTTTTCTTTTAACTTTCCTTAAATTTGAGATGTTAAAAAGTCTATGGATAAAAGTATGGATTGAAAAAAAAATTAGTTTCTTAAAATGGTAACTTCCATTATGGATCTTGTAATGCGCAATCAAAAAGGTTAGTTTAATTTTGAAGCCTTGATAAGGCATAAGAAGGGAGTTCCCCATCTTCTCCATTCTTGAGGTTTATAATTTGTGCTCCTCTAATAGAATCATCCACGTCCATGAGCCTATGAGAATAATCAACCCAAATCCTTCAAAGTTTGTGATCCACCATGGTCCAGGCTTCCTCTTCTTATGCTCCAATCCAATCAACCCAATCCAAATTATCTTGTGCCTCTAATTTTGGTGTTAGGTTAACCTCCTCTAATCATTCCAATCTATAGTTTCTCCAAATCATCCTCCTCTACATCAATCTCATCATATATGGGATTGTCAAATATTTAAAAGTCTGCCAAAGTCACTATCTTCTCATTAGGGCACTCGCAACTATAGTGACCTAGACCTTGACATCAAAAACTTCTCAAGAAACCACTATGTTTCTTCATAGGGGTAAAATGAAATTTGTGTTGTGGTCGTGTATTAGGTATGACATCTTCATGCCAAAAGTTCAAAGGTATGGATAAATATTCTTCTTGCCCATTAACCATTATTAATAGCTCCTCTAGTATTTCATCAATCAAACATTCCATGTTACTACACGTACGTTAATCATTGGAATTAATCCTATGCATCATTTATTATAAATGTAGTTTTAAATTTGATGAATCTTCTCCCCATTCATTGCCACTACTTCTAGCCATCTTTTTCAAGCAATCTCCTAAGTGATAAGAAAAAGATGTACAAAGTTGATCTTGTTGGGCATTTTCTAAAGCTTGGAATTTGATGAAATTTAATACCAAAATTAATCCCTTTATAAGGTTTCTATAAAATAAAAAGAAACTCTAAAAAATATTAAGTAGAACTCCAACAAAAGCCAAAACTAACAGACTATCTAATTACTACGCGAATTGAGATACTAAAAATAATATGTACCCTATAGAGTGCGTCTCTTAATTAAATTTCATGAAATTTTAGGACAATAAACATTACAAAGTTAAGAGTCCAACGCAAGATGAATCATTCTATTTGGATTAGAAGCAAAGGAGATATGACATTTCAAAGTTACACAAAAATTTTGTCCCAATCTGACAATTTGTGCTCGAGGTTCTTTAGATCAAAGAACACGTCTCTATGCTCCCAAAAACCTTATAATATCTTATACCAGATGTTTTATTTTTGGATATACAAATCAAATTATACAATATTTAAGGATTGAAGAATGCTCCAAAGAACAACCGCCACAAACGAATTACACTAGAAATGTGTTTGTTTGTTTTTATGATTGTATATATGTGAAAGAGGAATGAAAGAAGGGATAGATTTGTTGAATATATTTTGTGATTGATTGGATACCAATGAATCTGAAAAGGTTCCTTAGAACACCCCCTAATTCACCAACGAATGAATAGGCTAGCAAAGGAATGAACAAACTAAGCTTTAATCCAAAAACTTAGAGATTTCAAAATGTCACAAAGAAAATTAGGTTTAAACATCAAAATATGTTTTGTATTTAATATATATGATCCCCTTTATATAGTAGGATGGCCATGGGTTTATAAGAAGCATAAATAATAGAAATTTTATCCTGTCATATCTCATTTTAATTTTATTCTACGCTATTTGAAAATCTCCGTCAATACCTCGGTGTAGGTCCGGGATAAGATTTTGTTTGGGGCTATTTATAACTCATAGTGCATCAAAGATTACATCCAACTCTTCAAGTCTTCATGATTCATCCAACTCTTCAATGTCTTAACTCACGTCCCTTTCTTGGATTGTAAGAACATGGACCAACCTTCTTTGGTCATCCTTTGACTCTCAAATTGACCAAGATTTGATCAACTTGAGAACAACTTTGACCAATCCCAAATTCAAGCCCTACTCCTAAAGTTTGAACCTTTATGGGTTAAAACTTTTTATTTACTCCCTACTTCTATCTTAAGCAAAATCCAATTTTTTTGAACTACCACATTTCCAAAGTAGAAAGTGTCACAAATTGGAAAGTTTTCCAAAGTAGATGGCTTCCTAAAGTAGAAATTTTCTAACAAAAAAAATGTCAATCCAAGGCAATGTCTTCAAATATCATACTAATATATATATGGTATTCCTGTTGACTTTCTGCCATATTTGCAATGAATTGGGCCACCTTCTTGATGGTTAAAGTATCTCTCGTGATCTTCAATTGCCTATCCTCTTAATAAAGATTAGATAATGCTAACTAAAAGTAACTAAAAACTAAAATTCCCAAAGATAATTCAAAGTAACTCAAAGATTAGTTTTAGCTAATAAGATAGACTACAAAGATAAGATTAGCTAACAAGATAAACTCTAATGCTTTTATCCTTAAATAAGTTGAGTCGTGCTTATCCTCTTTCCATGCAATTCGTGCATTATCTTCCCTCCAAGTCTCTTACTCACATTTTAACTCTTTAGTGTTTGATCGTAATGAATCTCTTGGATTATAGGAACATTGACCATTCTCTTTGGTCATCCTTTAACTCCTCAATTGACCAAACCTGTGTAATTAAGAACCAAATTTAACCAAGATCAGATTCGAGCCTTACTCATAAAGTTTGAACCTTTATAGATTTAAAACATTTTGTTTTCAATATACTTCTATTTAAAGCAATATCCACTTCCTCCCGTGCTACCATTAGTAGAAAGTTTCCATAGTTCACGAAAAGTGAACTCAAGTCAATGAAAAGTAGTTGTATTTTTGGTTGTGCAAATCAAAAAATACAATCTTTAAAGATCAAAGATTGCTTTAAACAACAATCCCAAAACCGTGAATAAAAAAACTATGTTATTGATGTGTTTTTGGATGTTTGTGCGTGATTTGCATGAACTAAAAAGGATTAATGAGTTGGTAACTTTTAAGATAGTGGGATATAGAAACACCACCAAATAATCCAAAAAGTCTCCTAAGAACACCACCTAATTCACCAACAAATAATAATGCTAACATAGGACCGAATAAACTAAGTTTTAATCCAAAAACTAAGAGAATTCAAAATGTCATAAAGACAAGTAGGTTTAAACTTCAAAATCTGATTTTATTCAATGCAAATGACCCCTTTTATATAGTAGGATGGTCGTGGGTTTACAAGAAGCATAATTAATTGAAATACAAGCTTAGAATTCTAAGTTACTAACTAGGGGATCATGAAGTACAAAATTTCCTAGGATTATACTAACTAGAAATAATTAGAAATAAAAATCCCCTAAGATAAGTTTCACTAAAATTACATACAATTTAAAAGACACTAAAGTAACATAAAGATAAGATTTAACTAACAAGATAAACTTTATGCTTTATCCTTGAACAAGTTGAATCATCCTTGTTCTCTTATCCTTGTAACTTGTGCATTATCAGTCTTCATCCTCCATCCAACTCTCAAGTCTTCACGTCACATCCAACTACCAAAGTCTTCTTCTCATGCCAAACTCTTCAAGTCTTTAAGATTCATTCAAATCTTCAACATTTTAACCCTACAAACCACTTAGGTTGTAAGAACATTGACTAACCACTTTAATCAAACTTTGACTCTGAAATTGACCAAGCTTTGACCAACTTTAGAACAACTTTAACCAATCCCATATTCAAACCCTACTCCTAAAGTTCGAACAATTATGGGTTCAAAACATTTTATGTTTACCCTACCTCTATTTTAAGAGAAACCCATCTCATCTTGAGCCACCACTTTCCCAAATTACAAAGTTTTTAAAACTCATGAAAAGTCAATCTAATTCAACAACTCAAAATATCATATTTAGATAAGTATGTTTTTCCTATTGACTTTCCACCATGTTTGCCACACATAAGGCCACCAACTTGATGTTTAAAGGATCTTTTGGTATCTTCAATCCATAGCCCATTAATACACAAAAAAGTCAACTCAAGTCAATGATTCAAAATAACATACTAAGATAAGTATGTTTATCCTATTTATTCTCCACCATGTTTGCCATCCATTAGGCCACCTTTCTGTTGATTAAAGGATCTCTTATGATCTTTAATTGTATAGACTCTTAATATATAACATCCTCCCCTTCTTTGAAGTATTTTTCCCTCAAACTTGATAACTCTTTAAATTTTGAATCTTTGAAAGAAAAGGTTGATGCTTTCCTTGCTTCAATGAACAGATTATGCCAAGCCCAAAGTCAAATCTGTCTCTTTAAAAGACCTCACCATAATAATCCATGTGTTGCTTCTTTTTCATTGAACTTCGCTTAACTTTAAGATAATGAAAACTTCATGGATTAAAGTATGGATTAAAACAAACTAGTTTCATCAAATGCTATCTCCTATGAAATATCTTGTAACCTGCAATAAAAAAAAGGTTAGAAAATTTTTAAAACCTAAATCAGACTTCACAATAGAGTACACTATCTTTTCTATGTGTTGAATTGATAATCCTTGCAAGCCCATAAGACCTTGCACACTAAAGAGCCTATTAAGTGGTATGATTCAAGGTGATTATGTTGATAGTTTGATTAAAGGAATTATTTATGTGTACATGGTCACATGAAACTATACTTGGCACACATAAATATGGACTATTGGTGGACATTGAGAATAAGTTGGTTTTGTCTATGAGTTTTCTCCCATTTCATTTGATAGGGTTTTTCTTATTTTAGGCATAGGTGATTTTTAAACTTTTTATTTTTTAGGTTTAATGGTTCTATAAGTTGTGGAAGCCATGGAAAAGAGCATTGTGCAAATTTTCTTGATTAGAAGATTCAATCTTGAAGATTTTCTTGAATATTGAAAATATTTACCAGGGAGGATAAATTCTAAGATAAGGGGAGGTGCTTATTACATCTTGTTAGTGCTTTATTACAACTTTAGTAATATGGCATGGGCATGGACATGGCTTCACAGATGTGCTTGTATATTTAGTGTTTTACTTTAAATAAAATAATTTAAGAGTAGTTAATTTGTAATTTTTTCTTTTTAAGTATGATAGAATTCTAATTTACATAAGATAGTTCCAAAGTTTTGGTAGGATTATGTAATATATAGGTGGAATTTTGCTATTGGTTAATAGGTGGTTATTCGGAGTCCTTATAGGAGGATTCCTATTTGAAATGTGATTGAAACACT
The DNA here is from genome assembly GCA_026401315.1 of Dysphania ambrosioides. Classification (NCBI taxonomy): domain Eukaryota; kingdom Viridiplantae; phylum Streptophyta; class Magnoliopsida; order Caryophyllales; family Amaranthaceae; genus Dysphania; species Dysphania ambrosioides. The sequence continues at coordinate 13,115,944 of CM048671.1, read as the reverse complement.
CAAGCTATGGGTATAAATAGATGTGTACCTAAGCTTAGAATAATCAGATTTATTCAAATATGCTTGATTATCTAAGTGGGTCCTAAGCTTTTTCTTAGATTAATCTTAGAAGTCGATACCACCAAATAAGTATGTGAGAAGGAGATGAATGGAAGACAACTTTCAAGATGAAGCATGGACTTTATGGAAGAGGTACTAAGGAATTTTTAGGGAAAGTTTATTGTACTATATTTGGACGACATTCTTATCTATAGTAAGAATGAGCAAGATAATTTGGTACATCTTGAGGAATTTTTTAAAGCGTAAAGGAAGAAGAAGCTTTATGGGAAATTAGAGAAATGCCATTTCATGCTCCCTTAGCTAGTGTTTCATGGTTTCATTGTTTCAAGTGATGGGGTCAAGGTGGATCTTAGCAAAGTGGAGAATTTTTCATGGCCCATTGATAACCGGCTTTAGGTCGTTGACTAAAAGATTAGTTATGCAAACAATACTTATAATCTCCCTAATACTACTACAACTAGTGTAATGGTAAGTCACGGGTTGAACCACAAGGACAAGGGATGCTAGTTTCAAGACTTAATGTAAAGAGTTTATTCGAGATTTGAATTGATTGAACTACACTAATGATAGAAAAGTGAAGCAAGAATAAAAACTATAATATGCAATGAAAGAAAAACAGGGATAGATTAGTTCCACCCTAGTAAGGACAATCGAACTAGCAAATACGCTAAGTTAAAAGAAATCAATAAACAATCAATCAAGGTACTCAAGATGACGAGAGGAATTTGCGACCCTATAAGTCACATAAACAACCTATAATCGCCCTATGTATCCTAAGGAGTGGCAGAACAAGATTCACATCAAATATCAATCAATCAATCATTAATAATCTCAAATCCTAACTCAACGCATGAAGAACAAGCTATCCTAGGGTTTCACCAATCAAACCCCTAAGAAAACTACTCACTCATAGTAGTAAAAACTAGGGCATAAACAAAAAACAAGAACATGATTGAAAGCATAAAAAATTTGAACGTAAATGAATAGGAGACTAAAAAGGGGAAATGAAGAAGAAATCAAAACCGATAACTACTCTATCAAAGCCGTAAATGGAGCAAGGATAATAGTAAGAGAAATGGATTTAACAAAAAGAATAAGTGAAAGCATTAGACGAAATAGAACGGTAAAGAAATAACTTACGTGAATGAAAGAGATTCTGAATCCATAATACAATACTTGAATAGAAGAACAAAAGCCTTAAGTCTAAACTAAAGCATAAATTAAATTAAAAGCAATGAAAGTGATGTTCCAAGTTGAGGCACAAAAGCTCTCAAAATAGGCATGAGGGTTTTTTTACAAAGCGTGGGGGTATTTATACCCTAGGGACATAGGGGGTAAAACCCTAGAAAAACCCTCGAGGGCCAACTTAAGAAGAAGTAATTTTTGAGGGAAAAGGGGGCCATTTGGCCGAATAGAGGGGGAGGATTCGGCGGAATGAGGGATTATTCGGCCGAGTGGTCTTGTCATTCGCCCAAAAGAAAAACATCAATTATATTGGCTCTGTCCATCATTCGACCAAAGGAGAGCACCCATTCGGCCGAATCATCCCTCATTTGGCTTAATATCCGAGAGCTTGAGTCATATGCTTGAGTCCCTGTCTTATATTTGACCAAATGATGCTCAGATTTGGTCAAATCTGAGCCTAAACCTTGTTGAGCAGCTTCTTCAAAGTGTCTACTGGCTTCTAAACTTCATGGGATCTTTGAGAGTGACTTGGAATGTGTGCCCAAGTTATGAAATGCGCATCTAAACTCTTGATAAGAGTGTAAAAGCCTCGAATATGTCGTGTTTTACCTTGAAATCATCAAAAGTACCTGAAATGACCTTAAAAGAGCTCGAGGACAAAGGTAAAATCAAGTCTAATGTGTATAAAATCACTCTAAAACCGCGAGACTCGACACTTAAATGGGGTTTTAAATGTGCTCTAAAATGAGGACATCATCTTACCCCAACCCAAACCTTTTCTATTCCCTAGCAAATGAACTAGAAAGGTAACACAATGAGTAAAACATGTTAAAAGCAAGGCGAGCGGAAAACTAAATAATGCACGCTGTGTAAGCACAAAACTCTTCCCTAGCCATGGGTGTGCAAGTACAATGGGCTCAGGAGAGCATAGTACCAAGAAGAACAACATTGTCCATAGACTCGGGATCATTGGAAAAGCTACAATAGAGGTCATGCCACCTAATGAGGTCACAAGTCTACACTCCCTAGGCTATTTCCCAAAAGATGAGGCAAATTTCTAATACGCTCGAGTGTTTAATAAGGTATGTGTTTTTCTTAGAATCATCCGACTAAAGATGAGCTGAGAATTAAACACTTAAACAGGGAGAAGTCTTGGGCATTGTATCTTATCTACTCTCCAACACATAACTTACTAATCAGGCCAAGTTAAACAGGTTTGGAAAGGGTTGCAATGTAGGTTAGGATCAAGGAAGGGTAAAATTTAGGGATATGGAGTTAAAATAGAGTATAGTAAGCAATCCAAGGTAATGAAACCAAGGAAAGCTATGACTTCCAACATCAATGCCATTCCGAAATCCTCAAGATATGCATAAATGAACTCTAATACATTACACCAACTTTATTCTCAAAATTTTTTCTTCTTCTTTTTTTTCTTTTTTCTTTTTCTTTTCTTTTTATTTTCTCTTTTTTAACTTTTTGTTTTCCTTTTTTTTTCTTTTCTGTTTCTTTTCTTTTTGTTTTCTTTTTGAGTTTTTCATGCTAATAATTCTGAAATATACTAAGAGTAATGTATAGAGTCATATCATCCGATAAAAAATTTTCGAACCGAAAGCCTGCACCACAATGCAACGGACACAAACTTCACTATGATCACTTGACTATCCTCTAGGTGAAGAGAGGGACTATTTGGCTCATGTGGAGTTAGATAGTGTAGCTACAAAGAAAAGGTAAAGGCACAAACTTGGCTTACCCTAAAGTCAATCAATTTCCATGGTAGGCAATTTGGCCATGTCGCGGTAACTGCAAACGTGTTATCATCCCTGACCTTTAGAAAAGTAGACTATGCTGGAGGCGAACATACATAAGACTTAGATTCTCTAGCTAGCACTCGATGGCATAGGACTCATAATGGAGTCCTAGAAGGCTCAATCCTTACTAGGCTAGTTGAAATGTGCCTCAATAGGTAGTCATCCAAGCCACAAAGCAAGCAAGCCCAGATCCCCAAATCAGGTGGAAAATAGTTAGTCATTCGGTCTCAAAACAGGCACAAGGCTAGGAAAGCAAGACTATGCATAGGACCACTAGAATGTACATGTCAGAAGCTTACATGTCAGTTTCTCAACTCAAGAACATCAACTTGACACTACTTAACATGCAAAAACAACAAATTTTGATAACCGGCTTTTAGGTCGTTGACTAAAAGATTAGTTATGTAAATAATACTTATAATCTCCCTAATACTACTACAACTAGTTTAATGGTAAGTCTCGGGTCGAACCACAAGGACAAGGGATGCTAGTTTCAAGACTTGATGTAAAGAATTTATTCGAGATGTGAATTGATTGAACTACACTAATGATAGAAAAGTTAAGCAAGAATAAAAAAGAAAATATGCAATGAAAGAAAAACGGGGATAGATTAGTTCCACCCTAGGAAGGACAATCGAACTAGCAAATACGCTAAGTTAAAGGAAATCGATCAACAATCAATCAAGGCACTCAAGATGACGAGAGGAAGTTTGCGACCCTATAACTCATATGAGCAACCTATAATCGCCCTATGTCTCCTAAGGAGTGGCAGTACAAGATTCACATTGAATGTTAATCAATCAATCATCAACAATCTCAAACCCTAACTCAACGCATGAAGAACAAGCCAACCTAGGGTTTCACCAATCAAACCCCTAAGAAAACTACTCACTCATAGTAGTAAAAACTAGGGCATAAACAATGAACAAGAACATAATTGAAAGCATAAACAATTTGAACGTAAATGAACAAGAGAACAAAAAGGGGAAACGAAGAAGAAATCAAAACTGGCAACTACTCTATCAAAGCCGTAAATGGAGCAAGGATAATAGCAAGAGAAATGGAATTAACAAAAACAATAAGTGAAAGCATTAAACCAAATAGAACAGTAAAGTAACTATAACTTATGTGAATGAAATTACGTGAATGAAAGAGATTCTAAATTCCAAATACATTGCTTAAAAAGAAGAACAAAAGCCTTAAATCTAAACTAAAGCATAAATGAATTCAAACGTAATAAAAGTGATGTTCCAAGTTGAGGCACGAGAGCTCTCAAAATAGGCATGAGGGCTTTTTTACATAGCAAGGTGGTATTTATACCCTAGAGACATAAGGGGGTAAAACCCTAGAAAAACCCTCAAAGGCCGACTTAAGAAGAAGTAATTTTTACGGGAAAAGGGGGCCATTCGGCGGAATGGGGGGGAGGATTCGGCTGAATGAGGGATGATTTGGCCAAATTGTTTTGTCATTCGCCCAAAACAGAAACTTTGATTATATTTACTCTCTCCATCATTCGATTAAAAGGGAGCACCCATTCGGTCGAATCATCCCTCATACGGTCAAATGGTATCTTATTCGGCTATATCCGAGAGCTTGACTCAAGAACATCAATTTTACACTACTAAACATGCAAAAATAACAACCAAGGCAATAGTTTCCATAATAACGATCTTTCTCCCTTTTGGCTTTCTTCTCCATCTTTACTTAGTGCCGAGATGGCTCTTGAGCTTGCTTGGGGGAGGGTTCTTGTATTTTCAAAGTTTTGATAGACCCGCATTATAGTAACTATTTTCTTGGTTGTTGTTTTCGCATGTTTAGTAGTGTCAAGTTGATGTTCTTGAGTTAAGAAATGGACATACAACTTTTTATGTGTACATTCTAGTGGTCCTATGCATTCTCTTATTTTCCTAGCCTTATGCCAATTTGGATCCAAATGACTGACTATTTTCCACCTAACTTGGGGAACTTGGCTTGCTTGGTTTGTGGCTTGGATGACTACCTATTGAGGCACATTTCGACTAGCCTAGTAAGGATTGAGCCTTCTAGGACTCTATTACGAGTCATATGTCATCAAGTGCTAGCTAGAGAATCTAAGTATTGTGTCTGTTCTCCTCCAGCATAGTCTGCTTTTTTATAGGTCAAGGATGATAACACGTTTGTAGTTACAGCTACATGGCCAAATTGCCTATCATGAATATTGATTGACTTTAGGGTAAGCCAAGTTTATGCCTTTACCTTTTCTTTGTAGATACATTATCTAACTCCACATGAGCCAAATAGTCCCTCTCTTCACCTAGAGGATAGTCAAGTGAACATAGTGAAGTTGGTTACCGTTGCATTGTGGTGTACGTTTTGGGTTCGAGAAGTCATTGTCGGATGATATGACTCTATACATCAATCATAGTTTATGTGCTCATTTTATAACACTTTTACAACCCTATTTTAGTGTCGAGTCCCACGGTTTTGGATTGATTTTACACGCATTACACTTGATTTTACCTTGATCTTGTCTTCGAGCTATTTTCAGGCCATTTTAGGTACTTTTGATGATTTCAAGGTAAAATATGACGGGTTCGAGGCTTTAACACTCTTATCAAGAGTTTAGATGCGTGTATCATAGCTGGGGCACGTGTTCTAAGTCACTCTCGAAGATCCCACAAATTCAGAAGCCATTAGACACTTCAAAGAAGCTGTTCAGCAAGGTTTCATTCGATCGAATGGAAGGTAGGGTTTCAAGCATAGACTCAAGCTCTCAAGAATATCCAAGTGAACTCCCATTCCGCTTAATCAAGGCCCATTCGACGAATGGGTGCTCTCCTTTGGTTAAATGGTGGAAAAGTTAGCAAAACTCAAAGTCTCTATTTTGGGCGAATCTAAGAATCATTCGGCCAAATCACCCTTCATTCGGCCGAATGGCACTTTTTTTTGCAGTTTTTGGTTCTTTATTAAGCCGGCCCTAGACGATTTTTTCTCGGATTTTACCCCTTATGTCCTTAGGGAATAAATACCCCCTTACTCTGTAAAAAAACCTTCATGCCTAATTGAGAGCTCTTGTGCCTCAACTTGGAACATCACTTTCATTACTTTTGATGTCATTTATGCTTTAGTTTAGATTTAAGGCTTTTGTTCTTCTTTTTAAGCATTGTATTTCATATTCAGAATCTCTTTCATTTACGTAAGTTATCATTTTTGTACTGTTCTATAACATTTAATGCTTTTATTTATTGCTTTTGTTAATTCAATTGCTCTTGCGATTATCCTTGCTCCATTTAAGGCTTTGATAGAGTAGTTGTTGGTTTTATTATAGTTCTCTGTTTCCCCTGTTCGTTCTCTTATTCATTTATGTTCAAATCGTTTATGCTTTTAATTATGTTCTTATTCATTGTTTAAGCCCTAGTTTTTACTACTATGAGTGAGTAGTTTTCTTAGGGTTTTGATTGGTGAAACTCTAGGTTGGCTTGTTCTTCATACGTAGAGTTCGGGATTGAGATTTTTGATGATAGATTGATTGACATTTGATGTAAATCTTGTCTCGCCATTCCTTAGGAGAAATAGGGCGATTATAGGTTGTTCAGGTGATTTATAGGGTCGCAAACTTCTCTTGGTCATCTTGAGTGTCTTGATTGATTGTTGATCGATTTCCCCTAACTTAGAGTATTTACTAGTTCGATTGTCCTTCCTAGGGTAGAACTAATATATCCCCATTTTTCTTTCATTGCATATTATTATTTTTATTATTGCTTCACTTTTCAGTCATTAGTGTAGTTCAATCAATTCAAATCACGAATAAACTCTTTAACTCAAGTCTAGAAACTAGCATCCCTTGTCCTTGTGGTTTGACCCCTGACTTACCATTACACTAGTTGTAGTAGTATTAGGGAGATTATAAATATTGTTTGCATAACTAGCCTTTTAGTAAAACGACACTAAAAGCCGGTTATCAAAATGGTGCCGTTGCCCGGGACAAGGCGTTATGTTTAGATTATAGTATTCGTGTAATTCATTTTTATTTTATTTATTGTCTTTTAATCTTGCTTATCACTGCTTATGCTTGGTTTCTAGTGTTGTTTGCATGTCCTATAGCACATGTAGATCAAATCAATAGCTAGAATCATACAACCCTGAAATTCGTAGTAAACAGAGAATTCCATCCCAAACCCCGTTACAACCAAATACTTCCAACCCTCCTACACCACCAATGGATGAAAATTAGCAATTATTTGGTCAATTTGGGACACCTGAGTCCCAAGAATTTCAAGGATGTATAGTGTTACCCATAGCTCCAAATCCTTATCACATACATCCATAAATTCACCCGGATGGTGAAGGAGACCCCTTTTTGTGGTTTGAAAAATTAATGCCCCCTCCAACACTTGGAAGCATTCTCAGATATTTGCGGTCTCATTCCTCCATACCCAAAGAGTCCGGATTATGTGCTGATGCAACTATTTCACTTGAGTTTAGGTGGCGATGGTAAGGATTGGTATAAATTCTTAGAGCCTAACCCAATCATTAATTGGGCTCAATTGAAAACAACTTTTCTAGAGAGGTTCTATCTTACGATTCGTACGCAAGATTGGCATAAGAAAATTACGTCATTCACTCTAGAGGATGATGAGAACCTTAGTGCTACTTGGAGTCGATTTAAGAGAATGATTAGAGCATGCCCCCATCATGAGTACGGGGAGAATCATCTGAATACGTTCTTCTACGATGGTCTAAATGACTCCACCAAGGCACTTCTCGACTCAGTAGCTGGTGGCCAACTCTCAAAGGTCCCATGCAATCAAGTGAAGGCTAAGATTGAGGAGGTGGCCAAAAAGAGCTCTTGGGGAGGAGCAAGAGGTAATAGATTACCGAGAGAAATGATTGATTCGAGTAACTTACACACGATTAGTTCAAAAATCGAGGCTGTCATGGATAAGAAACTGTTCAAGTTCAAATTTGGTCAAGGTAGCTCTAATGTAGCATTGGTTAAAGAGACGCCCTTTCATATAGAATCTGCAGGGGCACTAATCATGATACATCCTATTGTGGGGGTTCGAATTCTAAACATATAGTAGTTGTGAATTATGGGGGGTATAACTAAGAAGAAACTCTGGTCATGAACTATGATGGTTATAGGTACAATCCTGATTATATGGCAGCTGTGGGTTATGGTGGTCAAAACCAAGGGTTTGCTCAATAAAGTCCCTACAATAATCAACCCTTTAGACCTCCCTTCAATCCAAATTCTAACCAAGGAAACTTCAACCAAGGGTACAACTCCAACAATCAAGAAAATGGGAGTTTTCCTAGGCCAAATGGGAATAGGCCATATCCTCAAGTGCCAAGGCCCAATCCTAACCTATCGTACCCATCTACACAGCAATCACCAAACCCACCTCCAAATCAGGATTACCTTTCCACCCAAGTGAACTCCCTTGCGCAACAAAATCAAACCCTCTCCTAAATCAATCAAACCTTGATAAATCAAATGCAATAACTTTAAGCAAAACAGAAGATATTTAAATCACAGCTTGCTCAGATGGCCAGTCCACCTCCATCATTGCTATTCCCATCTCACCCTAAACAAAACCCATCCTCCCAACCTCCACCACAGAACACTCCTAACTCTGACCTTGAACATCACACCTGTAAGACGATCTTCCTATGATCGGGAACCTCATACTCTACTCCAATTATAGCTAATAGAGATGATTTAGGGGAAGGTTCCTCAAAGGATATTAGTTTTCAAAGGGAAACTAGGCATAAGGAGGATCTTGAGGGGATAGAAGAGAAGGAGGTTAGTGAAGAGGATGAGGAAAACAAAGTTGAAGCAGATGGGCATGAGAAGAAAAGCAAGGATGAGGAAGCAAGATGGAGGGAGATACAGGAAAGGAGGAAACTAGAGAGTCAACATGCTCCACTTCTACCTTTTCCTTACAGGAAGGTGGAGAAACAATTGCAAGAAAAGTTTCTTAAATTTCTAGAGCATATGTGGTAGCTTGAAATGAAGATACCATTCTTAGAGGCTATGGAGCAAATGCCTCAATATACTAAGTATCTAAAAACTCTCTTAGGGAATAAGAGAAAGCTTGAGGGCAAAGTGATTAGTTTTCCAGAGTAGGTGAGTGCCATCATTAAGGGCACATGGGCAAAGAAAGAAAAAGCTAGAGGGCCCTTTTTCCTCCTAGTCACCCTTAGAAAACTCAATTATAAGGGAGCACTCGCTGACCTTGGGGCCTCCATTAGCCTAATGCCGATGTCCATTGCCAAACAACTAACCTTTGAGCTCAAGCCATCGAAAAAAACCATCCAAGTAGCCGACCGTAGTATAAAGTGCCATGTGGGGACTTTGAGGACCTCCCGATCCAAGTAGGGAACATAATGGTTCCATGTGACTTCATGGTGCTTGACATGGTTGACGATCCTTATACCCCCCTCATCCTAGTGAGAGATGCCTTGAAGACATTAGGTGCTTTGATAGACTATAAATTAGAGACTATCACTATGAGGGTAGCCCAAGAAAAGGTTGTGTTTTCCTTTTTTAAGTCTTCCAAGGAACACATGGTCAAGCAGATTTGTTCCTTTGATGTTTTAGAAAATATAGCTGAATAAAAGGTTAAGGGAGTGATGTTTTTGCTGCCCCAATGTTGGTTGAGGTGTTAGATGAGTAGGTTGCTAAGGAGATTGCTCCAACAAAGGAGATTTATGACACGTCTGAGGGAACTGACAAGCTAGCCTGCAAAAGGAAGAGGGCTAAAAATGGGAAAACCAAAAAGAGATTAATCACTCTACCCTTGCTTAGGGGAGCCCCGCATTATAGCCCACCTCTAGATGACCCTGGTTCTCCATTGCTTACTTCTGCCACTATGTCTCGGTGGAGAGTTTTGACTCGCCACATTGGAGGCTTTGATAGAGTAGTTATCGGTTTTGATTTCTTCTTTGTTTCCCCTTTTTGTTCTCTTGTTCATTTACGTTCAAAATTTTTATGCTTTCAGTATTGTTCTTGTTCATTGTTTATGCCCTAATTTTTACTACTATGAGTGAGTAGTTTTCTTAGAGGTTTGATTGGTGAAACCCTAGGTTGGCTTGTTCTTCATGCGTAGAGTTAGGGTTTGATTATTGCTGATGATTGATTGATTGACATTCAATGCGAATCTTGTCCTGCCACTCCTTAGGAGACATAGGGCGATTATAGGTTGTTCATGCGATTTATAGGGTCGCAAACTTCATCTCGTCATCTTGAGTGTCTTGATTGATTGTTGATTGATTTCCCCTAACTTAGCGTATTTGCTAGTTTGATTGTCCTTGGGGTTGAAATTGTGTGAATGACACAGATTCTGAATCCGATATACAATGCTTGAAAAGAAGAACAAAAGCCTTAAATCAAAACTAAAGCATAAATGAAATCAAAAGTAATGAAAGTGATGTTCCAAATTGAGGCACAAGAGCTCTCTAAATAGGCATAAGGGTTCGTTTATAGAGCAAGGGGGTATTTATATACCCTTGGGACATAAGGGGGTAAAACACTAGAAAAACCCTTAAGGGCCGACTTAAATAGAAGTAATTTTTGCGGGAACAAAGGGCCATTCGGCTGAATGGGGGGAGGATTTGGCCGAATGAGGGATGATTCGGCCTAATGGTCTTATTATTTGCCCAAAATACCAACTTCGATTATATTGACTCTGCCCATCATTCGACTGAACGAGAGCACCCATTTGGCCGAATCATCCCTTATTCGGCCGAATGAGATCTTATTCGGCTATATCCAAGAGCTTGAGTCATATGCTTGAGTCCCGGTCTTCCATTCGACCGAATGATGCTTAGATTCAGTCGAATCTGAGCCTGAACCATGCTGAACAGCTTCTTTGAAGTGTCTACTGGCTTCTAAACTTCATGGGATCTTTGAGAGTGACTTGGAATGCATGCCCAAGTTATGATACGCACACCTAAACTCTTGATAAGAGTGTAAAAGCCTCTAACACATCGTGTTTTATCTTGAAATCATCGAAACTATGTGAAATAATCTTAAAACAACTCGAGGACAAGATCAAGGTAAAATCTAGTGTAATGTGTATAAAATTACTCTAAAACCGTGAGACTTGACACTAAAATGGGGTTATAAACGTGCTCTAAAATGAGCACATCACCTATCACTAAGTCTATCACCAAAGTGCGATTGTTTCATGGGCTAAATTCTTTTTATAGAAGAGTTATAGCCAATTTTAATACCCACATGGCCCCAATTACTGAATGTACAAAAAAGGGAACTTTCTAATGGACTCCTCAAGCTTAAAAGGCATTTGAGCTCATAAAAAGGAAGATGTGTGAAGCCCCTGTACTTACTTTACCTGATTTCACTAAACCTTTGTTATTGAGTCTAATGCAAGTAAAAAGGGTAAAAGTGTTGTTCTAATCTAAGAGGGAAAACTGATTGCATACTTTAGTGAGAATTTGATTCATGGTAAGCTTAACTACTCCACGTATGACAAGGAGTTTTACGCAATGGTTTAAGCCCTTGATTTTTGGTCACACTATGTAAGGCCAAGTCCTTTCATTCTCCATTCTGATCATGACTCTTTTAGATTTATCAACGTACAAAAGAAGCTCAATGTGAGGCATGCAAAATGGGCAAGATTTTTATAATCTTTCAATTTTGCTGCTAAGTATAAGAATGGAAAGGCTGATGTGGTTGCTGATGCTTTACCTAGAAGACATTTTCTTCTTAGCATGATGGATACTAAAGTTCTTGGTTTTGAGACATTGAAAGAACTTTATAAGGAGGATGAAGAAATGTTTGGGATAATGAAGGATGTAAAGATGGTGTTCATGGACTCTTTAAGGTGGTTGATGGTTTCCTTTTCAAAGGAAACAAACTTTGTGTTCCAATGAGTAACATTAGAGAGCTTTCAATCAAAGAGGCTCATAGTAAAGGTTTGGTTAGATACATGGGTAAATCCAAGACTTTAGAAATCCTTCAAGGTTCTTTTTATTGGCCAAAAATTCTTACCATATTTATCATGTCATCAGTCGATGTGCTACTTGTCAAAGGGCTAAGATATCATTCTATAGGGGAGAATACAAACCATTTCCTATTCCTAAAAGGCCTTGGGAAGACTTGAGTAAGAATTTTATTATGGCACTTTCTATGACTCAATGTGGGAAGAATTCCATAATGGTAGTAGTGGATTGATTTTCAAAGATGGCTCATTTTGTGGCTTGTGAAAAAGTGGATGATTGCATGGTTTTCGAAGGACTATTGCTTCTAAGTTAGACACTAAGTTTTTGAGTATTTTTTAGAAGTCTCTTTGGAGGCTTCTAGGGACCAAAGTTACTATTTTTAATGAGTAATCATCCAAATTGATGGGAAAATTGAAATGATGAATAGGATTCTTGGCTCTTTACTTTAATTGTTGGCAAGTACTTGTTAAGTTTGCCTATAATCGAACACCTAGCCGATACACTGAATACTCTCCGTTTGAAGTTGTCTTTGGGGTGAACCCTTATGTTCTGATTGATTACATCACTCTTAACAATGACAAGTTTGTGCATGGGATGGCCAAGGAATGTATGGAGTTTATGATGAACTTCCATGAGGAAGTAAGAAAGAATATTGAGAAGGGAAATGAGCAAAGCAGGAAACAGTCCAATAATAATTTGAAGAATGCTAAAACCTTCAATGTTAGTGATCTTGTATGGGTGTTTTTGAGAAAGGAGAGATTTTCAAAGCAAAGAAAGCACAAGTTGATGCCTAGGGCCGAGGGACCATTTCAAATCATTGACAAAATCAATGATAATGCTTACAAGGTTGACCTAGGTAGGAATTACAAAGTCTCTTCCACTTTTAATGTGGGTGATCTGTCTCCTTATTATGAAGATGATGAGTTGAGGTCAACTCTTTACGAAAATAAGGAGGATGATTGAAATCCTGAACTAGCCCAAGAATCCAAAGAAATTTTGTTGACTCATTATTTTGAAGATGGGCCAATTGATAATTATTGGGCCCATGGGCCGTTCATTTCGGGTCATGGTTATTCTAGTATTTCCGATGTAAAATATAAAATTACTTTTTTATCTAATGGAGTCCCTAAGGAGATTTTGTTAGCAAAGTCCTTTGAAGAAAATGGGTTGGACCTTTTTGTTGCATAACCCATTCATTTTATCGAGAGGGTATTGTAGTCTTTATACCTTGAAAAACTAAAATTAGAGGTTTTCGCAATTTTAGGTGTAAAAAAAATAATGGTGTGTATTTTGGTCAAATAATTTGGTTTAATCAGTAAAATAGTTAAATTAATTAAAGTGGTAGTATGTTAAGTGATAATGTAGGGGAGCTTAATAAAATAATATGGTTAATTAAATAAGGTTGTTAGAAATAATATGTTTAGTGGGAGAATTATATATAGTAGTCATTGGAGGAGATTAAAATAATGTAGTTATGGGTGGAAAGTTATTGTGAATCTAGGTATTGAAACCTTAATCAACTGAAAATAAAAGAACTAGATATCAAACCCTCTAAAGCTATGCACCAAAGGTTTAAAATCTTGGGCGAAAGTTTTAGAATTGATTAAAGCAAAGCACCCTCAATCCCTACATTTCCTCACGTGAATACAAAGAAAAGAATCTCAAAATTTGATTTTTCCAAGCTTGGGTGCACATCTATTTATACCCCATAGCTTGAGAATTTGAATCACATTGAGATTAGGTGATGTAAAAACTAGTAAGATAACACTATAACTCACTATAACAAATGGATCTTAAATTGGATAGAAATGTGTTTTGATTTATATGATGAAATGCAAAGGCTTTAGATGTGAATTATGCATGAAAATAGGCTAGGAGAGGTGTGTTATTTCGTTGATAATATGGACTAAAAGATTTATGTGTTTATGTTTATAAAAGGAAAAGAAATGATGAGGTTTTAACTAGAAAATAGACAGAAAGTTTGTGTTAGATTTTAGAAGAGAAAACAACATATTTTAATAGAAATTAGAAGAGAAAAAAAGGTTAGGAAATAGGGAACACTACCTATACTCCTAGGATACGTAAAGAAGGAACACTCACTTCTTTACCAGATGCAAAGTTCTCAACAAGGAACACTCAACTTGTGGATTGATCTACTAAAATTTGGATGGAAGGAACACTCAACTTTACACTCAAATTTTTCAGGAAAACTCTTGGAACATGCACTATCAATTCAAAACTTAATATGCAAGTAAATGATTAAAACATAAACATTCAACATTCAACATAATCTATTCTTTCATAAAAAAATGAACTCTACTTGTAATCCTGAAATCTAACCTAGCTTATTCAACATACGAAATAAAGAGAGGCATTTGAAGAGCTTAAGAAAAATAAAAAAAAATAAAATCCAAAAGTTCAAAAGTCACTTTACATAATTAAAAAAAGATAATAAAAATTAGAAAACTAAATGAGCTACTTGGACACAAACTGATTGGCTACTCATCTCTTCTTGAACATGGTTGAATTTAAACTCATGCCTCTTTAATTTTGAAATTCATGAGTGTATTAAAATACCCATTAACTTCCTTGCCAAAAAAATCAATTCAAAGCTTCAAAAGTTTCTCCAACCTCTTCGTTTTCACGTTGAAAGCCAACGGATTTGCAGAACATGAAATGCTGCATTTTTTAGAGAATAAAATAAAATTTTACTTTTCAAACAAACAACGCATTAAGACTCCTTAGTTCTTGTAACTTTCATCACTTAAATCACCTCAAAAATCTATTGAAAACGCAAGGTACAAAGTTTTAAGAAGAAAGTAAACCAGTGAATAACCACGTCACTCCACCTTAGTAAATCTTTCTTCAAATGCTCTTTAGAGCTCCCATAAAAACGTGACATTAAGAGTGGGTTATCAAAGAATTAAATCAACACTTTAAATCTTCATTTAACCCCTTTTCTAACCCTTTAAACTTCAATCGAAATCTGTCCAAAAAATGCCTAAAACAAATTGAACATTCCCCTTAAGTTACGTCTTTATTATCACCAATTTATACAATTTAAACTCCCAATTTATTTGCTAATTTGCGGACTTAAAAATCCCGCAAATAAATCCCAATCACGTCCATAATGTTTCCAAATTATGTAAAAAACGTCTTTAAGCCCATTAATTTGCACTATGAAATCTGATTAGAACCCTTAAAACGCCAACTAAGTAAAGAATAAATTAGTCAATCAAGATCTCTCAAATTAAGGAAATCAAATATAACTAATTGACTTATTTTTCCCTAAATTAATGTCTCTAAATCAAACTAAAATCCCCCCAAAAACGCCATCTATTAAAAGGGAAAAAAGTCAATCTAAATCTTTGCTTAACTCATGCAAGAATCAAATCAGTCAATATCTTTCCTTAATTCATGCAAGAATCAAATCAATTTTCTAACCCATAAATTTCCCTTATCTCCATTCCTAATTTAGCAACTCAATCTCCCGAATTGGATGATTTTTAATCTTCCTAAATCCCCCTAATGGTCCCACACCCAAATCTGGGCAGCTTACTTCCATTTTCACGCAAATTCCAACTTATCATATCACCTCCAAGAAAAAACGTCCCTAATTATTTCTAATTTCCCCTTGATCATGCCATGCATAAATCAGCAACAAAACTTCCCATTTAAATGAAATTCCACCTTAAGAAAATCATCAAATCCACATGTCAATCTTAGTTTGTTTAACCAATTATTACCCAACTCCTTTAACTAACTAACTACCTTTAATTAATTAACTAGTTTAAAACCAGATTATTTAATTAAAAAAACAAACATCTTTATTTATTTTACACAAAATTCCCTCAACTCTTTCTTCTAATTTCCTAATGTAGAAAGACTAGAATACCCTTACAAGAGATAAAATGACCATTCAACCAAAAATGGTCCAATCCCTTTCTCTTCAAAGGATTTCACCAAAAAGATCCCCTTGGTGAAAAGTTTAACATTAGATGAAATTTCCGAATTCCCATCACATATGACGAATGTAGTCAATAAAAGTTCATGTTAAAAATCAAGTCTTTTGGATTTTACATCATTCTCCCCTTCTTGGAAAAGAGTTGTCCTCAACTCTAGGACTTCAACAAAATGAAGGGTATGACCAATGCCAACTTTGAACTTAGGCCTATTGGCCAAGGTTCTTAAGATATACAAACGACCATTAGGTCCTCTTCCTCGATCTACCTCCTAGTTCAACATTTTCCAAAATTGCATTTTTAGGAACGCAAAATTTGTTCCCTTTGAAAAAAAGAACAATCAACATCTCAAAAGGTCTAGGAACTCCACTAATGCCTAAACTCTTAGTCTCCATTTTTTCTTTAATCATCACTTATGGGGTAAGAAAAAGGACATGGTCTCCATTTTTCTAGAATCTACCTCAATTGCATCCCACGGGGAAGGCTTTCTAGAAAGTGTCAAATCAAATACAAGACCACTTGATTCCATGCTAACTTCATCTTCAACTATGCATTAGATGGGAAAAACATCTTTCTTCTACATGAGTGTCATATCAACCATATCTTACACCAGGGATACTTGACTCATCATCAAGCTTTGTTCTTAAGGAAGAAAATCTTCCACTTGCTCACCTTCTTCATCCTCCTTAGAATCATCGGATTCTTAAATAACTTCCACATCCTTATGACCCTTTTTAGAATCATAATGTGCTTGAGGAACTTCTATATCATCATGATCCTCTTCATAATTATAAGACTCTAAAAGTTCGTTGGTACTTTCATCCTCCTTCTTAATTTGCACTTGAAACACATTTTGGGGTACAACATTTTCCTCATAGGGTAGCAATCTTCAACAACCTCTTCTCCATATTTCTCATTAGAATCACAAGATTCCAAAAGAACTTTTTCCTCCTCAACAACCTTCTTAAAATCATGAGATTATATAGAGGTGGTAGGATTTTTGTTCCTCTCCCTTTCACAAGTGTAAGGTTGAGTCACCTTGCTTCTTAGCTCTCTCCTTGGCAATGTATGGGTACTAGGGTTCTTTTTTGTGGTGGTAGAAGTGTTTAGGCTATAAATAGGAGAATTTTTCTTATAAGACAATGTGGACTTTAGCAAATTGGGTTCAAAAGAAGTGATAGGACTTTTGAAACTAAAATCAAAGAGACTCAAAGGCTTGCTTATCCTCTTTGGATTATAAAACTTTATGGAAAGTTTAAAAATATTATCAAAAGTAAAAGAGTTATGGTCCTTTTCTCCGGATTTATTAGATAGAAATTTTTCCATCATCGACATCAATCGCATTAAGACTAGGTCTCCTACTTCTAAAAGAAATCATAATAACCACCTAATAACCAATAGGATAATGCCACCTATTTATTACATAATCCTATCAAAAGTCTAACACTATCTTATCATAATTGTAATTCTATCCTACCAAAAAAAATTACAAATTAACTACTTTTATCATATTTTATTTAAATTAAAACACTCAATATCTAATCACATTTGTGTATCCAACCATGCCATGTGACTTGCAATGTCACTAAAGTTGTAATAAAGCACCAACAAGATGTAATAAGTATCATCCAATGTAATAAGTATCATCCAATGTAATAATCACTTCCCTTATCTTAAAATTTTTCCTTCTTAGTCAAAATTTTCAATCTTCAAGAAACTCTTCAAGATTGAATGTTTTAACAAAGAAAACTTCCCCAATGCTTTTTTCCATGGATTCCACATTCAATACGATTAATATGACACCTACCAAAAGTAAAAGAAACAAATCCTAATCCAAGTAGGATTAATATAGATATGACAAATTCTATAAGGAATAGGACTCAACTAGCTTTAAAGAATTCTAGGTGTCCATTCGCATCATGCCCTCTCTCTTAAGAAAAACTTAACCTCAAGTTTTGTTATAGACAAGAGGTTATCCAAATCTATCAAACTAAACATGGATATATTACTAAATATGAAGTATCAATGTTGCTCTATTTCCCTTGATTTTTAGTGTTTATAACCAATAAGCATAAGATGAGAGAAAACCATACCATAACTTCATCCAAATTACAAGATTTTGATGTAACCTTAATGATCCTTTTAATTTCTTAATATAAAATGTATCATTAGATGGTTGTTATTGGAAATAAGAATCACTTGATTGTAACAATGCAAATATTCAATATTTCCCTTTTCATCACCAAGAACATTGAAAGATAGTTAGTTACCAATAATAAAATAATAGACTGGCCAAGTTGTTGTGGATTCAATAATGGTATCAAGATTTTCTTCCAACACTTCTTTTTCATGCTCTAGCATAGCATAAAATGAAAGCAAACTCACACAATTTGACTCTTGTGGTGGTTCTTTATCAAACATTGGTGGTAGTCGAGGCGGTAGATCATCATCATCATTTACAGTCACCATAACATATCCTTGTCCTTCTTGTTCCATTTCATGGAAGATGTTCTTTTTATTCACCAACAAGACTTATTTATCTTAAAATTCACAAGTCATGATGGGGTTTTCGAATTCCATAATATAATCTTTGATAGATTTTCTATTTTGCTTCAATGTATTTTCCTTAATGAAGTTAAATTGTTTGAATTCTTTTGGAACAAAGCATTTTCTCATGTACCTCATTAATTTTCTCTAAGATGTAGTATTGGATCTTCCTTGATCTTTCCTCTTGTTTTGCGGACCTTTAAGCCATAAGCTTTAAAAATAAGTGAGCTTTGATTAGACCACCTTAAAGGATCTATGATCATCATAGTCCTTGTACTTTAAAATCCTCTCTACTCTTCTAACCCAATATAAGAACTTGTATGGATCCATGCTACCATTAAACTCGAGAATCTAAAGTCTCAAGCTTTGATCCTCTTGCCCCCTTGAACTCCTCCTTCTACGCCCTTCATTGGACTGCTTGTCACTTGAAGAGGATGGGTCTCTCTTGCTAGGTCTCCTTGAACTCCTAACACTTGATTCACTATCACTATTGCTAGAGTTAGATTCATTAAGAGAATGTTTACCTTTGTTTGAGGACTTGTCCTTCTTCCCATGATATGCAAAAACTCCTCTATTCATTCTAATTCACGCTCTATGCACAAGATCCTAGCTTCTTGCAAGGTTAAACTTTTTTAAAGACCGATTACATCTTGTGAATATCATAACTATTTGAATCCAAGTTACTTGAGAATCTTCATATACTCTCAAAAAGAGCACCAAAAGTTCATGTTAATCTAGGTATAAGAACCTTGATTCACACCAAGGGATATAACTAGATTTGAAACCTACTAAAGCAATGCACCAAAGGCTCATAATTTGGGGAAAAAGTTTGGAGAATTGATTAAAAAAATCACTCTCAATTCGTCCCACTTCCTCACGTGAACATAAAGAAACACCAGTTCATGAAACTTTGCTACGCATAAAGAATAATAAACTCTTCAAAGTTTATGGCATAAAATGAATAAGGAAGTACAAAATCTGATTTTTCAAGCTTGGGTGTACATCTACTTATACAAATAGCGTGAGATATTCAATCACATTAAGACTTAGCCTATTAATTCAAAAAGGACTACTAATAACTACCAAATAATCAATAGGATAATGCCACCTATTTATTACAAAATCCTACCAAAACTCTAACACTATCTTATGTTAATTAGAATTTTATTCTACTCAAAAAGAAAAATTAAAAATTAACTACTCTAAACTTATTTTGTTTAAAGTAAAATACTAAATATCCAATCACATGTGTATAGCCACATCCATTCCCATGCCATGTCACTTGTCATGTCACTGAAGTTGTAATAAAGCACCGACAAGATGTAATAAGTACCACCCAATGTAAAAAGCACCTCCCCTTGTCTTAAAATTTTTCCTTCTTGGTCAAAAGTTTTCAATCATCAAGATTTATTCTTTTAATTAAGAAAACATCCCCAATACTCTTTTCCTTTGCTTCCACATACAATACGATGGATAAGAATCGTACTAAAAGTAAAAGATATGATCCAAGTTGGATTAGTAAAGATATGATGAATCCTGAAGGGAATAGGATTCAACTAGCTAGGTGCAATTTATAGGAGGATTAGAGGATTAAATTTCTAGGGTAGTGGAGTTACATCCGTATTCAACCATAGAAGAGTTAATCCTTTTGGCACTTAAGGTGGAAAATCAACAAAAAATAAAACCCAAACGTGAAAGCATTAGATCCTATTCTAAACCCACCCAAAATACACAAACCTACCCTACTCTAACATGTCTAAATCTTACTAACCCACCAAAAACAAACTTTACTCCACAAAATAACCCAATTCAACCCAAGAATGATTCCATGAGGTGTTTTAGATGTCAAGGTTTAGCGTATATTGTATTTGATTTCCCTAACAAAAAGATTATATAACTAGCTAAAAACTCCATGCATAGCAATCCCTGTTTTGAGGAAGATGAAGCGGTTGATAAAGGGGAGAATGAGGAAGAAGAATTAGGGAGTTTCAGGCGAAATTAAGGAGAGTGTTTAGTAATGAGAAGGGCGTTGAGTAATGTGCCCCAAACAAAAGATCAATGGCAAATAGAGGTTATCTTCTTCATAAAACGCACTTTTAAAGGTTAGGTTTTCTCTTTGATCATGGATGGAGGAAGTTGTACTAATGTTACATCTCAAATATTAGTAGAGAAGTTTAACATGCCTATATCCCCGTATCCACATCCTTATGTGATCCAATGGCTTAATCATGGCAAAAGAATTAAAGTAATTTCTTATGTTATACTCAATTTTAGTATTGGTAGATATAAGGAAGAACTATGGTGTGATGTTATACCTAAGGCTTCATGTCATGTGTTGCTGGGAAGACCTTGGTTGTTCAATAGGAAGGTAATATCTGATGGATATAAAAACACATATGTCTTTACCAAAAACATTCACCCCGTTACACCTAAACTCCATGATACCAAATAAACCTACCACCATAAAACTAAACCCTACCCTACCCAAAACTAAAACACATAGCCTAACTACTATTCTAAAAGCTAAAGAACATGAGCATCAACTTATGCCACTCTTTATATTGGAAAGTTTGGAGGAGGAGGAGGAACTAATTAAGAAGAAACCTATCCACCCTTTACTCACCCTCATGCTCAAAACCTTCGATTATGTGTTCCCAAAGGAGATAACCCCTTGGCTTCCTCCTAAACTCACATCCAACACAAAATAATTCTTATACCATGATTTATTCTGCCTAAGAAGCTTGCCTATTAAACAAACCTTAAAGAAACTAAGGAGATTATAAGGCAAGTAGAGGGATTATTGGAAAAAGGGATGATAAGGGAATCATTGAGTCCATGTGTTGTACCTACTCTGTTGGTGCCAAAGAAGAATGGGGAGTGGCACATGTGTGGGGATAGTAGAGTCATCAACAAGATCACCATAAAATAGTGTTTTTCAATACCTAGGCTAAACGATATATTGGATAATCTGTATAGAGCCAAGGTGTTTTCAAAAGTGGATTTAGGGAGTGGATATCATTAGATTTGAATCCATGAAGGGGATTAATGGAAAGCTATGTTTAAGACTAAAGAAGGGTTACATGAGTGGCTTGTGATGCCCTTTAGTCTCTAAAACACACCTAGCACTTTAATGAGACTTATGAACACGTGTCATAAGCCCATTATTGGTTTCTTTGTCATGGTATAGTTTGATGATATTTTTATCTACTTGAAATCTAAAGAACATTAAATGCAGTTAAAGGGTATTTGAAGTACTAGCTTATGAAAAGCTCTAGGGAAACTGATGTGCTCATTTTAGAGCACGTTTATCACCTCGTTTTAGTGTCAAATCTCGCAGTTTTTTATTAGTTTTATGCATATTGTGCTTGATTTTACCTTGATCTTATTTTCGAGTTTTCTTAAGTTCATTTCAGGTACTTTTGATGATTTCAAGGTGAAATACGATACATTCGAGCCTTTGACACATGTATCATAGCATGGGCAATAAAGTCACTCATGAAGATCCCACGGAGTTCAGAAAAGAGAGAAGTAAAAAAGAGGAAAGAATGGTCTTAGATTCGACCGAATCTAAGAGACATTCGACCGAATTCGACCGAAGCTGAGATTCATTCGGTCGAATGAGAGGCAGTCTTCAGAGATTTTAAGCCTGGCCACTGGAAAAGCCGAATGGAACTCATTCGGGCGAATGAGCTTCCATTCGGCCGAATCAACATCATCATTCGGGCGAATGCTTGACAGAGATTTATCCCTCGAAGCCTCTGGAATAAGCGAATGAAAGACCATTCGGGTGAATGAAATTGTATTCGAACGAATGGGACTTGAATTCGGGCAAATGACATTGTTTTCCTCCGGATCAACTACTTCTTTTTAGGGCCGACTCCTATGCATTTTAGGGTTTGTGTAGGTTTTACTTGTTTTGTTATAAATACCCCCTTCCTCCGATGAGAGGAGGGGGAGCTAGGTTTTATACTTTTATGCATTTATAGATTTATTTAGGCTCCAAATTCTATTAGTTTTAGCTTTTGGTTTTCAGTTTTCTCAATACTTTGTCGTTCGATGTCTGATCGTGGATGATATATTGAAGCTTTTGTAAGTTTTAATATATTCCTTTGCTCTTAATTAATTGATTTACTTTATTGCATGTTTAGTTCTATGTTTATCGTTTATTAGCATAATTTCTGAATTGTTTTCATTCTCGCGATTTCATTCCATGTTTGTTTCTGTTGCGTCTTTGAATATCTTTACGTCTTTAAGAATGAATATGTGTGAGTAATTCCTTTAGGGGTTTTGATTGGTGAAACCCTAGGAAAGCTATGATCTTTATTGCTTAAGAATGTAGAAACGATGATAATAAATAGTTTCGGAATCCGATGCGAATCTTGTCCTGCCACTCCTTTGGAGACATAGGGCGATTATAGGTCGTTCATTGTGATTTTTGGAATCACCAACTTCCTCTCGTATTCTTGGATGTCCATGCTAGTTATTATCAGATTTTCTCTAATCTATCACGTTCGGTTTTGAAAGCTTCATTCCTAGGGTGAATCCAATCTTGTCCTCGTTTTTCTCTACTTGCTTTATTTCTCTCTACTTGCTTTAGTTTTAATTGAATTTCCAACTCCCAATAGTCCGGTTGTGTTAAAAGTTAGAGTCTTAATACACCTTGTCTCCGTGATTCGACCCCCTATTCCACTATATTTGTATAGTTTGTACATTGGAATAAATATAGTTTGTATAACCTGTCTTTTAGTTAACGACCTAAAATTATGGTTATCAAAATGGCGCCATTACTTGGGACAAGGTGTAATATTTAGACTTACCTTATCTTAGCATAACTGTATTCCATTTCATTTCTGTTTTAGCTTTTCTTTTGGTGTGTGGTTGTCTTTGACTTAGGTGTTTGCATGCCTCATAGCACGCGTAGCTCAAACAAGCCAATTACACCCTTAAATCCTGAAATCCAACGTGTGAGTAGACAACGCCCTTCAAAGCAAACCTCACAACCTGTTCAAATCCCATCAATATCCATAATGGCCGACGAACATCAATTGTTTGGTCAATTCGGAACTCCTGGCTCATAAGAGTTCCAAGGGGGTGTAGGACTTCCTGTTGCTACTACACCTTACCAAATACACCCTCAGTTCACAAGAATGGTTAAGGAAACACCATTCAGTGGCTTAAGAAATGAATGTCCTCTTCAACACCTAGAGGAATTCTAAGATATTTGTGGACTTATCCCTCCTTGTCATAATAGCCCTGATTATGTGCGAATGCACTTATTCCATCTAAGTCTAGCGGGAGATGCCAAGGATTGGTATAAATGCTTAGAACCCAATTCAATTATTAATTGGGCTCAACTAGAAACCGCATTTCTAGAAAGGTTCTATACTACGGTTCGAACGCAGGATTGGCGTAAGAAAATTGCGTCATTCACCCAAGAGGAAGATGAGAACCTTAGTGCCACTTGTAGTAGGTTTAAAAGAATGATTTGAGCATGCCCCCACCATGAGTACGGGGAAAACCATCTCAACACATTCTTTTACAATGGTCTTAATGACTCCACCAAAGCACTCCTAGACTCAGCTTTAGGTGGCCAACTATCCAAAATTCCTTGCACCCAGGTAAAGGCCAAAATAGAAGAAGTTGTTAAGAATAGTGCCTGGCGAGGAACTAGGAGTCAGGGATTACCAAGAGGGATGATAGACACAACTAACTTGGACAATATTAGCGCCAAAATAGAAGTTATTATTGATAAAAAGTTGTCCAAGCTAAGCCTAGCCGGTAGTTCGAACACCCCTCTAGTGCGTGAAAAGCATTTTGCATGTGCCATATGTGGGGGTACCAACCATGATACATCTTATTGTGGTGGTTCGCACTCCAAACACGTAGCTGCAGTTAACTATAGAGGGTATAACCCAGAACCGCAAGTGATGAACTATGACGGTTATGGGTATAACCCTGATCATGTGGCAGCCCTTAACTATAGTGGACAGGGACAAGGAGTAGGGTATGGGCAGTAACCTTTCTCGAACAACCAACAGTACAAACCTCCCTTTAACCAAAATCAGGGAAACTTCCACCCGGGATACAACAGAAATGGTTAAGGTGGGTTTAACAACTAAGTTTTCCAAGGGAACCAACCTAATGGGAATATACCTAAGCCTAATGTGTATAGACCACCAGGGTTCAACCAAGGGCCTAGAAATGGTTCAAACCTACCTTTCTCGCCTAGTCAACCTCATCATGTGGCTCCTCAACAACAACAAGGCCATAACATAGGCAATGACCACTTAGCCTCCCAGGTAACAACTCTTGCTTAGCAAAATTAGAGTCTAACACAGATAAATCAGACTCTAATCCAACAAATGCAACAACTTCAAGCTCAGTAAAAGTTGTTTGACACTCAACTTGCTCAGATAGCCAACCCACCTCCACCATTACTATTCCCATCTCACCCTCAATAAAATACATCCGCCCAACCTCCACCACAAAGCACCCCTGACTCTAACCCTAAACATCACACATGCAAGGCGATCTTCTTAAGATCGGGAATTTCATATTCAGATCCTGCTATAGCTCCAAAAGATGATTTAGGAGAAGGATCCTTAAAGGATAGTGATTTTCAAATAGAAAATGAACACAAAGAGGATCTTGAGAGAAAGGAAGAGAAGGAGGTTGGTGAAGTGAAAGAGGAACCAAATGTCGAGGTAAATAGGTATAAGGTGAAGAAGAAGGATGAGGATGAGAGATGGAGGGAGATACAGGAAAGAAGGAAACTTAAGCATCAACATGCTCCACCTCTACCTTTTCCTTACAAAAAGGTAGAGAAACAACTTCAAGAAAAGTTTCTTAAATTCCTAGAGCATATGCGGCAACTTGAAATGAAAATACCATTCTTAGAGGCCATGGAGCAAATGCCGCAATATGCTACATATCTGAAAACCCTCTTAAGGAACAAGAGAAAGCTTGATGGTGAAGTGATAGTTTACCAGAGCAGGTAAGTGCCATCATTTAGGGCACGTGGGTGAAGAAGGAAAAAGCTAGAGAACCCTTTGTGCTCCCAGTCACCCTTTGAAAATTCGATTCTAAGGGAGCACTCGCTAACGTTGGGGCCTCCATTAGCCTAATGCCGATGTCCATTGCCGAACAACTAACTTTCGACCTCAAACCATTAAAGAAAACCATCCAACTTGCCGATCGTAGTATAAAGGTACCATACGGGGAATTTGAGGACCTTCTGATCCAAGTCGGGAACATTGTGGTTCCATGTGACTTCGTGGTACTTGATATGGTTGAGGATCCCTTTACCCCCCTCATCTTAGGGAGGGATGCGTTAAAGACTTTGGGTGCCCTGATCAATCAGAGACTATAACTGTGAGGGTAGCCCATGAGAAGGTTGTGTTTGCCATTTCCAAGTCTTCCAGGGAACCCATGGTCGAGCAAATTTGTTCCTTTGATATTTTTAAAGGCATAGTTAAAGAAAAGGTTGAGGGGTGTGATGTTTTTGCTGCGCCACTGTCTATTGAGGTGACAGTGGAAGACGTGACAATGAAGGGTGTTATTTTCGAAGTTGAGAAGGAATTCGTTGTGATGCAAGATATTTGTGAGAATTCTGACAGTCCTAACGAACCAGCCCCAAAAAGGAAGAGGGTTAAGAAAAATAAAAAGTCCAAAAAAAGAACAAGGGCTCCACCCTGGCTTGGGGGAACCCCGTGAAGGTTCAATGGGCACTCAAGAGGGGGGGGTGAATTGAGTGTTAAGTAACCGTTGGCAATTTTTGCTTCTTTTCGGATTATGTGTAAGGAACCAGTTGTGCTGGTTCCCTTATGCAACGGAATAAAACAAGGCAATAAAGAACACCACAGACTTAACGAGGTTCAGCCAACTCTGGCCTACGTCCTCCTATCCTAAGTCCTTTATTAATCTACTCCGAAAAATAAAGATACAAAACAATCTACTGTTTCCCTACTCTGGGAACCAGTGAACCCCACACTCTACTCCGAATGTGCTTTAAACTTACCCTCGTAAGTTCCTAGTGTGTTTGAACTCACAAACACTCACCAAGTCTTCAACCTCTCTGTCAAAGACTTAATACAAGATCAAGAACTCTCTAATGATCTAACTCTCAAAAGTCAAATAGAGAAAAACATTAAAACACTATTATGCTCTTGTGTATCACTTAATAATTGAATTAGTGCTTTTATCTCTCAAGGATCAAACTCTATTAAAATTGCGTGAGAGCTGTGTGTTTGATTATTCAGATCAAGATGTATTTATAGGTTAGTCGGCTAAACCCTCAAATCATGCATATAAGATATACATACGATTTTAGGATAAGTATTTATCCTAATTGATTTGATCATAAGATAAGATCACCTTAGGATAAGATACTTCCTAGTTTTTAGCTAACCAAAAACATCATCTTATCTTTTAGCTGCTTAGATATATCTTAAATCAATATATTTCGGAAAATATCCTTTTTGTAAAAACTTTGTAAAAAAAACCGCAGCTTGAATAATCTGTTCAGTTAACCTGGTTCCCTGACCTGGTTCCCTGAACTGAATATGTTATGAAATTTGTTCCAAACCTTGTACCAAATTTCATAACGATATTTAATATACTAAAAGCACTTTATATACTCAATTATATAAGTTGTACTACGGAGCATTTACATGAAGATCCTAAATAACTCTTCGAGTGTAGTCTTCCTTCATGCATTCGTTAAGTCTTGAAAGCTTCCATGAATGAACTAAATTGTTGACCAAGGACCTTCCTTTAAGTTGATCGAAAGTCCTTTCAAGCTTCCAATCTTAGAAATCAACTTAGATGCATAGCTCATTTATCATCTAGTTGTTCTCTGTATAAAGATAAGTTAGTTCAACAAATATCTCATATAAGTAATAACTTATCTAGGGAAACAGTGTTCTATTTTAGCTGGTTCCCCCAACTGTATTGAACACTTTCAAAGACCTGTTTCCCTTAGCTGTTTGTCATCATTCAAAACTATCAATCAGAACCTAAGGGACTCAACAAATTCCCCCTTTTTGATGATGACAAACACTTGAAGTTTCTGCACCTGTGAACATACTCAAAAACAAATAGTCAAAAACTTCAAGAACTCAAAACTCATTGGAACAAGTCAGTTAAGCCAACTGGTTCCCTAAACAGAAACAGAAAATAAAATAAAGTAAGTAACAAACTCAAACACAACTTAATCTAAACTAGTAAAGACTCTAGGCTTCACCTTCAACTATTTTCCCCCTTTTGGCATCATTAAAAAGATATGCAAAAGTAGCATCTTTATGCATAAAGTAACGTGCTAAACCATCCAATGGCATCAACCATTATACAAATAAAGTGCTGCAAAAGAAGGTCAGAATAGTCAAAGTGAAGTCATGCTACCAATAGAGATCATAGTTTAATACAGACCAACAAAAGTGAACGATAGAGCCCAAATCCATATCAAAACAAGTTCATGGATTGGGAGAAATAAAAACAGTCCAACAAAATCAGTTATTCAGAATATTATAATAAAGGTAGGCTAAATGAAAAAAGAGGACAGATTCAATCATCATCATCATTTTCATCATCTCCTTCCTCTTCTTCAGTGGCAGCCTCCTCAGCTGTTTCTTCCTGGTTCTCCTCCTCTTCACTGTCATCTTCCTGCTGGTCTACTTGCTGGTCCTCCTCAATTTGTTTCTTCTCATTTCCAGAACTGCCAGCAATCTATTTCTCTAACTTGATCATCCTCATAATAAATGAAGTGGATAGACCTTCAACCAAGTTCACTAACTTGCTGAGCTGATCCCCTACAGCATTTATCTTCTCTTCTTGACTCTCCAGCCTCTTAAGAATAACCTGCTGACCAGCTGGTTCCTCTTCCTTCTGTTTCTTCTTGGCAGGCTTAGGAGTCTCTACTGGTTCCTCCTCCCTAAACTTCAACACCCCAGCACTTATGATCAACCCTTTTTGTTTCAGAATACCTTTGGTAAACACCATTGCAGGAGCAGTTGATCCACTGAGAGAAACATTATTCTCTTTAAGAAGCTTAGTTATGTAGGAGCCATAAGGAAGAGAGTGGTGGGATGAATTATAGCAATTCATCATATGGTTTATCATTAGAGAAGGAAGATTTATCTTAATCCTTTTCATCAGCAAGTATATGAGCACCATTTCCATTATGCGCACAAAACCCCTACCTTGTGCTCGAGGGATAATCATCTTGTTGCACACAGAGTGAAGGACCAGCATCACTGGTTCCTTTAAGCTACCAGTTTTAAACGTTCCAGCTTTCTTTGGAACTTTTCCTCCAAACACAAAATCATGCACTTCATCTGGACTGACCCCTATAAGTGTGGGCCATCCATCTCCAGAATACTCATCAAAACCATCTCTGGGTATGTTCAACAACCCAGCCAAGCTTGCAACAGACACATTTACTTCAACATCATTCACAATTGAACTTAACGATCTATCCAACATTTGTTTCAAATTCACATAAAACTTTCTAACACCATCAATATTAGCATCACAAACATCAAACAAAGGCATCCAACCCTGATATTCTAACAGCTCTTTCACATCACTTAACGCAACCTCATCAAAATAACCAACTTCTGTTTTACACCCAGATACCACAACCCTAGAACCTAAATCAGTCATACCAACAGATGGAGATTCTACTGACATACCTCTTGTAGACTTCCGCGCTGTTCTCTTTCGTTTGGAACCAGCAGAGTCCATCGACTGTTCCTTTATTACTACTTCGCCAATCCTTTTCAGGGATGACCTGGTCACTCTGCTGCGAACCAAGGGTTCTGTAGTCCACTTTCTATGCCCAATGATCTGTAGATCATCTTCCTTACTACGAACTTCCTCCTCTTCCCTTTCTCTAACAGTGTTGAAGAGTTCTTCAGTGCTTTTAGGCTGGTCCCCCTGAGATGAGACAGGTTCCTTGATCTCCACTTCTCATAATCTTCATTCGTCTCTTCATTCATTTCTTCATTCAATTTGCCCCAAGCTATCACTTCACCTTCCTCTGTCGTTTGCTAGGGACTAGCAACGGTTTAGCTTGGGGGAAGTTAATGTGCTCATTTTAGAGCACGTTTATCACCTCGTTTTAGTGTCAAGTCTCGCAGTTTTGTATTGGTTTTATGCATATTGTGCTTGATTTTACCTTGATCTTGTTTTTGAGTTGTCTTAAGTTCATTTTAGGTACTTTTGATGATTTCAAGGTGAAATGCAATACATTTAAGCCTTTGACACACGTAGCTTGGGCAAGTGTTTGAAGTCACTCATGAAGATCCCACGGAGTTTAGAAAAGAGAGAAGTGAAAAAGAGGAAAGAATGGTCTCAGATTCGACCGAATCTGAGAGACATTCGACCGAATGTATTCAGATTTGACCGAAGCTGAGACTCATTCGGTCGAATGAGAGGCAGTCTTCAGAGATTTTGAGCCTGGCCACCGGAAAAGCCGAATGGAACTCATCGGGCGAATGAGCATCCATTCAGCCGAATCAACATCATCATTCGGGCGAATGCTTGACAGAGATCGATCCCTCGATGCCTCTGGAATAAGCAAATGGAAGACCATTTGGGCAAATGGAATTGTATTCGACCGAATGGGGCTTAAATTCGGGCGAATGACACTGTTTTCCTCCGGATCAACTACTTCTTTTTAGGCCCGGCTCCTATGCATTTTAGGGTTTTCGTAGGTTTTTCTTATTTTTTTATAAATACCCCCATCCTATGATGAGAGGTGGGGGAGCTAGGTTTTATACTTTTATGCATTTATAGATTTCTTTAGCCTCCAAATTCTTTTAGTTTTAGCTTTCAATTTTCAATTTTCTCAATACTTTGTCGTTCGAATTCTAATCGTGGATGATATATTGAAGCTTTTGTAAGTTTTAATCTATTCCTTTGCTCTTAATTAATAGCTTTACTTTATTGCATGTTTAGTTCTATGTTTATCGTTTATTAGCATAATTTCTGAATTGTTTTCATTCTCGCGATTTCATTCCATGTTTGTTTCTATTGCGTCTTTGAATATCTTTACGTCTTTAAGCATGAATATGTGTGAGTAATTCCTTTAGGGGTTTTGATTGGTGAAACCCTAGGAAAGCTATGATCTTTATTGCTTAAGGTTATAGAAATAATGATAATAAATAGTTTTGGAATCCGAAGCGAATCTTGTCCTGCCACTCCTTTGGAGATATAGGGCGATTATAGGTCGTTCGTTGTGATTTGTGGAATCACCAACTTTCTCTCGTATTCTTGGATGTCCATGCTAGTTATTATCATATTTTCTCTAATCTATCACGTTCGGTTTTGAAAGCTTCATTCCTAGGGTGAATCCAATGTTGTCCCCGTTTTTCTCTACTTGCTTTATTTCTCTCTACTTACTTTAACCAATAGTCCGGTCGTGTTAAAAGTTAGAGTCTTGATATACCTTGTCTCCATGGTTCGACCCCCTACTCCACTATACTCGTATAGTTTGTAGGTTAGAATAAATATAGTTTGCATAACCTGTCTTTTAGTTAACGACCTAAAATTCCGGTTATCAGAAACTTGGAAAAATGTGACGTCTATACTTTGCAAGTTATGTTTCTAGGCTTTATGGTCTCTTCTTAAGGTATACAAGAAGATAAAAGATAAGTGGAAGCGATTTGAAGTTGGCCTGTTCCTAACACTACCCAACAAGTTTCAAGTTCAGTGTGTTCATCCTAAATAAGCCTATTTAACTCATTGATGACATTAATGGTGTTCTATGGAAGCTTTTTGGATTCTTTGGTGGTTAAACAGTATCCAAAAATTCCCTAGAGTCAATCAATAAATTTACCTATTGTTCTGTCATAACTCTCGTAAAAATCAAGCATAAACATATTGACAAACATCCATAAAATTATTCATTTTAGTGGCGCATATTAGGTTGTAAATTCTTTACCGTTTTAACTTGTATTTTTCAATCTAAGTATCCAATAATGTAACATTGACTTTCCTAAAATAAGAACTTTCCAAATAGGGAAACTCTCTAGTTTAGGAAAGTGGTAGTAGGAACTTGCTCAATATGGAAGTAGGGATTAAATAAAACATTTTGAAAACAAAAAGGTTTGAACTTTTGGAGTAGGGCTTGAATCTGGGCTTGATCAAAGTTAAAGTTGTTCAAAGCTTGGTCAACAAGGGAGTCAAAGGTTCACCAGAGAAGTTTGTCCATGTTCCTACACTTCAAGATGGCATGAGAGATTGAAGAGTTTTGGTGATTCTTGATAACTTGAAGAGTATGGTAAGATAAGAAGACTCTTAAGAGTTTGACAAAACAGGGAAACTTGAAGTTATACATGCCCAACATGGATAAGAGTGCAAATTTATTCAACTTTTTGAAAGATAAGGTAGATAGAGTTTTAATTGATTAGAAAGTCTTATCTTTTGAGTATTTTAAAGTATTAGGTAATTATAATAAAATAATCATGGAAATTTTGGATTTTCATGCATTTTTACCTTGAGAAATTGATTCTTTTATGTTTCTAAGTATGCTTATCTTTGGGATTTTCATCGTCTTTCCTAGGGATTTACAATTATTAGAGTCATTATAGTATATACTACTTGTTATTCATGTAATTAAGTTGTTGTGCATGTCTTTAGCTAGAGTTTTAGTAATTTTAAACTTCTTGTAAACCCTAGGGAGCTCTTACTATATAAAGGAGTCAAATGGCATTGAATGAAATAAGATTTTTATGAATTAAACCCTTTGTCAATTGTGGTTTTTTGAATTTTCTAAGGATTTAGATTAAAGTTTAGGGTGTTTATCCTTTGCTAGCCTATTTCACTCATTGATGAAATTGGTGGTGTTTTGAGGAAGCTTTTTGGATTCTTTGGTGATGAATCTATATCCCAAAAATCCCAAAAGTCAATCAACGAATTATCCTTTTGTTCTTTCATAACTCACGTCAAAATCAATCCTAAACATATTCACAAAAATTTATAAACTTATTCATTTTTGTGGTGCACATTATTCATGGATTCTTTGGTGGTAATACACTTTAAGTTGGGTATGATATGTGATGTGCTCGTTTTAGACTCGTTTACAACCCCATGTTAGTGTCGAGTCTCGCGGTTTTAGATTCATTTTATGAACATTACATTCAATTTTACCTTGATCTTGTCCTCGAGCTGTTTTAAGGTCATTTCAGGTACTTTCGATGATTTCAAGGTAAAATGCGACATGTTGGAGGCTTTGACACTCCATTAAAGATTAGTATGAATATCATAGCTTGGGCATGCAATCCAAGTCACTCTCAAAGATCCCACAAACTCTAGAAGCCATTAGACACATCAAAGAAGCAGTTTAGTAAGGTTTAGGTTTAGATTCGACCGAATCTGACATCCATTCGGTCGAATAGAAGACAAGAACTCAAGCATATGACTCAAGCTCTCGGGAATAGCCAAATAAACTCCCATTTGGCCAAATCAAGGCCCATTCGGCCGAATGGGTTCTCTCCTTCGGTCAAATGGTGGACAGGTTGAGAAAACTCGAAGTCTCTATAATGGGCGAATGACACAACCATTCGGTCGAAAGGCCCCTCATTTGGTCGAATCCTCCCTTTATTCGGCCGAATGGCTCCCTTTTCCGCAGATTTCGGTTCTTTCTTAAGTCGGCCTTCGAGGGTTTTTCTAAGGTTTTACCCCCTTATGTCCCTAGGGTATTAATACCCCCTTGCTCTATAAAAAACCCTAATGCCTACTTTGAGAGCTTTTGTTCCTCAACTTAGAACATCACTTTCATTGCTTTTGATTTCATTCATGCTTTAGTTTAGATATAAGGCTTTGTTGCACTTCCTTTCAAGCATTGTATTTCGAATTCAAATTCTCTTTCATTAATGCACTTTCATTTACGTAAGGTATCGATTCTTTACTGTTCTATTTCGTTTAATGCTCTCATGTATTGTTTTTGTTGATTTCTCTTTTGATTACCCTTGCTCCATTTACAGTTTTGATAGAGTAATCGGTTTTGTTATCGTTCTACATTTTCCCCTTTTTGTTCTCTTGTTCATATATACTCAAATTGTTTATGCTTTCAATTATGTTCTTGTTTATTGTTTATGCCCTAGTTTTTATTAATATGAGTGAGTAGTGTTCTTAGGGGTTTGATTGGTGAAACCCTAGTTTGGCTTGTTATTTATGCGTAGAGTTAGGGTTTGAGATTGTTGATGATTGATGGATTGACATTCGATACGAATCTTGTCTTGCCACTCCTTAGGAGACATAGGGCGATTATAGGTTGTGTATGTGGTTTATAGGGTCACAAACTTCCTCTTGTCATCTTAAATGTCTTGATTGATTTTTTATCAATTTCCCCTAACTTAGCGTATTTGTTAGTTCGATTGTCCTTCCTAGGATGGAAGTAATCTATCCCCGTTTTTCCTTTATTGCATATTATCGTTTTTATTCTTGCTTCACTTTTCAGTCATTAGTATAGTTCAATCAATTCACACTTCAAATAAACTCTTAACATCATGTCTAGAAACTAGCATCCCTTGTCCTTGTTGTTCGACCCCCGACTTACCATTACACTAGTTGTAGTAGTATTAAGGAGATTATAAGTATTGTTTGCATAACTAGCCTTTTAGTAAAACGACGCTAAAAGCCGGTTATCAATATGAAGACTCTTGAGAGTTTAATGGAGCATGGAAACTTGAACATATTCATGCCCAATATGAATAAGAGTGCAAATTGATTCAAATTTTTCAAAGATAAGGCAAATAGAGTGTGTTAGTTGGTTAGCAAGTCTTATTTTTTAGTCTTTTCAAGTATTAGGTAATGAGAATACGCCAATCATGGAAATTATGGAATATCATGGATTTATACCTTAAGAAGTTGATTCTTTTATGTTTCTAAATAAGCTTATCTTAGGGATAGTTAGCCAAACTAATATCTTATTGCCTTTCCTAGGGATTCACAAATATTAGAGTCATTGTAGCTTATACTACTTGTTATTCAAATAATTTGGTTGATATGCATGTGTTTAGCTAGAGTTTTAGTGTTTTATAACTTCTTGTAAACATAAAGAGGTCCTATTATATAAATGAGTCAAATGGTATTGAATAAAATTAAATTTTAGTGAGTTAAACCCTATGTCATTTGTGACTTTTCTTAATTTTCTAAGATTTTGGATTAAAGTTTAGTGTGTTCATCCTTTAATAGCCTATTTTACTCATTGATGAAATTGGTGGTGTTCTCAGGATGCTTTTCAAATTCTTAGATGGTGAATCTGTATCCACACAATCCCTAGAGTCAATCATAAAATTATCCCTTCATTTTTCATAACTCTCATAAAAATCAAGCCTAAACATATTCACAAACATCCAAAAACTGATTCGTTTTATGGCGCATATTAGTTGGCGAGTCCTTGATCATTTTAACTTGTATTTTTTTATCTGAGTATCTAAGAATACAACATTGACTTTCTTAAAATGGAAACTTTCCTAATTGAAAAACTTTCTAGTTTGGGGAAGTGGTAGTAGGAACTTGCATAATATGGAAGTAGGGATTAAATAAACCATTTTGATCCCATAAAGGTTTGAACTTAAGGAGTAGGGCTTGGTCAAAGTTGCTTTAATGTTTGTCAAATCTACGTCAACCTAAGAGTCAAAGGTTGACCAAAGAAATTTGTCCATGTGCATATACTTTAAGATGGCGTGAGACATTGAATAGATATGGTGATTCTTGATAACTTGATGAATTCGGTATGATAAGATGACTTAGAGAGTTTGATGGAGAATGGAAGCTTGTAGATATACTTGTCGAACATGGGTAAGAGTGCAAATGATTCAACTTTTACAAAGATAAGGCAAATAGAGTTTTAGTTGATTAGCAAGTCTTATCTTTTGTGTCTTTTCAAGTATTAGGTAATTACAATACGCCAATCATGGGAATTTTGGAATATTATGCATTTGTACCTTAAGAAGTTTATTCTTTTATGTTTCTAAATAAGCTTATCTTATGGATAGTTAGCCAAAGTAATATTTTATCATTTTTCCTAGGGATTCACAAGTATTAGAGTCATTGTAGCTTATATTACTTGTTATTCATGTAATTAGGTTGATATGCATGTGTTTAGCTAGAGTTTTAGAGTTTTATAACTTCTTGTAAACCTAGAGAGGTCCTATTATATAAAGGAGTCAAATGGTATTGAATAAAATCAAATTTTAATGAGTTAAAACCTATGTCATTCGTGACTTTTCTTAATTTTCTAAGCTTTTGGATTAAAGTTTAGTGTGTTCATCCTTTGCTAGCCTATTTCACTCGTTGATGAAATTGACAGTGTTCTTAGGAAGCTTTTTGGATTATTTGGTGGTGAATCTGTATCTAAACAATCCCTAGAGTCAACCAACAAATTATCCATTTGATCTTTGATAACTCACGTAAAAATCAAGCCTAGACATATTTACAAACATCTATAAATATATTCGTTTTTTGTTGTGCATATCATTTGGCGAGTTCTTAATCGTACTTGTATTTTTTTATATGAGTATCTTAAAATACAACATCTGGTACTAGAGCTAAAAGATTATTAGTATATTAAATTCACTCATATCTATGGGTTCTTCATGTAGTCATCATCACCAAAGTAAAAACGATGATTTCATGTCTTAGGGTGAGAGTAATATATGTTTGGAGGGAGAGGTTGAGTTGTTGTGGGAGCAACTTAGAGACCTTTAAGAAAGTCACATTCAACAAAAATGGGATAGTCCACCATCACACCATTAAGAGGAGGAGATTAGATCTGATGAATTTGTAGAATGGTTAAGAGTACCTTAAGATGTTGATTCTTTTATGTTTCTAGTTAAGCTTATCTTAGAGAAAGTTAGCCAAAGTCGAATGCTATCTTCTTTCCTAGAGATTCACATTTATTAGAGTCATTATTGCTTAGATATCTTGTTATTCATGTAATTAGATTGTTATGCACGTGTTTAGCTAAAGTTTTAGTGTTTTTAAACTTCTTGTAAACCATAGGGAGCTCTTACTATATAAAGGAGTCAAATGGCATTTAATGAAATCAAATTTTGATACATTAAAGCCTTTTTCTTTTGTGACTTTTCTGAATTCTCTAAGCTTTTGGAATAAAGTTTAGTGTGTTCATCCTTTTATAGCCTATTTCACTCATTGATGAAATTGGTGGTATTTTTGAGAAAGCTTTTTGAATTCTTTGGTGGTGAATCTGTATCGAAATAATCCCTATAGTCAATCAAAAAATTATCCTTTTGTTCTTTCAAAACTCAAGTAAAAATCAAGCCTAAATACATTCATAAAATTCCATAAATTCATTGTTTTTTGTGTTGCATATGATTTGGTGAATTCTTAATTGTTTTAACTAGTAGTTTTCTATTTGAGTATCCAAAATACAATGACTTCCTTGGACATTACATCTTGTGAGAAAGATCTTCTCCCTTTGGCTATCCTCTAAAGGTGTAGACTTGGATTGCAATACCCTTCTCAATACCAAGCTAGATCCCTTAGTCTCTGTCATTACCTCGCCAACATCCTCTTCTTGAGCTTTAAAAGATACATGACCTTTATCTTCTTCAAGATCATGCTCCTCTTCTACAAAGGTCCCATCTTCCTCCCTAGATCGAGCAGTAGCTACTCTAGGCTGAGTATAATCCATTTGGATGCAGCCTTGTCCCTTGCATTTGAAGCAAGTTTGTTGATCTCCCATAGGAGGTCTCAAACTTCCCTCCTTTCCCTTCTCAAAAGGTTATGCTTTTATGGCTTTGTCAAAGCTCGATGTAAAGGTAGTCACTGCATGCACACTCCTAGTTTTTAAAAGATCTAAAGATCCCTCTAGGATTATGCGATTGTCTTTGAACCCTTGTTATTAATGTTCACACCCCATCAAAGCTCCAATATGGTTGTAATTCCACCTTCTCTATGATTAGGAAATTTAACCTAGCCACAAAATAAGCCATCTTGTGGTCTTTTTTCTCCTCTAGCCCATACACCATGGTTAGATTTTTTAATTCCGCCAAGTATTCCTCCATATACTTCCTTTCTTGCTTTAAAGTATACATTTTTATAAAATTGTTTTCTACGAAGTCTTGAGGAACAAACCTTCAATCCACAAACTTGCATAAGAAATGAGTTTTAGTTCAGCAATCTTAAAGGATCTATGGTCATCATAGTCCTTGTATGTCAAATTTTTTTCAACTTCTCCTACACCCTCCATATGAGTCCTCACGATCAATTAAAAAGGATTGGTCCCTCTTACTAGGCCTCCTTGAGCCCCTAACACTAGATTCACAATCATTTTCATTAAAGTTAGTGTTATATATCAGGAGGCTATACTATTGAAGATTACAAAAGACCCCTTTAACCATCAAGAAGGTGGTTTAATGCGTTGCAAATATGGTGGAAAATCAGCAGGAAAAACATTCTTATTCTAGTATGATACTTTGAGGCTTTTACTTGGCTTGAATTTTCCTAAGATGAAAACTTTCAATTTTGGGAAGGTCTTTACTTTGGGAAACTTTCCAATTTGGGAAGTGGTAGTTTGGGAAAGTAGGATTCTCCTTAAAATAGAAGTAGGGAGTAAAAAAATGTTTTAAACCCATAAAAGTTTAAACTTTAAGAGTAGGGCTTGAATCCAGGATTGGTCAAAGTTGTTCTCAAGTTGGTCAAAGCTTGGTCAATTTGAGAGTCAAAGGTTGACCAAAGAGGTTGGTCAATGGTCTTAGAACCTAAGTGATTCATAGGGTTGAAACATTGAAGAGTTGGATGACTCTTAAAGACTTGAAGAGTTTCGAGTGATAAGAAGACTTAAGTAGTTAGATGTGAGGTTAAGACTTAAGAGTTGGATGGAGGATATAGACTTAGAAGATAATGCATGAAATATGAGGATAAGAGAACAGTGATAGTTCAACTTCTTCAAGGATAAAGCATTAGAGTCTATCTTATTAGTTAAATCATATTTTTATATTACTTAGAATCTTAGAGTCTTTTTAGTTGTATGTAATTTTAATTAAGCTTATCTTAGGGAATTTTGTTTTCTAATTACTTCTAGTTAACATTATCTTATAAAATTTCGTATATAATGAAACCCTAGCAAATAACTTAGGACTCTAAGATAGTATTTCGATTATTTATGCTTCTTGTAAACCTATGGCCATCCAACTATATAAAGGGGGTCATTTGCATTGAATAAAATCATATTTTGATGTTTAAACCTAGTTGTCTTTGTGGAGTTTTGAATTCTTCAAGTTTGTGGAGGATTAAAACTTGGTTTATTTGTTCCTATGTGATGTGAATTCATGTAGGAAATTCTTTCAAGCTAGTTGAATCCTATTCCCTCTAGGATTCATTATATCTTTACTAATCCTACTTGGATTAGGATTTGTTTCTTTCATTTTTGGGAAGGAGTCTTATCTATCGTATTCTATGTGAAAGCCATGGAAAAAAGCATTGAGGGAGTTTTCTTGAGTAAAAGATTTAATCTTTAACAGTTTCTTGATGATTAAAAATTTTGACCAAGGAGGAAAAATTTTATGACAAGGGGATGTGCTCAATACATTAGACGGTGCTTATTACATCTTGTCGGTGCTTTATTACAACTTCAGTGATATGGCAAGTGACATGGCATGGGCATGGATGTGGCTACCCACATATGATTGGATACTTAGCGTTTTACTTTAAGTAAAATAGGTTAAATGTAGTTAATTTGTAATTTTATCTTTTTAGGTTGGTTAGAAATCTAATTAAGATAAGATAATGTTAGAGTTTTGGTAGGATTATGTAATAAATAGGTGGCATTATCCTATTGGTTATTAGGTGGTTATAAGAAATACTTTAATAAGTAGGTGTCCTAGTCTTAATGTGATTGAAACTCTCAAGATATGGGTATAAATAGATGTACACCCAAGCATAGAAAAATCAGATTTTATACTTGATTATTCGTTTTATGTTATAAACTTCGAATAGTTTACTATTCCTTATGCGTAGCAAAGATTGTGAGCTTCTGTTTCTTTAAATTCATGTGAGGAAGTAAGAAGAATTGAGGGTTTTTCTTTTATCAATTCTCTATACGTTCGCCCTAGATTGTGATCCTTTCGTACATTGCTTTAGAAGGTTTCAAATCTAGTTCTATCCCTTCATAGGAATTAAGGTTCTTATACCTAGATTCACATCAACTATGCTGACCTAGTTAATCATACAAACCCAAACACAAAAACACTATAGCCTATTCTAAACCCGCTTAAAATACATGAACCTACCCTACTAAAACGCGTCCCAACATTCCTAACCCACTAAAACAAAACTTTACTACACAAAATAATCAAATTCAACCTCAATGCAATTCCAAGGGATGTTTTAGATGTCAAGGTCTAGGGAATATTGCATCTAATTTCCCTAACAAAAATATTGTGTCACTAGCTGAATACTCCATACATAACATTCCATATTTTGAATAAGAAGAAGAAGTTGACAAAGGAGAGTGTTTAGTAGTTGAGAAAGGGCTCTAAAGAGAAGATCAATGACAAAGATAGGCTATCTTCTTCACGAAATGCAATGTTAAAGGAAAGGTTTGCTCTTTGATCAGTGATGAAGGAAGTGGTATTAATGTTGCATCTCAAACATTAGTAGAGAATCTTAACCTACCTACATCACTGCATCCACATTCCTATGTGATCTAATGGTCAATCATGGCAAAAAAAATCAATGTAAGTTCTTGTGTCTTACTCTATTTCAGTATTGGTAGATATAAGGAAGAATTGTTAATGTGAATCTAAGTATAAGAACCTTAATTCACACGAAGGGATAAAACTAGATTTGAAACCTTTTAAAGCAATGCACTAAAGGCTAATAATTTAGGGAAAAAGTTTAGAGAATTGATTAAAGAAACACCCTCCATTCTTCTTACTTCCTCACGTGAACTTAACAAAACACCAGCTCACAATCTTTGCTATGCATAAAGAATAATAAACTCTTCGAAGTTTATTGAATAATCAATTACAAAGTCTGATTTTTCCAAGCTTGGGTGCACATCTATTTATACCCATAGTATAAGAGTTTAAATCACATTGAAACTAGAAATTCTATTTCTAAAAGAACTCTTAATAACCACCTAATTACCAATAGGATAATTCCATCTATTTATTACATAATCCTACCAAGATTATAACACTATCTTATATTAATTAGAATTATATCCTACCTAAAAAGATAAAATGACAAATTAACTACTCTAAACCTATTTTATTAAATGTAAAAAACTAAATACCAAATCATATGTGTGTAGCCACGTCCATGCCTATGCTACGTCAGTTACCACATCACTAAAGTTGTAATAAAGCACCAATAAGATGTATAAGCACTGTCCAATGTAATAAGCACCTCCCCTTATCTTAAAATTTTTCCTCCTATGTCAAAATGTTCAATCTTCAAGAAACTCTTCAAGATTAAATCTTTCAATCAAGAAAACTTCCCCACTACTCTTTTCCATGGTTTCCATTTTTTATAGAACCATAAAACATAAAAAAAGGAAAGTTTAAAAAACACTTATGCCTAAAAAGAGAAAATTTGTATCAAATAAAATGGGAGAAAACTCATAGGCAAAAGCAACTTATTCCCCATGTCAACGAATCTTCCATAGTTATGTATGCTAAGTATAGTTGTACGTGACCATACACACATAAATACTCCCTTTAATCAAATCATCAACGTCATTGCCTTGAATCATATAATTTTCCTCTTATTCAAAAGAGTTTTTCTTAAACTTTGTTTTTCAATGCATAGTTGGTTGGACAATAATTCCATGTCACTATTCCTCTTTTGATTAAAGATTCTCTCTCGTATTTTTCCATGGCCTTAATTAGTAATTTGATTAGCATCCACCAAATTACTTATTTTGACTTCATCTTCTAACTTGTTTTTTCTTGTCAGAAATACTGCCCTTTTGTTGCCCTTATTTGTTCTAAGCTTAGAAATCATTAATGGTTTCAAAGAAAATGATTTATATTTTGGGTGCCTCTTCACCACATAGACATTTCCTTTGAAATGTTCTTCATTGCAAACATCCTTTGCAACCTAGGTGTGATCGGGAAATAAAATAGCGCATTCTTTGGAACCAAGCTGCCTTTAAAAGTTCTTTTGTATCAATCACTGCCACACACTCTACATGTAGGAAGCTCAGCATCCCATATCCAAAACAACATAAATCCCTTGGGGCATGCATGAATATTTTCATGCAGAAGCTCCAACCCCTTAACAACCTTCTTAACATCGTAGAATGTCTCACCCAAACGGCTATTGCTAGGGATCGCTTCTGTCAACAATGAAACGAACCCAACAACACATCTGTGCGGCAAATTGTACTCACACTTTAAGCTAGTAATTCTTGCCGCCACCTCCAAAATCGACATCAAACTCCCTTCATACAATGGATGTTCAAATTCCTTCAACAAATCACGAAAGCACTTTGCTTTAGCGTTAGGCTCCTCCTCTACAGCTTTAGTACTCGATCGATCATAATTATGACCAACAACATCGATAACCATATCATGATATTCATTTGATTGTCCTTCTATTGGGGATTCATGTAACCCTTCCCCTTAACACAACCACTCCCAATAACAAGGAGTGAATCCCTTGTTGTACAAATGAATTCTTACTGTGTACGGATCCTGAAAACGTCTATTATTGCATTTAACACAAGGACACCTATATTCATTCTTTGCAGTCTCACGATGATCTTTGCAAAATTGTATCAATTTCTCTACCACTTTCAAGAACTCAGGCTTAATAGAACGCCCATCCAATCTATCATACATCCAGCTCCGCTCTCTTCGTTTCATGGTTCTAACTTCAACGGGTATATATCTAAGCATATGATTATGAAAATTATTCATTTCAAACATTTTTAGAAGATTGAAATACTAAACTAACATATATACATTATACTAAACTAAACTAACATACATACATTATACTAAACTAAGCTAACATATATTATACTAAACTAAACTAAACTAAACTAAACTAAACTAAACTAAAGTAACATACATTATACTAAACTAAATAAAACTAAACTAACATACATACATTATACCAAACTAATCTAACATATATTATACAAAACTAAACTAAACTAAACTAAACTAACATATATACATACATTATACCAAACTAAACTAACATACATTATAATAAACTAAACTAAACTAACGTACATTATACTAAACTAAAC
The DNA here is from genome assembly GCA_026401315.1 of Dysphania ambrosioides. Taxonomy (NCBI): domain Eukaryota; kingdom Viridiplantae; phylum Streptophyta; class Magnoliopsida; order Caryophyllales; family Amaranthaceae; genus Dysphania; species Dysphania ambrosioides. The sequence goes on along the minus strand of CM048671.1, from coordinate 13,073,204 downwards.
TAAAGTACATTATACTAAACTAATAACATACATTATACTAATATAAACTAAACTAAACTAAACTAACATACATTATACTAAACTAATATACATTATACTAAACTAACATATACATTATACTAAATTAAAATAAACTAAACTAAACTAAACTAACATATACATTATACTAATAAACTAAACTAATTAAACTAACATAAAAACATAATCAACATATCAATAATCAACCTATATCATATTAAAAATTAAACTAATAAATTAACACAAACATTACATTAACATTAACATTACATATTAAAAATTAAACTAATAAATTAACATAAACATACACATTAACATTAACAAAACTAACCAGATTATTCACGTCGGGTTTTGTGGTTGTGGGATTTCCGGTTTTTCGGTCGGGGGTGGGATGACAGTGGCCGGTGGAGTGGTGGGTTGAGGGTGGTGAGGAAGCGGGGAGGAGCAAGCATGGTGGGGTGAAGAAGACAAAATGACGAAGGCAATGTAGTTCAAAATTTAGATCCGAAAACCTTCAGACGGAATTTTCTGTCAAAAATCCATTGGAAAATGGTATCCAAGGTCAAACCATTTTCTGACAGAGTTTTCCGTCGAAAATCCATTGAAATTTGTTGTCTTCGACGGTTTCAAATCGTCGGAAATTCCGCCATTTTCCGCAGACCCTTTTCCCTCGAAAAATATGCCTTTTCCGATGGACGTATTTTCCGTTGGAAATTTACTTGGTTATTATAGGGTCAGTGAGCTACTACCCTAATGGCATGGATTGTGGGTTGACCTAATGTGCCAATGAGGAAGTCACAGTTGGGGTAAGTTGACTTGGAGACATGGCCTGCTATGCCATGGGGAGCTATTATCGAGGTGGCACCGCTAAGAGATGTGGCTTATTGTTCCAATAAGGAGTCGCTACCAGGGTGTCACGGCTAAGAGACATGGCTTGATGTATAAAAGACGTGTCTGGTATGCAAATAAGGAATCGTAAGCATGGTGAAAAGGCTGAGATACATGGCTTGCTATGGCAGATGGGAGCTGCGCTAGTGGCTCAAAATTAAAAAGGGACTTGGTCTAATGCTCCTTACGCCTATGCAATTTACTCTAGAGGCCTTATCACTTTGAGAGGGTGATACCTTGCTCCACTAGGGAGTTTGTATTTTTATTGATCCCTTAATGTATGGTAATTAATAGTTTTGGACGATTTAGCTTAGTTTCTAGTTTATTTAGCTATTTAAGTCGTCACTTTGAAGGGTAAACTACCATTGGCCTTGGATAAGAACTGACAAACTCCATTAGATGAATTTTTTTAGATTGCGTTTTGGCTAGGGAGGTCCCACTCGAGGCTTTTTGAATGATTTTTAGGGTGTTTCCCGCTTTCATACTTGTTGAGGATGTTTATCCGCTAGGGATGTTAGTATTTTGGGATTGTTATCTTTTAGGGAAGAATCTTGCTTGTGAGACCACTTTGTGGGGTGAAGGATTTTAACTAGTTTTGCTGGGGATCAAAACTCTTAGTTGCTTCATTATAAGCTTGGCTAAGTCCACGTTTGCATTGGTTTACTTCGCTTATTTTAGGGATGCTTCCTAAGTCTTAGTCCAATATTCGTATTTCAGGGACACCTTCTAGGTCTTGGGCTAATACACATATTTTAGGGACTCCTCCCAAGCCAATGAGCCTATTTGCATAATATAGGAACATCTCCTTAGAAAATAGCGCAAGCTTGACCCACCACACATATTATAAGGATGCCACCTGAGACAATGCATATTTTAGGGACGTCTCTCAAGTTAAAGAGACTCCCTGTGTATTATGGGATTCTCTCCCAAGCTAGGAGCCAATATGTGTGTTCTAGGAACGCCTCCCTAGTCAAGAGCCAACTTATGTATTATATGGATACCTCCTGATCCTTCGCGTATTCTAGGGACGCCTCTTGAGATAATGTGTATTTTAGGGACCCCTCTTGAGTTAAAGAGAATGCCTACATAATATGGGGTTGCCTCCTAGGCCATGAGCCAATATGCATATTCTTAGGACGCCTCTAGAGTCATAAGCTAACTTGTGTGTAGTGAGGATGCCTCCCAAGCCTTTGCGTTTTCTAGGGACGCCTTGTAAATCAATGCGTATTCTACAGATGCCTCTGGAATCGATGTGTATTTTCTCAAACCATTGAGAGTGTCAAGGCATTTAAAGGACGCCTCTCGAGCCAACACATTTTTTAGAATACCTCACGATCCATTGAGAGTGTTAGTGTATAACAAGATCATCTCCTAGGACTTTGAGATAGCGTTACAGGGTCTTTGAAATGCTTATAAGTCATTAGAATGCAGCATTATCACATAGGGTTTACCCGACTTTTAAGGTTTTGGAAACTGAGCATTTGGAATGCTTTTTGGGTGATATTGGTACTTTGGTCTTTTTAACTTGTGCCGAAAATTATGTTATTTGGTCGCGCAAGATTTTGGGAGTGAAATATTGATCTTTCTTAACTTAATATAGGAATAAAAGTGACATGGGGTGGTCCCAAGTCTGCGCTAGAGGAGTCATGCAGGGCCTATAAGCTGGGGTTGAGCGCTCATCCCTAGAGGGCTAGGCGCTTGGTGTCGAGAGAGCACTTAACAGGTGACCTTGCCCAATTAATTTCGGCAATTTCTTTCTCTCAAAAACAGCTCTAGGTTTCTTCTTCCCCATTTTTAATTCCAAGATTTTGATCTACAAGGTTCTTAGCATTATCCATTTAGAAAATTCAAGTAAGTTACTAAAATTTACCATGGTTTTGAGCATGACTTTCGAATTTGGCATAAACCATAAAATGATTTTGGGGTATTTTATTTTGTGGTGGTTTGTTGCAATTATTGGTTGTAATTGCTTGATATATGTATGTATATGATGTGTAGGTTAGTTTTTACATAAAATGTGACAACATTTGAGAGGTTTTGAGCAAATTTTCGGTGGTATTAGGTAGTAAGGACGAAAATTTATGGCTTGATTTTATGACTTGGCTATGCTTAATTATGCTCAAGGATGATGACTTATATTTGGGAGTCATGAATTCCCATTTTGATTGAATTCGATGAAATATATCGATTTTTAAGCCCTTGATTTGTTCATTCTAGTAGGGTAGCAATGGCTTGAGGTTTTTTGGTGCTAAATTAGGTGTTTTATTGTGCTAGGTTATGGATTTAGTCTTTAATGTAGTGTTTAAAAACCGTTGAGTTTAAGTGTTTGCAAGAAAGCCAGATTTTTTAGCTATTTAGGGAAATGTAGGCTTTGGAGTGTTCCTATAAGGTTGGATTGATTTTAGGCTACATCAGAAGGGTCATAGCCATGGTTGGACTCGAAATCTAAAAATTTCAGCCATCTAATGAAAATCTATGAATTTCCACTATTGTGTTGTGTGTACATTTGAGAATATCTACTACTTGTTTTTGTATTTGAATGAACCCCCTGTGTTGTTGAGACTTGTTGTGATGGAATTTTTGAATTCTAGATACTATTGATTTTAAGTGAAGTATTAGAATTCCAAGGTGTATGGAATATGAAAATTTCATAGTATTTTATGTTTTAAGGGAGTCTATAAACTCCTGCGACCATAGTATTTTGGTGGAATCCGAGAATTCTTAGAGTGTTGTATTTTGATGGAGTCTTTAAACTCTTATGGCTATAATAGTTTTGCTATTCTTAGAGTGTTTTTGTATTGTTTTGTATTTTGTTGTGATGTTTTCAAGCATAAATCCTTTGTGATTGCATTAATTTTTGTTATTTTTGTCAGGATGACACCACTATCTAGAACACAAAGGGACGCTGATCTACGAAAGGTTGTAGTGTCTTTAAGTAGAATGTCACAAGAAGGAGACAACAACACTTTTGAGATGATAGAGGAAGTGGCAAAGAAGAAACTAGAGGACAACGATCACTCCAATGAGAAGTGTTTTGTGGTCGCCGATATTTTAGCTCACCCTCTTTCTCTGCTTTGCGTTGGCCTGGTTCCACTTCAAATGGCAGTGCTTGTGATTACACCTCTCACTAAGGGACAAATAAACAAGGCGACCAACTTTATTAGCAAAAATCTCGCAATGAATGCATATGACAGGTTTTGAGCAACTCATCCTTTCATGTAGTATAGTCTCGATTAGGGCATTGCTTTGAAAATTTTACAGATAGGATTGGAGCTTGCCAGGTAAATTAGACACATCTTGACCTATTCCCATATTTAGTGCTTGACTTTAGGTTTATTTGACTTCTGAGAGATATTATTTGTATTGCTTCCTAGAACATAATAATATAAGAATATGCCATGACACTATATGATATGAATTAATATCTTATGTAATACTAGACCCCTATTTATGCACTTGTGTATGTGTGCTTTTCTTAGCAGTGCGAATGATGCATAGGTCAATTGTGTGACTGCTAGATATGATACATGCAAAGCATGGCTTCCTAGATGTAATGTAGTTTGTAAATATGCAAGGACAAGTTTTGCCAAACTATGCCTATTTTTTAGCCACGGAGGGTATCGACTCTCTCTTGACAAAAAGAGTTTTGTTTATTAGATTAGGTTTCAATTTTAGATGTGCGTCAAGGATGGCATGTCATAAAATTTGAGTTAGGCCAATGACTCAAGCCACAAGTGACAATTGGTTTGATTTATGAATTCCAACTAATGAATTCCAACTCAAGCCTCAACCAAACCCGCCTCCAACTAATGAATTCCTTTCCACCCAAGTGAACTCCCTTGCGCAGCAAAATTAAACCCTCTTGAAAATCAATAAAACTTTGATAAACCAAATGCAACAACTTCAAGCGCAGCAGAAGTTGTTTAAATCACAGCTTGCGGAGATGGCTAGTCTGCCCCCACCATTGCTACTTCCTCCTCATTCTCAACAAAACCCATCCACCCAACCTCTTCCTCAAAACTCTCCTAACTCTAACCCTAAGCATCACACCTATAAGGAAACTTGAGCGTCAACATACTCCGCCTCTACCTTTTCCTTACAAGAAGGTAGAGAAGTAACTACCAGAAAAGTTTCTTAAATTCCTAGAGCATATGAGGTACCTTGAAATGAACATACCATTTTTAGAGGTCATGGAGCAAATGCCCCAATATGCTCAATATCTGAAAACCCTCTTAAGGAATAAGAGAAAGCTTTAGGGCGAGGTTATTAATTTACCAGAGTAGGTAAGTGCCATCATTTAGGGCACATGGGCAAAGAAAGAAAAGGCTAGAGGACCCTTTGTGCTCCCAGTCACCCTTGGAAAACTCAATTCTATGGGAGCACTTGCTGACCTTGGGGCCTCCAATAGTCTAATGCCAATGTCCATCGCAAAACAGCTAACCTGTGAGCTTAAGCCTTCGAAGAAAACAATCCAGCTAGCCGACCGTAATATAAAAGTGCCATGTGGGGAATTTGAGGACCTTTCGATCCAAGTAGGGAACATAGTGGTACCATGTGACTTCATGGTGCTTGATATGACCGAGGATCCTTATACTCCCCTTATCTTAGGGAAGGAGGCTTTGACGACTTTGGGTGCCCTGATTGACTGTGAATCAGAAACTATAACCATTAGGGTAGCCCAAGAGAACATTGTGTTTGCCTTTTCTAAGTCTTTAAATGAACCCATGGTCGAGTGGATTTGTTCCTTTGGGGTGGTTGAGAATGACGCTGTGTAAGAGGTTGAGAGGTGTAATGCTTTAGCTGCCCCAATTATAGTTGAGGTGTCGGGTGAGGAAGATGAGCAAGAGCGTCTTATTTTTGGGGATGCGAAGGGAATTGCTTCGCAAATGAAGATGTATTCCAAATCTGACGGTACTGATGAGCCAGCCCGTAAACGGAAAAGGGCAAGAAAAAGAAAAAAATCTAAAAAGAGACCAATGGCTCCACCATGGCTTGGGGGAGCCCCGCATTATAACCCACCTCCAGATGACCCTGGTTCTCCATTGCTTACTTCCGCCACTGTGGCTCGGTGGATAGTTTTGATTTCCCACACTAGAGGTGATGGCGATGCTAGGAGTGAATCCACTCCTACGGCAGGTACGATTTCATTGTTTTCTTTTTCTGTATAAACCTGTGCCTAAATGTGTCGAACTTATCGATGTTAAACAAAAGTACTTATGGGAGATAACTCGGTGTTTGTTTTTTTTGTTTATTTGTATAGCAATAGCTTCCATAATCCTGATCTTTCTCCCGTTTGTTTCTCCTCTCCCTAGTTCATTTGCTAGGGACTAGCACAGGTTTGGCTTGGCGGAAGTTGATGTGCTCATTTTAGAGCACCTTTACAACCCACTTTTAGTGTCGAGTCTCATGCTCTTATAATGGTTTTATGCACATTACATTCAATTTTACCTTAATCTTGTCCTCGAGCTGTTTTTAGGTCATTTTAGGTGATTTCGATGATTCCGAGGTAAAATGAGACGTGTTCGAGGCTTTGACACTTTTATCAAGAGTTTAGATGTGCGTATCATAGCTTGGGCATGCGTTCCAAATCATTCTCCAAGATCCCATAGACTATAGAAGCATTAGATACTTCTACGGAGCTATTCAACAAGGTTGAGGTTCAGATTCGACCGAGTCTGACATCCATTCGGTCAAATGGAAGACAGGGATTCAAGCACATAACTCAAGCTCTCGGGAAGAGCCGAATGAAGACTTATTCGGCCGAATCTAGACCCATTCGGCCGAATGGTTGCACTCATTCGGCCGAATGGTGGACAGGGTACAAAAACGTGAAGTTTCTGTTTTTGGCGAATGGCCACCCTATTCAACCGAATGGCCACCCATTCGGCCGAATCCCTACTCCATTCGGCCGAATGGTTTTATCTCCCGCAGTTTTTGGTTCTTTCTTAGGCCAGCGCTCGAGGGTTTTTCCTAGGTTTTCACCCCTTATGTCCCTAGGGTATAAATACCCTCTTGCTCTATACATAACCCTCATGCCTACTTTGAGAGCTCTTGTGCCTCAACCTAGAACATCACTTTAAAGCTTTTCATTTTTTTCATGCATTAGTTTAGATTTATAGCTTTCATTTCACTTCCTTTCAAGCTTTGTATTTCGGATTCAGAATTACTTTCGTTCACGCAATTTCATTTATGCAAGGTATTGATTCTTTTCTGTTTTATTTTGTTTAATGCTTTCATTTATTCCTTTTGCTAATTTCATTCCTCCTTATATTATCGTTGTTTCATTTACAATTTTGATAGAGTAGTTGTCAGTTTTGTTATAGGTCTTCCTTTTTCATTCTCTTGTTCATTACATTCAATTCGTTCATCCTTTCAATCATGTTCCTTTTCATCGTTTATGCCCTAGTTTTTATTACTATGTGTGAGTAGTTTTCTTAGGGGTTTGATTGGTGAAACCCTAGGTTGGCTCGTTCTTTATGCGTAGGGTTAGGATTTGAGATTGTTAATGATTGATTGATTGATATTCGATGCGAATCTTGTCCTGCCACTCCTTTGGAGACATAGGGCGATTATAGGTTGTTCGTGTGATTTATAGGGTCACAAACTTCCTCTCGTCATCTTGAGTGTCATGATTTATTGTTGACTGATTTCTCCTAATTTTGCATATTGATAGTTTAATTGTCCTTCGTAGGGTGGAACTGATCTGTCCCCATTTTCCTTCCATAGTATATTATTGTTTTAGTTCTTGCTTTACTTTTCTGTCAATAGTTTCATTTTATCCAATCCCATATAAACCCTTTGCATCGAGTTTATAAACTATCGCCCCTTGTACTTGTGGTTCCATCCCTGACTTACCACTACACTAGTTGTAGTAGTATTAGGGTGTTTATAAATTAAGTTTGCATAATTATTCTTTTAGTTAAACGACCTAAAATAACGGTTATCATGAAACCCTAGGATGGCTCGTTCTTCATACGTAAAGTTAGGGTTTGAGATTGTTCATGATTGATTGATGATATTCGATGCGAATCATGTCCTACCACTCCTTTGGAGACATAGGGCAATTATTGATTGTTCGTGTGATTTATAGGGTCACAAATTTCCTCTCGTCATCTTGAGTATCATGATTTATTGTTGACTGATTTCTCCTAATTTAGCGTATTGATAGTTCGATTGTCCTTCCTAGGGTGGAACTGATCTGTCCCCGTTTCCCTTCCATAGCATAGTATCGTTTTAGTTCTTGCTTTATTTTTCTGTTATTAGTATAGTTCTATAACATCCCATATAAACCCTTTACATCAAGTCTAGAACTATCGCCCCTTATCCTTGTGATTCGATCCTTGACTTACCACTACACTAGTTGTAGTAGTATTAGGGTGTTTATAAATATTGTTTGTATAACTACTCTTTTAGTAAAATGACCTAAAAGAACGGTTATCAAAATGGCGTCGTTGCCGAGGAACAGACTATGTGTTTAGATTATAGTCTTGGTGTAAGTCATTTTTGTTTTATTTATATTATTGTCTATTAATTTGCTTGTCAGTACTTACTCTTGGTATCTAGTGTTGCTTGCATGCCATATAGCACGCGTAGATCAAATCAACAAATAGAACCATATGACCCTGAGGTTCAACACAGCAAACGGAGAATTCGAACCCAAACCACATCACAACCAAATATTTCCAATCCCCCTACACCACCAATGGACGAAAACCAACAACTATTTGGTTAATTTGGGACGCTTGGGTTCCAAGAATTTCAAGGAAGTGTAGCGTTACACATAGCCCCGAACCCTTATCACATACATCCTCAATTCAGCCAGATGGTGAAGGAGACCCCTTTTTGCGGTTTGAAAAATAAATGCCCTCTCCAACACTTGGAGGCATTCTCACATATTTGCAGTCTCACCCCTCCATGCCCCAATAGCCCGAATTATGTACGGATGCATTTATTTCACTTGAGTTTATTTGGTGACGCTCGGGATTGGTATAAATGCCTAGAGCCCAACTCAATCATTAATTGGGCTCAATTAAAGACAACATTTCTAGAAAGGTTCTATCCTACAATTCGAACACAGGATTGGCGTAAGAAAATTGCGTCATTCACTCAAGAGGATGATGAGAACCTTTGTGCTACTTGGAGTCGGTTTAAGAGAATGATAAGAGCATGCCCCCATCATTAGTACGGGGAGAACCATCTCAATATATCCTTCTATGATGGTCTAAATGACTCTACCAAGGCACTCCTAGACTCGGCTGTTGGTGGCCAACTCTCTAAGGTTCCATGCAATCAGGTGAAGGCTAAGATTGAGGAGGTTGCTAAAAATAGCTCTTAGGGAGGTAAAGGGGTAATGGATTATCGAGAGGAGGGATGGATCCAAGCAACTTAGACATGATTAGTTAAAAAATTGAGGCTATCATGGATAACAAGTTGTCCAAGTTTAAATTTGCACAAGGTAGTGCCAATGTATCATTGTTTAAAGAGATGCCCTTTTCATATAGAATCTGCGGGGGCACCAACTATAATACATCCTATTATGGGGGTTAGAAGAACATATAGCGGCTGTTAACTACGAGGGGTATAACTAAGAAGGAACCCCAATCATGAACTGTGATGGATACGGGTATAATCCCGATTTTGTGGCAACTGTAGGGTATGGTGGTCAAAACCAAGGGTTTTCTTAGCAAGTTCCTCACAACAATCAACCCTTTAGACCTCCTTTCAATCTAAATTCTAACCAAGGGAACTCCTACTAGGGGTACAACTCCACCAATCAAGCGAATGGGAGTTTTCTTAGGGCGAATGGGAATACGCTGTACCCTCAAATGCTAAGACCCAACCCTAACCTACCCTATCCATCTACACAACCACAACCAAACCCGCCTCAAACTGATGAATTCCTTTCCACCCAAGTAAACTCCCTTCCGTAGCAAAATCAAACCCTCTCGTAAATCAATCAAACTTTGATAAATCGAATGCAATAACTTCAAGCGCAACAGAAGTTATTTGAATCACAGCTTGCGCAAATGGCTAGTCCACCCCCACCACTGCTACTTCCTTCTCACCCTCAACAAAACCCATCCACCCAACCTCCACCACAAAATCCTCCTGGCTCCAACCCTAAGCATCACACTTTTAAGGCGATCATCCTAATATTTGGAACCTCATACCCTACTCCATTTGTAGCTAATGGAGATAATTTAGGGGAAGATTTCTCAAAGCATAGTGGTTGTTTAATAGAAAATGAGCACAAGGAAAATCTTGAGGGGAGTGATGAAAATGAGGGTGGCAAAGAGGATGAGGGAAACAATGTTAAAGTAAATGGGCATGAGAGGAAGAAGAAGGGTGAGGATGAGGGAAACAATGTCGAAGTAAATGGGCATGAGAGGAAGAAGAAGGATGAGGATGAGAGATGGAGGGAGATATAGGAACGGAGGAAAATTGAGCGTCAACATGCTCCACCTCTACCTTTTCCTTACAAAAAGGTAGAGAAGCAATTGCAAGAAAAGTTTCTCCAATTCCTAGAGCATATGCGGCAGCTCGAAATAAAGATACCATTCTTAGAGGCCATGGAGCAAATGCCTCAATATGCTACGTATCTAAAAACCCTCCTAGGAAATAAGAGAAAGCTTGGGGGAGATGTAATTAGTTTGCTGGAACAGGTGAGTGCCATCATACAGGGGACGTGGGCAAAGAAAGAAAAAGCAAGAGGACCCTTTGTGCTCCCGGTCACCCTTGGAAAGCTCAATTCTAAGGGAGAACTTGCTGACCTTGGGGCCTCCATTAGCCTAATGCCGATGTCCATCGCCAAGCACCTAACCTTTGAACTCAAGTCTTCGAAGAAAACCATCCAACTGGCTGACCGTAGTATAAAAGTGCCATGTGGGGAATTTGAGGACCTTCCGATCCAAGTACGGAACATAGTGATACCATGTGACTTCGTGGTGCTTGATATGGCCGAGGATCCTTATTCTCCCCTCATCTTAGGAAGGGATGCTTTGAAGACTTTGGGTGCCTTGATCGCCTGTGAAACAGAAACTATAATCGTAAGCGTAGCCCAAGATAAGGTTTTGTTTGCCTTTTCTAAGTCTTTAAAGGAACCCATGGTCGAGCAGATTTGTTCCTTTGGGGTTGTTGAGAATGCAGTTGGGAAAAAGGTTGAGAGTGTAATGTTTTTGCTGCCCCAATGATGCTTGAGGTGTCGGATCAGGAGGATGCGCAAGTTTTTGAGGTTGCAAAGGGAATTGCTCCGCCAGCGGAGATGTATTACATATCTGAGGGAACTGACAAGCCAGCCCACAAAAAGAAGAGGGCTAGAAAAAGAAAAAACAAAAAGAGATCGATGGCTCTACTCTGGCTTGGGGGAGCCCCGCATTATATCCCACCTCTAAATGACCATGGTTCTCCGTTGCTTACTTCTGCTAGTGCGGCTCGGTGGAGAGTTTTGACTCCCCACGCTGGAGGCGATGGAGATGCTAGGAGTGAATCCACTCCTACTGCAGGTATGATTTCGCTGTTTTCTTTTTCTGTATAAACTTGTGCCTAATTGTGTCGAACTTACCGACGTTAAATAAAAGTAGTACTTATAGGAGATAACCTGGTGTTTATTTTGTTTATGTGTTTGTATAGTAATAGCTTCCATAATGCTGATATTTCCCCCTTTTGGCTCTCTTCTCCCAAGTGCGGAGATGGCTCTTGAGGCTTAGGGGAGGGTCCTTGTGTTTTCAAAGCTTCAAAAGATCAGCATTAGTGAAACTATTGCCTTGGTTTTTGTTTTAGTTTTTCTTTACATGTCTAGGTGTGTCAAGTTGATGTGCTTGAGTTGTGAAACAGACATGCAAGCTCCTAACGTGTACATTATAGTGGTCTTATGCTTACTCATGTTTTCCTAGCCTTGTGCCTATTTTAGGACCGAATGATTTACTGTTTTCCACCTGACTTGGGGGATCTGGTCCTTCTTGGTTTATGGCTTGGATGACTACCTATTGAGGCGCATTTCGACTAGCCTAGTGAGGATTGAGCCTTCTAGGACTCCATTATTAGTCCTATGTTATTAAGTGCTAGTTAGAGAGTTTATGTATTATGTATGTTCTCCTCCAGCATAGTCTTCCTTTCTAAAGGTCAGGGATGATAACACGTTTGTAGTTACAGCTACATGGCCAAATCACCTACCATGAATATCGATTGACTTTAGGGTAAGCCAATTTTGTGCCTTTACTTTTTCTTCGTAGCTACATCACCTAACTCCACATGAGCCAAATATACCCTCTTTTTACCTAGAGGATAGTCAAGTGATCACAGTGAAGTGGTGCCCGTTACATTGTGGTGAAAGATTTTGGTTTGAAAAATCATTTTCGTATGATATGACTCTTTACATTACTCTTAGTTTATTTCAAAAACATTAGCATGAAAACAAAAATAAAAAGAAAAAAAAGAAAGAAAAAGAAAAGAAAAAGGAAAGAATCAGAAAAAAATAGAAAAAGAAAAATTCGAGAATAAAGTTGGTGTAATGAGTTCATTTATGCGTATCTAGAGAATTTTGGGAAGTGACATTATCGTCGGAAGTGGTAGCCATCCTTGCTTTGATTACCTTGGATTTCTTACTATCCTCTATTTGAACTCCAAATCCCCAAATTTTACCCTACCTTGATCTTATCCTACATTGCAACCGTTTCCAAACCTGTTCGACTTGGCCTGATTAGCAAGTTCTGTGCTGGAGAGTAGAAAGGATACAATCCCTAAGATTTCTCCTTAATTGAGTGTTTAATTCCCAACTCATCTTAAGTCAGATGATTCTGAGCGAAACACATACCATATTAAACACACGAACATATTAGAAATTTCCCACATCTTTTGGGAAATAGCATGGGGAGCGTGGACTTGTGACCTCATTAGGTAGTGGGTGGCATGGCCTGTGTTGTAGCTTTTCCAGTAATCCCGAGTCTGTGGAAGATGTTGTTCATCTTGGTATTATTCTCTTTTGAGCCCATTGTACTTGCACACCTATGTCTAGGGGAGAGTTTTGCGTGTACATGGGTGGCATTGTCTTATTTTCCGCTCACCTTGCTTTTTATATGCTTTACTCATGGTGTTTACTTGTTAGTTCATTTGATAGGGTCTAGCAAAGGTTTGTCTTGGGGGAAGTTGATTATGCTCGTTTTAGAGCACGTTTACAACCCCATTTAAGTGTCGAGTTTTGCTATTTTGTATTGGTTTTATGCACATTACATCCAGTTTTACCTTGATCTTGTCCTCGAACCGTTTTTAGGTTATTTCAGGTACTTTCGATGATTTTGAGGTAAAATGAGACGTGTTCAAGGCTTTGACACTTTTATCAAGAGTTTGGATGCACATATCATAGCTTGGGCATGCGTTCCTAGTCACTCTCAAAGATCCCATAAAGTCTAGAAGCCATTAGACAGTTCAGACAGTTCAAAGGAGGTGTTTAGCAAGGTTCAAGTTTAGATTCAACTCAATCTTACATCCATTTGGTCGAATGGAAGACAGGGATTCAAGCACACAAATCAAGCTCTTAGGAATAGCCGAATGAACACTCATTCGGCCAAATCAAGGCCCATTCGGCTGAATGGTTGCACTCATTCGGTCGAATGGTGGATAGGGTGCAAAAACGTCAAGCTTCAGTTTGATTGATTCCACCCCATTCGGCCGAATGTCCACCCATTCGGCCGAATCCCCTCTTCATTCGGCCGAATGGTATTCTTTCCCACAGTTTTTGGTTCTTTCTTTAGTCGGGGCTCAAGGGTTTTTCTAGGGTTTTACCCCTTATATCCCTAGGATATAAATACCCTCTTGCTCTTTAAATAACCCTTATGCCTACTTTAAGAGCTTTTATGCCTCCGCCTAGAACATCACTTCAAAGCTTTTCCTTTCATTCATGCATTAGTTTAGATTTACCACTTTCGTTGTTCTCGTTTTCAAGCTTTGTATTTCGGATTCAGATTGTCGTTCGTTCACGCAGTTTCATTTATGCAAGGTATCAATTCTTTTCTTTTTTTGTTTCGTTTAATGTTTTCAATTATTATTTTCGTGAATTTTATTTCTCTTGCTATTATGATTGCTTTATTTACAGCTTTGACAGAGTAGTTGTTAGATTTGTTATAGTTTTTCATTTTTGGTTCTCTTGTTAATTACATTCAAATCGTTCGTGCTTTCAATCATGTTCTTTTTCGTTGTTTATACCCTAGTCTTTATTATTATGTGTGAGTAGTTTTCTTAGGGGTTTGATAGGTGAAACCCTAGGTTAGCTCGTTCTTCATGCGTAGAGTTAGGGTTTTAGATTGTTTCTGATTGATTGATTGATATTCGATGTGAATCTTGTCCTGCCACTCCTTTGGAGACATAGGGCGATTATTGGTTGTTTGTGTGATTTATAAGGTCACAAACTTCCTCTCGTCATCTTGAGTGTCATGATTTATTGTTAACTGATTTCTCCTAATTTAGCGTATTGATAGTTCGATTATCCTTCCTAGGGTAGAACTAATCTGTCCCCGTTTCCCTTCCATAGCATATTATCATTTTAATTCTTGCTTTATTTTTCTATTATTAGTATAGTTCTATCAAATCCCTATATAAACCCTTTACATCAAGTCTATAAACTATCGCGCCCTTATCCTTGTGGTTCGATCCCCGACTTACCACTACACTAGTTGTAGTAGTATTAGGGTGTTTACAAATATTCTTTGTATAATTACTCTTTTAGTAAAATGACCTAAAAGAACGGTTATCAAGAATCCGACAAAAATCATTATAGGCGAGATCATGGTTGGCTTAGATCTCCATCACGTGAATTCTACTTTAGGTTTCGGAGTGTGCCCTACTCCTCTTCAAGTAAGTTTTAGTTTATACTTAATTTGATTGATTTTTTCCTTATAATGTCATGAACATTGGGTTATGCTCATTTCCTTCTTCTTTTTCTTTGAAGGTTTTGTTGATAGAGAGGCTCATGCTAGTAGCTCCTCTCAAAAATCTTTCCGCCTACAATAAGAAAGGGTATACAATGTAGAGGAGACTCGTTGACCACACGGCCTTAGAGCTTAGGAAGCCTATTTTTCCAAGGGCAGTTCATTATAAGGTGGATTATCCCATGGTAGAAGGCTGTAGCATACCTACAATGAGAAGTGGTGTATTGTTAGAGTCCCAAGTCTCTTAGTGTTGACTTTTTACACTCCGGCTCGAATCATGAGGCAATTTGGGTGGAAACAAGTGGTTTTGTACCATGAAATGGAGCGACCTTAAATCTTACCTCTCAAGGAAGAGCAAGTTAAGCTTTAGGAATCGTATTGGAGGGAAAAACCAATGTGGTTTTTGCAAAATCCTCCTAAATTAATCATGCTCTCCACGAGATATTTGGCTTTGATGTGTGAGAACACTAGGGACCTACCCAAGACCAAATGTTTTAAGCCCAAGCCCCCCAGGGTTCATGGATGCTTGGGTGTGCGAGTCGTGCCACCAAAGGATCGATTGACTTAGAAGGTTAAATCGGTTCACGATAGACTAGGAAAGTAGATAGGATTAGGAGCAAAGTAAAGTTTGAAAATGAAATGAAAAAGAGGCTTTGTGTTTAGGCTACAATGGCAACTTCTTGTTATATCTCATTAGAACTAGACATTTTTATTTAAGCTTTTAAGGAGCCATTAGGTCATAAATTTAGGATCTTATGTATCCTTTTCTTCTACAGATTAAAACTAAGTTAGATTGAAATTTTTTTTTGCAAGTTTACATGCTTTGAGGATTGCATTTACACAGTTTTACAAATATAAAATTGACCATTAAAGCCATATGAGCCAAAATGATCTTTAAATAACATGTGTAAACATATTGACAAGTTTATATACATTTTAAAGAGCTAAGAAAGCTAAATATTACGCTCTTCAAATAGGAGTCTTTATACTAGGATCAAGAGCCTTTTTGCTTGGCGCTTTGATGAGGCAGGAGCCTTTTTGGCTGAAACTCGGGACTCGATGTCGAGCGCATAGCTAGGTGTTTGATGCTAGACCTTATTTCCTTGAATTTATATAGCAACAGAGAAGAAGACAAGAGAGTTTTTTTTTGATGCCAAAGCTTAAACATTATGTGCTAGTCATTGCGGCGTCTAACGACTTTCTTCGGTGTTTAAGCGCATCACCTTAGTTCCTGGCATAGTTTCTCGGTCTGCAGAGATTTATGATGTTATTTGGACCGGGCATCTTGAGAGGTTTCCTACGTATCCTCATTAAGGAAATAGGTCGAGACATAGCTCTGGGGGCAGAGCTTTCTATAAGATGTAGAGCTACGGGGGCTCAAGGTGACATTGCTTATGTATCCACTGCGGGAATCAGGCGATAACATAGCTATGAGACATTTACGGGTGCTTAAGAGATGAATTTCTTTAATTGATCAAGGTTCATCAATGAACGAAACTTATCGTCGTCCGTCTTAGCTAATTGCATGCTTCCTCCAGATAGGATCTTTTTCATAATATAGGGTATGGCCTAGTTTGATCATAATTTTCCCAATGGATCTAAAATTGTTTTCTGAAGTGTTTTAAGTACTATGGCACCCTCTCGGATGTATCAGGTGCGGACCTTCTAATTGAACTGCTTTGCAATCCTTCGCTGATAAAGTTATGCATGGCCTTGTAATACCCCGTATTTTAGAAATTATATTAAAAATTTTATATGTTAAGTTACATTTAAAATTTAATGTACATTATATATTAGAATTTTAAATAAAATTATTTTACGAACATTTTAGTACAATTAAATAATTTAAAAAGTATTTTGGCCCAATTATAATTATAGACCGTCATTTATATATTATGTTTTGTAATTTTACTAAGAAAATTATTTAATTCCCAAACAGCCCTCCAAAGTATCCTCAAAAATATCCCAAGTATTCACTTTTATTTTAGAATAATCTAGAAGATTTTAAAATATTATTCTTAGCAAAAAAATCAGTTTAAGATATTTATAAAGATTATTTCTGATTTAAAACCGATAATATTAAGAATTGGATAAATTTACAAAAAAACTAAAAATAAAATAAAAAATTCAACCATATCTAATCATGGCAATTTTCCATGATTAGTAATTAAAAAAATTTAATTAAAATTATTATTATATTTATCTTATCCTAATTTAAAGGATAGTGTTGAGTCCCTTAGGTTTTCAGTGATGACAAACGGTTATAGGAAACAGGTTACAATAAACATTGCGAATAGTTGGCTAGAATGGTGGTTGATGTCATTGTATGGATAAGCACATTTAGAAATTTGTGCACTTTACTTCTACTTAAGAGTACTTTTTAATGATGCCAAAAAGGGGAAGTAGTGTACCAAAGCCTAAGATAGTTTAGATTATGTCAAGTAGCTCAGTTTGATAGTTTAGGGGAGTCAGTTTGATAGTTAGTCTTTGGAACCAGTTAGCTTCACTAACTTGTTCATTTGAGTCTTGAGTCTGTTGGTTGCACTCAAATATATTTGAGTACCTAATTGAAGTTTTTTCTATGTTTTTAACTTGATTGGTTGCAAGAACTTCAATTAGTTTGTCATCATCAAAAAGGGGGAATTTGTTGAGTCCCTTAGGTTTTGAGTGATGACAAATGGTTATAGGAAACAAGTTACAATAAGCATTGCGAATAGTTGGCTGGAAACCAGCTGAAATTGAACACTGTTTTCCTAGACAAGTTATTACTTATTCATGTTATTCATTTAACTAACTTGTCTATATGTAGGAAATGGTTGGATGTAAATTGATTCATGTACTGGTGGGAAACCAGTAGGAACTGTTTCCTTGATTGCTATGCTAAAAAGCAGTCACATACTCTCTATTGTACATTAACCATGTTACATGTGCAGTAGTGAAGTTGATTCCAAGACTTGGAGCATGGAGGCCTTTCGAAGACATTCGAAGAAAGATACATTACTCAAAATGGAAGTATTCAAGGAAGATTCAAGTCTTGAAGATTACATGAAGAAAAGAAGACTTGTACTTTAATGCTTAAATCATGTAATGTGCTCCGTAGTATGACTTGCATGTTTGGGTACAAAGCTGGAACAGAATTCATAACATACTCAATTCAGGGAACCAGGTTGAGGAACCAGGTTCACTGTACGGAATATCCGAGCTGCTTGTTTTGAGAAAAATAAAAGATTTCATAAAAATACTTTTTAAAAGAATTATTCTAAAAATATCCTAAGCAGCTGGAGATTAGATGATAATATTATGGTTACCTAAAAACTAGGAGTATCTATCTTATTTGATTCTATCTTTATGATTAAATCATATAAGATAAATACTTTCCTAAAATCATGCTATTACTTGCTCATCAAGTTTACGTGATTTAAGGAAACTAGGGTTTTTATATCCAAGTATATAAACCCATCTAGTCTCTCATATTCTGACAAGTCTCTCTGGAATTAAAAAGGAGTATATTTGAGAGCCATATACACTTAAGCACAAAAGCCTATTCATCTAGTCATATACAAGAGCACTATTAGAGCTTAAACATTTTCTCTTAATTAGCTTTTAAAAGTGAGATTAAAAGAGAACATTTGATTTTGGCAAAGCCTTCAATAGAGGGTTTGAAAGGCTGGGTAAGTGTTTGTGAGTTCAAACACAAGGGGCTTACTAGTGTAATTCGAGCGCACATTCGGAGTAGAGTGTGGGGTATACTGGTTCCCGGAGTAGGGAAACAATAGAGTGTCTGTGTTCTTCATTTTTCGGAGTAGATTAATAGAAGAGCATAGGGTAGGAGAACGTAGGCCATAGTTAGCTGAACCTTGTTAAATCTTGTGCTTTCTTTATTGCTTTTCGTACATTCCGCTGCTTATAGGAACCAGCCTAACTGGTTCCTCTCACAGATCGAAAAGAAAGAAAAATAGGCCAAGGCTACTTAACACTCAATTCACCCCCCCCCCCCCCTCTTGAGTGCTCTAAAACCTTCAATTGGTATCAGAGCCTAGGATCAAGAATGTAATTATGGGAATTGATTATGAATGTTGGCTAGTTATCAAGAATGGTCCCAACATCATCCTCAAGACAGATGCTGAGGGAAACCTGGTTCCCAAGAAAGACAGTGAATTAGTATCTCCTGATTACAAACTGCTGGAGAAGAATGCCAAAGCAATGTCAATTCTACAATAGGCTATAGGTGAGAATGAAATAAACCGAATCTCAGGTTACAGCAATGCAAAAGAGATTTAGGATACCCTCAAACTTGCTTTTGAGGGAACTAGTGAGGTAAAAAGGTCCAAAATTGATTTACTTATGTCTAAGTATGAGTTATTTGCTATGAAGAAAAATGAAAAGATTAATGATTGTTTTTCGTAGATTTATGACAATTATCAATGATCTTAGATCTCTTGGTAAGAACTTTTCTGATAAGGATCTTATGAGAAAACTTTTGCGCAGCTTGACAGATGCATGGATAGCTAAAGTAACAGCAGTCTATGAAGCAAAAGATCTATCCACCTTGTCTCTGGAACAGCTGATTAGTTCCCTCATGACTCATGAGATGTTGATTGATTCTAAGTCTGAGAAAGAACCAGCTAGAGGCATGGCTCTTAAGGGAACAGTAGAAGAAGAAGAAGATGAGATTAGCATGATTGCTAAAAGATTTGAGAGATCACTTTGAGACCAGAGGAAGAACTTCAAAGGTAAGAATTTTAAGAAATCTAAATCTCTTCTGCAGGTTGCTTCAAGTGTGGTGATAAGGGACATCTTATTCGAGATTGTCCTAGGTGGAAGGACAAACAGTCCCAATTTGGAGATAAACGAGCCTTCAAGAATGCTATGATAGCATCCATGTGGGGTGATTCTGATTCAGGATCTGATGAGGATGAAGAATCACCTAACTCTGATGTATGCTTGACCGCCTTTACAAACATTAAGGGAAAGAACACTAATCCAGGAACCAAAGGAGGAACCAGTACATTCAAAGAATGCTTGATGGCAAAGAAGGATGTACTACATGAACACAAGGTAAACTTAGAACAAGTTAGAGAAGATATGCATGAATATGATAGAGATAATATGATTGCTTGTATTGAGTCTTTATTAGATGAATGCTATAAATTGGGTGAAACTTACATAACTGGCAAAAGAAAGCTTAAAGAAAAATGTTTTGAATGTGAAATTGTTGTTGCTAGTTGTGATCACCTAGAAGAAGTTTGCCATGAACTGAAAAATCAAGTGGCAGAGCTAGAAGTTGAATTGGACAAGTGTAAAGTGGAATTGGAAAAGGCAAGATCCTCTAAGCCTAACTATCCTAGTGATGGTGAAGAAGATCTGACCTCTTGGTTCCCCAGAGACTTATCAACCACTAGTGAATCTCTTGATTTTTCAGCAGCTAGGGGTAAAGCAAATTCCTATAGTAGAACTTCTTTGTTGAAAGCCTTTGAGATATTGGCTCGCAATTTGGAAGATTCTCACAAGGAAATTACTTCACTTAAAGCTGCTCAATTCACTATCTCCTCTTCAGGTACCAGCGTAGAAATTAGTGATGTGATAGATAAATATGAAAATACTATTTGTGAATTGCATGCTGATATCTATCAATTGAAAAAGGGCAAGTAGCCAGTAGTTGTTGACATGACTATTGATTCTATGGTTTCAAAACTTAATTTACAACTTGAAACCTTAAAAAGTAATTTTGATTTTCTAAAAGAGAAAAACGAGTTGCTTACTAAGACTCTTGAAACCAGAGAAAAGGAACTTCATGATAGTCATAGACATGTTGAAAAATTATTGACTGCACAGGAAACTTTGAGTTTTTTAACCTCATCGAAAGGTAACAAGGTGAAGGTTGGTCTTGGATATACCAAACAGAGAACCATGACTAACTGGTCCCCTAGAGAAACCACATGGATTAAAGAATTCAAAAGAGGTAAGTATGTTATGACTAAAGAGATGTTTGTCTGCTATCATTGTGGTATGAATGGACATAAGATTCATGAATGTCCAGCTAGGAAGAACAATGTGAATAAGAACATTAAACATATGGAATTAGTTTGGAGAAGAAAAGATCAACTAAAGTTTATTATTGTTGAAAAGGAACCCAAGATGAAACATTTGACGAGTGGGTAGCATTGGTGAAACAGGTTGAGAACCAGCTTTCTCACAAGCTGGTCTCGGTAAGATCAGACCATGGTACTGAATTTGATAACACTAACTTTGTTGATTATTGCAGGGAACAAGGAGTTAGTCACAACTTCTTAGCCCCCATAACACCACAACAAAATGGTGTTGTTGAAAGAAAGAATAGAACTCTTGAGGAAATGGCGAGGACGATGCTCATTGATAGTGGTCTCCCTAAGAGTTTCTGGGGTGAAGCTGTTGACACTGCTTGTTATATACTGAATAGAGGTCTCATTAGACCGAAGTTAAATAAGACTCCCTATGAACTCCTTAAAGGTCAAAAGCCTAATATTGCATACTTTCGTGTCTTTGGATGCAAATGCTATGTACATAACAATGGTAAGAACCAACTAGATAAATTTGATCCTAGGAGTAATGAAGGAATCTTTCTTGGATATTCTACTCAAAGAAAAGCATATAGAGTCTTTAATAAGAGGACTTTGTGTATTGAGGAGGGTGTCCATGTCATCTTTGATGAATTTAACATGTCTTCTGAGATTGTGTAGGTACAACCTAATGAAAGGATTGGACTGATGGAGTTTACGAGGAACCATGACATCGGTTCTCAAGTGAATAACAAGCAGATCTAGGCTCTCCTAATGCTTCACCAGATGATAATGGTGAAGAGCCTAGAGAAGAAAATGTGAACAATGAGATCTCAGAAGGCGAACCAAGACCTAATTGCTTTCCAAGTGATAGACAGGTAAGAAGTTCAGGGGGAATGGATGAAGAGGCCTCCCCTGAACCTGAGGTAAGTGATGTTAATGGAAACAACGTGAACATGAACTCTTCTAGTTCTACAAAAGAAGAAGTGATTCACGATCATGCTGATTTCCAACCTAATGAAGAAGCACAAAATGATCTCACTTTCAAAAGTTATAAGTACCTATCCTCTCAACCCCAAGATTAGATCATTAGTAACATTATCAGGGGAATTCAAACGAGAAGAAATGTTTTTCAAAACTTTTGTGCTTTTCATTCTTTCCTGTCTAGTGTAGAGCCAACTGACTACAAAATGGCTTTGACCGATCCTGATTGGGTTCTAGCAATGCAAGATGAATTAAATCAGTTTCATAGGAACCAGGTTTGGCATCTTGTACCTAGACCAAAGGATAGGTTAGTCATTGGTACAAAATGGGTCTTCAGAAACAAATTGGATGACCTAGGTAAAATAGTCAGAAATAAAGCAAGGCTAGTGGTGCAAGGTTACAATCAACAAGAAGGAATTGACTATGATGAAACTTTTGCACCTATAGCTAGACTAGAGGCCATTAGAATTTTGATTGCTTATGCTGCTCACATGAATATGAAATTGTTTTAGATGGATGTAAAGACTGTCTTCCTAAATGGCTACTTGAAGGAAGAGGTATATGTAGAGCAGCCACCTGGTTTTGATGACAAGCTCTTCCCCCATCATGTATACAAGCTGGACAAAGCGTTATATGGATTGAAACAAGCTCCAAGAGCTTGGTATGAAAGGTTATCTACATTTTTTATGGAGAATGAATATAAGAGGGGAACAGTGAATAAGACTTTGTTCATCAAAACCAGAGGGAACCACTTGATTATAGTACAAATTTATGTTGATGATATCTTATTTGGTGCTACTAATCAGGTACTATATGATGAGTTTTCTAATCTTATGCAGAGTGAATTTGAGATGAGCATGATGGGAGAATTAGGATTCTTCCTAGGACTGCAGATTAAGCAAATGGAAAATGGAATCATGATTCATTAGCAAAAGTACTTAAAAGAGTTGCTGAAGAAATTCAGCATGGAGAACAACAAGGCCTATGATACACTTGTTCCCACATCCACTAAATTAGATTATGATCTAAAGGGAAAAGATGTTGAAGCTTCACTATATAGAGGGATGATTGGCTCCCTCCTTTATCTAACAACAAGTAGGCCTGACATTGTGTTCTCTATTGCATTATGTGCCAGGTTTCAAAGCAATCCAAAAGAGTCTCATTTGAAGGCTGTTAGAAGGATACTTAGATATCTTGTGGGAACAACAGATCTGTGCTTGTGGTACCCCAAAGGTAGTTCAATTGATCTTATTGGGTACACGGATGCAGATTATGCTGGCTTTCTAGTTGATAGGAAGAGCACTTCAGGTATGGCACACTTTCTTGGTTATTGCCTAATTTATTGGGGTTCTAAAAAGCAAAATTCAGTGGCTTTATCAACAACAGAATTAGAGTATATTGCTGCAACTTTATGTTGTTCCCAGTTACTGTGGATAAGGAACCAGTTGAAGGATTTTGGTGTTGTTTATGATAGTGTTCCTATCTATTGTGACAACACTAGTGCTATTAATATTTCAAAGAATCCTGTCCAACATTCCAAAACCAAACACTTTGAGATAAGACATCACTTCTTAAGAGACAATGTGGAAAAAGGTTTGGTGGAGTTGTTGTTTTGTAAAAGTGAAGATCAGATCGCCGATATCTTCACAAAGCCTTTGTGTCGAGAGTCTTTTTGTAAGTTAAGAGTCTTATTAGGTCTAGTTAGATTTTACGTCTTTAGCTTCAATTACATCCCTCAATGATTGGCTAGAATGGTATTCTTTTATATAGTATGTGTATATACCTATGTTAAAATCCTTCAAGTTTTGTGTAAATGGTTCAAGATCCCAAAAGGGTTTTGAATTATTGGTGCAAGAAATAGGTAAAATCAGGCTAAGTTACCAAAAATAGGGTGACGTGTCTCTATATAGGTACCAGCAAAGGGAAACAGCACATCAGCTCAGATATGTCATCCGATTAATATTTTAATATTTTTTGGAAGATTACTATAAGATCATTTCCTTTTGGAAGGAAATAATCTTATTTCAGTTATTTGACCTATGGATCAAGGCAATATATCACATGCCTAAATTTTAGGTCGGTTGAGATATTCAAGGCAAAGAATCATTGCCAAAATTGATTTCAATTTTTAAATTTTGTGTCGTTGCTCTTCTTGGCTTAACCAACTTATTTCTTTTCCTCTCTTCTCTCCTCTTTCTGTGCTATAAATATATGATCTCTAACCCCTTGTGCAGCTCACAACTCTCATCATCATTTGAAACTCTCTCTCTTTCTTGTGCTCTATCCAAAAATCTCTGCTCACAACGGCTACTGTTCATCAACCTCCTCTTCACTCTCTGATCTACAATTGCATAATCAACATGGGTAGAAAATCAAGCGCATCCAAAAGAGGCAAGGGAAGGGGACATGCAAGTGATTCCTCCCAATCTCAGGGAAACACTAATGTCACTCCTCACTCTCCTCACCTTGATCAAAATCCAACCAAACCACCACCCAATTTCACTTCCACAACTTCCTCACCCATAAAATTACCAACCACCATCCTTGATCCACCACAAGAATCTACCTCACCACCAAAATCAACCCAACCAAAATCACAACAAACTGTGCTTGTTACCGAACCTTCAGAAGCTGATGGTTCTATCATCAAGGAACCAGCTCAGTCTTAGGAGGAACATCAACATGAAGCACGAAGAACACTAAGCCAGGAGTTGGAAGATATCAGTCAAAATGTAGGAGATGATGAAGTAGAGATCACTGGTCACAAGGAGGGGACATTCACAGAAGAAGTCTTGGTACGTGGTAGAGTAACTTGGTCTTTAGTGAAGAAGATTATTGAGGAAGTTCCGGAGGATCAATCCATTAGTTCTGTTCAGGGAACCAAGAGGAAACGGGTACCAGCAAGAACCCCTTACACTACAAAAGGTACATCTGTAGAATCTCTAACTACTGGTTCTACTGATTTAAATGCTCGATTGGTTCTTTCTGGTTGTCGGATTGAGAAGGGATATTTTGATGTGCCTTATTTGTCTGAGTTTAAAAGTTTGATTGAGTATCAAGGATGGATGCCATTGTTTGATTGTAGTGCTGCTAATGTGTCTGGAGTTAGAGACTTTTATGTGAATTTGAAGCAGTTGCCTGATATGTCTGTTTTCTCATGTGAATGATGTGGATGTAAGCTTGTCTGTTGCCACTTTGTCTAGCATGTTAAGGGTGCCCAGGGATGGATTTGATAAGTATTCTAGTGATTGGTGGCCCTGTTGGTAGGGGTAACCCCTGATGAGATTTATGAGCATTTGTTTGGAGGAAAGATGTCTAAGAGATCGAGTGTCTTTAAATCTGCTAATTTGAAGGAACCAATAATACTGGTTCTGCATTCATTGTGCAATAAGGTCTTGATCCCATGGACTCAAGGAAGGGGAACAGTATGCATCATGGAGATGGTTCTGATGTATTTCATGATGAAGAGAACTAAGATTAATCTCCCCTCCTTGATGCTGGATCACATTATGAATTGTTATGGTTCATCTCACCATTCTCTACCTTATGGTTCTATCATTACTCAATTGCTTATGGATAACAATGTTACTATGAGTGGGTCCACCGTGCTTGTCACGGTGTTGACAAAAGCAATCCTGAAGCTAAAGGGTCTTGATATAAGTGGTGATATGTTAAGTTTTAAGCTTGAGGAACCAGCAGAGGAGATGAGGCCCCCATTAAAGAAGAAGAAGAAGGTAGAGGAACCAGCAGGTCAGGAAATGATTCTAAAACGGTTAGAGAATCAGGAGGATATGTTGAGAAAGATAATCAGTTTGGTTCAAAGCTTGTCATCTTCTTTCAGTACCAAGATGGAGCAGATGGAGAAAACGCTAGCTGACACTCAAGCTAAGATGGCTTTGGGTATAGGTTCGGGTACTCCACAGACTCAGCCCGAGTAAGAAGAGTCTGGTGAAGAAGATGAGGAGGAACCAGTTGCTGATGCAGACGATCATGCTAAGTCCGAGGAGGAGGAAGAGGAAGAGAATGATGATGAGGAGTGATGCTGGTTCCCGCTCTTGTTTCCCCTCCCCATTATTTCTATTCTAAAATAACTGATACTATTAGTCTGTCTATTTCTCACCCAATCCATGCACTTTCCTTTTGATATGGATTTGGGTTCCTTTTATTGAACTTTGTTGGCTTATATGGACCATTAATTCTGCTATGGTATGAACTGTTTGACTAATCTCTTCTTGCAGCATACTACTTGAATGGTGGTTGATGCCATTGTATGGATGAGCACATTTAACAATTTATGCACTTTACTTCTACTTAAGAGTACTTTTTAATGATGCCAAAAAGGGGAAGTAGTGTACTAAAGCCTAAGATAGTTTAGATTATGTCAAGTAGCTCACTTTGATAGTTTAGGGGAGTCAGTTTGATAGTTAGTCTTTGGAACTAGTTAGCTTCACTAACTTGTTCATTTGAGTCTTGAGTCTGTTGGTTGCACTCAAATATATTTGAGTACCTAATTGAAGTTTTTTCTATGTTTTTAACTTGATTGGTTGCAAGAACTTCAATTAGTTTGTCATCATCAAAAAGGGGGAATTTGTTGAGTCCCTTAGGTTTTGAGTGATGACAAACAGTTATAGGAAACAGGTTACAATAAGCATTGCGAATAGTTGGCTGGAAACCAGCTGGAATTGAACACTATTTTCCTAGACAAGTTATTACTTATTCATGTTATTCATTTTAAAAACATGTCTATATGTAGGAAATGGTTGGATGTAAATTGATCCATGTACTGGTGGGAAACTAGTAGGAACTGTTTCCTGGACTGCTATGCTAAAAAGCAGTCACATACTCTCTATTGTACATTAACCATGTTACATGTGCAGTAGTGAAGTTGATTCCAAGACTTGGAGCATGGAGGCCTTTTGAAGACATTCGAAGAAAGATACATTGCTCAAAATGGAAGTATTCAAGGAAGATTCAAGTCTTAAAGATTACATGAAGAAAAGAAGACTTGTACTTTAATGCTTAAATCATGTAATGTGCTCCATGGTATGACTTGCATGTTTGGGTAAAATAAGTGCTTATAAGTGTATCCAGTCATATTATGAATTCTAGTACAAAGCTGGAACAGAATTCATAACATACTCAATTTAGGGAACCAGGTTGAGGAACCAGGTTCACTGTACGAAATATCCGAGTTGCTTGTTTTGAGAAAAATAAAAGATTTCGTAAAAATACTTTTTTAAAGAATTATTCTAAAAATATCCTAAGCAGCTGGAGATTAGATGATAATATTATGGTTACCTAAAAACTATGAGTATCTATCTTATTTGATTCTATCTTTATGATTAAATCATATAAGATAAATACTTTCCTAAAATCATGCTATTACTTGCTCATCAAGTTTACGTGATTTAAGGAAACTAGGGTTTTTATATCCAAGTATATAAACCCATCTAGTCTCTCATATTCTGATAAGTCTCTCTGGAATTAAAAAGGAGTATATTTGAGAGCCATATACACTTAAGCACAAAAGCCTATTCATCGAGTCATATACAAGAGCACTATTAGAGCTTAAACATTTTTTCTTAATTAGCTTTTAAAAGTGAGATTAAAAGAGAACATTTGATTTTGTCAAAGCCTTCAACAGAGGGGTTGAAAGGCTGGGTAAGTGTTTGTGAGTTCAAACACAAGGGGCTTACTAGTGTAAGTCGAGCGCACATTCGGAGTAGAGTGTGGGGTATACTGGTTCCCGGAGTAGGGAAACAGTAGAGTGTTTGTGTACTTTAATGCTTAAATCATGTAATGTGCTCTAAAACCTTCAGATAGTTATAGTTAAAAAAATAGTTTCAATTTAAAAATAATAGATTTTCTAAAAAATAAAAATAAAAATAAATTATAACATTATCATATCCTTTTTCTATGATTGATATTCAAGAAAAAAAAATTATAAAATCTTATCTTTTTTAACTAATTCTAATTGGTTTATTTTGAATTAAATGATTTTAATTGGTTAAAATATTTAATAATTAAATTATTTTAAAAATAAAAGATTTTTCAGAAAATTTATTTGATAATTATAATTCTAAATTTAAACTTATCTTTTAGTGTTTTTAAAATCCTTAAATTTTTCCTTATTTCTACTATAAATAGACCGTTTAACCTCACATAATTATTTACACAAAAATCATTAAACCCTTTTACTTCTCAAAAACTTTCTCCGTCTCTCTCTAGTCTATCTCTTCATCCCTTCAACCATCTTACACTACCAACGACCGTGAGCCTCATCTTTTTTCTAACTATTTTAATTGTTTTACAAATTTTTTAGTTCTTAAAACTATCTTTAAATTTAATTAAAGTTTTAATATTTTATGCATATTATTGTGTTGCATTATGTTAATTAGTTCATGTTGAAGTTTAGTAGGAAGTGTTTAGGAAATACTAGAATTTATGGTACGTATATATTTTAAATCTTTTTAAGTGAAATTAAATGTTTTTTAAATTATATTATATTAAGATGTTTTTAGTATGAATTTTGCTAAATAAATTATAATTTAAATTTTAGCCATGCGCCATTTTTTATATATGTGTATATATGGTTATTTATTTGAAGTTTTAATTTTTTAAAAAAAAGTGATGATATACATTTATCTTATTTTATTTAAGATGTATCATATTTAAAAAGGGCCGAATGACATTTGATATTTAATAATTTTCAATGAGCCTTAATAATTAAAGCAAGGTTTTTGTGTTTAAAAGAGTTAAAAAAGGAGAGTTATAATTATTATACATTACCGCTTGATTTCATAATCAAGATGGGTTCATGCTTATTATTATTATTATTATGCATTACCGCTTGATTTCATAATCAAGAAGGGTTCATGCTTAAAAGTCCACTTTTTAGCTAACAAAAGGACACTCTAAGGATAGATCCGTGATGGGATAACTAACTTAGGAGGTGTGCACACTTAGGATCAAGGAGGGGACATAAGAAGAGGAAATTATTTTTATTAAGTGTTTTAATAATTCCATTTATATTAGATTATTATAAAGGAAGGTTTAAAGTTTATTAATATATAAGAAGGCAAGATTGAAATAAAGGAATTTTAAAGTATTTCTTTCAGCATGTATTTTCCTATTTATTTTGGTTCACCCTACTTATTGTTTATAGTGAGTAGGTTTGTAGGAATAAATGTGCATGGGAACATTACATCAAGGAGCACATACTAGTTAGGAGTTTTTATAATTTTCTTAATCAACTCTTTTACCTTTAAATAAACAAATTTATTTTTTTATAAATAAATCAATATTTTCTTTTGCTGTAATATAATAATTATTTAGCACAACCGAAGCGTGATAATACGTGGCGGTAATACCCCTAAGTTACTAAAATTACTATCATTATTATTATGTTAGTAATTTGGGGGTGTTACAGGCCTAGAGCCTTTTTTCGTCTAATAAGATAAGTCATCGTATGTGACTTTAACTTAATAAGATTTGGACAATTGGCTTTCAAGAACAATCCTTAATGAAGGGAGTTCGAGCTCAATAGGTTGGACAAATTCCACCCTGTATACTAGAGAGTGTGGGGTCAAACAGGTTGACATCCTGATTGACGTCCTGTAGCCCCATAGAGTAAAGTGCAATTTCAACTGTCAGTCTTTGTAATTTTTGGTCATTTTTTTTTATTATTATCATGATGTTTTTATTTTCTACTTCAACTACCCCATTTGTCTGCGATCTTTATGGAGATAAGCGATGGTGTTGAACTTTGTAATTGGCCAACATTTCTGCACATTCATTTTGTAAGTGGACTCCTGGATAACTTATTACCTCATGAAGCACAACATATCTACAGATGATGTTTTCTTCTTAGAGTTTGGTCACTTGCTTAGAGCCTAGGGACTTTTACGACTTGGCTTTAACCCAGTTTGTGAAGTAGTCAACTGCGACCAGAAAGAAGTCATGACCCCGTGTCCATGGAAGAGCTATTTTGTCGATCATGTCAATACCTCATGTCGAGAAGGGTCAGGGTGAAGAAATTGGATTTAGGAATGATGGAAGGATGTGTTGAAGGTTTACACACTTTTGGAAAGTTAGGTATTTTACTACATACTAAGCACAATCATCTACCATGGTGGTACAATAGTTTCCAAGTCATGCTATTTTTCCGGCTAGCATACGTCCGCTTCTGTTATTTAACATACACCCTCATGTATCTGAGACATTATAGTGTCAG
Organism: Dysphania ambrosioides; assembly: GCA_026401315.1. Lineage (NCBI taxonomy): Eukaryota > Viridiplantae > Streptophyta > Magnoliopsida > Caryophyllales > Amaranthaceae > Dysphania > Dysphania ambrosioides. The sequence goes on along the minus strand of CM048671.1, from coordinate 13,043,121 downwards.
CTTCCTATTAGCTTACACATTTGAGATGAATGCTTTCGAGGGTACGCCTGTAAAGTTGATTGGCTAGAGCAATAAACTCAACTATGAGGATCCTTAAGGCTCTCTTATCCTTTTGAGTGGAGTGTAGAGGGTACTCCTTCTACTTTATGTACCTTAGGATGTCGGCGTACCGAGGTTTTCCATCCTCTATGTCGGCGTCAAGAACATTGACATATGCCACTTTTGCCTACTCTTTATGATGAGGGGCATTCAAGTCAAATTTGATGAAATATTGACCATTGATGCTAATCAAGCCATTGCATTGATAACCAGCTTTTTGGTCATTAACTAAAAGACTAGTTATGCAAATAATATTTGTAATCACCCTAATACTACTACAACTAGTGTAATTGTATGTCGGGGGTCGAACCACAAGGACAAGGGATGCTAGTTTCTAGAATTGATGTAAAGGGTTTATTTGGGATTTGAATTGATTAAACTATACTAAAAACAGAAAAGCAAAGCAAGAATAAAAACGATAAAATGCAATGAAAGAAAAATGGGGATAGATTAGTTCCACCCTAGGAAGGACAATCAAACTTAGCAAATACGCCAAGGTAGATTAACAATCAATGGAGACACTCAAAATGACGAGAGGAAGTTTGTGACCCTATAAATCACAATGAACAACTTATAATCGCCCTATGTCTCCTAAGGAGTGGCTAATAAGATTCGCATCGAATGTCAATCAATCAATCATCAACAATCTCAAATCCTAACTCTACAAATTAAGAACAAGCTAACCTAGGGTTTCACCAATCAAACCCTTAAGAAAACTACTCACTCATAGAAATAAAAAGTAGGGCATAAACGATGAACAGGATCATGATTGTAAATGAACAAGAGAACAAAAAGGGGAAAACAAAGAACTATAACAAAATCGACAACTACTCTATCAAAGCAGTAAATGGAGCAAGGATAATAAAAAGAAAAATGGAATTAACAAAAACAATACGTGAAAGCATTAAAAGAAATAAAATAGTAAAGAATCAATACCTTACTTAATGAAATTGCGTGAATGAAAAAGAATCTGAATCCGAAATACAATGCTTGAAAGGAAGTGCAACAAAATCCTTAAATCTAAACTAAAGCATGAATGAAATGAAAAGCAATGAAAGGGATGTTCTAAGTTGAGGAACAAAAGCTCTTAAAGTAGGTATAAGGGTATTTTTACAAAGCAAGGGGGTATTTATACCCTAGGGACATAAGGGGGTAAAACCCTACAAAAACCCTTGAAGGCCGACTTAAGAAAGAACTAAAATCTGTGGGAAAGGGAGCCATTCGGCCGAATGAAGGGAGAATTCAGCCGAATGATTGGCCATTTGACCGAATGGTTCCATCATTTGCCTATTACAGAAGCTTTGAGTTTTTAGAACCTGTCCACCATTCGACCGAAGGAGAACACCCATTCGGCCGAATGGGCCTTGATTCGGCTGAATGGAAGTTTATTCGGCTATTCCCAAGAGCTTGAGTCATATGCTTGAGTTCTTGTCTTCCATTCGACCGAATGGATGTCAGATTCGGTCGAATCTGAACCTGAACCTTGCTTAACATCTTCTTTGGAGTGTCTCATGGCTTTTGGAGTTTGTGGGATCTTCGAGAGTAACTTAGAACACATTCCTAAGCTATGATACGCGCATCTAAACTCTTGATAAGAGTGTCAAAGCCTCAAACACGTCACATTTTACTTTGAAATCATCGAAAGTACCTGACATGACCTAAAAACAGCTCGAGGACAAGATCAAGGTAAAATCGAATGTAATGTGCTTAAAATCAATCTAAAACCGTGAGACTCGACACTAAAATGGGGTTTTAAATGCGCTCTAAAATGAGCACATCATGCATCAGTGAATTATTCTCATATAAGGGAAGATAAGTAAATTCGATTTCTAGGATCTGCTTAGTCAATTATTTGAGCTAAGCCAAGTAAGAAGTGAAGCTTTCATTGGAAACTTTCCATTTCCCATATACTTTGTTGATTATTAAGGAGGAATCACCATAAACTCAAATGGATTTGGCTGCTTGTAGATCTAGAATGCATGCCTCATATTCAGCGTCATTGTCTGTACCCTCAAAGTCTGCCTTAATTGATATGGGAGTGTGCTCTACTTTTGGAGATACCAAGTGTATCCTCACACCATAATTTAATTTTGATAGAGATACCATAATACAAAGTCCTTCCATTTTTAATATGACTTTTAATTGAATGAATAAATAGACAAAAGAATGAAAAAGATTGAAGAATGATAAGAAGAAACACCTGGAAAAAGTCAAGTTGTATTAATGCAAAAAGACTCAACAAATAGGAACTAAAAAGATGAAATATTTCTAATAATTTAATGGTTTAATAATATTAGTATTTCAATTTCTAATTTGGTAGTTTTAGTTATTTTGGCTAGATGAATATTAGTAATGGAATAATAAAATCATAATGCATTAGTTGATTGTATCACTAACCATTTTTTTATGTGAGGAACTTCTCATGAATCCCGTGATTTTTGCTACTTTTGTTATTTCTACTAGATTAAATGTAGGACTTACTTCTACTAGACCTGAAGTTGGTCAGGGTATTGCTGCAAGACAAGCCATATAAGGTATTGCAAGACAAGCCATTAGAGAAGGAAAAATACGAGGTACTTTATTACTTAGTTTAGGTTTTATGGAAACTTTAATGATTTATGGATTGGTTATAGTATTAGCACTTTTATTTGCAAATCTTTTTGTTTAACCCAATAAAAGAAAAAGAAATCTGATAAATACATATTTCTTTTATAGTTTTGGTTGTGTTTTTCATATTTATAGTAAACTATCACTTCTACGCAATTATTTATTCGTTGAGAAAATGTTACATTGGGAAGGACTTTCTTTGAGGATGAGGAATTCGTGTTACCCATTCGCTTTCTTCCTTCCCCTTCCTTCTTATTTTGAAAGAGACGGGTTGCAAAAAAAAGGAGTATTCTCAATTGAAATGAAACCTTATACATAACTAGTAATTCTATTCCAATAAGTTAAGTATTATTTTTATTAGGAATCTCAATAGAAAAATCAAATTCATGTAATTTTGAAGTAGCAAAGAAGTTGTAGTATTAATGCAAAAAGACTCAACAAATAGGAACTAAAAAGATGAAATATTTCTAATAATTTAATGGTTTAATAATATTTGTATTTCAATTTCTAATTTGGTAGTTTTAGTTATTTTGGCTAGATGAATATTAGTAATGGAATAATAAAATCATAATCCATTAGTTGATTGTATCATTAACCATTTTTTTATGTGAGGAACTTCTCATGAATCCCGTGATTTTTGCTACTTTTGTTATTTCTGCTAGATTAGATGTAGGACTTGATTCTTTTATTTTCTTGGGTCATTGTCCGTTCGCCAAGAGTATCCAGTTTAATACCTATATTTTAGCAACAAATATAATATATCTTAATGTAATGCTTGGTGTATTGATCTTTTTTGGAAAATGAGTGTGTTCATGTTGTTTATTTCAAGAATAGGTTGGATTCAACTAACTGTACCGCATTTTCTTTCTAATCAGGTCAAAAGGTGCATGATCTCACGAATGACTTCTAAACTCAATAATAAAGAAATCATATGCAAGAACTATAGCATTTTGTGATTTGTTGGTAAAATTACTTTAATTCTCCATCAACAAATAATATGAGACCATTACCTTAAACATTGTAAAAACTTAAATTGTTTGAAGTCGAGGCACAACAGGGTATTCTTTCTACCATTATGTTAGTTCAAAATTTTCTTATATATAACCCTCATGTCGCTAAAATCATTTGAGTTCTTATTTATTGTTATTTGAAAAACCTTTATGCTTTTATTAATATTTTGTAAATAAATGCCAAAGACTAAGTCGATGACCTACCTATTGAAGAAATAGCGGGACACCCCAAGCTTAAGTAAAGCACAGTCCTTGGTGCAAAAATCAAGGAAAAAAGGGGAGGGTCGATCAATCATGGTATGACTCCATAGTACTAGGGCCTCTCCTCATTGTCCTGTGAGGAAAAGTTGTAGGTTAGGTCAATATCGAGACCTAAAGCATTGGTGTAGGGCAACCAGTCATAGCACGGGTGATTTTGATAGTTCCCATAGAGAAACACACCTGCTAGGCCATCCAATCCACTTATATAACCCAAGGGCAAACCCGGTCCATCAAACTGGTAGGCAGGATCGCCTCGATAATCACTCCCCTTATCTGAGCATAATTATAAAGGGAAAAATAATAGGGAGTGACACAGAGGATGATAGGACCCGTCCAAGAGAGGTATTTAGGTGTTCTATCCCAAGACCAAGAAGGGACTGGGTCGAGCCGAGGAGGGTTGTAGGGTAGTTAACATGGATGAAAAATCCCCACATTGAACATGAAAGTTATAAATTTGATTCTCATGAATTATACTACCCTTTAGGCCTCAGCTTAGCCTTGCATCATCATTTATAACTTCTTAAATTCTTCTTCTAGTTTAAAAGAGGGGGAGGGGATTTAGCATAAGAGGTACCTATGGAGGTTAGAGGTGGTGCATCTTGGGCACTAGAGGCACACGACTCTTGCCCCTAATGTGCAAGAATTTTCCATATATAGACTCCTTACTGCTCAATATCTATAAGCTCTTGGTTTGGAAGGTAAAAGCTCACTACCCTCCTCATCTTCCACCCATATTCTCTTCATCACATGGATGTTGATGTAAATATCATTTACATCGACGGGGTTATAATCTTATATTGCTATGTAGAAACCAAAACATATGGTATAATCATTACAATTCCCCCTATGTGGATGTCCCTAGTTAGGTCATCCCTCTTAAGTTTAAAGAACCTAGTCAAAAATTGGTGCCTTAAGTTAAGCACGCTCCCTTATATTTCCTTATTGAATATTGTCATCCATAGCATCACAATCTCATCTCTTGGGGTTTTTCCCAAATTTTCAAAAATTATGTACCCAAATATTCTATGCAAGATCCTCAAACATTGGTGAATAATGTGGGAGGCATGGTAGATGTTGGACTAGTATTCCAAATCATCGATTTGGGTTCTGCACCAATGCACCTCATTATAATCCTTAAATTTCCTAATGTCTAAAATATAAATGTTAGTCGAGGGGTCCCATTTAAATATCTAGTTTAACTAGACAAGGTTAATGTATTGAACTTGGTTGAACAACTGGAATGTGATATGAAAATCATTGTCTTCGATCTGAGTTTGTTCTAAGGAGGCAAGGAATTCAAAGGTGAGCCTATCATAGGTGTAATTGCAAAGTTTAGAGAACTCATCCCTTCCCAAAACATTAAAATTCCATAGAGGTCTTCTTTGATTCCGAATTTTTCCAAAGAATTGGGCTCATATAATTTAGTACTAAAAATCTTGTAGTTTTTGATCTTAGCATAGTAGGATTTAAGATTATGGTTTATGAATTACAAAGCATGCATAGTTTCTTGTAAGGATTGGGTAGTGCTCGTGGTTTTAGAGGTCTTGGATTTCATCTTGGAAAACATTTTCTTCAATAGATATTCAATCCTAAATCAATAATAAAATAATTCCAAAAAATTCAATTCACAACCTGACTACAAAATAATAACACCACAATTCCAAAGCTAGTATCAAAATCACCCACTAGTAGAAATATCTTAATTTACGGCTATGTATTCACGGCGTATAAGAAAACTAGCCGCAAAATACTGATAATATATAGCTTATTTTAAAGGAACCACAGCTAATAAATGAAACCCAATTTGTGTATTAATTAGCGGCGGGTCTTCTCTAAACCCGCCGCATTTTAATTGGGTTTCATTAAAAAAAACATGAGCCTAGGTAAGTTTACTTTAGAATTTCAAATCCATTTCACAGCCAGTACCGCCTCTCTCATAAACATACTTCTTACAACCATTAAGGAGCCTTGCCACCACCAACAGCACCGAACCACGCCACTACCAAGCCAGGTACGCCAACACCACACTTTGTGATTCCTCTCATTTTTCGTGTTCACCACTGCATTTTAGGTACAATTTTTTTTTTTTGGTTGTTATTTATTCCATTTCATACATGGGTATTTGATTGGCGTTGTTAAATGTAAATATGTTAAGTAGTTCGAATCTTTGATTTAGGGTCCATGTTAGTTCAAATTATGGGGTATTTTAATTATAAATATGGTATTAGGTAATATATTTGAATTAGTATTTATATTAGTAGGAATTGAATAATGTTAGTATTCATATTATTAGGAATTAAGTTAGTATATTAATAGGAATTAGATTATGTGAGAATATTAAGTGTTTTGTATAATAGTTTGAATTGAATTAGATATAATATATATGAATTATTTTTATTAGGGATTGAGTGGGGAAATTTATATCAATTAGTGTGTATAGTAGTAAGAATTGGATTATGTTAATATATGAATCAGTAATTCATAAATTAGATTATATTAATCTATAAATCAGTATGTATAATATTTGGATTTGAATTACGCAATTTATATGAATTGAGTAATGTATTAGGTTTAAAACTCTTAAGTTTGCTTTTTTTTTTTCTTCATGTTTCAAAGTCTCTAGAATTTACAAGTAAAGTATTCCTTGCATTATGCTTGTATATGTTTATTTTGGATTCCTTTGAATGAAATCTTAGATAAGCTAGATGTAAAATAGCATTGTGTGTTGGTTGTGGTTGTATATAAATTAATATAAACAGGTTTGAAACTCTATTTTCAAAATTGGGAAATGTTGGATTTACAAAAATAGCTAGGAGAATTTACTAACATAAAACATAAAGCGAGTGTTTATGGGCCATTGTTTAGGTGCATATATATATATATATATATATATATATATATATATATATATATATATATATATATATATATATATATATATATATATATATATATATATATATATATATATATATATATATATATATATATATATATATATATATATATATATATATATATATATATATATGAGATCAACTAAGAAGGCTAGCTAAAATAAAAAAATAAGAAGCATTTCCACACCTTGATTTCTTTGAGATCTAATGGTCAGCAAAAACCAAAATTGAACCGGCTCTCATTGCATGCCCCAACCTCGCCCCATGACAGTCAGCAATCTCGTCCATGCCCTCTCTCGCATCGCTCTCTCTCTCGCCTCGCTCTCTCTTGCATCGCTCTCTCTCGCCTCGCTCTTTCTCGCTCTCTCTTGCCCAGAATTTCACAAATTTCAGAACTTCTCAAAATCACTCACTTGGTTCTTTGTCCATTATGAATTGTTATTATATCAGAATCAAACAACGAAATCAATGCAAATTCTTCAACAACAAATCTTGAAGGTAATCGTTCTATTTCAATTGATTTGAGATATCTTAATTGATTTGAGTTATCTCGCTGATGATCTAGTTCTTCACATCTAGATATTCATGTTCATTGCATCTAGATATTCATGTTCTTCGCATCAATTGGTTAAAGGTCCTTCAAGATTAAATTAGGTCAAATACTGATAGTTTTCTGATTAATTATAGGAATACTTTTTTTGAGATATCTTAATTGATTTTAGTTATCTCATTGCATGTTCTTTGCTGTAACCTGATTCTTCACATCTAGATATTCATGTTCTTCGCATCTTGATATTCATATTCTTCACATCGATTGCTATAGTCATACTATTAAAATCGGCAAAGAGTGAATTCCTGGATTCACTTACTGTATATATAGTTACTCTTTGTTTATATATAGTTACTCTTTTGTAAACGTTTTTTTTATATATTGTTACTCTTTGTTTATATATAGTTCATAGTGGATAGTTACTTGTGAATATTTGTTAATGAAATTTTTACAATCGTAGTTACTCTTTTTTCCAACATAGTTACCCTTTTGTTACAATCATAGTTACTTTTTTTTCCAGCATAGTTACCCTTTTTTCCTATATAGTAACCTTTTTAATTATTGTAGTTACAACACAAATTACATCTCCAGCTTCTATCAGAACTCCTAGAAATGAAACATGTGTTACTCCAAATGGTACTAGAGAGTGGTTTCCTTATTGTGCTGAAGATAAATAGCCTTGTGTTGGTATGGTGTTTGATAATTTAGAAACGACAGTAGAGTTTTACCATTGTTATGCTGAAATATGTGGTTTTGAGCCAAGGTCATCTTCTACTTACAAAAGCAGAGGTATTATTGGTTTGAAGTATTTGGTTTGCAGCAGAGAGGGTATTATGGTACCTAGTATTAAGAATAATGAAAGTGGTATAAAACGATATAAGAGAGGCACAAATTGAGTTGGTTGCAAAGCAAAGTTGATCTTAAAACTTAACAAATTGAATAGGACATACTGCATTTCTAGATTTGTTGAGGGCCATAATCATTGTCTTGCTACTCCTACCTCTAGACAATATTTAAGAAGTAATAGAAAAATGACCATTGTTCACAAAAGCTTCATTTCAAGAAATGCAAGGGTGAACATAGGTCCTGTAAAATCTTTCCGCTTATTCAAGGAAAACATAGGGAGTTATAAAAATGTGGGAGCAACTATGCAAGATTTTAAAAATTTTCATAGAGATATGAAAGAATACATCAAAGGAGATGATGGAAAGATGTTGATTGAAAATTTTCTCAGGAAACGAGACATTTATAATGGGTTTTATTTTGATTATGCATTAGATGAGGAAAACCATATTTCTATGCTATTTTAGGCAGATGCAGTAAGTCGCAAAAATTATGCAATATTTGGAGAAATGGTTTGCTTTGATTGTACATATGACACAAACAAATATTTTATGGTTTTAACCCCTTTTACTGGTGTTGATCATCATAGATCTTGCATTACATTTGATGTTGGTTTGATTGCAAAAGAAAATGCAGAATCTTTTGATTGGTTATTTAAGACATTCCTAAATTGTATGGGTAATTGTTCACCTACATATTTGATAACTGATCAAGATCCTGCAATGAAAATTGCTATTAAGGAGGTGTTTCCAAATGCAAGACACAACCTCTGTATGTGGCATATAATGAGCAAGGTCACTAACAAAATTGGATGGCCGTTGATTAGTGATGAAGAGTTCTTGAAAGCTTTGAATAATTGTGTTTGGAACATGGATCAAGATAAATCAGACTTTGAGAAGACTTGGGAAGAAATTATGGCTAAGTATGACCTTGAAAACCATAATTGGCTCACATATATGTATAGTATAAGAGAACAATTGATTCCTACTTATTTCAAAGACATGATGCTAGGAGGAATATTAAGAACAACCTCAAGATTTGAAAGTGTGAATAGCTTCTTCAATAACTTCACAAACCCTCACTTGACACTTATGGAGTTTTATATGCATTTTGATAGTGCCATGGATGCACAGAGATACAAGCAAGAGAAGCTAAATGCAGATTCTGCACACACAATTCCTCAATACAACACTCCATTGCGGTTAGAAAGACATGCAGGTGATGTTTATACTCGTACCATATTTTATCTTTTTCAATATGAGATATATAAATCTTGCTTTAAATGTCATATTCTTAATATTGATAAGGATGATGAAATGGAAACATTTGTGTTCTAGATTCAGTTCTAGAAAAAACATTCCAAGTTACATTCTCAGCTAGGAGCTTGACAACATCATGTTCTTGTAAACTTGTCAACAGACTTGGAATATTATGTTCTCATTCTATTTGTGTTTTAAGTGCTAGGCAAGTAATAGAAATTCCAAACCATTATATACTTGATCGTTGGACAAAACAAGCTACAAAGAAACCTGTTTTTGATATGCATGATAATATAATTGAAGAGTGCAGAAAAATGAGCACTATGGGTAAGCTGCTAGGTGATGTTTGGTCTGAAATATTTAATTATGTAACACTTGCTGAGGGAAGCGAAGATGACTTACAGAAACTATACAATAATTTGAAGGAATTCAGCCTTAATCTACAAGAAAATAATGTTAGAATGGTAATGACCAAAGCATAAGAGATGGAGATCTTTGTTGGCCCTAGTGCATCTTCAACACTAGATATCCAAAATCCAGTTTAGTCAAAAAACAAGGAAAGAGACATAGACTAATTGGTGAAAAAGAGCAAAGCATTTTGCAAAGTTAGAAGAACAAGAGGAAATGTAGAGCTTGTGGGTCATACGATTACCATGACAGTCGTACCTGCCCTACAAAAAATTATTCTTAGCATACGAATTTGTTTGATTACTATGATATTTATTTGATTATTTTAGTGGATTTGTTTATACATAAATGAATATATATAGAATTATATGAAGTACTTTTTACTATTTTAGATAATATTACTGTTTCTTATTCTATGTGAAATATGATGGCGTTGTTTCCTCTATAATATAAACAGTAACTATATAAACAATAAATATATAGACAAAGGTCATTATAATAACATGATTTTCTCAATAACATTCAAATGCATTCAGAATAAAGGTCACTATAATATAAAAAAGGTGACTATTTTAAAATTATTAATAACTATAATCAGGTGTAATTATATTTTTCAGTTCATAATGTAAAAAAAATTTATTACATCAAATATGAAAAGTAAATGTCACTATAATGAAAAAAAGGGTCACTATACAAAAGAGAGTATTCATATTTACGCCAAATAGGAAAAGTCACTATAGGAAAGATCAAATTGATATTACACCATATAAGAAAAGGTCACTATACTAATAGGAAAGGTTACTATAACATTATAAAAGGTCACTATTCCAATAAGAATGGCCAATATAATAATATAGGACCTCTATAACATTCAATAGTATTCAAAAAAAGGTCACTATAATAAAATAAAAGGTCACTATAATAAAAATATTAGTCACTATAATATGGCATTCGAAAATATGATACAATACACATTACAATGGTTACTATGCAATCTAATGTAAGATAATTTGTAAAAAAAATTATTACATCAAATTTGAAAAGAAAAGGTCACTGTAATGAAAAAAAAGGTCTTCATAAACTAAAAAAAGTAACTATATGAAAGAGTTTATTCATATTAAACCAGATAGGAAAGGTCACTATACTAATAGGAAAGGTCACTATACTAATAGGAAAGGACATTATACTAATAGAAAAGGTCACTATAACATTATAAAAGGTCACTATACTAATAGGATATGTCACTATAATATTATAGTGACCTCTATTACATTCAAAAGTATTCAAAAAAAAAGGTCACTATAATAAAAATATTAGTCACTCTAATATGGCATTCCAAAATATGTTACAATACACATTAAAATGGTTACTATGCAATCTAATATGAGATAATTTGTAAAAAAAATTTATTACATCAAATTTAAAAAGAAAAGGTAACTATACTGAAAAAAAGGTCTCTATACACAAAAAAAGATAACTATATATATTAAAATGATAATTCATATTACACCAGAGGTTTTTATAACTAAAAACAATGTTATTATTAAAATATTAGCCCACAATGATAATTTTTATACTTTTAATTAGTAAAAAATGTGACTATATCATTCCAAAGCATTTTTGGTAATCGTCAGTATAATAAAAAAAAATGTCACTATACAAATAGGAAAGGACACTATAACAATATAAAAGGTCATTATAATATTACAGAGACCTCGATCACATTCAATAGTTTACAGAAAAAAGGTCATTATAACATAATAAAAGGTCACTATCACAAAAATATTAGTCACCCTAATGTGATATTTAAAAATATGATACAATACACATTAAAAAGATTACTATGCAATCTAGTAAACGAGTAAGAGAAATATTACACCAGAGGTTTTTATAACTAAAAAAGTGTCACTATTAAAATTATAAATTCATTGCCACAATTATAATTGATATACTTATTATTAAAACCTTTCACTATATCATTCAAAAGCATTCAGTTAAAGGCACCAAAATTAAAGAAAAAGTTACTATAATAAAAGAAATTGTCTCTATATGTTTCTTAAAATCAAGCACCATTAAAACAAAAATATAAAGGTCACTATGATAAAAGTTGGGGTAACTCTAAGATAATTTGAAGTAACTATAACTACTACATCTGAAAAAGCTTTAAAAACACTTGTTCAATTCTATGCTTTCTTCGTTACTTTCTTATTTTTTTTCCTTCTTTCTGCGACCTCCTTTGAAAGTATTCCACGTTTCATCTTGAATGCTTGTAACTCCTTTAACACATTTGATCATTGATGGTTCAAGTCACAAAGCAAAAGCATTGCTCCTATTCTTGCTCGTGCTACATGCTTCAATGGAGCCTAACATTGAATTATATAAACACATTATAATTATATAAACACATTATAATTATAAAATGATATTATATTATTAAAAATAAAATAAAAAAAAGATTAGAAAAACCATAACTGCTTTCAGGATTGGATTGTCCAAAACATCTGTTCCTTCAAAGTAGAGCATGCTAACCATAGTATACACAGCACAATCAAAATTACTTCTGTTTGACTTCCAAGGAGTGGCAACTTGTTCCATTTTATATATTGACATATTATCCGCATTGGGAATCTTGTCATCAAGAAATGTTGCCAACAAATCGGCCTACAAACAAGTTTAAAACAAACAATTCTTAGACAATATATATTGAGGAATACAAGGAAAAGAACAAAAACAATGCAAGGATAAAAAAATTACCATAGCGTTAGACAGTTCTTCAATTTCAGTTTGAGACTCGTCAGCATATTGCAATTTGTCAACCCATTGTATTATACCAATCTTCAAATTAACAACTAGTAAGAAGTAATGGCTATGCCTGAGTATTGGGACAAAAATCTGTACATTAAAGAGAAAATCATAAAAATCTGATGAGAGCATCAAAAAATCTGCACAAACATAAACTATATTAATAAAAAAAATTTACTATAATAACTATTTTATTAACTATAAAGGATAAAAAGGATAAAATGTTAATTTCTAAGAACTTAGAGACAAATAGGAAAGGATACAAATTGTCATCTCCTTCCATAGTTCTTTCTCTTTAAATTCCTAAATTTTATCATCCAATATATCACAATGTCTAAAGGTCTACTTCATGTCAAATCTAAATCATATTATTTTATCATGCATTGATATCAAAATGATTCACCCTTGCATGTTCTTAGGGGTAATTTAAATAATTGAAGGGTATCTTACCAATTCAACTTTCTTCAAATCAACATTGTTGTTAATCACATTCATCCAACTTTCCCAACTTTCATTTAAATGGTCCACATCTTGCGTTCCTTTGTTGGTCTCAGGTACTTGTAGTAAAGCACACTGAAATAAATTAAAAATCAGTAAAAATACTTCTAAACAATGCTCTGAACATAAAATTTAAGAATAATTAAAAAAAACCACTCACGTTTTGGGTAGCACCAAAGTAAAACTTTTTGGGTCCTTCTTTATTGTTCCTCTGATTCTCATTTAGCAATAAGGCCCAACAATCCACTACACTCATAAACATGTATTCTGAAGGCTCCCCTAAAGAATAAAACTCATGCCTAGGAATGTTATAGACATCCTCAAAATCTACCAGCAACTCACTGTTAAAAAAAAGATTAATACATAATATAAATAAAAAAACAAAAGGAAGAACAAAATAAAAGTGAAAATATTGTAAATTACTTACTTTGACTTAACACATAAGTCATTGATGAAACCATAATCAATAATTTCTTGTTGCATAATAGGCAGACTCCGCATATGTTTCATGTTCATCTTCATCAAGTGGGAAACAAAAAGAACCTTCTCCAAATTATTATCATGTGGCTTAAGTGAACACTTTGCTTTTCCAAACTTCAAAATACTATCGAATCCACTACAACAACAACTACTTGTTTCTTGGGTAACCTCATTAATGTTTAGATCAGTTAAAACTTCTCCAATTAACTCATTGACATCCCTCTCTTCAAAAGGAAATGCCTCTACTCCCTTGTCAATTACTTCATCAAAATTCTTGTCTTCCACAGAAATTGCTGCTGCTACCTCCTCCACTATTTCATTATTTAGATCACTATTCCTCACAGCAAATGTTGTAAAATCATTCAACGATTATGGGATTTCAGTCACCTACTTAACCAACTCAACAATTTCATCAATAGTGCTTAAAACACTAGGATTCATAAAAAATTGTTGAGTTTGAGAAAGAGTAGGAGAAGAAGAAGAAGATCCAACATTTTCATTCTTCGCATTTTGTGACTTTTTCTTCTTTACTACCAAGTCAATAATCTTTTCCATATAAAAATCTGAAACCACTTTAGTGTCTCGCTTCAACAGAAGAAGATGCTCATGTATTTCCTGTATAGCATATAATAAGTTATTAAGCATTTAAAGGTTCATAGTAGCAGACTATATAAATATACAAAAAAAAAGGTCACTGTAAATATAAAAAAGGTTATTATAGATATGGTAAAGGTCACTATAGAAAATAAAGGAAGTTATATATTCAAAAAAGGTCACTATACATATAAAAAGGTCACTCTTTTTTTTAAAAAGGTGACTATGTCCTATAAAAAGGTAACTATAATACACATCATTGTACTAACTTATGATCACATCACTGAACATATAGAAGGCAAGCAAGACTTTTAAATATATGAGTTACTATATATATAAAAGAGGTAACAATGTTGTCTAAAAAGGTAACTATAAAAGTCTAAGTAAACAGTTAAAAAAGGTCAATAAAAAAAAGGTCACTATTTATTTTAAAAAGGTGACTATGTTGTTTAAAGAGGTAACTATAATATACTTGAAGTATACTCAAAATCTTAAGATAACGTTAGTTAGTAGAATATTAAAGAAGTTACTATAGAAATAAAAAAGGACACTACAGAAAGGACATAGTTTAGTATAGAAAAAAAAGGTGGCTATGTCTTATAAAAAGGTCACTATAAATATAAAAAGTTGACTATATTTAGAGTTATAAATACAATGGTTACTATACCTTGCAAAAAGGTCACTAAAGAAAGGACATAGTTTATTAAAGAAAAAAAAGATACTATGAAACAAAAAAAGAATACTATGAAACATAAAAAGGAAACTATGAGAAAAAATTAAATTAACTAAATTAAAAAGGAAACTTACATCTTCTGCTAGACGATGAATATCTTCATTAGACTTCTCATCTTTCGGCAACAAGACCTGAATTTTTTTAGTAACATGAATCTCCGCTGAAGAGGTTTCATTTTCAACATGATTTGAAGTATTCTGATTTCCTTCTTCAAAATTACAATTTTAAAGGAAGAGAAGTTAGCTAATCCTTCCTCCTTCATTCTTAAGCTAACTTTCTTATCAGTCCAGTGTTTAATTAAAGGAGGAGAAGTTGATAAGCAAACACCCTTAAATCTTAACCGATGGAAATATATTGTTTGTAGCATCAAAATGCAACCACAAAACTGTTGAACCTTTCCTTTTTTATACTTCATTGTAGCCTCACACAATTGATCTAACACATACTTACACCAATTAAATTCTCTAATTTGGTCAACCACAGCAATACTCTTAGCAATCTTTAGATCAATAGTACGGTTGTGTGTAGGAGCTAAAAAGGTAGAAAAAGCAAGAAGTACAAAAAGTTGTTTAAATGCATCATCTCCATCGGTCATTTGTGGAATCATCTGCTCCACTAAATCCAAAGGGACAGGTTCATTTTTTTCTTCTATTCCAAAGAAATTTCTAAAATGTTGTTTTAATGGAAAATCAGGGTTCACAATGTTTGCACTTCTTGACGCTAATTCAACATCTTTGTTCCTATTTAAGGGAAGGCAAAACACATCATACATGTCAAGCTCTGATATTTGAAAGCTCCTACCAGCATCAATGCTAAACATACGGCTCCCAGGATCAAAACATTCAAGAATCCAATTTAACATATTTGTTAGAGATCTTGTCAACTCCATAGTCAATAATCCTCCAAACCCTATATCCTTCACAACTTGTTTTTGCTCACTGGTGAATCCTCTAATCAATTTAACCAATTGATAAGGTCTGCTTTTCATTTTAAATGTAGTTCTTCCCCTATCAAAAAAGGGAAAAAAATAATATAAGCAAATATTAATACATGAAAGATACTATGTCTAAAAAATATTACAACATGAAAGATACTCTACCTCTTTGCAATAGGTTGATTGAGAGTGTCCAAAGCTTCAATGTCCTGGCACTTCCTCTTCTTATCTTTCCCAAACTTTTCAAGTTTATTCCCCTTCAATTCATTTTCATCAGATGTATGTATAACCTTAGCTAAAGCTGGGGAAGAAGAAGGAATAGCCTTTTGAATTTCTAATTAATACAGCATCATCATTGTTCTATCTTTCTGTTTTTTGTTTCACCAGCATTCTTCTTTTCTGCATGGATCAAACAAAAAATAAACATTAGAATAATAAACACTAGATTTAATTAGAAATGATATAAAACCTAGCTTGCTTTCATTTATGGCTTGCAAACTAAATAATGGTTTGTGATAGGTAAAAGGAAGTAGCATTAATAGGCTTCTTGAAGAAGTTCTTCAATATGAAAAGTCAAATAGAACTGAATGCCTAGACTCCACATAGTTGGCCTCTGTGTCTTGTCAATGATATGCAAATGAAGAACAATTTAACTATCGATCTAGTCATGTACCGTGTAGGAGACCATAGGCTATAATACATACATCATTTTTTAATAAAAGTAAATTAACAATTAAATGTAAATAAAGAGAACATTACAATAAAAGTAAAAAGATAAAAAAAAATGGAAGATATGGAGAGAAAGGATACACAAACCATTGCACAATTTGTCAAAAGTTGTGTCAATATGACAATCAGCAAAAATCTTATCATATTGAAGCTCAACTTGGTCCATGGAAACAGGAGGCATATCAAAAGTAGAAGGACTAGGAGGAGTGTTAGTCATATTTTAGAAAACTTGCTTGAGGCTACAGAAATTGGTTGCATTACCTATTTCCTTTTTTATAATAGATCAACACTTAGTTGGGTCTACATTCTTACCATCTTAGCTTACTACATTATTTAGGATACACTGCCCTATATTTATCCCATTGGATTAGGAAGATAACAAGACAATGTATGAAATTTTTCAATTTCCATGCCTATTTATACCAATACCCAAAGTTGAAAAGCTTTGGGTATTCTTAAACTTACTCTATCCTACCTATGAATGATCTGAATTTGGAAATAACACAACCCAATAACAGTTCAAGAAAGCATGTCAAGTTCTATAATCCATACTTGAACATTTTACTATTTATGTTTTTCTTTGTTCCTACATTTTCCTATTTATACTTGCGTAATTCATAACACATTAATAATTGTTATAGTCATACTTCATTAATAACATAGTACTAGGAACTATGATGTGATTAACCATATGTGGATGCATTTTGGTGAACTTAAAAAAGGTCACCATAGAAATAAAGTAACTATAATATAAAAAAGGTCACTATTATAAAATTATTAGTAACTATAATCCGGTGATATTATTTCTAAGTTCATAATGTAAAAAAAACATGTATTACATCAAATATGAAAAGAAAAGGTCACTATATGTAAAAAAAAGGTCTCTGTAAACTAAAAAAGGGCCACTATAGGAAACACATTGATTCATATTACACCAGAGGTCTACTGTAAACAATTATGAAACTACCTAGAGCAACAATAATGTGGCTCAAACATATATTCTCCTACAATCAAACACAGTTAATGCAAAAACACAAACAATAACCTATACATGTTGTGCTTATGATTGATTTTTACAAATTGTTCAACAATAACCACAAAAATAACACAACTAAGGCTTATACTTCAATATCTAGTTAGATTTTATAATATTATACAATAATTTTGCTTCCGAAATATAATAATGTAAAATAAAATTTGTACCAGAAGCTTCGACGACGACAACACCATGTTTGCTATCTCTATTAGCACGACCTCCTCTTCCGTCGCCTCTGCCACCACTGCCTCTCGAAACTAGACCACCGCGCGTTCTCACCATTTCAAAACTTCAGAAAATACAATCAAACCTAACAATTAAAATCAAAAACACAAAATTATATATATATATATATATATATATATATATATATTTAGGTTATAATAAGAAGCCCTCTTAAAATAAGAAGGATGAGAAGCAATCTCATCCTTCTATTTTTTTGATCAATGGTCACGAAAGAATTTCCGGTTTTCATTAATTCATGGTGTTTTTCATGCCCCGGTTTTACTTTTTCCTTCGATGCCCCGGTTCAGTCGAAGTTCGTTGCTCTCCCATCGCTCTCTTCATCCTTGCTCTTTATCATTACTTTTCTCTCCTCATCCTTGCTATTCTCACCATTTGCTTTATAGTTTTTTCAGTGATTTCCTCTCTTCATCCTTCTTGTTCTCTCCATTTACGGTGTTTCCTTTCAGTTTTTTTCCCAAATTTTTTGCGGTGTTTTCGGTAGCGATCGGAGGTGTTTTCGCTTCAATTTTCGGTGTTGTTTCGGTTAGTTACTTACAATATCGTAATTAATTTGTGTTAATTATTTATAATTTTATGTTTTTGATTTTAATTGTTAGGTTTGTTTGTATTTTCTGAAGTTTTGAAATGGTGAGAATGCGCGGTGGTCTAGTCTCGAGAGGCAGTGGTGGCAGAGGCGACGGAAGAGGAGGTCGTGCTAATAGAGATAGCAATCGTGGTAATGTTGTCGTCGAAGCTTCTGATACAAATTTTATTTTACATTATTATATTTCGGAAGCAAAATTATTGTATAATATTATAAAATCTAACTAGATATTGAAGTATAAGCCTTAGTTGTGTTATTTTTGTGGTTATTGTTGAACAATTTGTAAAAATCAATCATAAGCACAACATGTATAGGTTGTTGTTTGTGTTTTTCCATTAACTGTGTTTGATTATAGGAGAATATATGTTTGAGCCATATTATTGTTGCTCTAGGTAGTTTCATAATTGTTTACAATAGACCTCTGGTGTAATATGAATCAATGTGTTTCCTATAGTGGCCCTTTTTTAGTTTACAGAGACCTTTTTTTTACATATAGTGACCTTTTCTTTTCATATTTGATGTAATACATGTTTTTTTTTACATTATGAACTTAGAAATAATATCACCGGATTATAGTTACTAATAATTTTATAATAGTGACCTTTTTTATATTATAGTTACTTTATTTGTATGGTGACCTTTTTTAAGTTCATCAAAATGCATCCACATATGGTTAATTACATCATAGTTCCTAGTACTATGTTATTAATGAAGTATGACTATAACAATTATTAATGTGTTATTAAGGACTCAAGTATAAATAGGAAAATGTAGGAACAAAGAAAAACATAAATAGGAAAATGTTCGAGTATGGATTATGGAACTTGACATGCTTTCTTGAACCGTTATTGGGTTGTGTTATTTCCAAATTCAGATCATTCATAGGTAGGATAGAGTAAGTTTAGGAATACCCAAAACTTTTCAACTTTGGGTATTGGTATAAATAGGCATGGAAATTGAAAAAGTTCATACATTGTCTTGTTATCTTCCTAATCCAATGGGATAAATATAGGGCAGTGTATCCTAAATAATGTAGTAAGCTCAGATGGTAAAACTGAAGTCCCAACTAAGTGTTGCTCTGTTATAAAAAAGGAAATAGGAAATACAACCCATATCTGTAGCCTCGAGCAAGTTTTCCAAAATATGACTAACACTCCTCCTAGTCCTTCTACTTTTGATATGCCTCCTGTTTCCATGGACCAAGTTGAGCTTCAATATGATAAGATTTTTGCTGATTGTCATATTGACACAACTTTTGACAAATTGTGCAATGGTTTGTGTATCCTTTCTCTCCATATCTTCCATTTTTTTATCTTTTTACTTTTATTGTAATGTTCTCTTTATTTACATTTAATTGTTAATTTACTTTTATTAAAAAATGATGTATGTATTATAGCCTATGGTCTCCTACACAGTACATGACTATATCGATAGTTAAATTGTTTTTCATTTGCATATCATTGACAAGACATAGAGGCCAACTATGTGGAGTCTAGGCATTCAGTTCCATTTGACTTTTCATATTGAAGAACTTCTTCAAGAAGCCTGTTGATGCTACTTCCTTTTACCTATCACAAACCATTATTTAGTTTGCAAGCCATAAATGAAAGCAAGCTAGGTTTTATATCATTTCTAATTAAATCTAGTGTTTATTATTCTAATGTTTATTTTTTGTTTGATCCATGCAGAAAAGAAGAATGCTGGTGAAACAAAAAAAAGAAAGAAAGAACAATGATGATGCTGTATTAATTACAAAAGTTCAAAAGGCTATTCCTTCTTCTTCCTCAGCTTTAGCTAAGGTTATACATACATCTGATGAAAATGAATTGAAGGGGAATAAACGTGAAAAGTTTGGGAAAGATAAAAAGAGGAAGTGCCAGGATATTGAAGCTGTGGACACTCTCAATCAACCAATTGCAAAGAGGTAGAGTATCTTTCATGTTGTAATATTTTTTTAGACATAGTATCTTTCATGTATTAATATTTGCTTATATTATTTTTTTCCCTTTTTGATAGGGGAAGAACTACATTTAAACCGAAAAGCAGACCTTGTCAATTGGTTAAATTGATTAGAGGATTCACCAGTGAGCAAAAACAAGCTATGAAGGAAATAGGGTTTGGAGGATTATTGACTATGGAGTTGACAAGATCTCCAACAAATATGTTAAATTGGATTCTTGAATGTTTTGATCCTAGGAGCCGTATGTTTAGCATTGATGCTGGTAGGAGCTTTCAAATATCAGAGTTTGACGTGTATGATGTGTTTTGCCTTCCCTTAAATAGGAATAAAGATGTTGAATTAGCGTCAAGAAGTGCAAACATTGTGAACCCTGATTTTCCATTAAAACAACATTTTAGAAAGTTTTTTGGAATAGAAGAAAAAAATGAACCTGTCCCTTTGGATTTAGTTGAGCAGATGATTCTACAAATGACCGATGGAGATGATGCATTTAAACAACTTTTTGTACTTCATGCTTTTTCTACCTTTTTAGCTCCTACACACAACCGTCCTAGTGATCTAAAGATTGTTAAGAGTATTGCTATGGTTGATCAAATTAGAGAATTTAATTGGTGCAAGTATGTGTTAGATCAATTGTGTGAGGCTACAATAAAGTATAAAAAAGAAAAGATTCAACAGTTTTGTGGTTGCATTGTGATGCTACAAATAATATATTTCCATCGGTTAAGATTTAAGGGTGTTTGCTTATCAACTTCTCTTCCTTTAATTAAACACTGGACTGATAAGAAAGTTAGCGTAAGAATGAAGGAGGAAGGAAATCAGAATATTTCAAATCATGTTGGAAATGAAACCTCTTCAGCGGAGATTCATGTTACTAAAAAAATTCAGTTCTTGTTGCCGAAAGACGAGAAGTCTAATGAAGATATTCATCGTCTAGCAGAAGATGTAAGTTTCCTTTTTAATTTAGTTAATTTTAATTTTTTCTCATAATTTCCTTTTTATGTTTCATAGTATTCTTTTTTTGTTTCATAGTATCTTTTTTTTCTTTACAAAACTATGTCCTTTCTTTAGTGACATTTTTGCAAGGTATAGTAACCATTGTATTTACAACTCTAAATATAGTCAACTTTTTATATTTATAGTGACCTTTTTATAAGACATAGCCACTTTTTTTTTCTATACTAAACTATGTCCTTTCTGTAGTGTCCTTTTTTATTTATATAGTAACCTCTTTAATATTCTACTAACTGACATGATCTTAAGATTTTGAGTATACTTCAAGTATATTATAGTTACCTCTTTAAACAACATAGTCACCTTTTTAAAATAAATAGTGACCTTTTTTTATTGACCTTTTTTAACTGTATACTTAGACTTTTATAGTTACCTTTTTAGACAACATTGTTACCTCTTTTATATATATAGTAACTCATATATTTAAAAGTCTTGCTTGCCTTCTATATGTTCACTGATGTGATCATAAGTTAGTACAACGATGTGTATTATAGTTAACTTTTTATAGGACATAGTCACCTTTTTAAAAAAAAGAGTGACCTTTTTATATGTATAGTGACCTTTTTTGAATATATAACTTTCTTTATTTTCTATAGTGACCTTTACCATATCTATAGTAACCTTTTTTATATTTATAGTGACCTTTTTTATTTTGTATATTTATATAGTCTGCTACTATGAACCTTTAAATGCTTAATAACTTATTACATGCTATATAGGAAATACATGAGCATCTTAATCTGTTGAAGCGAGACACTAAAGTGGTTTCAGATTTTTATATGGAAAAGATTATTGATTTGTTAGTAAAGAAGAAAAAGTCACAAAATGCTAAGAATGAAAATGTTGGATCTTCTTCTTCTTCTCCTGCCCTAGTGGTTTAAGCACTATTAATGAAATTGTTGAGTTGGTTAAGTGGGTGACTGAAATCCTATAATCGTTGAATGATTTTGAAACATTTGCTGTGAGGAATAGTGATGTATATAATGAAATAGTGGAGGAGGTAGCAGCAGCAATTTCTGTGGAAGATAAGAATTTTGATGAAGTAATTGACAAGGGAGTAGAGGCATTTCCTGTTGAAGATAGGGATGTCAATGAGTTAATTGGAGAAGTTATAACTGATCTAAACATTAATGAGGTTACCCAAGAAACAAGCAGTAGTTGTTGTAGTTGATTCGATAGTATTTTGAAGTTTGGAAAAGCAAAGTTTTCACTTGAGCCACATGATAATAATTTGGAGAAGGTTCTTTTTGTTTCCCACTTGATGAAGATGAACATGAAATATATGTGGACTCTGCCTATTATGCAACAAGAAATTGTTGATTATGGTTTCATCAATGAGTTATGTGTTAAGTCAAAGTAAGTAATTTACAATATTTTCACTTTTATTTTGTTCTTCCTTTTGTTTTTTTATTTATATTATGTATTAATCTTTTTTTTAACAGTGAGTTGCTAGTAGATTTTGAGGATGTCTATAACATTCCTAGGCATGAGTTTTATTCTTTAGGGGAGCCTTCAGAATACATGTTTATGAGTGTTGTGGATTGTTGGGCCTTATTGCTAAATGAGACTCAGAGGAACAGTAAAGAAGGACCCAAAAAGTTTTACTCTGGTGCTACCCAAAGTGTAAGTGGTTTTTTAATTATTCTTAAATTTTATGTTAAGAGCATTGTATAGAAGTATTTTTATTGATTTTGAATTTATTTCAGTGTGCTTTACTACAAGCACATGAGACCCACAAAGGAACACAAGATGTTGACCATTTGAATGAAAGTTGGGAAAGTTGGATGAATGTGATTTACAACAATGTTGATTTGAAGAAAGTTGAATTGGTAAGATACCCTTCAATTATTTAAATTACCCCCAAGAACATGCAAGGGTGAATCATTTCGATACATGATAAAACAATATGATTTAGATTTGATATGAAGTAGACCTTTAGACATTGTGATATATTGGATGATAAAATTTAGGAATTTAAAGAGAAAGAACTATGGAAGGAGATGACAATTTGTATCCTTTCCTATTTGTCTCTAAGTTCTTAGAAATTAACATTTTATCCTTTTTATCCTTTATAGTTAATAAAATAGTTATTATAGTAAATTTTTTTATTAATATAGTTTATGTTTGTACAGATTTTTGGATGCTCTCATCAGATTTTTATGATTTGCTCTTTAATGTATAGATTTTTGTCCCAATACTCAAGCATAGCCATTACTTCTTACTAGTTGTTGATTTGAAGATTGGTATAATACAATGGTTTGACAAATTGCAATATACTGACGAGTCTCAAACTGAAATTGAAGAATTGTCTAACACTATGGTAATTTTTTTTATCCTTGCATTGTTTTTGTTCTTTTCCTTGTATTCCTCAATATATATTGTCTAAGAATTGTTTGTTTTAAACTTGTTTGTAGGCCGATTTGTTGGCAACATTTCTTGATGACAAGATTCCCAATGCGGATTATATGTCAATATATAAAATGGAACAAGTTGCCACTCCTTGGAAATCAAACAGAAGTAATTTTGATTGTGCTGTGTATACTATGGTTAGCATGCTCTAATTTGAAGGAACAAATATTTTTGATAATCCAATCCTGAAAGCAGTTATGGTTTTTCTAATCTTTTTTTATTTTATTTTTAATAATATAATATCATTTTATAATTATAATGTGTTTATATAATTCAATGTTAGGCTCCATTGAAGCATGTAGCATGAGCTAGAATAGGAGCAACGCTTTTGCTTTGTGACTTGAACCGTCAACGATCAAATGTGTTAAAGGAGTTACAAGCATTCAGGATAAAACGTGGAATACTTTCAAAGGAGGTCGTAGAAAGAAGGAAAAAAAATAAGAAAGTAACGAAGAAAGCATAGAATTGAACAAGTGTTTTTAAAGCTTTTTCAGATGTAGTAGTTATAGTTACTTCAAATTATCTTAGAGTTACCTCAACTTTTATCATAGTGACCTTTATATTTTTATTTTAATGGTGCTTGATTTTAAGAAACAAATAGAGACAATTTCTTTTATTATAGTAACCTTTTCTTTAATTTTGGTGCCTTTAACTGAATGCTTTTGAATGATATAGTGAAAGGTTTTAATAATAAGTATATCAATTATAATTGTGGTAATGAATTTATAATTTTAATAGTGATACTTTTTTAGTTATAAAAACCTCTGGTGTAATATTTCTCTTACTCGT
This sequence comes from Dysphania ambrosioides, assembly GCA_026401315.1. NCBI lineage: Eukaryota > Viridiplantae > Streptophyta > Magnoliopsida > Caryophyllales > Amaranthaceae > Dysphania > Dysphania ambrosioides. The sequence continues at coordinate 13,018,380 of CM048671.1, read as the reverse complement.
TTACTAGATTGCATAGTAACCTTTTTAATGTGTATTGTATCATATTTTTAAATATCACATTAGGGTGACTAATATTTTTGTTATAGTGACCTTTTGTTATATTATAGTGACCTTTTTTCTATACACTATTGAATGTGATCGAGGTCTCTGTAATATTATAGTGACCTTTTATATTGTTATAGTGACCTTTCCTATTTGTATAGTGATATTTTTTTTATTATACTGACGATTAACAAAAATGCTTTGGAATGATATAGTCACATTTTTTACTAATTAAAAGTATAACAATAATCATTGTGGACTAATATTTTAATCATAACATTGTTTTTAGTTATAAAAACTTCTGGTGTAATATGAATTATCATTTCAATATATATAGTTACCTTTTTTTTGTGTATAGAGACCTTTTTTTAAGTATAGTTACCTTTTCTTTTCAAATTTGATGTAATAATTTTTTTTTTACAAATTATCTTATATTAGATTGCATAGTAAGCATTTTAATGTGTATTGTAACATATTTTGGAATGCCATATTAGAGTGACTAATATTTTCATTATAGTGACCTTTATTTTATTATAGTGACCTTTTTTTTAATACTTTTGAATAATAGAGGTCACTATAATATTATAGTGACATATCCTATTAGTATAGTAACCTTTTATAATGTTATAGTGACCTTTTCTATTAGTATAGTGTCCTTTCCTATTAGTATAGTGACCTTTCCTATCAAGTTTAATATGAATAAATTTCTTTCGTATAGTTACCTTTTTAAGTTTATGAAGACCTTTTTTTTTTCATTACAGTAACCTTTTCTTTTCAAATTTGATGTAATAAATTTTTTGTACAAATTATCTTACATTAGATTGCATAGTAACCATTGTAATGTGTATTGTATCATATTTTTGAATGCCATATTATAGTGACTAATATTTTTATTATAGTGACCTTTTATTTTATTATAGTGACCTTTTTTTGAATACTATTGAATGTTATAGAGGTCCTATATTATTATACTGACCATTCTTATAGGAATAGTAACCTTTTATAATGTTATAGTAACCTTTCCTATTAGTATAGTGACCTTTTCTTATATAGTGTAATATCAATTTGATCTTTCCTATAGTGACCTTTCCTATTTGGTGTAAATATGAATACTCTCATTTGTATAGTGACCCTTTTTTTTCATTATAGTGACATTTACTTTTCATATTTGATGTAATAAATTTTTTTATATTATGAACTTAAAAAATAATTACACCTGATTATAGTTATTAATAATTTAAAAATGGTGACCTTTTTTTATATTATAGTGACCTTTATTCTGAATGCATTTGAATGTTATTGAGGAAATCATTTTATTATATTGACCTTTCTTTATATAGTTACTGTTTATATTATATAGGAAACAACGCCATCATATTTCACATAGAATAAGACACAGTAATATTATCTAAAATAATAAAAAGTACTTCATATAATACTATATATATTCATTTATGTCTAAACAAATCGACTAAAATAATCAAATAAATATCATAGTAATCAAACAAATAAGTATGCTAAGAATAATTTTTTGTAGGGCAGGTACGACTGTCATGGTAATCGTATGACCCACAAGCTCTACATTTCCCCTTGTTCTTCTGACTTTGCAAAATGCTTTGCTCTTTTTCACCAATTAGTCTATGTCTCTTTCCTTTGTTTTTTGACTGAACTAGATTTTGGATATCAAGTATTGAAGATGCACTAGGGCCAACAAAGATCTCCATCTCTTGTACTTTGGTCATTACGATTCTGACATCATTTTCTTGTAGATTAAGGCTGAATTCCTTCAAATTATTGTATAGTTTATGTAAGTCATCTTCGCTTCTCTCACCAAGTGCTACATAATTAAATATTTCAAACCAAACATCACCTAGCAGCTTACCCATAGTGCTCATTTTTCTGCACTCTTCAATTATATTACCATGCATATCAAAAACAGGTTTCTTTGTAGCTTGTTTTGTCCAACGATCAAGTATATAATGGTTTGGAATTTCTGTTACTTGCCTAGCACTCAAAACACAAATAGAATGAGAACATAATATTCCAAGTCTGTTGAAAAGTTTACAAGAACATGATGCTGTCAATCTCCTAGCTGAGAATGTAACTTGGAAAGTATTTTCTAGAACTGAATTTAGAACACTAAATGTTTCCATTTCATCATCCTTATCAATATTGAGAATGTGACATTTAAAGCAAGATTTATATATCTCATATTGAAAAAGGTAAAATATGGTACGAGTATAAACATCACCTGCATGTCTTTCTAACCGCAATGGAGTGTTGTATTGAGGAATTGTGTGTGCAGAATCTGCATTTAGCTTCTCTTGCTTGTATCTCTGTGCATCCATGGCACTATCAAATCGCATATAAAACTCCATAAGTGTCAAGTGAGGGTTTGTGAAGTTATTGAAGAAGCTATTCACACTTTCAGATCTTGAGGTTCTTCTTAATATTTCTCTCAGCATCATGTTTTTGAAATAAGTAGGAATCAATTGTTCTCTTATACTATACATATATGTGAACCAATTATGGTTTTCAAGGTCATACTTAGCCATAATTTCTTCCCAAGTCTTCTCAAAATCTGATTTATCTTGATCCATGTTCCAAACACAATTATTCAAAGCTTTCAAGAACTCTTCATCACTAATCAACGGCCATCCAATTTTGTCAGTGACCTTGCTCATTATATGCCACATACAGAGCTTGTGTCTTGCATTTGGAAACACCTCCTTAATAGCAATTTTCATTGTAGGATCTTGATCAGTTATCAAATATGTAGGTGAACAATTACCCATACAATTTAGGAATGTCCTAAATAACCAATCAAAAGATTCTGCATTTTCTTTTGCAATCAAACCAACACCAAATGTAATGCAAGATCTATGATTATCAACACCAGTAAAAGGGGTTAAAACCATACAATATTTGTTTGTGTTATATGTATAATCAAAGCTAACCATTTCTCCAAATATTGAATAATTTTTACGACTTACTACATCTGCCCAAAATAGCATAGAAATATGGTTTTCCTCATCTAATGCATAATCAAAATAAAACCCATTATGAATGTCTCGTTTCCTGAGGAAATTTTCAATCAACATCTTCCCATCATCTCCTTTGATGTATTCTTTCATATCTCTATGAAAATTTTTAAAATCTTGCATAGTTGCTCCCACATTTTGATAACTCCCTATGTTTTCCTTGAATAAGCGGAAAGATTTTACAGGACCTATGTTCACCCTTGCATTTCTTGAAATGAAGCTTTTGTGAACAATGGTCATTTTTCTATTACTTCTTAAATATTGTCTAGAGGTAGGAGTAGTAAGACAATGATTATGGCCCTCAACAAATCTGGAAATACAGTATATCCTATTCAATTTGTTAAGTTTTAAGATCAACTTTGCTTTGCAACCAACTCGTTTTGTGCCTCTCTTATATCGTTTTATACCACTTTCATTCTTCTTAATACTAGGTACCATAAAACCCTCTCTGCTGCAAACCAAATACTTCAAACCAATAATACCTCTGCTTTTGTAAGTAGAAGATGACCTTGGCTCAAAACCACATATTTCAGCATAACAATTGTAAAACTCTACTGCCATTTCTAAATTATCAAACACCATACCAACACAAGGCTTTTTATCTTCACCACAATAAGGAAACCACTCTCTAGTACCATTTGGAGTAACACATGTTTCAGTTCTAGGAGTTCTGATAGAAGCTGGAGATGTAATTTGTGTTGTAACTGCAATGATTAAAAAGGTTACTATATAGGAAAAAGGGTAACTACGCTGGAAAAAAGAGTAACTATGATTGTAACAAAATGGTAACTATGCTGGAAAAAAGAGTAACTACGATTGTAAAAATTTCATTAACAAATATTCACAAGTAACTATTCACTATGAACTATATATAAACAAAGAGTAACAATATATAAAAAAAACGTTTACAGAAGAGTAACTATATATAAACAAAGAGTAACAGTATATAAAAAAAAACGTTTACAGAAGAGTAACTATATATAAACAAAGAGTAACTATATATAAACAAAGAGTAACTATATATACAGTAAGTGAATCCACGAATTCACTCTTTGCCGTTTTTAATAGTATGACTGTAGCAATCGATGTGAAGAATATGAATATCAAGATGCGAAGAACATGAATATCTAGATGTGAAGAACTAGATTACAGCGAAGAATATGCAATGAGATAACTAAAACAAATTAAGATATCTCAAAAAAATTATTCCTATAATTAATAAAAAAATTATCAGTATTTGACCTAATTTAATCTTGAAGGACCTTTAACTAATTGATGCGAAGAACATGAATATCTAGATGCGAAGAACTTTAATATCTAGATGTGAAGAACTAGATCATCAGCGAGATAACTCAAATCAATTAAGATATCTCAAATCAATTGAAATAGAACGATTACCTTCAAGATTTGTTGTTGAAGAATTTGCATTGATTTCGTTGTTTGATTCTGATATAATAACAGAATTCATAATGGACAAAGAACCAAGTGAGTGATTTTGAGAAGTTCTGAAATTTGTGAAATTCTGGGCAAGAGAGAGCGAGAAAGAGCAAGGCGAGAGAGAGCGATGCAAGAGAGAGCAAGGCGAGAGAGAGAGTGATACGAGAGAGAGCATGGACGAGATTGCTAACTATCATGGGGCGAGGTTGGGGAATGCAATGAGAGTCGGTTTAATTTGCTTTTTTGCTGACCATTAGATCTCAAATAAATCAAGGTGTGGAAATGCTTCGTATTTTTCTTATTTTAGCTAGCCTTCTTAGTTGATCTCAACCCTATATATATATATATATATATATATATATATATATATATATATATATATATATATATATATATATATATATATATATATATATATATATATATATATATATATATATAGGGGTGGGTTCATGTGAGAACCCCCCCTAATATGAGAACCCTTTTGTGGGTGAGAACTCATCTAGGACCATTCACTTGCAAGATCTAACATATGGTATTGAGTGAAAAAGAATGACAAAAGCGTAAATAATGACAAAACTGACACACTTGTTTGTTTTTTTTAAAAAAATTTGACACACGTTTCCCCATTTCAGAAAAATACTGAGACAGACACAACTTTTTGCAAAACCAAAAGCCAAAAAGTTGTAGTTTCTTACACAACTATACTTTTCACAAAAATATTTGTTCTAAACTTTTGTTCTAATTATTCCTTATGTTTGTTTTATTGTTCTAAAGTTCAGGGTAATTGTTCTAAACGTTACTCTAATATTTTAAGTAGATGCTTCTCTTATTCTAAAATAGTACTGATTGTTTCAAACATCTTTTCTGATTATTCTAAATGTCTTTACAGATTGTTCTAAATGTCTATACTAATTGTTGAATCACCAAGTTCCTCTCGCATACTTGGGTGTCTATACTAGTTATTGCTTGATTTCCTCTAACCTATCATGTTCTCTATTAAAATCACCTTTCTAGGGTGAATCTAATCTCCTCCCCGTTTTCTCCCTTTGATTTTCCTCGTTAGTTCATTATGCTTTATATTTTTGTCATTAGTTTAAGTTGCTTTTTAAACCAAAAAGTCATGTTATGTTAAGAAGCGAAGTGTACTGTTAACCTTTGTCCTCGTGGTTCGACACCCTACCCCACTATACTTCTGTGGTTTGTAGGTTTCTATAAGTATTGTTTGGTTCAAGTTTTAGCATAAACGACTGTGAAAATATTGTTATCAAAATGGCGCCATTGCCGGGGATAAGGCGTTATATTTAGACTCTTTTCGTTCTTGATATAACTTCAATTTATTTCGTTTTTGTTGTTGTTTATCCTTGTTAGTCAATAGTTACCCTTGGTTTGCAGTGTTATTTGCATGGTCTATAGCATGTACAGGTGATGTGCTCGTTTTAGAGCACATTTATTAACTCATTTTAGTGTCAAGTCTCATAGTTTTGTATTGGTTTTATGTACATTATGCTTTATTTTACCTTGGTCTTGTTTTCGAGTTGTCTTAAGTTCATTTCAGGCACTTTTGATGATTTCAAGGTGAAAGGCGATACATTCGAGCCTTTAACATACGTATCTTAGCTTGGGCAAGTGTTTGAAGTCACTCATGAAGATTTAACGGAGTTCAAAAAAGAAAGAAGTGAAAAGAGGAAAGAATGCTCTCAGATTCGACCGAATCTGAGAGACATTCGACCAAATGCTTGCAGATTTGACCGAATCTGAGACTCATTCGGTCGAATGAGAGGCAGTCTTCAGAGTTCTCGAGCCTTGCTACTGGAAAGGCCGAATGGAACTCATTCGGGCAAATGAGCTTCCATTCGGCCGAATCACCCTGTACATTCGGGCGAATACTTAACAGAGATCGATTCCTCGAAGCCTCTGGAATGGGCGAATGGAAGACAATTCGGGCGAATGGGATCACATTCGGCCGAATGATACCTATATTCGAGCGAATGACAGTGTTTTCCTCCGGATCAACTACTTCTTTTTAGGGCCGGCTCCTATGCATTTTAGGTTATTTCGTAGGTTTTTCTTATTTTGTGCACTTTTAGATTTCTTAGCCTCCAAATTCTTTTAGTTTTAGCTTTCGATTTTCAGTTTTTCTTCAACGCTTTGTAGTTCGAATTCTTTTCGTGGATATCAATTTGAAGCTTTTTGTAAGTTTAATTCCTTCCTTTAATCTTAATTCATTGCTTTATTTCATTGCATGTTTAGTTCTAAGTCATTCGTTTATTAATTCTGATTGTGTTTTCATTCTCGCGATTTCATTCCATGTTCATTTCTGCTACATCTTTTACTATCTTTATGTCTTTAAGCATGAATATGAGTGAGTAAATCCTTTAGGGGTTTTGATCGGTGAAACCCTAGGAAAGCTATGATCTTTATTGCTTAAGGTTGTAGAAAAGATGTTAATAAATAGTTTCGGATTCCGATGCGAATCTTGTCCTACCACTCCTTTGGAGACATAGGGCGATTATAGGTTGTTCGTGTGATCTATGGGGTCACAAACTTCCTCTCGTATTCTTGGATATCCATGCTAGTTATTATCAGATTTTCTCTAACCTATCATGTTCGGTTTTAAAGCTTCATTCCTAGGGTGAATCCAATCTTGTCCCCGTTTTTCTCTACTTGCTTTACTTCGTGATTTGTCATCATCTATTTTCCACCTATTAGTTTTAACTGAATTTCCAACCCCAAATAGTCCGGTTGTGTTAAAAGTCAAAGTCTTGATATACCTTGTCTTCGTGGTTCGACCCCCTACTCCACTATACTCGTATAGTTTGTAGGTTGGAATAAATATTGTTTCCATAACCTGTCTTTTAGTTAACGACCTAGAAAACCGGTTATCAAAATGGCGCCGGTTCCGGGGACAAGGCGTAATATTTAGACTTAACTCGTTTTAGCATAACTTTATTTATTTTATTTCTATTTTTGTTTTCCTTTCTGTGTGTGGTTGTCTTTGACTTAGGTGTTTGCATGCCCCATAGCACGCGTAGGTAAAACCAGCCAATTACACCCTTAAATCCTGAAATCCAACGTGTTAGTAGACAACGCCCTTCAAAGTATACCTTACAATCTGTCCAAAACCCTACCATATCCATAATGGCCGAAGAACATTAATTGTTTGGCCAATTCGGAACTCCTGGCTCACAGGAGTTCCAAGGGGGTGTAGTACTTCCTGTTGCTACTACACCTTACCAAATTCACCCTCAGTTCACAAGAATGGTTAAGGAAACACCATTCAGTGGCTTAAGAAATGAATGTCCTCTTCAACACCTAGAGGCATTCTCAGATATTTGTAGACTTATCCCTCCTTGTCCTAATAGCCCTGATTATGTGCGAATGCACCTTTTCCATCTGAGTCTAGCGGGAGATGCCAAGGATTGGTATAAATGCTTAGAACCCAATTCAATTGTTAATTGGGCTCAACTAAAAACCGCATTTCTAGAAAGGTTCTATCCTACGGTTCGAACGCAGGATTGGCGTAAGAAAATTGCGTCATTCACCCAAGAGGATGATGAGAACCTTAGTGCTACATGAGTAGGTTTAAAAGAATGATTAGAGCATGTCCCCACCATGAGTACGGGGAGAACCATCTCAACACATTCTTTTACGATGGTCTTAATGACTCCACCAAAGCACTTCTAGACTCAGCTGTAGGTGGCCAGCTTTCCAAAATTCCTTGCACCCAGGTAAAGGCCAAAATAGAGGAAGTTGCTAAGAATAGTGCCTGGGGAGGAACTAAGAGTCAGGGATTACCTAGAGGGATGATAGACACAACTAACTTGGACAACATTAGCGCCAAAATAGCCGTTATTGATAAAAAGTTGTCCAAGCTAAGCCTAGCCGGTAGTTCGAATAACCCCCCAGTACGTGAAAAGCACTTTGCATGTGCCATATGTGGGGGTACCAACCACGATACATCTTATTGTGGTGGTTCACACTCCGAACACGTAGCTGCAATTAACTATGGAGGGTATAACCCAGAACCGTAACTTATGAACTATGACGGTTTTGGGTATAACCCTGATCATGTGGTAGCCCTTAACTATAGTGGACAGGGGCAAGGAGTAGGGTATGGGCAGCAACCTTTCTCGAACAACCAGCAGTACAAACCTCCCTTTAACCAAAATCAGGGAAACTTCCACTCGGGACACAACAGAAATGGTCAAGGTGGGTTTAACAACCAAGGTTTCCAAGGGAACCAACCTAATGGGAATATGCCTAAGCCTAATGTGTATAGACCCCCAGGGTTCAACCAAGGGCCTAGAAATGGTTCAAACCTACCCTTCTCGCCTAGTCAACCTAATCATGTGGCTCCTCAACCACAACAAGGCCATAACTTAGGCAATGACCAATTAGCCTCCCAGGTAATAAATCTTGCTCAACAAAACCAGAGTCTAACTCAGATTAATCAGACTAATCCAACAAATGCAACAACTTCAAGCTCAGCAAAAGTTGTTTGAAACTCAACTTGCTCAGATAGCCAACCCACCTTCACCATTACTATTCCCATCTCACCCTCAACAAAACCCATCCGCCCAACCTCCACCACAAAGCACTCCTGACTCTAACCCTAAACATCACACATGCAAGGCGATCTTCTTAAGATCAGGAACTTCATATTCAGATCCTGCTTTAGCTCCAAAAGATGATTTAGGAGAAGGATCCTCAAAGGATAGTTATTTTCAAATAGAAAATGAACACAAAGAGGATCTTGAAAGAAAGGAAGAGAAGGAGGTTGGTGAAGTGACAGAGGCACCAATTATCGAGGTAAATGGGTATAAGGTAAAGAGGAAGGATGAGGATGAGAGATGGAGGGAGATACAGGAAAGAAGGAAACTTGAGCGTCAACATGCTCCGCCTCTACCTTTTCCTTACAAAAAGGTAGAGAAACAGCTTCAAGAAAAGTTTCTTAAATTCCTAGAGCATATGCGGCAACTTGAAATGAAAATACCATTCTTAGAGGCCATGGAGCAAATGCCGCAATATGCTACGTATCAGAAAACCCTCTTAAGGAACAAGAGAAAGCTTGAGGGCGAAGTAATTAGTTTGCCAGAATAGGTAAGTGCCATCATTCAGGGCACGTGGGCAAAGAAAGAAAAAGCTAGAGGACCCTTTGTGCTCCCAGTCACCCTTGGAAAACTTAATTCTAAGGGAGCACTCGCTAACCTTGGGGCCTCCATTAGCCTAATGCCGATGTCCATCGCCAAACAACTAACTTTCGGCCTCAAGCCATCAAAGAAAACCATCCAACTTGCCGACCGTAGTATAAAGGTACCATGTGGGGAATTTGAGGACCTCCCGATCTAAGTCGGGAACATTGTGGTTCCATGTGACTTCGTGGTACTTGATATGGTTGAGGATCCCTTTACCCTCCTCATCTTAGGGAGGGATGCGTTGAAGACATTGGGTGCCCTGATCGACTGTGAATCAGAGACTTTAACTGTGAGGGTAGCCCACGAGAAGGTAGTGTTTGCCTTTTCCAAGTCTTCCAGAGAACCCATGGTCGAGCAAATCTGTTCCTTTGATATTCTTGACGGCATAGTTGAGGGGTGTGACGGTTTTGCTGCGCCAGAGTCTGCTGAGGTGACAGAGGAGGAAGTGACAATGAAGGGTGTCATTTTTGAAGTCGAGAAAGAATTCGTTGTGATACAGGATATTTGTCAGAATTTTGACAATCCTAACGAGCCAGTCCCAAAAAGGAAGAGGGCTAAGAAAAAGAAAAAGTCCAAAAAAAGAACGAGGGCTCCACCCAGGCTTGGGGGAACCCCGCATTATAGCCCTCCTCCGGATTACCCTGGTTCGACCTTACTTATTCCTGCCACCGATGCTCAGTGGAGGGTCTTGACTCCCCATGCTGGAGGTGATGGAGATGCTTGGAGTGAGTCCACTCCTATAGCCAGTATAACTCCTTTTGTTTCTTTTTTATCTAAACTTGTAGCGAGTTACGTCGAGCTAAACGACATTAAACAAAGCACTTACGGGAGGTAACCCGATTTATTTGGATTTTCAAACAACTTAATCATAGTATATTGATTGATTTTGAGAGGGCACAAGTGATTTGATCTAAAAAGAGCAAAATCGCTGCCCATTCGGCCGAATGATAAGTCCATTCGGCCGATTGAAATTGAAGATGGAGCTAAACCCAATTTTGGCCAAGTTCTTGATAATGCCGAATGAATCTCATTCGACCCAATGAAGTGATCCATTCGGTCAAATAGATCTAATGGGAACATTTACGAGGCTGCTGATAACACCGAATGAAGCCAACATTCGGTCAAATGTAGTTACATTTGACTGAATTACGAAACCTATTCGGTCGAATGGGAGCGAAGATTTCTTCGTAACACTACTCCATTCGACCGAACAGGTTATCCATTTGGGCGAATAGGACACCATTCGACCGAATGGAAGCTCCATTCGACCGAATAGAAGTCAGTTCTATAAATATCAGCTCATTCCACGTAAAATCGCACCGAAACTTTTCTACTTCTTTCATTCGGCCGATTTCCTCTCCCACATTCTAGCTCTTTCTCAAATCCCTCTACTCCCCTCCAAATCATCTTCAATTACCATGGGTCCAAGGAGAACTTTAAGGAACCCCTTCAAAAGGTCCAAGAAGCATGGAGAGGGTTCCTCTTTGGGTGCGGCTTAGGAAGCTCAACAAACCAGTTCTCAACAACCGGAGGGTCAACAAAGGCTTCCTGGCCAGGAACTATGGTTCGATGAGGACCACCCTACGGTTATTTTCGTATCTTTGGAGCAATATGAGCGTTTCCAAAGACTTAAGGTACGAAAAATCAACTCTACTCGTTATTTAGACCTATCAATTTTGCAACAAATGGGTATATACGAGAAATTTGTTGCATTATTAACTGCATGTGGGTTAGAAAACTGGATAAACATGTGGCACCTGACTCATAAGCTCTTAACTTATGAGTTTCTTATTCCCTAACCCCGTGCCAACGGGATGGTAGGTTGCATTTATCTTTTAGGCTAAGGAATGCAACCTATTTTCTTGATTATGCTGCATTTTGTGCCGTATTTGGTTTCAATAACGAGCCTATTCCGGATAAACAACCGGACAACTCTCGGGTTTCCGAGCTATGGCCTAAAATAGCAGGCCGGCTTGTTTATCCTAATACGAACATATATGCTTCTGATGTGCAACACCCAGTTTTGCGCATGTTCTTTAAATTTGCTAGGGAGACTTTGTTCCCTTCCCCTAGCCCTCACCTAGTACGAACGCACGAGGTGCACATCTTGCACCGCTATCTTGCACCACACGACGACACTGCATTAAGCCTGCCAATGACGCTGTGGAAGGTTCTAAACAACACAGCAACCCTAAACGCTACTACTGACTTATGTTTAGGGGGACACGTATTCCGTATTGCTGAATTCCTGAACGTCATGAATCCTGTAGAATTCAGTGAAAGATATGCCAGTTCCACTACCCTTCACGAGCAATGTCTCGTATGGGCTGGCTTCATTTTTGCGGATCCCATGCGTTGGCGGTACTTAAAAGACCGCACCATCCCCCTTCCCTGCCCTCATTTACCTCCCTTGGTCTAGTTTGGGGCCTCGTATCTCTTAGAAGGCGATGTGCCGAGATACGCTGTCGAACCCCCACTTGTACCACCTCCTCGCCCTCACACCCTCTCTATGCGTGACCGACCTAGAGCCTCTACCTTGGTCTTACCAGACCATGACGATTCAGACGATGAGTCTGAATCTGACATTATGTCCTCCCTAGGACGCATAGAGAGAAGGCTTGATCAGGTCCTCACCACCCAAGCCCACCACACCGCCCGACTCGAACACCTCGAACAAAACATCGAGCGGGTAAACTACCCATGGTATGATATGGCCTACCGCTCCCATATGGTCGGCGAAAGCATGGCCACCCCTTCCTGGTACCCTCGCCATGACAACTATAACGAAATATCACTAAGTCATGGGTTTCACCGGTTGCGGGTGGGTAGGCCTAGGTTTAATAACTTCACTCCGCCGGCTCCTAGAAGAGCCTCGGACGACTATAGGATGGACTACACGGGTGGGGAGGAAGAGGTTAATGAGGAGGATGACCAGGGGGATGATGAGGAATTTATGGGGGATGAGTAGTGGTGGACCTAACGGCCTCCCTTAGCGCCGAGGACGGCTTCATCCTGGCTTGGGGGGGATATCCATAGTCCATTACTCATTCTTTCGCGTGTCCTTTGGTCTTGGTTGTCAGTTTAGTGTTGTGTAGCGTTTCGTTGCATCGTGTTTTATTTCTAGGTGTTATTTTGTGCTTTGCGCTTTGCTTTTTGGTGTTGTTTTCAGGTATATATACAGGAAATTCCGCATACCGCTGCACCAAGTACTGGTATAATTTCTTATGCAAAAATCCAAATTTATGTATTTAAGTTTTGTTTTTTTTTCATATATATATTTTTACCCTTCTTTGCATCACATGCCCCCTTTCCCATCATATATCCCAAACAAGCATGCAAGCCTCTGTTGTGCACCGACTTTATGCAAACTCGTATTCCCACAGCCCTGTGCCTGTTTTGGGTATGAGTTTATCAACTGTTTTTCACTTAGCTTGGGGGGATCTGAGCTTGCTTGATATGTGGTTTGGATGACTACCTATTGAGGCGCATTTCGACTAACCTAGTAAGGATTGAGCCATTAGGACTCTATTATGAGTCCTATATTGATGAGTGTTAGTCAAGGAATCTTAAGAATTGTGTTTGTTCTCCTCCAGCATAGTCTACTTTTCTAAAGGTTAGGGATGATAACACGTTTGTAGTTAAAAGCTACATAGCCAAAGTGCCTACCATGAAAATCAATTTACTCTAGGTTGAGCCAAATTTGTGCCTTTACCTTCTTTTGTAGCCACGCTATCTAACTCCACATGAACCAAATACTCCCTCTTTTTACCTAGAGGATAGTCATGTGATCATAGTGAAGTTGATATTTGTAGCATTGTAATATAGGATTTCGGTTTGGGGAAATGATCATTGGATGATTTGACTACATACACTATTCTTAGTGCATTTCAAAGAAGTATGCACATAGAAAGTTTAGAAAAAGCTTGAAAAGCATAAAAGAAAAAAAAAGAAAATAAAAAGAAAAAAAAAAGAAAAAAAAAAGAAAATAAACAAAAGAAATTAGAGAAAAAGTTGAGAATAAAGTTGACATAGTGTATTAGTCTACTATTGGGAATTTTGGGATTGACATGGTTGTCGGAAGGCGTAATCTTCCTCGGTTTTACTTCCTTGGATCACTTAATATCCTCTATTTCAACTCCACATTCCCAAATTCTACCATACCTCGATCCAAACCTACATTACAACCCTTTTCCAAACCTGTTCGACTTAACCTGATTAGTAAGATCAGTGCTGGAGAGCAGATAAGACACGATTTACGGGATTTTTCCCTGCTTAGGTGTTTAATTCCCGACTCACCTTTAGTCGGATGACTTCGAGTGAAACACATACCCCATAAACACATGAGCGTAATGGAAATTTCCCACACCTCGTGGAAAATAACCTTGGGAGCGTAGACTTGCGACCTCATTAGGTAGTGGGCGGAATGAATTATGATGTCGCTTGCTCGGCAATCCCGAGGAAGTGTAAAAAGTTTATTATGCTCTTTAAATCCCATTATACTTACACACCCATGGCTAGGGAGGAGTTTCGCACGTGCACGGCTTGCATTGACTTGAGCTTCACTTCCCATGTTTTTCATTAGTCTTTTCATTCATTTCTTCATTCATATTGCCTTAAGCTGTCATTTCACCTTTCTATTTCGTTTGCTAGGGACTAGCAACGGTCTAGCTTGGGGGAAGTTGATGTGCTCATTTTAGAGCACATTTATTAACTCATTTTAGTGTCAAGTCTCATAGTTTTGTATTGGTTTTATGTACATTATGCTTGATTTTACCTTGGTCTTGTTTTCGAGTTGTCTTAAGTTCATTTCAGGCACTTTTGATGATTCCAAGGTGAAAGGCGATACATTCGATCCTTTGACACACGTATCTTAGCTTGGGCAAGTGTTTGAAGTCACTCATGAAGATTTCACGGAGTTCAGAAAAGAGGGAAGTGAAAAGAGGAAAGAATGCTCTCAAATTCGACCGAATCTGAGAGACATTCGACCGAATGCTTGCAGATTCGACCGAATCTGAGACTCATTCGGTCGAATGAGAGGCAGTCTTCAGAGTTCTCGAGCCTTGCTACAGGAAAGGCCGAATGGAACTCATTCGGGCGAATGAGCTTCCATTCGGCCGAATCACCCTGTACATTCAGGCGAATGCTTAACAGAGATCGATTCCCCGAAGCCTCTGGAATGGGCGAATGGAAGACAATTCGGGCGAATGGGATCACATTCGGCCGAATGATACCTATATTTGGGCGAATGACAGTGTTTTCCTCCGGATCAACTACTTCTTTTTAGGGCCGGCGCCTATGCATTTTAGGGTTTTTCGTAGGTTTTTCTTATTTTGTTATAAATACCCCCTTCCTCTGATGAGGAGGGGGGGGGGGGGGGAGCTAGGTTTAATACTTTTATGCACTTTTAGATTTCTTAGCCTTCAAATTCTTTTAGTTTTAGCTTTCGATTTTCAGTTTTTCTTCAACGCTTTGTAGTTCGAATTCTTTTCGTGGATATCAATTTGAAACTTTTTGTAAGTTTAATTCCTTCCTTTAATCTTAATTCATTGCTTTATTTCATTGCATGTTTAGTTCTAAGTTATTCGTTTATTAATTCTGATTGTGTTTTTTTAGCCTCCAAATTCTTTTAGTTTTAGCTTTTGATTTTCTGTTTTTCTTCAACGCTTTGTAGTTCGAATTCTTTTCGTGGATATCAATTTGAAACTTTTTGTAAGTTTAATTCCTTCCTTTAATCTTAATTCATTGCTTTATTTCATTGCATGTTTAGTTCTAAGTTATTCGTTTATTAATTCTGATTGTGTTTTTTTAGCCTCCAAATTCTTTTAGTTTTAGCTTTCGATTTTCAGTTTTTCTTCAACGCTTTGTAGTTCGAATTCTTTTCGTGGATATCAATTTGAAGCTTTTTGTAAGTTTAATTCCTTCCTTTAATCTTAATTCATTGCTTTATTTCATTGCATGTTTAGTTCTAAGTCATTCGTTTATTAATTCTGATTGTGTTTTCATTCTCGCGATTTCATTCCATGTTCGTTTCTGCTGCATCTTTTAATATCTTTATGTCTTTAAGCATGAATATGAGTGAGTAAATCCTTTAGGGGTTTTGATCGGTGAAACCCTAGGAAAGCTATGATCTTTATTGCTTAAGGTTGTAGAAACGATGTTAATAAATAGTTTCGGATTCCGATGCGAATCTTGTCCTGCCACTCCTTTGGAGACATAGGGCGATTATAGGTTGTTCGTGTGATCTATAGGGTCACAAACTTCCTCTCGTATTCTTGGATATCCATGCTAGTTATTATCAGATTTTCTCTAACCTATCATGTTCGGTTTTAAAGCTTCATTCCTAGGGTGAATCCAATCTTGTCCCCGTTTTTCTCTACTTGCTTTACTTCATGATTTGTCGTCATCTATTTTCCACCTATTAGTTTTAACTGAATTTCCAACCCCAAATAGTCCGATTATGTTAAAAGTCAAAGTCTTGATATACCTTGTCTTCGTGGTTCGACCCCCTACTCTGCTATACTCGTATAGTTTGTAGGTTGGAATAAATATTGTTTGCATAACCTGTCTTTTAGTTAACGACCTAGAAAACCGGTTATCACAATTCTATCACCACTTTGGCCCAACTGAAAACTGTATTCTTGGAACGGTTTTACCCTTCTGTGAGAACACAAGATTGGCGTAAGTAGATTGCATCATTCACTCAAGAAGATGAGGAGAACTTAATTATGGCTTGGAGTAGGTTTAAGAGGATGATACGTGCATATCCTCATCATGAATATGGGGACGATCCTGAACACATTCTTTTATGATGGCCTCAATGATACTATCAAGGCTCTTCTAGACTCAGCAGTGGGTGGCCAACTCTCCAAGATTCCATGTAACTAGGTTAAAGACAAAATTGAGGAAGTTGCTAAGAATAGTGCTTGGAGAGGAGCAAGGAGTAAGGGTTTACCAAGAGGGATGATTGACAAAACAAACCTGGACACTATCAGTGCTAAGATTGAAGCAGTTATTGACAAGAAGTTGTCCAAGTTAAGCCTAGTTGGTAGTTCGAACACCCCTTCAGTGCGTGAAAAGCATTTTGCATGTGCGATTTATGGGGGTACCAACCACGATACTTCCTATTGTGGTGGTTCGCACTCCGAGCATATTGTTGTAGTTGACTATAGGGGCTATAATTTAGAGACACGGGTGATGAATTATGATAGTTATGGGTATAATCCTGATCATGTTGCAGCAATTAACTATGGTGGACAAGGACAAAGAGCAGGTCATGTGCAACAACCTTACACAAATCAACCATATAGACCTCCTTTCGATTCAAGTAAAAACCAAGGAAACTTCCATTTGGGATATAATAGAAATGCTTAGAGTGTGTTCAATAATCAAGGTTTTCAAGGTAACCAACCGAGTGGAAATGCACTAAGGCCAAGTTCATATAGACTACTGGGGCTTAATCAAGGGCCTAGAGGTGGTTCAAATCTGCCTTTTCCACCTATTCAAGCACTTCATGGGGTTTCCCAACCATAGCAAAATCACACCTTAAGAAACGACCATTTAGCCTCCCAAGTAACTTCTCTTGCTCAGCAGAACCAGAGTCTCACGTAGATAAATTAGACTCTCATCCATCAGATGCAACAACTCTAAGCTCAGCAAAAGTTGTTTGAAACTCAACTCGCCCAAATGGCTAGCCCTCCTCCACCAGCACTATTCCCATCTCACCCTCAACCTAACCCCTCCACACAATGTCCACCTCAGCACCCAAACCCAAACCAAAACACTACAGAAGCTATCCACGTGAGATTAGGGACTCAGTATGACGGCCCTTCATATCTAGTTGATGCACCTTTGGTATGGGTTGGTGATGAGATAAGAGTGAATGTGAATGAAAAAGAAGAGGAATAAGGTGAAAGGTCGAGAGTTGACAGTGAAAGAGGCGAGCTTAAAAAGATTAATGATGAGGAAGAAAAGATAAGGAGTGAGAAGTTGATAGAAAATGAAGAAGAGAGAAAGAAGAGGATTGAGGAGACAAAGAGGCTAGATCGCTTGTATTCTCCTCTACTTCCTTTCCTTTATAGGAGAGTGGAGAAGCAACTTGATGACAAGTTCAAAAGGTTTTTAGAACACGTGCAAAAGATGGAGATGAAGATTCCATTTCTAGATGACCAAGTATGCTAAGTTCTTGAAAGACTTACTCTCCAACATGAAAAAGCTTGAGGAAGAAGTAATCACTCTCCCTCATCAAGTTAGTTCCATTTTACAAGGAAAAATTCCTATAAAAGAGCAAGATCCCGGTCCATAAAACCTTCTAGTAAAGTTGGAGAATCTTGATCCCAAAGGGGGGCTCGCCGATCTAGGGGCTTCGATTAGCCTTATGCCTTTATCCATCGCCAAGAAGCTACCCTTTAGCCTCAGACCATCAAGAAAGATAATTCAATTGGCGGATAGGAGCATAAAAGTTCCGTGTGGAGAACTTGATGATATACCTATCCAAGTGGAAGAACTAGTGATCCCCTATGACTTTGTAGTGATGGAAATGGAAGAGGACATTTATACTCCACTAATTTTGGGAAGAGCTATTTTTAAAATACTCTGGGCGGTTATTAATTGGCATATGACACCATAACAGTGGAAGTAGCCTAAGTGAAGGTAGTCTTCAAAATCTCCCCGCTCTTAAAGAAACCTATGGTTGAACAAGTCTACCGCCTTGAAGTTGTTGATAGGGAAGTTGAGAAATATCAGAGGGAAATAGAAATCGAATATTCAATGAGTGATGAGGATACTTATAAAGAAGATGAGCAGTTGGAAAACCATGTGAACAGGGCCTAGGAATGTACAAGCAAAGAAGCTGAATCTGAGCCACTATGTGAGGTTAAGAAAGGTATTGTCTATAAGGGGGAGAGTTCCAAGCCTTCCCCCCAAGTAAGTTTAAAACCTCTACCCCCTCGCCTTAAATATGCTTATCGTGATGATGATGAGGGAAGTCCAGTCATATTGAGTTCTGAACATAATGACACCTCATTGGAAAAACTGCTTGTTTTACTTAGAAAATATCGAGGTGTCTTTGGGTACTCACTTAGTGATATAAAAGGGATTAGTCCAACCCTAGTTATGTATATGATTCATCTTGATGATGAGAATTTATCCTCAATTGAGCCATAAAGGAGGCTAAACCCCAACAAGAAAGAGGTAGTTAAGGATGAAATCCTCAAACTTCTCAAGGCCGGCATCATCTACTCAATTTCAAATAGTAGGAAGGTTGGCCCTGTTCATGTTGTCCCAAAAAAGGGAGGAATGACCATTATCGAGAATGACAAAGGTGAGTTGATCATAATGAGAGCCACCACATGATAGCGAGTTTGTATTGATTATCGCAAAATCTATAAGGCTACAAGGAAGGATCACTTCCCTTTTCCCTTCATTGACGAGATGCTTGCGAGATTGGGAAGGTACAATTACTATTTTTTTGGATGGTTACTCGGGTTTCTTTCAAATCCCTATCGACCCCGAGGATCAACAAAAACTTTTACTTGTCCTTTTGGGACTTTTGCTTATAGGAGAATGCCCTTTGAATTGTGCAATGCTCCATCCACTTTCCAGAGGTACGTGTCTGCTATATTTGCTAATATGCTGGAAGACTTCATGGAAGTTTTTATGGATGATTTTTCTGAGATATATCGATTTAAGTCAAACAGAGTCAAATGTGAGAAGTTCTGGGTATAAAATGATTTAAAAAGTTCGAATAGGACGATATGAGTCAACATAAGTCAAATAGGATCAATTTTGAGTAGAAAATGACATATTTACCTTTTAAAATGTCATAAACACTTGAAATACATCAATTTAGTCAAACTCGGCCAAACAAGAGAGGTTTTGTATATAAAATGACTTAACCACTTCAAATCGGACGATTTGAGTCAATAAGAGTCAAATGGGTTCAGTTTCGGGTTGAAAATGACGTATTTACACTTGAACATGTCATAAACACTTGAAATACACTGATTTGAGTCAAACTCTATCAAACAAGAGAGGTTTTGTGTATTAAATGAGCTAAACACTTCGAATCGGATGATATGAGTCAATACATGTCAAATAGGATAAATTTTTGGTAAAAAATGACGTATTTCCCTTGAACATGTCGGAAACACTTGAAATACTTCGTTTTGAGTCAAACATGACCAAATGGGAGAGGTTTTGTTTATTTAGTGACCTAAACACTTCGAATCTGACGATATGAGTCAATATAGGTCAATTGGGATCACTTAAGAGTAGAAAAAAGACGTATTTACACTTGAACTTGTCATAAACACTTGAGATACATTGATTTAAGTCAAACATGGTCATATGTGAGAAGTTTTGGGTATAAAATAACTTAAACACATCGAATAGAACGATATGAGTCAACATAGTTCAAATAGGATCAATTTTGAGTAGAAAATGACTTCTTTACCCTTTAAAATGTCGTAAACACTTAAAATACATCAATTTTTTCAAACTCGGCCAAACGGGAGAGGTTCTGTGTATAAAAAGACTTAACCACTTCGAATCGGACGATATGAGTCATTATAGGTCAAATGGGATCCGTTTTGGGTAGAAAATGACGTATTTACCCTTGAACATGCCATAAACACTTAAAATACATCAACTTGAGTCAAACATGGTCAAACGGGAGCGATTTTGTGTGTAAAATGACCTAAACACTTCGGATCGGACGATATGAGTCAATATAGGTTAAATAGGATCAATTTTGGGTAGAAAATGATGTATTTATCCTTTAACATGTCATAAACACTTTAATTAAACACTTTGAGTCAAACTCGGTCACAGAGCTAAGCATATGTGTATAAAATGACTTAACCACTTTGAATCGGACGATATGAGTCAATAGAGGTCAAATGGGATCGGTTTTGGGTAGAAATGATGTATTTACCCTTGAACATGTCATAAACACTTGAAATACATCGATTTGAGTCAAACATGGTCAAACGAGAGAGGTTTTGTGTATAAAATGACCTAAACACTTCGGATCGGACGATATGAGTCAACATAGGTCAACTTGGATAAATTTTGGGTAGAAAAAAGACGTATATACCCTTGAACATGTCATAAACACTTGAAATACATCGATTTTAGTTAATCATGTTCAAATCGGAGAGGTTCTTGGTATAAAATGACTTAAACACTTCGAATAGAACGTCATGAGTTAATATAGGTCAAATAGGATCAATTTTGGGTAGAAAATGACGTATTTACCCTTTAAAATGTCATAAACACTTGTAAAATATGATTTGAGCCAAACTCGATAAAAGAGGAGAGCATATGTGTATATAATGACTTAAACACTTCGAATTGGACGATATGAGTCAATATAGGTCAAATGGAATCAAATTTTGGTAGAAAATGATGTATTTACCCTTTAACATGTCATATACACTTGTAATAAATGATTTAAGTCAAACTCGGTCAAACGGGGGAGCATATGTGTATAAAATGACTTAAACACTTCGAATCGGACAATATGATTCAATATAGGCCAAATGGGATCAGTTTTTAGTAGGAAATGACGTAATTACCCTTGAATATCTCATAAACACTTGAAATACATCAATATGAGTCAAAGTCCGTCAAACGGGAGATATTTTGTGTATTAAATGCCTAGATATGAGTCAATATAGGTCAAACAGGATCAATTTTGGGTACAAAATGACGTATTTACCCTTGCACATGTCATAAACACCTGAAATACATCGATTTGAGTCAAACTCGGTCAAATGAGAGAGATTTTGGGTATAAAATGAATTAAACACTTCGAATCGGACGGTATGAGTCAATATAAGTCAAATGGGATCAGTTTTGAGTAGAAAATGATGTATTTAGCCGTTAATATATGTCATAAACACTTGAAATACATTGAATTGAGGCAAACTCGATCAAATGGGAGACGTTTTCGATATTAAATGACCTAAACACTTCGAATCGGACAATATGAATCAATATAGGTCAAATAGGATCGATTTAGGGTAGAAAATGACGTATTTAGCCTTGAACATGACATAAACACTTGAAAAACACTGATTTGAGTCAAACATGGTGAAATGGGAGAGCTTTTGTGTATTAAATGACCTGAACACTTCGAATCAGACAATATGAGTCAATTAGGAAAAATTTTTGGTAGAAAATGACGTATTTACCCTTGCATATGTCATAAACACCTGAAATACATCAATTTGAGTCAAACTCGGTCAAATGGGAGAGGTTCTGGGTATAAAATGACTTCAAAACTTCGAATCAGACAAGATAAGTAAATATACGTCAAATGGGATCAGTTTTGGGTAGGAAATGACGTATTTACCCTTGAACATGTCATAAACACTTGAAATATATTGATTTGAGGCAAACTTGATCAAATGGGAGAGGTTTTCGATATTAAATGATCCTAACACTTTGAATAGGACGATACGAGTCAATATAGGTCAACTAGGATCAATTTTCGGTAGAAAATGACATTTTTACACTTGAACATGTCATAAACACTTGAAATACACTGATTTGACTCTAACTCGGTCAAATGGGAGAGGTTTTGGGTATAAAATGACTCAAACACATCGAATCGAACGAGATGAGTAAATATACATCAAATGGGATCAGCTTTGGGTAGAAAATGACGTATTTACCCTTTAGCATGTCATAAACACTTGAAATACACTGATTTGAGTCCAACTCAGTCAAACGGGAAAGGTTTTGTGTATTAAATGACCTAAATACTTTGAATCGGACGATATGAGTCAATATAGGTCAATTGGGATCAATTTTGAGTAGAAAAAAGACGTATTTACCCTTGAACATGTCATCGATTTGAGTCAAACATGGTCAAATAAGAGGTTCTAGGTATAAAATGACTTAAACACTTCGAATCAAACGATATGAGTCAATATAAGTCAAATAGGACCAAGTTTGGCTAGAAAATGGCGTATTTACCCTTTAACACGTCTTAAACACTTGGTACACATTGTTTTGAGTCAAACTCGGTCAAACGAGAGAGGTTTTGTGTATTAAATGAGCTAAACACTTTGAATCGGATGATTTAAGTCCATATAGGTCAAATAGGATAACTTTTTGGTCGAAAATGACGTATTTCCCTTGAACATGTCAGAAAAACTTTAAATACTTCGTTTTAAGTCAAACATGGTCAAACGGGAGAGGTTTTGTGTATTTAAGGACCTAAACACTTCGAATTTGACGATATGAGTCAATATAGGTCAATTAGGATCAAATAAGGGTATAAAAAAGACGGTTAACCCTTGAACATGTCATTTACACTTGAGATAAATCGATATAAGTGAAACTTGGTCAAATATGCGAAGTTTTGAGTATAAATTAACTTAAACATTTGCAATACATCGATTTGAGTCATACTCGCTCAAACAGGAGAGGTTCTAGGAATACAAAGACTTCAACACCTCGAATCGGACGATGTGAGTCAAAATATGTCAAATGGGGTCAGCTTTGGGTAGAAAATGATGTATTTACCCTTGAACTTGTATAAACATTTGAAATACATCGATTTGAGTCAAACATGGTCAAGCGGGAGAGGTTTTGTGTATAAAATGACCTAAACACTTCGGATCGGAAGATATGAGTCAATATAGGTCAACTAGGAGCAATTTCGGGTAGAACCCTTGAACATGTCATAAACACTTGAAAAACATCGATTTGAGTCAAACATGGTCAAATGGGTGAGGTTCTGGGTATAAAATGACTTAAACACTTCGAATAGAACGATGTGAGTTAGTATAGGTCAAATAGGATCAATTTTGGGAAATGACATATTTACTCTTTAACATGTCATAAAGACTTGAAATAAATGATTTGAGTCAAACTCGGTCAAACGGGAGAGCATCTGTGTATAAAATGACTCAAACACTTTGAATCAGGCGATATGAGTCAATATAGGTCAAACGGGATCAGTTTTTGGTAGGAAATGATGTATTTACCCTTCAACATGTCATAAAAACTTGAAATACATTGATTTGAGTCAAAGTCCATCAAACGGGAGATGTTTTGTGTATTAAATGACCTAAACACTTTGAATCTGATGATATGAGTCAATATAAGTTAAATAGGATCAATTTTGGGTAGAAAATGACAGATATACACTTGCACATGTCATAAACACTTGAAATACATCGATTTGAGTCCAATTCGGTCAAATGGGAGAGGTTTTGGTTATAAAATGAATTAAACACTTCGAATCGGACCATATAAGTCAATGCACGTCAAATGGGATCAGTTTTGAGTAGTAAATTACGTATTTAAGCGTAACATGTCATAAATAATTAAAATACATCGAATTGAGTCAAACTCGATCAAATGGGAGAGGTTTTGGATATTAAATGACCTAAACACTTCGAATCGGACGATATGAGTCAATATAGGTCAAATAGGATCAATTTTGGGTAGAAAATGACGTATTTACCTTCAACATGTCATAAACACTTGAAATACAATGATTTGACTCAAACTCAGTCAAACGGGAGAGGTTGTGTGTATTAAATGACCTAAACACTTCGAATTAGACGATATGAGTCAATATAGGTCAATTGGGATCAATTTTGGGTAGAAAAAAGACGTATTTGCCCTAGAAATGTGATAAAAACTTGAAATACATCGATTTGAGTCAAACATGGTCAAGTAAGAGAGGTTCTAGGTATAAAATGACTTAAACACTTCGAATCAAACGATATGAGTTAATATAAGTTAAATAGGACCAAGTTTGGTTAGAAAATGACGTATTTACCCTTTAACAAGTCTTAAACACTTGATAGACATTGTTTTGAGTCAAACTCGGTCAAATGGGAGAGGTTTTGTGTATAAATGAGCTAAACACTTTGAATAGGACGATTTAAGTCCATATAGGTCTAATAGGATAAATTTTTGGTAGAAAATGACGTATTTCCCTTAAACATGTCAGAAAAACTTGAAATACTTCGTTTAAAGTCAAACACGGCCAAACGGGAGAGGTTTTGTGTATTTAAGGAACTAAACACTTCGAATCTGACGATATGAGTCAATATAGGTCAATTAGAATCAAATACGGGTATAAAAAAGACGATTAACCCTTGAACATATCATTAACACTTGAGATAAATTGATTTAAGTCTAACATGGTCAAATGTGAGAAGTTTTGGGTATACATTGACTTAAACATTTGAAATACATCGATTTGAGTCATACTCGCTCAAACAGGAGAGGTTCTAGGATTAAAAAGACTTCAACACCTCGAATCGGACGATATGAGTCAAAATATGTCAAATGGGGTCGGCTTTGGGTAGAAAATGATTTATTTACCCTTGAACATGTCATAAACATTTGAAATACATCGATTTGAGTCAAACATGGTCAAGTGGGAGAGGTTTTGTGTATAAAATGACTTAAACACTTCGGATCGGAAGATATGAGTCAATATAGGTCAACTAGGAGAAATTTTGGGTAGAAACACGACGTATTTATCCTTGAACTTGTCATAAACACTTAAAAAACGTCGATTTGAGTCAATCATGGTCAAATCGGAGAGGTTCTTGGTATAAAATGACTTAAACACTTCGAATAGAACGATATGATTTAATATAGGTCAAATAGGATCAATTTTGGGTAGAAAATGACGTATTTACCCTTTAAAATGTCATAAACACTTGTAATAAATGATTTGAGTCAAACTCGATCAAACGGGAGAGCATTTGTGTATAAAATGACCTAAACACTTTGAATCGGACGATATGAGTCAATATAGGTCAAACGGGATTAGCTTTTGGTAGGAAATGACGTATTTACCCTTGAACATGTCATAAACACTTGAAATACATCGATTTGAGTCAAAGTCTATCAAACGGGAGTTGTTTTGTGTATTAAATGACCTAAACACATTGAATCGGATGATATGAGTCAATATAAGTTAAATAGGAACAATTTTGGGTAGAAAATGACATATTTACCCTTGCACATGTCATAAACACTTGAAATACATCGATTAGTGTCAAATTCGGACAAATGGGAGAGGTTTTGGTTATAAAATGAATTAAACAATTCGAATCGGACAATATGAGTCAATATACGTCAAATGGGATCAGTTTTGAGTACTAAATGACGTATTTACGCGTAAACATGTCATAAACATTTAAAATACATCGAATTGAGTCAAACTCGATCAAATGGAAGAAGTTTTTGATATTAAATGACCTAAACACTTCGAATCGGACGATTTAAGTCAATATAGGTCAAATAGGATCACTTTTGGGTAGAAAATGACGTATTTACCTTGAGCATGTCATAAACACTTGAAATACAATGATTTGAGTCAAACTCAGTCAAATTGGAGAGGTTTCGTGTATTAAATGACCTAAACACTTCGAATCAGACGATATGAGTCAATATAGGTCAATTGGGATCAATTTTGGGTAGAAAAAAGACGTATTTGACCTAGAAATGTGATAAACACTTGAAATACATCGATTTGAGTCATACATGGTCAAATAAGAGAGGTTCTAGGTATAAAATGACTTAAACACTTCGAATCGAACGATATGAGTCAATATAGGTCAAATAGGACCTATTTGGGGTAGAAAATGACGTATTTACCCTTAAACATGTCTTAAAAACTTGACACACATCGATTTAAGTCAAACTCTGTCAAACAGGAGATCTTTAGGGTATTAAATGACCTAAAGACTTCGAATTGAACGATTTAAGTCCATATTAATGTAATTGGAGAAATTCTTGGTAGAAAATGACGTATTTCACTTGAACATGTCAATAACACTTGAAATACTTCGTTTTGAGTCTAACATGGTCAAATCGGAGAGGTTCTTGGTATAAAATGACTTAAACACTTTGAATAGAACGATATGAGTTAATATAGGTCAAATTGAATCAATTTTGGGTAGAAAATGATGTATTTACCCTTTAAAATGTCATAAACACTTGTAATAAATGATTTAAGTCAAAGTCCATCAAACGGGAGATGTTTTGTGTATTAAATGACCTAAACACTTTAAATCGGATGATATGAGTCAATATAAGTTAAATAGGATCAATTTTGGGTAGAAAATGATGTATTTACCCTTGCACATGTCATAAACACTTGAAATACATTGATTTGAGTCAAATTACGTAAACGGGAGAGCTTTTGTGTATTTAATGACCTAAACACTTTGAATCTGACGATATAAGCAATATAGGTCAATTGGGATCAATTAAGGGTAGAAAAAAGACGTATTTACCCTTAAACATGTCATAAACACTTGAGATATATCTATTTAAGTCAAATAGAGTCAAATGTGAGAACTTCTGGGTATAAAATGATTTAAAAAGTTCGAATAGGACGATATGAGTCAACATAAGTCAAATAGGATCAATTTTGAGTAGAAAATGACGTATTTACCCTTTAAAATGTCGTAAACACTTGAAATACATAAATTTAGTCAAACTCGGCCGAAAAAGAGAGGTTTCGTATATAAAATGACTTAACCACTTCAAATCGGACGATTTGAGTCAATAAGAGTCAAATGGGTTTCAGGTTGAAAATGACGTATTTACAGTTGAACATGTCATAAACACTTGAAATATACTGATTTGAGTCAAACTTTGTCAAACAAGAGAGGTTTTGTGTATTAAATGAGCTAAACACTTCGAATCGGATGATATGAGTCAAGACATGTCAAATAGGATAAATTTTTGGTAAAAAATGACGTATTTCCCTTGAACATGTCGGAAACACTTGAAATACTTCGTTTTGAGTCAAACATGGCCAAATGGGAGAGGTTTTGTTTATTTAGTGACCTAAACACTTCGAATCTGACGATATGAGTCAATATAGGTCAATTGGGATCACTTAAGAGTAGAAAAAAGACGTATTTACCCTTGAACTTGTCATAAACACTTGAGATACATTGATTTAAGTCAAACATGGTCATATGTGAGAAGTTTTGGGTATAAAATAACTTAAACACATCGAATAGAACGATATGAGTCAACATAGTTCAAATAGGATCAATTTTGAGTAGAAAATGACTTCTTTACCCTTTAAAATGTCGTAAACACTTAAAATACATCAATTTTGTCAAACTCGGCCAAACGGGAGAGGTTCTGTGTATAAAAAGACTTAACCACTTCGAATCGGACGATATGAGTCATTATAGGTCAAATGGGATCCGTTTTGGGTAGAAAATGACGTATTTACCCTTGAACATGCCATAAACACTTAAAATACATCGACTTGAGTCAAACATGGTCAAACGGGAGCGGTTTTGTGTGTAAAATGACCTAAACACTTCGGATCGGACGATATGAGTCAATATAGGTTAAATAGGATCAATTTTGGGTAGAAAATGATGTATTTATCCTTTAACATGTTATAAACACTTTAATTAAACACTTTGAGTCAAACTCGGTCACACAGCTGAGCATATGTGTATAAAATGACTTAACCACTTTGAATCGGACGATATGAGTCAATAGAGGTCAAATGGGATCGGTTTTGGGTAGAAATGATGTATTTACCCTTGAACATGTCATAAACACTTGAAATACATCGATTTGAGTCAAACATGGTCAAACGGGAGAGGTTTTGTGTATAAAATGATCTAAACACTTCGGATCGGACGATATGAGTCAATATAGGTCAACTTGGATAAATTTTTGGTAGAAAAAAGACTTATTTACCCTTAAACATGTCATAAACACTTGAAATACATCGATTTGAGTCAATCATGGTCAAATCGGAGAGGTTCTTCGTATAAAATGACTTAAACACTTCGAATAGAATGATATGAGTTAATATAGGTCAAATAGGATCAATTTTGGGTAGAAAATGACGTATTTACCCTTTAAAATGTCATAAACACTTGTAATATATGATTTGAGTCAAACTCGATCAAAAAGGAGAGCATATGTGTATAAAATGACTTTAACACTTCGAATTGGACGATATGAGTGAATATAGGTCAAATGGAATCAAATTTTGGTAGGAAATGACGTATTTACCCTTTAACATGTCATAAACACTTGTAATAAATGATTTAAGTCAAACTCGGTCAAACAGGGGAGCATATGTGTATAAAATGACTTAAACACTTCGAATCGGACGATATGAGTCAATATAGGTCAAATGGGATTAGTTTTGGGTAGAAAATGACATATTTACCCTTAAACATGTCTTAAAAACTTGACACACATCGATTTAAGTCAAACTCTGTCAAACAGGAGATCTTTAGGGTATTAAATGACCTAAAGACTTCGAATTGAACGATTTAAGTCCATATTAATGTAATTGGAGAAATTCTTGGTAGAAAATGACGTATTTCACTTGAACATGTCAATAACACTTGAAATACTTCGTTTTGAGTCTAACATGGTCAAATCGGAGAGGTTCTTGGTATAAAATGACTTAAACACTTTGAATAGAACGATATGAGTTAATATAGGTCAAATTGAATCAATTTTGGGTAGAAAATGATGTATTTACCCTTTAAAATGTCATAAACACTTGTAATAAATGATTTAAGTCAAAGTCCATCAAACGGGAGATGTTTTGTGTATTAAATGACCTAAACACTTTAAATCGGATGATATGAGTCAATATAAGTTAAATAGGATCAATTTTGGGTAGAAAATGATGTATTTACCCTTGCACATGTCATAAACACTTGAAATACATTGATTTGAGTCAAATTACGTAAACGGGAGAGCTTTTGTGTATTTAATGACCTAAACACTTTGAATCTGACGATATAAGCAATATAGGTCAATTGGGATCAATTAAGGGTAGAAAAAAGACGTATTTACCCTTAAACATGTCATAAACACTTGAGATATATCTATTTAAGTCAAATAGAGTCAAATGTGAGAACTTCTGGGTATAAAATGATTTAAAAAGTTCGAATAGGACGATATGAGTCAACATAAGTCAAATAGGATCAATTTTGAGTAGAAAATGACGTATTTACCCTTTAAAATGTCGTAAACACTTGAAATACATAAATTTAGTCAAACTCGGCCGAAAAAGAGAGGTTTCGTATATAAAATGACTTAACCACTTCAAATCGGACGATTTGAGTCAATAAGAGTCAAATGGGTTTCAGGTTGAAAATGACGTATTTACAGTTGAACATGTCATAAACACTTGAAATATACTGATTTGAGTCAAACTTTGTCAAACAAGAGAGGTTTTGTGTATTAAATGAGCTAAACACTTCGAATCGGATGATATGAGTCAAGACATGTCAAATAGGATAAATTTTTGGTAAAAAATGACGTATTTCCCTTGAACATGTCGGAAACACTTGAAATACTTCGTTTTGAGTCAAACATGGCCAAATGGGAGAGGTTTTGTTTATTTAGTGACCTAAACACTTCGAATCTGACGATATGAGTCAATATAGGTCAATTGGGATCACTTAAGAGTAGAAAAAAGACGTATTTACCCTTGAACTTGTCATAAACACTTGAGATACATTGATTTAAGTCAAACATGGTCATATGTGAGAAGTTTTGGGTATAAAATAACTTAAACACATCGAATAGAACGATATGAGTCAACATAGTTCAAATAGGATCAATTTTGAGTAGAAAATGACTTCTTTACCCTTTAAAATGTCGTAAACACTTAAAATACATCAATTTTGTCAAACTCGGCCAAACGGGAGAGGTTCTGTGTATAAAAAGACTTAACCACTTCGAATCGGACGATATGAGTCATTATAGGTCAAATGGGATCCGTTTTGGGTAGAAAATGACGTATTTACCCTTGAACATGCCATAAACACTTAAAATACATCGACTTGAGTCAAACATGGTCAAACGGGAGCGGTTTTGTGTGTAAAATGACCTAAACACTTCGGATCGGACGATATGAGTCAATATAGGTTAAATAGGATCAATTTTGGGTAGAAAATGATGTATTTATCCTTTAACATGTTATAAACACTTTAATTAAACACTTTGAGTCAAACTCGGTCACACAGCTGAGCATATGTGTATAAAATGACTTAACCACTTTGAATCGGACGATATGAGTCAATAGAGGTCAAATGGGATCGGTTTTGGGTAGAAATGATGTATTTACCCTTGAACATGTCATAAACACTTGAAATACATCGATTTGAGTCAAACATGGTCAAACGGGAGAGGTTTTGTGTATAAAATGATCTAAACACTTCGGATCGGACGATATGAGTCAATATAGGTCAACTTGGATAAATTTTTGGTAGAAAAAAGACTTATTTACCCTTAAACATGTCATAAACACTTGAAATACATCGATTTGAGTCAATCATGGTCAAATCGGAGAGGTTCTTCGTATAAAATGACTTAAACACTTCGAATAGAATGATATGAGTTAATATAGGTCAAATAGGATCAATTTTGGGTAGAAAATGACGTATTTACCCTTTAAAATGTCATAAACACTTGTAATATATGATTTGAGTCAAACTCGATCAAAAAGGAGAGCATATGTGTATAAAATGACTTTAACACTTCGAATTGGACGATATGAGTGAATATAGGTCAAATGGAATCAAATTTTGGTAGGAAATGACGTATTTACCCTTTAACATGTCATAAACACTTGTAATAAATGATTTAAGTCAAACTCGGTCAAACAGGGGAGCATATGTGTATAAAATGACTTAAACACTTCGAATCGGACGATATGAGTCAATATAGGTCAAATGGGATCAATTTTGAGTAGAAAAAAGACGTATTTACCCTTGAACATGTCATCGGTTTGAGTTAAAAATGTCCAAATAAGAGAGGTTCTAGGTATAAAATGACTTAAACACTTCGAATCAAACGATATGAGTCAATATAAGTCAAACAGGACCAAGTTTGTGTAGAAAATGACGTATTTACCCTTTAACACGTCTTAAACACTTGATATACATTGTTTTGAGTCAAACTCGGTCAAACAGGAGAGGTTTTGTGTATTAAATGAGCTAAACACTTTGAATCGGACGATTTAAGTCCATATAGGTCAAATAGGATAAATTTTTGGTCGAAAATGACGTATTTCCCTTGAACATGTCAGAAAAACTTGAAATACTTTGTTTTAAGTCGAACATGGTCAAACGGGAGAGGTTTTGTGTATTTAAGGACCTAAACACTTCGAATTTGACGATATGAGTCAATATAGGTCAATTAGGATCAAATAAGGGTATAAAAAAGACGATTAACCCTTGAACATGTCATTAACACTTGAGATAAATCGATTTAAGTCAAACTTGGTCAAATATGAGAAGTTTTGGGTATAAATTGACTTAAACATTTGAAATACAACGATTTGAGTCATACTCGCTCAAACAAGAGAGGTTCTAGGAATACAAAGACTTCAACACCTCGAATCGGACGATATGAGTCAAAATATGTCAAATGGGGTCAGCTTTCGGTAGAAAATGATGTATTTACCCTTGAACATGTATAAACATTTGAAATACATCAATTTGAGTCAAACATGGTCAAGCAGGAGAGGTTTTGTGTATAAAATGACCTAAACACTTCGGATCGGAAGATATGAGTCAATATAGGTCAACTGGGAGCAATTTTGGCTAGAAAAATGACGTATTTACCCTTGAACATGTCATGAACAATTGTAAAACATCGATTTGAGTCAAACATGGTCAAATGGGAGAGGTTCTGGGTATTAAAAGACTTAAACACTTCGAATAGAACGATGTGAGTTAATATAGGTCAAATAGGATCAATCTTGGGTAGAAAATGACATATTTACCCTTTAACATGTCATAAACACTTGAAATAAATGATTTCAGTCAAACTCGGTCAAACGGGAGAGCATCTGTGTTGAGTCCCTTAGGTTTTGATGTTTTGAATGATGACAAACAGTTACAGGAAATAGGTCACAAGTATTGCGAACTGTTGGTTAGGGAACTAGCTATAATAGAATACTGTTTCCCTAGACAAGTTATTATTTGCTTGTGTTATCAATTGAACTAACTTGTCTATTTACAGGAAATGATTAGGTATGAATTGATCTATGTACTGGCGGGGAACCAGTTGGAACTGTTTCCTTGAATGCTATGCTGTAAAGCAGTCACATATTATCTATTGCATGTTAACCATGTTATATGTGCAGTAGTTAAGCTGATTCCAAGACTTGGAGCATAGAAGCCTTTCGAAGACATTCGAAGAAAGATACTTTGCTCAAGATGAAGCATCCAAGGAAGATTCAAGTCTTGTAGATTACATGAAAAGAAGAATATTTGTACTTTACTGTTAATCTAGTTTTTCATGTAATGTGCTCCGTAGTAGGACTTATATGAGTAGGTGATATAAGTGTTTTAAGTGTGATAAGTCATGTTATGAATTCTGGTACAAAGCTGGAACAGATTTCATAACATACTTAATTTAGGGAACCAGGTTCAGGGAACCAGGTTTACTAAATGGAATATCAAGCTGCGTATTTTTGAAAAGATTTTGTAAAAATATTTTCTAAGAATTATTTTGGAAAATATATTAAGCAGCTGGTAGATTAGATGAGAATATATTGGTTACCTAAAAACTAGGAGTATTTATCTTATTTGATTCTATCTATATGATTAAGTCAAATAAGATAAATACTTTCCTAACTTCACATAAGATGCCGGCACAAAAGATTATGTGATTTTAGGAAAGCTAGGTTTTTTTGTAATCACATATATAAACTCATCTAATCAACCTAATTCCGTAAGTCTCTCATGTGAAAAAAACTGAGTTCATTTCTAGAGAGCATTATACACACTTAAGCACAAAAACCTTTCATTAAGTCATATACAAGAGCACCATTAGAGCTTATATTTTTCTCTCATATTAGCTTTTAGAAGCAAGATCAAAGGAGAGTTTGATTCTGTAAAGAGCCTTCAACAGAGGGGTTGAAAGGCTGAGAGAGTGTTTGTGAAATCAAACACAAAAGGGCTTACGAGTGTAAGTCGAATGCACACTCGGAGTAGAGTGTGGGGTGAACTGGTTCCCGGAGTAGGGAAACAGTTGAGTGTCTGTGTTCTTTGTTTTTAGGAGTAGATTAATAAAAGAGCATAGGGTAGGAGGACGTAGGCCTGAGTTGGCTGAACCTCGTTAAATTGTGTGTCTTCTTTAATTGCTTTACATATAATCCGCTACTAATAGGAACCAGCACAACTGGTTCCTCCCACAGATCAAAAAAGTAGTAAAAATAGACCAAGGCTATTTAACACTCAATTCACCCCCCCCCCCCCCCCCCCCTCCTCTTGAGTGCTCTAAAACCTTCAATATGTGTATAATATGACTTACACACTTTGAATCGGACGATATGAGTCAATATAGGTCAAACGGGATCAGTTTTTGGTAGAAAATGATGTATTTACCCTTCAACATGTCATAAACACTTGAAATACGTCAATTTGAGTCAAAGTCCATCAAACGGGAGATGTTTTGTGTATTAAATGACCTAAACACTTTAAATCGGATGATATGAGTCAATATAAGTTAAATAGGATCAATTTTGGGTAGAAATTGACGTATTTACACTTACATATGTCATAAACACTTGAAATACATCGATTTGAGTCAAATTCGGTCAAATGGGAGAGGTTCTGGTTATAAAATGAATTAAACACTTCGAATCGGATGATATGAGTCAATATACGTCAAATGGGATCAGTTTTCAGTAGTAAACGACGTATTTACGCGTAAACATGTCATAAACATTTAAAATACATCGAATTGAGTCAAACTCGATAAAATGGGAGAGGTTTTTGATATTAAATGACCTAAACACTTCCAATCGGACGATATGAGTCAATATAGGTCAAATAAGATCAAATTTGGGTAGAAAATGACGTATTTACCTTGAACATGTCATAAACACTTGAAATACAATGATTTGAGTCAAACTCGGTCAAACGCGAGAGGTTTTGTGTATTAAATGACCTAAACACTTCGAATCAGACGATATGAGTCAATATAGGTCAATTGGGATCAATTTTGGGTAGAAAAAAGACGTATTTTCCCTAGAAATGTGATAAACACTTGAAATACATCGATTTGAGTCAAACATGGTCAAGTAAGAAAGGTTCTAGGTATAAAATGACTTAAACACTTCGAATCAAACGATATGAGTCTATATAAGTCAAACAGGCCCAAGTTTGGTTAGAAAATGACGTATTTACCCTTTAACACGTCTTAAACACTTGATACACATTTTTTGAGTCAAACTCGGTCAAACAGGAGAGGTTTTGTGTATTAAATGAGCTAAACACTTTGAATCAGACGATTTAAGTCCATATAGGTCTAATCGGATAAATTTTTGGTATAAAATGACATATTTCCCTTAAACATGTCAGAAAAACTTGAAATACTTTGTTTAAAGTCAAACGAGATCAAATGGTAGAGGTTTTGTGTATTAAAGGACCTAAACACTTCGAATCTAACGATATGAGTCAATATAGGTCAATTAGGATCAAATACGGGTATAAAAAAGACGATTAACCCTTGAACATGTCATTAACACTTGAGATAAATCGATTTACGTCTAACATGGTCAAATGTGAGAAGTTTTGGGTATAAATTGACTTAAACATTTGAAATACATCGATTTGAGTTGTACTCGCTCAAAGAGGAGAGGTTCTTGGAATAAAAAGACTTCAACACCTCAAATCGGACGATATGACTTAAAATATGTCAAATGGGGTCAGCTTTGGGTAGAAAATGATGTATTTACCCTTTAACATGTCATAAACATTTGAAATACATCGATTTGAGTCAAACATGGTCAAGCGAGAGAGATTTTGTGTATTTAATGACCTAAACACTTCGGATCGGAAGATATGAGTCAATATAGGTCAATTGGGATCAATTAAGGGTAGAAAAATGACGTATTTACCCTTAAACATGTCATAAACACTTGAAAAAATCAATTTGAGTCAATCATGGTCAAATCAGAGAGGTTTTTGGGTTGAAAATGACGTATTTACCCTTGAACATATCATAAACACTTGAAATACATGGACTTGAGTCAAACATGGTCAAACGGGAGAGGTTTTGTGTATAAAATGACCTATACACTTCGGATCGGACGATATGAGTCAATATAGGTCAACTTGGATAAATTTTGGGTAGAAAAAAGACGTATTTACCCTTTAACATGTCATAAACACTAGAAATACATTGATTTTAGTCAATCATGGTCAAATCGGAGAGGTTCTTGGTATAAAATGACTTAAAAACTTCGAATAGAACAATATGAGTTTATACAGGTCAAATAGGATAAATTTTGGGTAGAAAATGACGTATTTACCCTTTAAAATGTCATAAACACTTCAATAAATGATTTGAGAGAAAGTCCATCAAACAGGAGAGCATATGTGTATAAAATTACTTAACCACTTCGAATCGGACGATATGAGTCAATATATGTCAAATGGGATCAGTTTTGGGTAGAAAATGACATATTTACCCTTAAACATGTCATTAACACTTGAAATACATCGACTTGAGTCAAACATGGTCAATTGGGAGGGGTTTTGTGTGTATAATGACCTAAACACTTCGGATCGGACGATATGAGTCAATATAGGTTAATAGGATCAATTAAGGGTAGAAAATGATGTATTTATCCTTTAACATGTCATAAAGACATTAGTTAAACACTTTGAGTCAAACTGGGTCACACAGGTGAGCATATGTGTATAAAATGACTTAACCACTTCGAATCGGACGATATGAGTCAATAGAGGTCAAATGGGATCAGTTTTGGGTAGAAATGATGTATTTACCCTTGAACATGTCATAAACACTTGAAACACAACGATTTGAGTCAAACATGGTCAAACGGGAGAGGTTTTGTGTATAAAATGACCTAAACACTTCGGATTGGGCGATATACGTCAATATAGGTCAACTTGGATAAATTTTTGGTAGAAAAAAGACGTATTTACCCTTGAACATGTCATAAACACTTGAAATACATCGATTTGAGTCAATCATGGTCAAATCGGAGAGGTTCTTGGTATAAAATGACTTAAACACTTCGAATAGAATGATATGAGTTAATATAGATAAAATAGGATCAAGTTCGGGTAGAAAATGACGTATTTACCCTTTAAAATGTCATAAACACTTGTAATAAATGATTTGAGTCAAACTCGATCAAACAGGAGAGCATATGTGTATAAAATGACTTAAACACTTCGAATTGGACGATATGAGTCAATATAGGTCAAATGGAATCAAATTTTGGTAGGATATGACGTATTTACCCTTTAACATGTCATAAACACTTGTAATAAACGATTTAAGTCAAACTCGGTCAAACGGGGGAGCATATGTGTATAAAATGACTTAAACACTTTGAATCGGACAATATGAGTCAATATAAGTCAAATGGGATCAGTTTTTGGTAGGAAATGACGTAATTACCCTTGAATATCTCATAAACACTTGAAATACATCAAAATGAGTCAAAGTCCGTCAAACGGGAGATATTTTGTGTATTAAATGACCTAAACACTTCGAATCGGATGATATGAGTCAATATAGGTCAAATAGGATGTATTTTGGGTACAAAATGACGTATTTACCCTTGCACATGTCATAAACACCTGAAATACATCAATTTGAGTTAAACTCGGTCAAATGAGGGAGGTTTTGGGTATAAAATGAATTAAACACTTCGAATCGGACGATATGAGTCAATATAGGTCAAATGGGATCAGTTTTGAGTAGAAAATGACGTATTTACCCGTGAACATGTCATAAACACTTGAAATACATTGAATTGAGTCAAACTCGATCAAATGGGAGAGGTTTTCGATATTAAATGACCTAAACACTTCGAATCGGACGATATGAATCAATAAAGGTCAAATAGGATCAATATTGGGTAGAAAATGAAGTATTTAGCCTTGAACATGTCATAAACACTTGAAATACACTAATTTGAGTCAAACTTGGTTAAATGGGAGAGGTTTTGTGTATTAAATGACCAGAACTCTTTGAATCGGACGATATGAGTCAATATAGGTCAAATAGGAAAAAATTTGGGTAGAAAATGACGTATTTACCCTTGCATATGTCATAAACACCTGAAATACATCGATTTGAGTCAAACTCGGTCAAATGGGAGAGGTTTTGTGCATTAAATGAGCTAAACACTTTCAATCGGACGATTTAAGTCCATATAGGTCTAATAGGATAAATTTTTGGTCGAAAATGATGTATTTCCCTTGAACATTTTAGAAAAACTTGAAATACTTCGTTTTAAGTCAAACATGGTCAAACGGGAGAGGTTTTGCGTATTTAAGGACCTAAACACTTCGAATTTGACGATATGAGTCAATATAGGTCAATTAGGATCAAATAAGGGTATAAAAAAGACGATTAACCCTTGAACATATCATTAACACTTGAGATAAATCGATTTAAGTGAAACTTGGTCCAATATGAGAAGTTTTGAGTATAAATTGACTTAAACATTTGAAATACATCGTTTTGACTCATTCTCGCTCAAACAGGAGAGGTTCTAGGAATACAAAGACTTCAACACCTCAAATCGGACGATATGAGTCAAAATATGTCAAATGGGGTCAGCTTTGGGTAGAAAATGATGTATTTACCCTTGAACATGTATAAACATTTGAAATACATTGATTTGAGTCAAACATGGTCAAGAGGGAGAGGTTTTGTGTATAAAATGACCTAAACACTTCGGATCGGAAGATATGAGTCAATATAGGCCAACTAGGAGCAATTTTGGGTAGAAAAATGACGTATTTACCCTTGAACATGTCATAAACACTTGAAAAACATCTATTTTAGTCAAACATGGTCAAATGGGAGAGGTTCTGGGTATAAAATGACTTAAACACTTCGAATAGAACGATGTGAGTTAATATAGGTCAAATAGGATCAATTTTGGGTAGAAAATGACATATTTACCCTTTAACATGTCATAAACACTTGAAATAAACAATTTGAGTCAAACTCGGTCAAATGGGAGAGCATTTGTGTATAAAATGACTTAAACACTTTGAATCGGACGATATGAGTCAATATAGGTCAAACGGGATCAGTTTTTGGTTGGAAATGACGTATTTACATTTGAACATGTCATAAACACTTGAAATTCATCGATTTGAGTCAAAGTCCATCAAACGGGAGATGTTTTGTGTATTAAATGAGCTTAACACTTTGAATCGAATGATATGAGTCAATATAAGTTAAATAGGATCAATTTTGGGTAGAAAATGACGTATTTAACCTTGCACATGTCATAAACACTTGAAATACATCAATTTGAGTCAAATTCGGGCAAATAGGAGAGATTCTGGTTATAAAATGAATTAACCACTTTGAACCGGACGATATGAGTCAATATACTTCAAATGGGATCAGTTTTGCGTAGTAAATGACGTATTCACGCGTAAACATGTCATAAACATTTAAAATACATCGAATTGAGTCAAACTCGATCAAATGGGAGAGGTTTTTGATATTAAATGACCTAAACACTTCCAATCGGACGATATGAGTCAATATAGGTCAAATAGGATCAATTTTGGGAAGAAAATGACGTATTTACCTTGAGCATGTCATAAACACTTGAAATACAATGATTTGAGTCAAACTCGGTTAAACGGGAGAGGTTTTGTGTATTAAATGACCTAAACACTTTGAATCATACGATATGAGTCAACATAGGTCAATTGGGATCAATTTTGGGTAGAAAAAAGACGTATTTTCCCTAGAAATGTGATAAACACTTGAAATACATGGATTTGAGTCAAACATGGTCAAATAAGAGAGGTTCTAGGTATAAAATGACTTAAACACTTCGAATCGAACGATATGAGTCAATATATGTCAAATAGGACCCATTTTGGGTAGAAAATGACGTATTTACCCTTTATCATGTCTTAAAAACTTGATACACATCGATTTAAGTCAAACTCTATCAAATGGGAGAGGTTTTGGGTATTAAATGACCTAAACACTTTGAATCGAACGATTTAAGTCCATATAAGTCTAATTGGAGAAATTTTTGGTAGAAAATGACGTATTTCACTTGAACCTGTCAGAAACACTTAAAATACATTGTTTTGAGTCTAACTTGGTCAAATCGGAGAGGTTCCTGGTATAAAATGACTTAAATACTTTGAATAGAACGATATGAGTTAATATAGGTCAAATAGGATCAATTTTGGGTAGAAAATGACGTATTTACCCTTTAAAATGTCATAAACACTTGTAATAAATGATTTCAGTCAAACTCGATCAAACGGAAGAGCATCTGTGTATAAAATGACTTAAACACTTTGAATCGGACGATATGAGTCAATATAGGTCAAACGAGATCAGTTTTTGGTTGGAAATGACGTATTTACATTTGAACATGTCATAAACACTTGAAATACATCGATTTGAGTCAAAGTCCATCAAACAGGAGATGTTTTGTGTATTAAATGACCTTAACACTTTGAATCGAATGATATGAGTCAATATAGGTCAAATAAGATCAATTTTGGGTAGAAAATGGCGTATTTACCCTTAAAAATATCATAAACACTTGAAATACATCGATTTGAGTCAAATTCGGTCAAATGGGAGAGGTTCTGGTTATAAAATGAATTAACCACTTTGAATCGGACGATATGAGTCAATATACGTCAAATGGGATCAGTTTTGAGTAGTAAACGACGTATTTACGCGTAAACATGTCATAAACATTTAAAATGTATCGAATTGAGTCGAACTCCATCAAATGGGAGAGGTTTTTGATATTAAATGACCTAAACACTTCGAAACGGACGATATGAGTCAATATAGGTAAAATAGGATCAATTTTGGGAAGAAAATGATGTATTTACCCTTGAACATGTCATAAACACTTGAAAAACAATGATTTGAGTCAAACTTGGTCAAGCGGGAGAGGTTTTGTGTATTAAATGACCTAAACACTTCGAATCAGACGATATGAGTCAATATAGGTCAATTGGGATTAATTTTTTGGTAGAAAAAAGATGTATTTGCGCTAGAAATGTGATAAACACTTGAAATACATCGATTTGAGTCAAACATGGTCAAATAAGAGAGGTTCTAGGTATAAAATGACTTAAACACTTCGAATCGAACGATATGTGTCAATATAGGTCAAATAGGAGAATTTTGGGTAGAAAATGACGTATTTACCCTTTAACATGTCTTAAAAACTTGACACACATTGATTTAAGTCAAACTCTGTCAAACGGGAGAGGTTTTGGGTAAGAAATGACCTAAGCACTTCGAATCGAACGATTTAAGTCCATATAAGTCTAATTGGATAAATTTTTGGTAGAAAATGACGTATTTCACTTGAACATGTCAGAAACACTTGAAATACTTTGTTTTGAGTCTAACATGGTCAAACGGGAGAGGGCTTGGGTATTTAATGACCTAAACACTTTGAATCTGACGATATGAGTCAATATACGTCAATTGGGATCAATTA
This sequence comes from Dysphania ambrosioides, assembly GCA_026401315.1. Lineage (NCBI taxonomy): Eukaryota > Viridiplantae > Streptophyta > Magnoliopsida > Caryophyllales > Amaranthaceae > Dysphania > Dysphania ambrosioides. The sequence goes on along the minus strand of CM048671.1, from coordinate 12,977,155 downwards.
AGGGTAGAAAAAGGACGTATTTACCCTTAAACATGTCATAAACACTTAAGATAAATCAATTTAAGTCAAACATGATCAAATGTGAGAAGATTTGGGTATAAAATAACTTAAACATTTGAAATACATCGATTTATGTCACACTCGCTCAAATAGGATAGGTTCTAGGAATAAAAAGACTTCAACACTTCGAATCGGAAGATATGAGTCAAAATATGTCAAATGGGATCAATTTTGGGTAGAAAATGACGTATTTACCCTTGAACATGTCATAAATAATTGAAATACATCGATTTGAGTCAAACATGGTCAAATGGGAGAGGTTCTGGCTATAAAATGACTTAAACACTTCGAATAGAACGATGTGAGTTAATATAGGTCAAATAGGATCAATTTTGGGTAGAAAATGACATATTTACCCTTTAACATGTCATAAACACTTGAAATAAACAATTTGAGTCAAACTCGGTCAAATGGGAGAGCATTTGTGTACAAAATGACTTAAACACTTCGAATCGGACGATATGAGTTAATATAGGTCAAATGGGATCAATTTTTTGTAGGAAATGACGTAATTACCCTTGAACATGTCATAAACACTTGAAATACATCGATTTGAGTCAAAAACCATCAAACGGGAGATTTTTTGTGTATTAAATGACCTAAACAGTTTGAATCAAATGATATGAGTCAATATAAGTGAAATAGGATCAATTTTTTGTAGAAAATGACGTATTTACCCTTGCACATGTCATAAACACTTGAAATACATCGATTTGAGTCAAATTCGGCAAAATGGAAGAGGTTCTGGTTATAAAATGAATTAAACACTTTGAGTCAAACGATATGAGTCAATATACGTCAAATGGGATCAGTTTTGAGTAGAAAATGACGTATTTACCCATGAACATGTCATAAACACTTGAAATACATCGAATTGAGTAAAACTCGATCAAATGGGAGAGGTTTTCGATATTAAATGACCTAAACACGTCGAATCGGACGATATGAGTCAATATAGGTCAAATAGGATCAATTTTGGGAAGAAAATGACGTATTTTCCTCTTGAACATGTCATAAACACTTGAAATATAATGATTTGAGTCAAACTCGGTCAAACGGGAGAGGTTTTGTGTATTAAATGACCTAATGACTTCGAATCAGACGATATGAGTCAATATAGGTCAATTGGGTTCAATTTTGGGTAGAAAAAAGACGTATTTGCCCTAGAACATGTCATAAACACTTGAAATACATCGATTTGAGTCAAACATGGTCAAATAAGAGAGGTTCTAGGTATAAAATGACTTAAACACTTTGAATCGGATGATATAAGTTAATATAGGTCAAATAGGAGCAATTTTGGGTGGAAAATGACGTATTTACTCTTTAACATGTCTTAAACACTTGATACACATCGATTCAAGTTAAATTCTGTCAAATACGAGAGGTTTTGTGTTGTAAATAACCTAAACACTTTGAATTAGACGATATGAGTCAATATAGGTCAATTGGGATCAATTAAGGGTAGAAAAAAGACGTATTTACCCTTAAACATGTCATAAACACTTGAAATAAATCGATTTAAGTCAAACATGATCAAATGTGAGAAGTTTTGGGTATAAAATGACTTAATCACTTTGAATAGGACGATATGAGTCAACATAGTTAAAATAGGATCAATTTTGAGTAGAAAATGTCGTATTTACCCTTTAAAATTTCATAAACACATGAAATACACCAATTTAGTCAAATTCGGCCAAACGCGAGAGGTTCTGTGTATAAAATGACTTACCACTTTGAATCGGAAGATATGAGTCAATATAGGTCAAATAGGATCAGTTTTGGGTTGAAAATAACAAATTTACCCTTGAACATGTCATAAACACTTGAAATACACTATTTTCAGTCAAACGGGAGAGGTTTTGTGTTCTAAATGACGTAGACACTTTAAATTAGACGATATAAGTCAATATAGGTGAAATGGGATAATATTTCGGTAGTAAATGACGTATTTACCCTAGAACATGTCATAAACAATTGAAATACGTCGATTTGAGTCAAACTCGGTCAAACGGAGAAGTTTTGTGTCTTCAATGACCTAAACACTTTGAATCGGATGATATAAGTCAATATAAGTTAAATAGGATCAATTTCGGGTAGAAAATGACGTATTTACCCTGGAACATGTCAAAAACACTTGAAATACCTTGATTTGAGTTAAGCATGGTCAAATAGGAGAGGTTTTGTGTATTAAATGACCTAAACACTTCGAATCTGACGATATGAGTCAATATAGGTCAATTAGGATCAATTTAGGGTAGGAAAAAGACGTATTTACCCTTAAACATGTTATAAACACTTGAAATACATCGGTTTCAGTCAAATATGGTCAAATATGAGAGGTTCTAGGTATAAAATGACTTAAAAACTTCGAATAGGATGATATGAATCAGCATAGGTCAAATAGGATCAATTTTGGGTAGAAAATGACGTATTTACCCTTGATCATGTCATAAATACATGAAATACATTGATTTGAGTTAGACTTGGCCAAACGGGAGAAGTTTTGTGTATATAATGACTTAAACACTTTGAATCGGACGTTATGAGTCAATATAGGTCAAATGGGATCAGTTTTGGGTACAAAATGATGTATTTAGCCTTGAACATGTCTTAAACACTTGAAATACATCGATTTGAGTCAAACTCGCTCTAATAAGAGAGGTTCTAGGTATAAAATGACTTAAACACATCGAATAGGATGATAAGAGTCAATATAGGTCCAATAGGATGAATTTTGGGTAGAAAATGACGTATTTAAACTTGAACATGTCATAAACACTTGAAATAAATCAATTTGAGTCAAACTTTTTTTGTATGAAATGACCTAAACAGTTCGAATCAAACGATATGAGTCAATATAGGTCAATAGGATCAATTTTGGGTAGAAAATGACGTATTTACCCTAGAACATGTCATTAACACTTTGAAGACTCCACCTTGATTACTTATGTTTTTATGTCTAATCATGGAAGCCAAAATGCAAAGTTAAATAGAATTGAAAACGTGATGAAAGCAAAAATGCAAAGTCAAATAGAGTTGACAATGTGATGGAAGTAATGGAATCTAAAATGCAAAGCTTTATGCATTCTGTCAAAGGACGAGAATACAACATTTGAGCCACGTCTTCAAAAGCTTGAGCCACATCTTCAAAAGATTGAGCCACGTCTTCAAAAGCTTGAGCCACGTCTCAAAGCAGTTAGCAAAGCTCAAACACTTTGTCAAAGGATAAGAATATTCTAATTGCCTAAATCTTGTGTTTTATCCTTTCCTTGTTTCACTTATTTTATTCTCTAACCTAACTTTTTTAGACATTATTTTACTATCAAAGATATCTCTTAATTTCAGCAAATAAGTGATGCTCATATATGTTGAAGATTATTCAAGTTAATTTTGGTAATTACCAAAATTCAAGCATTGTGGTTATGGAAAAAGAAATATGTTGAAGCTTCAAGGTGCAGCAAATAAATTGGAAATATTCTTGCTGTAAAATATTCAATGATATCAATCTTCAACAGCCAAAATGAATGATTCTCTACAACCATATTGGAGGAAATCTTGCTGAAAGTATTGAAGGCAAATCAGATTTTCAGCAACCTATTTTGAGCCTCCTTTCAACGGCCTAAAATCAAGTTCAGTATATATTCCAAGGTTTGAAGATGAAGAAAAGTAGAGACAACGTGAGACACAACGAGACAAAAAGTAAGACAAGAGCAAAAGCTTTAATCGTGAATTTCAGTCACAAGCACATCAACAAAGCTTCATTATTTTCTCTCTAGTTCCATTAACTTTATCTTGTATTTAGATTGAGAGAAAATCAAAGTATAATCTCTTGAGTGTTTAAAAGAATATTTTGAGAGAGTGTTATACTAAGATTATACCCATAATACTCAAACGTATAGAAAAAGGGAGAGAGCTTTTTATTACTAGGATCTGAGATGCTAAAGTGTAGCTGGGGTGCTATGTTGTAGAAGATGGGGATTAGATCTTCTAGGGTTCTTTAGGTCTCTAAGGAAAGTAATAAAAGAGCGAGTTAAATCCTAAGGGTTAGACAACCCTAGGCGGAGACGTTCTTTAGGTCTCTAAGGAAAGTAATAAAAGAGCGAGTTAAATCCTAAGGGTTAGACAACCCTAGGCGGAGACGTAGGCAAATTAGTTGCCGAACTTCGTATCAAATCTCCGTGTTTTGTCTCATCTTATTTATGTCTTCATTGCTTACGTTTTATGTTTGCTTTGCTCATCAATCAAAGCAGCGAACAGTCAAAACCTGAGCAAAAGCCTTTGAAACCAATTTCAAGGCTTTGACATCCAGTTTCAAAGATAAGCCTTAACGCTTATATTCCGCCTTTGAAAGTCAGTTCAAGACCTTGAGATCCTGAACGCGAAAATCGGTTATACTCTATTCACCCCCCTCTAGAGTATAATTAATCATATTACATCTCCCTATTGATTCTTCAATTGGTATCAGAGCTAGACTTATAAGGAAAAGATTTAATCATCTATGAGAAAAAATGAATTCAATAGGTGATGGTGGTTTTGCTCAAGGAAGGTCTACCAATCGCCCTCCTCTATTTTGTGGTAATAATTTTACCCATTGGCATTCATTGATGCAAATGTTTGTGATTGATCAAGATTTGGAACTCTGGGATATTATCAAGAAAGGTTCTAGGGTGCCAATGAAGACTAATGAAAGCGGAATAATGGTTCCTAAAGAAGATGATGATTTTACTCAATCGGATTAAGAAAGTGTTGCTAAAAACTATCAAGGCATGAACCTTCTCTACTGTGGTTTAGATGCAAATGAATTCAATAGAGTTTCTGCATGCAAAAGTGCTAAAGAGATATGGGATAAATTGGTGGTCACATATGAAGGAACGAGTCAAGTCAAAGAAAGTAAGATAAGCATCTTCCTTCGACAATATGAGTTGTTCAAAATGATGCCTAATGAAACCGTGAAAGAGATGTTCACAAGATTTACCCAAATAGTGAAAAATCTAGATTCTCTTGGTAAAGTATTCACAAATGAAGAAAAAGTGAGAAAGATTCTACGGTGTCTTCCAAAATCAAAGTGGGGTCCGAAGGTAACCGCGATAGAAGAAGCTCAAAATTTGAGAACCTTGCCTTTGGATGATCTTCTTAGAAAATTAATCACACATGAGATGTCTCTTAATGAAGAAGATGGAGAACCAGCATCTTCAACAAAAAATTTAGCACTCAAAGAAAAGAGAGAAGAAGCTACAACGGACAATGAAGATAGTGATGATAGTGATGATGAAGATCCATTTGCTCTCATCGCTAGAAGTCTTGCCAAGATTCTAAAAATGAAGAAGAATTTCTCAAGAGGCAGAGACTATCATTCAAATAAATATAAAGGTAAGTCATCCAACTCAATGAATAAAGTTAATACACTAACATGCTATGAGTGTGGTGAAACAGATCACTTAGTGAAAGATTGCCCTCAACGAAAGAAGAAGCCTTTCCACAAAAAGGATTATAAGAAGAAAGCTATGGTTGCTTCATGGAGTGATTCAGATTCATCTAGTGACTCAGAAGATGAACAAGCAAACCTATGTCTTATGGCTAATCATGATAATGCAAAGAAAGAACATCTTGAGGTAATGGTGAAAAATTTAATCTCAATTCCAATTGATGTTCTGTCCGAATTCTTGCAAAATATGATTATAAATGAAGAGAGTTTGATTCTTGAATCCAAGATTCTCAAGGAGAAGCTAAACCAATAAGTAAGTATTTCTGAAAGTCTCGCTAAGGAACTAACTGTTCTCAAAGCCTCTCAGTCAGTTTTTAAACTCAGGGTTCAAGCCTCGGAGTCATCCTTTGATACCCAGGTCAAGGCCTTGAACACTGAAAACACTATTTTAAAACAAAAGCTCGCCTCTTTAAGTTATTGTAATGATAACTTGGAGAAGGAAAAGAAGCTACTGGATGGGAAGTGTAGAGAGAAATATAATTCCTTGGTTAGATTTGCTCAGTCCGAATCTACTCTTGAAAAAATGCTAGGTGAGCACCAATCATCCTTGAATAAAAGCGGTCTTGGTTACAACAAAAATTTTCCAAATAAAACCATGACCATATTTGTAAAAGCAAAGGATAATTGGCGAACACCTACGTGATTTTACTATTGCAAAAAGGGTCATACTAAGCTAACTTGTCCTTTTCGTAGGAATAACCCTCAAATTCTTAAAAATTCATTTCCTATTTTTCTTCGAGACCAGATCAAGCAAGTATGGGTTCCTAAAGGGACTAGACCACCTAACATGGTCCATCTTGAATTATGAATCTAAATTTGCAATTTGGTCTAGTCGAAAGGTTTGATGTTTTGTTCTTTTGTAGGAAATCACCAAGAGAAAAGATTATAAGTGGATTCTAGATAGTGGATGCTCATGACACATGAGTGGGAAGTCCTCTTTATTTTCAATAATCAAAGAGCAATCTGCTAAAACAATTACACTTGGTGATAAAGGAAAGTGTAGAATAATTGGTATTGGAAAAGTTGGAGATAATGCATCAAACACCATTAATGATGTGTACCTAGTTGAAGGTCTCAAATACAACTTGCTTAGCATCTCTCAATTATGCGATAAAGGTAATAAAGTCATCTTTGATGAAGAAAAATGCGAGGTACAAAGAAAGGTGGACGGTAAAATTATTTTAATTTCTCCTTGTTGCAATAATGTTTATGCTTTTCATACTAACCAAGTTGCAAGTACTAGCTTAAAATGTCTTAAGGCCTTGACCAGCGACTCAAGGCTTTGGCACAAAAGGTTAGGTCATATTAATATGCATACCATGAAGAAGCTTTTCTCAAAGGACTTAGTACGTGGACTACCAAAGTTAGATTCCAAAGAAAAAGAGCTTTGCAAAGCATGTGCAAGAGGTAAACAAACAAAAGGATCCTTCAAAGCCAAAAAGGTTGTAAGTACCTCTCGCCCAATAGAGCTTCTATACATAGATTTATGTGGTCCTATGCGTGTTAAATCACCTAAAGGTAAACAATACATCCTTGTTGTTGTTGATGATTTTTCCCGTTTTACTTGGATTTCATTTTTTCGTGAAAAATCAGAGGCTTTACTAGAGTTTTCAAAAATTTGCAAAGAATTACAAACCTTAAAAAACCTACCCATAGTGGCTGTGAGAAGAGATCATGGTAGAGAGTTTGATCAACTAAAGTTTGATAACTTTTGTGCTAAATATGGTATTTCTCATAATTTTTCAGCTCCTAGGACACCTCAACAAAATGGAGTTGTGGAACGAAAGAACCGCAGTCTTGAGGATATGTCTAGGAAAATGCTTTTGGAAAATGATTTGCCAAAATACTTTTGGGCAGAAGCTGTTAATACAGCAAACTATATTTTAAACCGTTGTTTGATTCGCCCTATTTTAAAGAAAACTCCTTATGAATTGTTTAAAGGTAAAAAAACCTAATATTTCATATTTCAAACCTTTTGGATGTATGTGCTTTATTTATAATAATGGCAAAGATAACCTTGGTAAATTTGATGCACGTAGTGATGAAGCAATTCTATTAGGTTACTCTTTGAACTCTAAAGCTTATAGAGTTATCAATAAGCGTACTAAAGTTGTTGAAGAAAGTATACATGTGATCTTTGATGAAACCGAGAACGGTATCTTGAGTGATGGTTTTATAGGTTTAAACTTGAATAAGCATGAGGGACATTCATTTAAGACATAAGGAGAAGAAAGTTTGTCAGATAATGCAATGGAGAAATCTACCCAGAATATGCAAGAGCCAATTTTAGACGCAGATGAATTAGATCAAAGCCTTAACCAGTAGCCTCAAGATCTTGAAACTCCATCTCAAAGTCTTGAACAGACGAACAATATTATATCAGAAGTCACTCCAAGGCCTTCAGACCTATCTCAAGGCCTTGAAAGGAAACTTCAAGAAACTACATCAGCTCCTTTGATGCTGCCACGAAAGTTTAAATACTCCTCATCTCATCCAACAAACAATATAATTTCGGATCCAAAAGCTGGTATACAAACACGCTCTAATGTTAAAAATTTGTGTGCATTTCATGCTTTTGTTTCTCTTATAGAACCAAATAATATCAATGAAGCACTTCAAGACCCCGATTGGATTTTAGCTATGCAAAGTGAGCTAAATGAATTCGAAAGAAATAAAGTGTGGACACTCGCACCAAGACCAAAGGATTATTCCATTATTGGAACAAGGTGGGTGTTCAGAAATAAGCTTGATGAGAATGGAAAGATAGTGAGGAACAAAGCAAGATTAGTAGCCCAAGGTTATAATCAAGAAGAAGGGATAAATTATGAAGAGACATTCGCTCCCGTGGCTAGAATGGAGGCTATTCGAATGCTCCTTGCCTTTGCTTCCTTTATGCGAATTAAGTTATTTCAAATGGATGTCAAATGTGCATTCTTGAACGGTTATTTACAAGAAGAAGTATATGTTGCTCAACCCCCCGGTTTCAAAAATGAGAAATTTCCAAATCATGTTTTTAAACTTGACAAAGCGCTCTATGGTTTGAAACAAGCTCCAAGGGCTTGGTATAAGCGTCTTTCAAAATATCTTTTAGAAAATAATTTCAAAAGAGGGTTGATTGACAAAACTCTTTTTGTGAAAACCAAATGTAAAGATTTATTAATAGTTCAAGTTTATGTTGATGATATTCTTTTCGGTGCTACTAACGATTCCCTTTGCAAAGAATTTTCTAAGATTATGTGTAGGGAATTTGAGATGAGTTTAATAGGTGAGTTGAACTTTTTCCTTGGATTGCAACTTAAACAAGAGAAAGGAGGTATATTTATAAATCAAAGCAAATACGCAAGAGATCTCCTTAAGAAGTACAATATGACTCAATCTAAAGAGGCTAAGACTCCTATGAGTTTGTCATTACTTTTAGATCATGATGAAAATGGTAAGTCAGTAAATCAAAAGGAATATCGAGTTAAGAGGATTTTACGCTATCTCAATGGGACAAAGGATTTCGGTCTTTGGTACCCTTGTAATAACTTTAAACTTATTGGATATTTAGATGCTGATTTTACAGGTTATAAAGTGGATAGAAAAAGTACTTTAGGTTGCTGTCAATTCTTGGGATCATCTCTCATTAGTTGTCATTCAAAAAAACAAAATTCGGTGGCACTCTCTACTACCGAAGTCGAATACATTGTAGCCGTTGCTTGTTGTTCACAAATTTTGTGGATATCTCAACAATTAAGAGACCTTGGGTTAGACTTCAAAGGCATACCTATTAAGTGTGACAACACGAGTGCTATATCCATAACGAAGAATCCAGTTCAGCACTCTCGCACTAAACATATTGATGTTAGACATCACTTCATACGTGATCATGTGGAGAAAGGAGACGTATCTAAATCTTTTATTTCTACTGATTTGCAACTCGCTGACATCTTCACCAAGCCTTTGAGCGAAGAACGATTTAACTTTATTCATCTTGAGCTTGGAATGTTAAATGGGGAAGCATCCTCTTAGGGGGAGCTATTTGAGTAAGTTGTATATGTTTATTTTTGCATGTGTATGTCAAAGTCTTGACACTCTTGTCATTGCCTTGAGGTACTGTCACTTTTTAATATTAATATTGGATCAAAATGTTTGGTACTTATCCTATAGATAATTATTAAATATTTATTAAATGATTTTTGAAATGTTTTGGATACATAAATTCCGGATGGATCTGTATCTTTTGCTTTCAATGTTTTTTAAAAAAAATAACAAAAAAAATCTCATTCCATTCGTTTTAAAGACTCTCATGGCCTTGAAGCTGTTTTCAAAAGTTTTCCGCGTCTTTTTTTAGCTTTCAAAGCCTTGACTGTTTGACCTTTTTTTAAGCAACGCCTTTTTATTTTCATGTCTTTAAAGGTTTTACTATTTTATATCTTTTTGTTATTTTTAACAAGTCTTCTTGTGATCCAACATTTATATTTTCCCACCTTGTCGAAAGACAAAAAGGGGGAGAGTATTTATGTATTATTTATTAAAAGGGGAGAATATTTTTTTGTTTATGTATTTTATTCTTTGACGTTTGCATATAATGTTTTGTCTTCCGTCAAGGGGGAGATTGAAGACTCCACCTTGATTACTAACGTTTTTATGTCTAATGATGGAAGCCAAAATGCAAAGTCAAATAGAATTGAAAACATGATGAAAGCAAAATTGCAAAGTCAAATAGAGTTGACAATGTGATAAAAGTAATGGAATCTAAAATGCAAAGCTTTATACATTCTGTCAAAGGACGAGAATACGTCTTCAAAAGCTTGAGCCACATCTTCAAAAGATTAAGCCACGTCTTCAAAAGCTTGAGCCACGTCTCAAAGTAGTCAGCAAAGCTCAATCACTTTGTCAAAGGATAAGAATATTCTAATTGCCTAAATCTTGTGTTTTATCCTTTCCTTGTTTCACTTATTTTATTCTCTAACCTAACTTATTTAGACATGATTTTACTATCAAAGATATCTCTTAATTTTAGCAAATGAGTGATGCTCATATATGTTGAAGATTATTCAAGTTAATTTTGGTGATTACCAAAATTCAAGCATTGTGGTTATGGAAAAAGAAATATGTTGAAGCTTCAAGGTGCAGCAAATAAAGTGGAAATATTCTTGCTGTAAAATATTCAATGATATCAATCTTCAACAGCCAAAATGAATGATTCTCTACAACCATAATAGAGGAAATCTTGCTGAAAGTATTGAAGGCAAATAAGATTTTCAGCAACCTATTTTGAGCCTCCTTTCAACGTCCTGAAATCAAGTTTAGTATATATTCCAAGGTTTGAAGATAAAGAAAAGTAGAGAGAACGTGAGACACAACGAGACAAAAAGTAAGACAAGAGCAGAAGCTTTAATCGTGAATTTCAGTCACAAGCACATCAACAAAGCTTCATTATTTTCTCTCTAGTTCCTTAAACTTTATCTTGTATTTAGATTGAGAGAAAATCAAAGTATAATCTCTTGAGTGTTTAAAAGAATAATTTGAGAGAGTGTTATGCTAAGAGTATACCCATAATACTCAAACGTATAGAAAAAGAGAGAGAGCTTTTTATTACTAGGATCTGAGATGCTAAAGTGTAGCTGGGGTGCTATGGAGTAGAAGATGGGGATTAAGATCTTCTAGGGTGCTTTAGGTCTCTAAGGGAAGTAATAAAAGAGCGAGTTAAATCCTAAGGGTTAGACAACCCTAGGCAGAGACGTAGGCAAATTAGTTACCGAACTTCGTATCAAATCTCCGTGTTTTATCTCATCTTATTTCTGTCTTCATTGCTTACGTTTTATGTTTGCTTCGCTCATCAATCAAAGCAGCGAACAGTCAAAACCTGAGCAAAAGCCTTTGAAACCAATTTCAAGGCTTTGACATCCAATTTCAAAGATAAGCCTTAACGCTTATATTCCGCCTTTGAAAGTCAGTTCAAGACCTTGAGATCCTGAACGCGAAAATCAGTTATACTCTATTCACCCCCCCTCTAGAGTATAATTAATCATATTATATCTCCCTATTGATTCTTCAATTTGTATCAGAGCTAGACTCACAAGAAAAAGATTTAATCATCTGTGAGGAAAAATGAATTCAATAGGTGATGGTGGTTTTGCTCAAGGAAGGTCTACCAATCGCCCTCCTCTATTTTGTAGTAATAATTTTGCCCATTGGCGTTCATTGATGCAAACAGGAGAGGTTTGATTCTTAGGGACCCAAAAACATCTCCCTATTGATTCTTCACACTTGAATACATCGGTTTGATTCTAACCCTGTAAACAGGGGAGGTTTTTTGTTTTAAGGGACCCAAAAACATCAAATCGGACGATATGAGTCAATATAAGTGAATGGGATAGTATTTGCGTAGAAAATGACGTATTTACCCTTGAACATGTCATAAACACATGAAATACTTCGATTTCAGTCAAACTCGATCAAGTGGGAGAGGCTTTCGGTATTAAATGACCTATACACTTTGAATATGACGATATGAATACACATAGGTCAAATAGGATCAATTTTGGGTAGAAAATAATGTATTTACCCTTAAACATGTCATAAACACTTGAAATACATCGATTTAAGTCAAACTCGGTCAAATGGGAGAGGTTTTGGGTATAAAATAACTTAAACGGATCTAATAGGACGATATGAGTCAATATAGGTCCACCAGGATCAATTTTGTGTAGAAAATGACGTATTTACACTTGAACATGTCATAAACATTTGAAATACATCGATTTGAGTCAAACTCGGTCAAATGGGAGAGGTTCTAGGTATAAAATAACTTAAACACATTGAATAGGACGATATGAGTCAATATTGGTCCCATAAGATCAATTTTGGGTAGAAATCGAAGTATTTACACTTAAACATGTCATAAACACTTGAAATAAATCGATTTGAGTCAAACTCGGCCAAATGTGAGAGGTTCTGGGTATAAACTGACTTAAAAACTTTCAATAGGACGATATGAGTCAGCATAGGTCAAATAGGATCAATTTTGGGTAGAAAATGATGTATTTACCCTTGATCATGTCATAAACACTTGAAATACATTGATTTGAGTCAAACTCGCTCAAACGGGAGAAGTTGTGTGTATTAAATGACCTAAACACTTCGAATCGGACGATATGAGTCAATATAGGTTAAATAGGATCAATTTTGGGTAGAAAATGACGTATTTACACTTGAAAATATCATAAACACTTGAAATAAATCAATTTGAGTCAAACTCGGTCAAACGGGAGAAGTTTTGTATATTAAATGACCTAAACAGTTTGAATCAAACGATATGAGTCAATATAGGTCAATAGATCAATTTTGGGTAGAAAATGACGTATTTAACCTCGAACATGTCATAAACACTTGAAATACATCGGTTTGATGCTAACACGGTAAATGGGAGAGGTTTTGTGTTCTAAATGACCTAACCACTTTGAATCGGACGATATGAGTCGATATAGGTGAAATGGGATAGTATATGGGTAGAAAATGAAGTATTTACCCTTGAACATGTCATAAACACTTGAAATACTTTGATTTTAGTCAAACTCGATCAAATGAAAGAGGTTTTCGGTATTAAAAGACCTATACATTTAGAATCGGACAATATGAGTCAATATAGGTTAAATAGGATCAATTTTGGGTAGAAAATGACGTATTTACCATTGAACATGTCATAAGCACTTGATATTAATCGATTTAAGTTAAACATGCTCAAACGAGAGAGGTTTTGTGTATTTAATGACCTAAGCACTTCGAATATGACGAAATGAGTCAATAAAGGTCAATTGGGATCAATTTAGGGTAGAAAATAGACTTATTTACCCTTGAACATGTCATAAACACTTGAAATACATCGATTTAAGTCAAACAGGGTCCAATGTGAGAGGTTTTGAGTATAAAATGACTTTAACACTTTGAATAGGATGATGTGAGTCAAAATAGGTCAAATAGGATCAATTTTGGGTAGAAAATGAAGTATTTACCCTTGAACATGTCATAAACACTTGAAAATCATCAATTTGAGTCAAACTCGGTCAAATGGGAGAGGTTCTGGGTATAAAATGACTTAAACACTTCTAATCGGACGATATGAATCAATATATGTCAAATGGGATCAGTTTTGGGTAGAAAATGACAAATTTACCCTTGAACATGTCATAAACACTTGAAATACAAACGATTTGAGTCAAACTCGGTTAAACGGGAGTGGTTCTAGTTATAAAATGACTTAAACACATCGAATAGGACGACATGAGTAAATATAGGTCCAATAGGATTAATTTTTGGTAGAAAATGATGTATTTACACTTGAACATGTCATAAACACTTGAAATGCCCTATATAGTTTGAATAAAACGATATGAGTCAATATAAGTCAATAGGATCAATTTTGGGTAGAAAATCACGTATTTACCCTCGAACAAGTCATAAACACTTTAAATACATTGGTTTGATTCTAACACGGTAAACGAGAGAGGTTTTGTGTTCTAAATGACCTAAGCACTTCGAATCGAACGATATGAGTCAATATAGGTGATATGGGATAATATTTGGTTAAAAAGTGACATATTTACCCTTGAACATGTCATAAACACTTGAAATACACCGATTTGAGTTAAACATGGTCAAACGGGAGAGGTTTTGTGTATTAAATGACCTAAACACTTCGAATCTAACAATATGAGTCAATATAGGTCAATTGGGTTCAATTTAGGGTAGAAAAAAGACGTATTTACCCTTGAACATGTTAGAAACTCTTGAAACACATCGATTTAAGTCAAACATGGTCATATGTGAGAGGTTTTGGGATGATATGAGTCAACATAGGACAAATAGGATTAATTTTAGGTAGAAAATAACATATTTACCCTTGAACATGTCATAAACACTTGAAATACATTGATTTGAGTCATACTTGGCCAAAAAGGAGAGGTTTTGTGTATATAATGACTTAAACACTTTGAATCGGACGTTATTAGTCAATATAGGTCAAATGGGATCAGTTTTGGGCACAAAATGACGTATTTACCGTTGAACATGTCATAAACACTTCAAATACATCGATTTGAGTCAAACTCAGTCAAACGGGAAAGTTTCCGGGTATAAAATGACTTAAACACATCGTATAGGACAATAGGAGTCAATATAGGTCTAATAGGATCAATTTTGGGTAGAAAATGATGTATTTACACTTGAACATGTCATAAAAACTTGAAGTACATCGATTTGAGTCAAACTCAATCAAACGGGAGAGGTTTGTGTATTAAGTAACCTAAACAGTTCGAATCAAACGATATGAGTCATATCGATCAATAGGATCAATTTTTGGAATAAAATGACGTATTTACCCTCGAACATGTCATAAACACTTAAAATACATCAGTTTGATTCTAACACAGTAAAAGGGAAAGGTTTTGTGTTCTAATTGACCTAAACAGTTTGAATCGGATGATATGATTCAATATAGGTCTAATGGTATCAATTTTGGGTAGAAAATGACGTATTTACCCTTGAACATGTCATAAACACTTGTAATAAACCGATTTAAGATCAACATGGTCAAATGGGAGAGGTTTTTTGTATTAAATGTCGTAAACACTTCGAATCTAACAATATGAGTAAATATAGGTCAATTGGGATCAATTTAGGGTAGTAAAAAGACGTATTTACCCTTAAACATGTCATAAACACTTAAAATACATTAATTTAAGTCAAACATGGTCAAATGTGACAGGTTCTGGGTATAAAATGACTTAAACACTTCGAATATGATGATATGAGTCAACATAGGTCAAATAGGATCAATTTTGGGTAGAAAATGGCGTATTTACCCTTGAACATGTCATAAACACATGAAATACATCGATTTGAGTCAAACTTAGTCAAATGGGAGAGGTTATAGGTATAAAATGACTTAGACACTTCGACTCGTCCGATATCTGTCAATATACGTCAAATGGGATAAGTTTTGGGTAAAAAATGACATATTTACACTTGAACATGTGAAAAACACTTGAAATACTTCGACTTGAGTCAAACTTGGTCAAAAGGGAGATGTTTTATTAAATGATCTAAACAATTCGAATCAAACGATATGAGTCAATATAGGTAAATAGAATCAATTTTGGGTAGAAAATAACGTATTTATCCTCAAACAAGTCATAAACACTTTAAATACATTGGTTCGATTCTAAAACAGCAAACGGGAAGGGTTTTGTGCTCTAAATGACCTAAACACTTCGAATCAGATGATATGACTCAATATTGGTCTAATGGGATCAATTTTGGGTAGAAAATGGCGTATTTACTGTTGAACATGTCATGAACATTTGAAATACATCGATTTGAGTCAAACTTGATCAAATAGGAGAGGTTTTGTGTATAAAATGACTTAAACACTTTGAATCAGACGTTATGAGTCAATATGGGTCAAATAGGATCGTTTTTGGGAAGAAAATGACGTATTTACCCTTGAACATGTATAAACACTTGAAATACATTGATTTGAGTCAGATTCGGTCAAATGGGAGAGGTTTTGGGTATAAAATGACTTAAACACTTCGAATCGAACGATATGAGTCAATATACGTCAAATGGGATCAGTATTGGGTAGAAAATGAAGTATTTACCATTGAACATGTCATAAACACTTGAAACACATTGACTTGAGTCAAACTCGGTCAAAAAGGAGAGCTTTTGGGTATAAAATGACTAAAACACTTCGAATAGGATGAGATGAGTCAATATAGGCCAAATAGGATCAATTTTGGGTTGAAAATGATGTATTCACACTTGAACATATTATAAACACTTGAAATACATTAATTTTAGTCAAACTCGGTCAAAAGGGAGAGATTTTGTGTATTAAATGATCTACACACTTCGAATCGAACGATATGAGTCCATATAGGTCTATTGGGATCGATTTTGTGTAGAAAAAATACGTATTTACCCTTGAACACGTCATAAACACTTGAAGTACATCGGTTTGATTCAAACTCGTGCAAAAGGAATAGGTTTTGGGTATAAAATGACATCAATAGTTTGAATCGGACAATATGATTCAATATAGGTCTAAGGGATCAATTTTGGGTAGAAAATGATGTATTTACACTTGATCATGTCATAAACACTTGAAATACCGATTTGAGTCCAACTTGGCCAAACGGGAGAGGTTTTGTATAAATAATGACTTAAACACTTCGAATCGGATGTTATGACTCAATATAGGTCAAATAAGATAAGTTTTGGATACAAAATGATGTATTTACCCTTGAACATGTCTTAAACACTTGAAATACATCAATTTGAGTCAAACTCGCTTAAACGGGAGAGGTTTTGGGTATAAAATGACTTTAACACAACGAATAGGATGATAAGAGTCAATATAGGTTCAATAGGATCAATTTTGGGTAGAAAATGATTTTTTACACTTGAACATGTCATAAATACTTGAAATAAATTGATTTGAGTCAAACTCGGTCAAACGGGAGAAGTTTTGTGTATTAAATGACCTTAACAGTTCGAATCAAACGATATGAGTCAATATAGGTCAATAGGATCAATTTTGGGTAGAAAATAACGTATTAACCCTCGACCATGTCATAAACACTTGAAATACATCGGTTTGATTCTAACACGATAAACGGGAGAGGTTTTGTGTTCTAAATGACCTAAACACTTCTAATTGGACGATATGAGTGAAAATAGGTGAAATGGGATAGTATTTGGGTAGAAAATGATGTATTTACTCATGAACATGTCATAAACAAATGTAATACTTTGATTTCAGTCAAACTTGATCAAATGGGAGAGGTTTTCGGTATTAAATGTTCTATACACTTTGAATCAGACGATATGAGTTAATATTAGGTAAATAGGATCAATTTTAGCTAGAAAATGACGTATTTACCCTTAAACATGTCATTAAACTTGAAATACATCGATTTAAGTAAAACAAGGTAAAATGTGAGAGGTTCTTAGTATAAAATGACTTAAACACTTCAATTCGAACGATATGAGTCAATATACGTCAAATGGGATCAGTTCTGGTTAGAAAATGACGTATTTATACTTGAACATGTCCTAAACGCTTGAAATACATCGATTTGAGTCAAACTTGGTCAAATAAGAGAGGTTCTAGGTATAAAATGACTTAAACACATCGAATAGGATGATATGAGTCAATATAGGTCCAATAGGATCAATTTTGGGAAGAAAAAGACGTATTTACACATGAACATGTCATAAACATTTAAAATACATCGATTTGAGTCCAACTTGGTCAAACAGGAGAGGTTCTATGTATAAAATGACTTAAACACATCGAATAGGACGATATGATTCAATAATGGTCTAATAGGATCAATTTTGGGTTGAAAATGATGTATTGACACTTGAACATGTCATAAACACTTTAAATGACCTATATAGTTCGAATCAAACGATATGAATTAATATAAGTCAAAAGGATCAATTTAGGGTAGAAAATGACGTATTTACCCTTGAACATGTCGTAAACACTTGAAATACATCGATTTGAGTTAAGCATGGTCAAATGGGAGAGATTTTATGTATTAAATGACCTAAACACTTAGAATCTGACGATATGAGTTAATATAGGTTAATAGGGATCAACTTAGGGTAGAAAAAAGACATATTTACCATTGAACAAGTCATAAACACTTTGAATACATCGGTTTCAGTCAAACATGGTCAAATGTGAGAGGTTCTGGGTATAAAATACTTAAAAACTTCGAATAGGACAATATGAGTCAGGTTAGGTCAAATAGTATCAATTTTGGGTTGAAGTTGACGTATTTACCCTTGATCTTGTCATAAACACTTGAAATACATTGATTTGAGTTAGACTCGGCCAAATGTGAGAGGTTTTGTGTATATATTGACTTAAACACTTCGAATTGGACGTTATGAGTCAATATAGGTCAAATGGGATCAGTTTTTGATACAAAATGATGTATTTACCCTTGAACATGTCTTAAACACTTGAAATACATCGATTTGAGTCAAACTCACTCAAACGGGAGAGGTTCTGGGTATAAAATGACTTAAACACATCGAATAGGACGATAAGAGTCAATATAGGTCCAATAGGAACAATTTTGGGTAGAAAATGACGTATTTACACTTGAACATGTCATAAGCACTTGAAATAAATCGATTTGAGTAAAACTCAGTCAAACGGGAGAAGTTATGTGTATTAAATGACCAAAACAGTTCGAATCAAATGATATGAGTCAATATACGTCAATAGATCAATTTTGGGTAGAAAATGACGTATTTACCCTAGAACATGTCATAAACATTTGAAATACATCGGTTTGATTCTAACACGGTAAATGGGAGAGGTTTTGTGTTCTAAATGACCTAAACACTTCGAATCAGATGATATGAGTCGATATAGGTGAAATGAGATAGTATTTGGGTAGAAAATGACGTATTTACCCTTGAACATGTCATAAACATTTGCAATACTTTGATTTTAGTCAAACTCGATCAAATGGGAGAGGTTTTCGGTATTAAAAGACCTATTGATATGATAGAGGATGCCAAATTCGAAGGAATTATTGATGCTTCAAAGAAGGATGCTACCATGGGAGAGTTATTGGGTTATGGAGACACGAATCTTCAAGGTGCATCAAAGGGGAACAATTGCATGTGCATGATAACATGCAAATGTGAATGACGATTGGTGGACATGGGGAATAAGTTGGTTTTGCCTATGAGTTTTCTCCCATTTAATTTGATAGGGTTTTTCTTATTTTAGGCATAGGTGTGTTTTTAAACTTTCCTTTTTCAGGTTTTATGATTCTAAAATATGTGGCAGCCATAGAGGTGATGATTAGTGGAAGGCCTAGATCAAAAGCTAAAATCTTGTAGTAATTTTCAAGAGTAATTTTCGAAAATTGAAAATTTTGACCAAGGAGGAAAATTTTAAGACAAGGGGAGGTGCTTGTTACATTGAACGGTGCTTATTACATCTTGTCGGTGCTTTATTACAACTTAAGTGACATGGCAAGTGACATGACATGGGTATGGACGTGGCTACACACATGTGATTGGATATTTAGTGTTTACTTTAAATAAAATAGGATTAGAGTAGTTAATTTGTAATTTTATCTTTTCAGGTAGGATAGGATTCTAATTAAGATAAGATAGTGTTAGAGTTTTGGTAGGATTATGTAATAAATAGGTGGCATTATCCTATTGGTTATTAGGAGTCCTTTTAGAAGTAGGAGGCCTAGTCATAATATGATTGAAAGTCTCAAGCTATGGGTATAAATAGATGTGCACCTAAGCTTGGAAAAATCAGATTTGGAGATTCTTTTCTTTGTATTCTTCAATAAACTTAGAGAATTTGTTGTTTTTCTTTGTGTGTAACAAAGAGTTGTGAATTGGTGCTTAAAGCTTTAGATTCATGAGAGGAAGTGTAGGAATTGAGGGTGCTTTGCTTTAATCAATTCTTAAACTTTCGCCCTAGATTTTAAACCTTTGGTGCGTAGCTTTAGAGGGTTTTATACCTAGTTCTATCCCTTTGTGTGGATTAAGGTTTCAATACCTAGATTCACATCAACTTTTGGTGCTCTCATTGAGAGGATTCGAAGCATACTCAAGCAATATGGATTCCAGTGGTGATGATTCACACAAGATGCCACCAGGCTTCAAAAAAGGTTGACCTTGCAAGAAGCCAAAGCCTTGTGCATGGAACGCGAGTTGAAGGAATTGAAGGAACGTATGAATGAGCTGTTGCAAATCGTGGGGAAGAAGGAAAAGTCCTCAAGCAAAGGTAAACTCTCTTCTCATGAATCTAACTCTAGCGAAAGTGATGGTGAATCCAGTGTTAGAAGCTCAAAGAGGCCTAGCAAGAGGGACCCATCCTCTTCAGGTGATGATGAGGAATCATATAAAGGGCGTAGGAGAAAGAGTTTAAGGGGGACAGAGGATCAAAGCTTGAGACTTGAAATCCCTGAGTTCAATGGCAGTTTAGACCCAGACAAATTCCTAGATTGGATCCGCAGAGTTGAACGAATTTTCAGATATAAGGACTATGATGATCATAGATCCTTTAAGGTTGCTGAACTCAAACTCACTTCTTATGCAAGTTTGTGGCTTGAAGGTTTGCAAAAGAAGAGGAGAAAGGAGGGGCGTTCCAAGATCTCGTCTTGGACAAAACTAAAGAAGTACATGCAAAAAAGGTTTGTTCCTCAAGACTTTGAACAAAACAATTTTATAAAAATGCATACTTTGAAGCAAGAAAGGAGGTCTGTGGAGGAATACTTGATGGAATTTGAAAATCTAGCCATGGTGCGTGGTCTAGAGGAGAAAGAAGACCATAAGGTGGCTCGTTTTGTGGCTGGGTTAAATGACCCAATCAAGGAAAAGGTGGAATTACAACCCTATTGGAGCTTTGATGAGGTGTGTACAATAGCAACTAGGGTTGAAAGGCAAACACGTAAACCTAGAGGGATCTTTTGATCATTTGAAGCAAAAGGGGTGCGTGAGATGTCTAATGTGAAGCCTAATCTTGAGAAATCCATAAAGCCACAACCTTTGGGAGTGATAAGGGAGGAAGTTCGAGCCCCCCTATGGGAGATCAACGAACTTGCTTCAAATGTAAGGGACAAGGCCATATCCAAAGGGATTGTCCCCATGCTAGGATTGCTACTACTCGGACATGGGAGGAAGATGAAACCTTTGAAGAAGAGGAGCATGAGCTTGAAGAGGAAGAAGGTAACACATCTTTTGAAGTCCTAGAGGAGGATGTGGAGGAGGTGATGGCAGAAACTAAGGGATCTAGCCTAGTGTTGCGAAGGGCATTGCAATCCAAGTCCTTACCATTAGAGGAGAGCCAAAGGGAGAAAATCTTCCTCACAAGATGCAATGTCCAAGGAAGACTATGTGATGTGATTATAGATTCAGGGAGTTGCACTAACGTGGTTTCTACACTCTTGGTGGACAAGTTGAAGGTGCCCACTCAAATCCATCCTCAACCATATAAGCTCCATTGGCTTAGCAATTCAAGTGATGTAAAGGTTAGTAAACAAGCCTTGATTTCATTCAAAATTGGCAATTATGAAGATCAAGTGCTTTGTGATGTTTGTCCCATGGATGTGTGTCATATTCTCTTGGGAAGACCTTGGCAATATGATAGATTTGTGAAGTTTGATGGGAGGACAAACATATATGTTGTGAGGAAGAATGCACAAGCCAAAGCATTTGCTTTGAAGCCTTTTATGGCTCCAAAACTCGTCCCAACAAAGATAATGGCAAGGGAGTGTTATTGGTGGATGGAAGGGAATTAGAGAAGGATGCGAAGGCCAAGGTTGACTATATGCAGAAGCTTCACGCCCAAGTGAGAGCAAGGATTAAGAAGGTTAATGATATTTATAAGGCTAGAGCTAACAAACACAAGACTCGACATACTTACAAGGAGGGAGACTTGGTTTGGTTGCACTTGAGGAAGGAAAGATTTCCTAATCGACGTAAGAACAAGCTTATGCCTAGGTGTGATGGTCCATTCAAAATCATCAGTAAGGTGGGTGATAATGCATATAAGCTTGAGTTGCCTGGAGACTATGGAGTTCAATATAGGCGACTTAGCACCTTATGTGCCTGATGATCAACTTCGAAGTTTGAGGACAAACTCTTTTGAAGAAGAGGAGGATAATATGATAGAGGATGCCAAATTCGAAGGATTGATTGAAGCTTCAAAGAAGGATGCTACCATAGGAGAGTTATTGGCTTATGGAGACACGAATCTTCTAGGTGCATCAAAGGGGAACAATTGCATGTGCATGATAACATGCAAATGTGAATGAGGATTGGTGGACACGGGGAATAAGTTGGTTTTGCCTATGAGTTTTCTCCCATTTCATTTGATAGGGTTTTTCTCATTTTAGGCATAGGTGTGTTTTTAAACTTTCCTTTTTCAGGTTTTATGATTCTATAATATGTGGCAGCCATGGAGGTGATGATTAGTGGAAGGCCTTGATCAAAAGCTAAAATCTTGGAGTAATTTTCAAAGATTAAAAATTTTGACCAAGGAGGAAAATTTTAAGACAAGGGGAGGTGCTTGTTACATTGAACGTTGCTTATTACATCTTGTCGGTGCTTTATTACAACTTAAGTGACATGGCAAGTGACATGACATGGGTATGGACGTGGCTACACACATATGATTGGATATTTAGTGTTTTATTTTAAATAAAATAGGATTAGAGTAGTTAATTTGTAATTTTATCTTTTCAAGTAGGATAGGATTCTAATTAATATAAGATAGTGTTAGAGTTTTGGTAGGATTGTGTAATAAATAGGTGGCATTATCCAATTGGTTATTAGGAGTCCTTTTAGAAGTAGGGGGCCTAGTTATAATATAATAGGACGATATGAGTCAACATAGGTCATATAGGACCAATTTTGGGTAAAAAATGAAGTATTTACCCTTGAACATGTCAGAAACACTTGAAATACATCGATTTGAGTCAAACTCGGTCAAATGGGAGAGGTTTTGGGTATAAAATCACTTAATCACTTCCAATCGAACGATATGAATCAATATACGTCAAATGGGATCAGTTTTGGGTAAAAAATGACGGATTTACCCTTGAACATATCATAAACACTTGAAATACAATGATTTGAGTCAAACTCGGTTAAACAGGAGAGGTTCTAGTTATAAAATGACTTAACCACATCGAATAGGACGATATGAGTCAATATAGGTCCAATAGGATCAATTTTTGGTAGAAAATGAAGTATTTACACTTGAACATGTCATAAACACTTTAAATGACCTATATAGTTTGAATCAAACGATATGAGTCAATATAAGTCAATACAATCAATTTTGGTTAGAAAATGACGTATTTACCCTCAAAACGAGAGGTTTTGTGTTCTAAATGACCTAAACACTTCGAATTGAACGATATGAGTCAATATAGGTGATATGGGATAATATTTGGGTAAAAAATGACGTATTTACCCTTGAACATGTCTTAAACACTTGAAATACACTGATTTGAGTTAAACATGGTCAAACGGGAGACGTTTTGTGTATTAAATGACCTAAACACTTCGAATCTAACAATATGAGTCAATATAGGTCATTTGGGATCAATTTAGGGTAGAAAAAGACGTATTTACCCTTCAACATGTCATAAACACTTGAAACACGTCGATTTAAGTCATACATGGTCATATGTGAGAGGTTCTGGGTATAAAATGACTTAAACACTTTGAATAGGACAATATGAGTCAACATAGGTCAAATAGGATCAATTTTGGGTAGAAAATTACATATTTACCCTTGAACATGTCATAAACACTTGAAATACATTGATTTGTGTCAGACTTGGCAAAAAAGGAGAGGTTTTGTGTATATAATGACTTAAACACTTTGAATTGGACGCTATGAGTCAATATAGGTCAAATGGGATCAGTTTTGGGCACAAAATGACGTATTTACCCTTGAACTTGTCATAAACACTTGAAATATATCGATTTGAGTCAAACTCGGTCAAACGGGAAAGTTTCTGGGTATAAAATGACTTAAACACATCGTATAGGATGATAGGAGTCAATATAGGTCCAATAGGATCAATTTTGGGTAGAAAATGATGTATTTACACTTGAACATGTCATAAAGACTTGAAGTACATCGATTTGAGTCAAACTCAATCAAACGGGAGAGGTCTGTGTAGTAAGTAACCTAAATAGTTCGAATCAAACGATATGAGTCATATCGATCAATAGGATTAATTTTTTGGAATAAAATGACGTATTTACCCTCGAACATGTCATAAACATTTGGAATACATCGGTTTGATTGTAACACGATAAAAGGCAAAGGTTTTCTGTTCTAAATGACCTAAACAGTTTGAATCGTATGATATGATTCAATATAGGTCTAATGTGATCAATTTTGGGTAGAAAATAACGTATTTACCCTTGAACATGTCATAAACACTTGAAATACACCGATTTGAGTTCAACATGGTCAAATGGGAGAGTTTTTTTATATTAAATAACCTTAACTCTTCAAATCTAACAATATGAGTAAATATAGGTCAATTGGGATCAATTCAGGGTAGAAAAAAAGATGTATTTACCCTTAAACATGTCATAAACACTTGAAATACATTGATTTAAGTCAAACATGGTCAAATGTGAGAGGTTCTAGGTATAAAATGACTAAAACACTTCCAATAGGACGATATGAGTCAACATAGGTCAAATAGGATCAATTTTGGGTAGAAAATGATGTATTTACCCTTTAACATGTCATAAATACTTGAAATACATTGATTTGAGTCAGACCTGGCCAAACGTGAGAGGTTCTGTGTATATAATGACTTAAACACATCGAATCGGACGTTATGAGTCAATATAGATCAAATGGGATCTGTTTTGACACTTGAACATGTCCTAAATACTTGAAATATATCGATTTGAGTCAAACTCGGTCAAATGGGAGAAGTTCTATGTATAAAATGACTTAAACACTTTGAATCGGATGATATGAGTCAATATACGTCAAATGGGATTAGTTTTGGGTAGAAAATGACGTATTTACCATTGAACATGTCAAAAACACTTGAAATACATCGACTTTAGTCAAACTCAGTCAAACGGAAGAGGTTCTAGGTATAAAATGACTTAAACACGTCGAATAGGATGAGATGAGTCAATATAGGCTCAATAAGATCAATTTTGGGTAGAAAATGATGTATTTACACTTAAACATGTCATAAACACTTGAAATACATTCATTTGACTCATACTTAGTGAAACGGGAGAGGTTTTGTGTATTAAATGACCTAAACAATTCGAATCGAACGATATGAGTCCATATAGGCCCAATAGGATCAATTTTGGGTAGAAAAAGACGTACTTACCCTCGAAACACTTCGAATTGGGAAATATGAGTCAATATAAGTCTAATGGGATCTGTTAGGGGTAGAAAATGACATGTATACCCTTGTCATAAACACTTAAAATATATCGATTTGAGCCAAACTCTGTCAAAGGGGACAAATTTTGTGTATTAAAAGACCTACACACTTTGAATCGAACGATATGTATCAATATAGGTCCATTGGGATCAATTTTGTGTAGAAAAAATATGTATTTACCCTTGAACATATTATAAACACTTGAAATACATCGATTTGAGTCAAACAGGGTCAAATGGGAGAGGTTCTGTGTATAAAATGACTTAAACACTTTGAATTTGACGTTATGAGTCAATATGGGTCAAATAGGATCAATTTTTGGAAGGAAATGATGTATTTTCCCTTAAACATGTAATAAACACTTGAAATACATCGATTTGAGTCAAACTCGGTCAAATGAGAGAGGTTTTGGGTATAAAATGACTTAAACACTTTGAATCGGACGATATGAGTCAATATACGACAAATGGGATCAGTTTTGGGAAGAAAATGACATATTTACCCTTGAACATGTAATAAACATTTGAAATACATCGATTTGAGTCAAACTCGGTCAAATGGGAGAGGTTTTGGGTATAAAATGACATAAACACTTCGAATCGGATGATATGAGTCAATATACAACAAATGGGATTAGTTTTGGGTATAAAATGACGTATTTACCATTGAACATGTCATAAACACTTGAAATACATTGACTTGAATCAAACTCAGTCAAAAAGGAGAGGTTTTGGGAATAAAATGACTTGAACACTTCGAATAGGACGAGATTAGTCAATATAGGCCCAATAGGATCAATTTTGGTAGAAAATGATGTATTTACACTTGAACATATCATAAACACTTGAAATACATTTATTAGAGTCAAACTCGGTCAAAGGGGTGAGATTTTGTGTTAAATAACCTACATACGTCAAATCGGTAGATATGAGTCAATATAGGTCCATTGGGATCAATTTTGGATAGATAAAATACGTATTTACCCTTGAACATGTCATAAACACTTGAAATACATCGATTTGAGTCAAACAGGGTCAAATGGGAGAGGTTATGGGTATAAAATGACTTAAACACTTCGAATCCGACGATATGAGTCAATATACGTCAAATGGGATCAATTTTTGGTAGAAAATGACATATTTACCCTTTAACATGTCATGAACACATGAAATACATGATTTGAGTCAAACTCGGTCAAACGGGTGAGGTTTTGTGTATAAAATGACTTAAACACTTCGAATCTGACATTATGAGTCAATATGGGTCAAATAGGATCAATTTTTGGAAGAAAATGACGTATTTACCCTTGAACATGTAATAAACACTTGAAATACATCGATTTGAGTCAAACTCGGTCAAATGGGAGAGGTTTTGGGTATAAAATGACTTAAACACTTTGAATCAGACGATATGAGTCAATATACGTCGAATGGGATAAGTTTTGGGAAGAAAATGACATATTTACCCTTGAACATGGAATAAACACTTGAAATACATCGATTTGAGTCAAACTCGGTCAAATGGGAGTGGTTTTGGGTATAAAATGACTTAAACACTTCGAATCAGAGGATATGAGTCAATATACAACAAATGGGATTAGTTTTGGGTAGAAAATGACATATTTACCATTGAACATGTCATAAACACTTGAAATACATCGACTTGAATCAAACTCAGTCAAAATGGAGAGGTTTTGGGAATAAAATGACTTGAACACTTCGAAAAAGGACGAGATGAGTCAATATAGGCCCAATAGGATCAATTTTTGGTAGAAAATGATGTATTTACACTTGAACATATCATAAACACTTGAAATAAATTTATTAGAGTCAAACTCGGTCAAAGGGGTGAGATTTTGTGTATTAAATAACCTACATACTTCAAATCGAAAGATATGAGTCAATATAGGTCCATTGGGATCAATTTTGGATAGATAAAATACGTATTTACCCTTGAACATGTCATAAACACTTGAAATACATCGATTTGAGTCAAACAGGGTCAAATGGGAGAGGTTATGGGTATAAAATGACTTAAACACTTCGAATCCGACGATATGAGTCAATATACGTCAAATGGGATCAATTTTTGGTAGAAAATGACATATTTACCCTTTAACATGTCATGAACACATGAAATACATGATTTGAGTCAAACTCGGTCAAACGGGTGAGGTTTTGTGTATAAAATGACTTAAACACTTCGAATCTGACATTATGAGTCAATATGGGTCAAATAGGATCAATTTTTGGAAGAAAATGACGTATTTACCCTTGAACATGTAATAAACACTTGAAATACATCGATTTGAGTCAAACTCGGTCAAATGGGAGAGGTTTTGGGTATAAAATGACTTAAACACTTTGAATCAGACGATATGAGTCAATATACGTCGAATGGGATAAGTTTTGGGAAGAAAATGACATATTTACCCTTGAACATGGAATAAACACTTGAAATACATCGATTTGAGTCAAACTCGGTCAAATGGGAGTGGTTTTGGGTATAAAATGACTTAAACACTTCGAATCAGAGGATATGAGTCAATATACAACAAATGGGATTAGTTTTGGGTAGAAAATGACATATTTACCATTGAACATGTCATAAACACTTGAAATACATCGACTTGAATCAAACTCAGTCAAAATGGAGAGGTTTTGGGAATAAAATGACTTGAACACTTCGAAAAAGGACGAGATGAGTCAATATAGGCCCAATAGGATCAATTTTTGGTAGAAAATGATGTATTTACACTTGAACATATCATAAACACTTGAAATAAATTTATTAGAGTCAAACTCGGTCAAAGGGGTGAGATTTTGTGTATTAAATAACCTACATACTTCAAATCGAAAGATATGAGTCAATATAGGTCCATTGGGATCAATTTTGGATAGATAAAATACGTATTTACCCTTGAACATGTCATAAACACTTGAAATACATCGATTTGAGTCAAACTCGGTCAAATGGGAGTGGTTTTGGGTATAAAATGACTTAAACACTTCGAATCAGAGGATATGAGTCAATATACAACAAATGGGATTAGTTTTGGGTAGAAAATGACATATTTACCATTGAACATGTCATAAACACTTGAAATACATCGACTTGAATCAAACTCAGTCAAAATGGAGAGGTTTTGGGAATAAAATGACTTGAACACTTCGAAAAAGGACGAGATGAGTCAATATAGGCCCAATAGGATCAATTTTTGGTAGAAAATGATGTATTTACACTTGAACATATCATAAACACTTGAAATAAATTTATTAGAGTCAAACTCGGTCAAAGGGGTGAGATTTTGTGTATTAAATAACCTACATACTTCAAATCGAAAGATATGAGTCAATATAGGTCCATTGGGATCAATTTTGGATAGATAAAATACGTATTTACCCTTGAACATGTCATAAACACTTGAAATACATCGATTTGAGTCAAACAGGGTCAAATGGGAGAGGTTATGGGTATAAAATGACTTAAACACTTCGAATCCGACGATATGAGTCAATATACGTCAAATGGGATCAATTTTTGGTAGAAAATGACATATTTACCCTTTAACATGTCATGAACACATGAAATACATGATTTGAGTCAAACTCGGTCAAACGGGTGAGGTTTTGTGTATAAAATGACTTAAACACTTTGAATCTGACATTATGAGTCAATATGGGTCAAATAGGATCAATTTTTGGAAGAAAATTACGTATTTACCCTTGAACATGTAATAAACACTTGAAATACATCAATTTGAGTCAAACTCGGTCAAATGGGAGGGGTTTTAGGTATAAAATGACTTAAGCACTTTGAATCGGACGATATGAGTCAATATACGTTGAATGGGATAAGTTTTGGGAAGAAAATGACATATTTACCCTTGAACATGTAATAAACACTTGAAATACATCGATTTGAGTCAAACTCGGTCAAATGGGAGAGGTTTTGGGTATAAAATGACTTAAACAATTCGAATCGGATGATATGAGTCAATATACAACAAATGGGATTAGTTTTGGGTATAAAATGACGTATTTACCATTGAACATGTCATAAACACTTGAAATACATCGACTTGAATCAAACTCAGTCAAAAAGGAGAGGTTTTGGAAATAAAATGACTTGAACACTTCGAATAGGACGAGATTAGTCAATATAGGCCCAATAGGATCAATTTTGGTAGAAAATGATGTATTTAGACTTGAACATATCATAAACACTTGAAATACATTTATTAGAGTCAAACTCGGTCAAAGGGGTGAGATTTTGTGTATTAAATAACCTACATACTTCAAATCGAAAGATATGAGTCAATATAGGTCCATTGGGATCAATTTTGGATAGATAAAATACGTATTTACCCTTGAACATGTCATAAACACTTGAAATACATCGATTTGAGTCAAACAGGGTCAAATGGGAGAGGTTATGGGTATAAAATGACTTAAACACTTCGAATCCGACGATATGAGTCAATATACGTCAAATGGGATCAATTTTTGGTAGAAAATGACATATTTACCCTTTAACATGTCATGAACACATGAAATACATGATTTGAGTCAAACTCGGTCAAACGGGTGAGGTTTTGTGTATAAAATGACTTAAACACTTTGAATCTGACATTATGAGTCAATATGGGTCAAATAGGATCAATTTTTGGAAGAAAATGACGTATTTACCCTTGAACATGTAATAAACACTTGAAATACATCGATTTGAGTTAAACTCGGTCAAATGGGAGAGGTTTTGGGTATAAAATGACTTAAACACTTTGAATCGGACGATATGAGTCAATATACGTCGAATGGGATAAGTTTTGGGAAGAAAATGACATATTTACCCTTGAACATGTAATAAACACTTGAAATACATCGATTTGAGTCAAACTCGGTCAAATGGGAGAGGTTTTGGGTATAAAATGACTTAAACACTTCGAATCGGACGATATGAGTCAATATACAACAAATGGGATTAGTTTTGGGTATAAAATGACGTATTTACCATTGAACATGTCATAAACACTTGAAATACATCGATTTGAGTCAAACTCGGTCAAATGGGAGAGGTTTTGGGTATAAAATGACTTAAACACTTCGAATCGGAGG
Source organism: Dysphania ambrosioides (assembly GCA_026401315.1). Classification (NCBI taxonomy): domain Eukaryota; kingdom Viridiplantae; phylum Streptophyta; class Magnoliopsida; order Caryophyllales; family Amaranthaceae; genus Dysphania; species Dysphania ambrosioides. The sequence continues at coordinate 12,946,505 of CM048671.1, read as the reverse complement.
ATATGAGTCAATATACAACAAATGGGATTAGTTTTGGGTAGAAAATGACGTATTTACCATTGAACATGTCATAAACACTTGAAATACATCGACTTGAATCAAACTCAGTCAAAAAGGAGAGGTTTTGGGAATAAAATGACTTGAACACTTCGAATAGGACGAGATGAGTCAACATAGGCCCAATAGGATCAATTTTGGTAGAAAATGATGTATTTACACTTGAACATATCATAAACACTTGAAATACATTTATTAGAGTCAAACTCGGTCAAAGGTGTGAGATTTTGTGTATTAAATAACCTACATACTTCAAATCGAAAGATATGAGTCAATATAGGTCCATTAGGATCAAGTTTTGATAGATAAAATACGTATTTACCCTTGAACATGTCGTAAACACTTGAAATACATCGATTTGAGTCAAACAGGGTCAAATGGGAGAGGTTTTGGGTATAAAATGACTTAAACACTTCGAATCCGACGATATGAGTCAATATACGTCAAATGGGATCAATTTTTGGTAGAAAATGACATATTTACCCTTTAACATGTCATGAACACATGAAATACATGATTTGAGTCAAACTCGGTCAAACGGGTGAGGTTTTGTGTATAAAATAACTTAAACACTTTGAATCTGACATTATGAGTCAATATGGGTCAAATAGGATCAATTTTTGGAAGAAAATGACGTATTTACCCTTGAACATGTAATAAACACTTGAAATACATCGATTTGAGTCAAACTCGGTCAAATGGGAGAGGTTTTGGGTATAAAATGACTTAAACACTTCGAATCGGACGATATGAGTCAATATACAACAAATGGGATTAGTTTTGGGTATAAAATGACGTATTTACTATTGAACATGTCATAAACACTTGAAATACATCGACTTGAATCAAACTCAGTCAAAAAGGAGAGGTTTTGGAAATAAAATTACTTGAACACTTCGAATAGGACGAGATTAGTCAATATAGGCCCAATAGGATCAATTTTGGTAGAAAATGATGTATTTAGACTTGAACATATCATAAACACTTGAAATACATTTATTAGAGTCAAACTCGGTCAAAGGGGTGAGATTTTGTGTATTAAATAACCTACATACTTCAAATCGAAAGATATGAGTCAATATAGGTCCATTGGGATCAATTTTGGATAGATAAAATACGTATTTACCCTTGAACATGTCATAAACACTTGAAATACATCGATTTGAGTCAAACAGGGTCAAATGGGAGAGGTTCTGGGTATAAAATGACTTAAACACTTCGAATCCGACGATATGAGTCAATATACGTCAAATGGGATCAATTTTTGGTAGAAAATGACATATTTACCCTTTAACATGTCATGAACACATGAAATACATGATTTGAGTCAAACTCGGTCAAACGGGTGAGGTTTTGTGTATAAAATGACTTAAACACTTTGAATCTGACATTATGAGTCAATATGGGTCAAATAGGATCAATTTTTGGAAGAAAATGACGTATTTACCCTTGAACATGTAATAAACACTTGAAATTTATCGATTTGAGTCAAACTCGGTGAAATGGGAGAGGTTTTGGGTATAAAATGACTTAAACACTTTGAATCGGACGATATGAGTCAATATACGTCGAATGGGATAAGTTTTGGGAAGAAAATGACATATTTACCCTTGAACATTGATAACCGTTCTTTTAGGTCGTTTAACTAAAAGAATAGTTATGCAAACAATATTTATAAACACCCTAATACTACTACAACTAGTGTAGTGGTAAGTCGGGGATCGAACCACAAGGACAAGGGGCGATAGCTTCTAGACTTGATGTAAAGGATTTAAATGGGGTTTGAACAGAATTATACTAATAACAGAAAAATAAAGCAAGAACTAAAACAATGTTATACTTATGAAAAGAAAATGGGGATAGATTAGTTCCACCCTAGGAAGGATAATCAAACTATCAATACGCTAAATTAGGAGAAATCAGTCAACAATGAATCATGACACTCAAGATGACGAGAGGAAGTTTGTGACCCTATAAATCACACGAACAACCTATAATCGCCCTCTGTCTCCAAAGGAGTGGCAGGACAAGATTCGCATCGAATATCAATCAATCAACTGTTAACAATCTCAAATCCTAACTCTACGCATGAAGAACGAGCCAACCCAGGGTTTCACCAATCAAACCCCTAAGAAGACTACTCACACATAGTAATAATAAAAGACATGATTAAAAACATGAATAGACTGAATGGAAATAAACAAGAGAACGAAAACTAAGAACTATAACCGAACCAATGACTACTCTATCAAACGGTAAACAAAACAACGATTATAGCTAGAGGAATGAAATCAAGAAAAACAATACTTGAAAGCATTAAAAGAACTATAACAGAAAAGAAATAATACCTTGCATAAACGAAATTGTATGAACGAAATAGGAACCGAATCCGAAATACAAAGCTTGAAAACTAGAACAACGAAAGCTGTAAATCTAAACTAATGTATAAAAGAAATGAAAAGCTTTAAAGTGATGTTCTAAGTTGAGGCACAAAAGCTCTCAAAGTAGGCATAAGGTTATGTACAGAGAAAGAGGGTATTTATACCCTAGGGACAAAAGGAGTAAAACCCTAGGAAAAACCCTCGAGCGCCGACTAAAGAAAGAACCAAAATATGCGGGAAAGAAGGCCATTCGGCCGAATGAAGGGTGGATTCGGCCGAATGGGTGGCCATTCGGCCGAATGGGTATGCCATTCGGCTATAACAGAAGTTTGGCGTTTTTCGGCCGAATGGGCCTTGATTCAGTCGAATGACTTCTCATTCGGCTATTCCCGAGAGCTTGATTTATGTGCTTGAATCCCTGTCCACCATTCGACCGAATGGATGTCAGATTCGGTCGAATCTGAACCTAAACCTTGCTGAACAGTTCCTTTGAAGTGCCTAGTGGCTTCTAGAGTTTATGGAATCTTGGAGAGTGACTTGGAACACATGCCTAAGCTATGATACGCGCATTCAAACTCTTGATAGAAGTGTCAAAGCCTCGAACACGTCTCATTTTACCTCGAAATCATCGAGATCACCTAAAATGACCTAAAAACAGCTCGAGGACAAGATCAAGGTAAAATTGAATGTAACGTGCATAAAACCAATATAAAAGCACGAAACTCGACACTAAAATGAGGTTGTAAACGTCCTCTAAAATGAGCACATCAAACATGTAATAAACACTTGAAATACATCGATTTGAGTCAAACTCGGTCAAATGGGACAGGTTTTGGGTATAAAATGACTTAAACACTTCGAATCGGAGGATATGAGTCAATATACAACAAATGGGATTAGTTTTGGGTAGAAAATGACGTATTTACCATTGAACATGTCATAAACACTTGAAATACATCGACTTGAATCAAACTCAGTCAAAAAGGAGAGGTTTTGGGAATAAAATGACTTAAACACTTCGAATAGGACGAGATGAGTCAATATAGGCCCAATAGGATCAATTTTGGTAGAAAATGATGTATTTACACTTGAACATATCATAAACACTTGAAATACATTTATTAGAGTCAAACTCGGTCAAAGGGGTGAGATTTTGTGTATTAAATAACCTTCATACTTCAAATCGAAAGATATGAGTCAATATAGGTCCATTGGGATCAATTTTGGATAGATAAAATACGTATTTACCCTTGAACATGTCATAAACACTTGAAATACATCGATTTGAGTCAAACAGGGTCAAATGGGAGAGGTTATGGGTATAAAATGACTTAAACACTTCGAATCCGACGATATGAGTCAATATACGTCAAATGGGATCAATTTTTGGTAGAAAATGACATATTTACCCTTTAACATGTCATGAACACATGAAATACATGATTTGAGTCAAACTCGGTCAAATGGGTAAGGTTTTGTGTATAAAATGACTTAAACACTTTGAATCTGACATTATGAGTCAATATCGGTCAAATAGGATCAATTTTTGGAAGGAAATGACGTATTTACCCTTGAACATGTAATAAACACTTGAAATACATCGATTTGAGTCAAACTCGGTCAAATGGGAGAGGTTTTGGGTATAAAATGACTTAAACACTTTGAATCGGACGATATGAGTCAATATCCGTCGAATGGGATAAGTTTTGGGAAGAAAATGACATATTTACCCTTAAACATGTAATAAACATTTGAAATACATCGATTTGAGTCAAACTCGGTCAAATGGGAGAGGTTTTGGGTATAAAATGACTTAAACACTTCGAATCGGAGGATATGAGTCAATATACAACAAATGGGATTAGTTTTGGGTAGAAAATGACGTATTTACCATTGAACATGTCATAAACACTTGAAATACATCGACTTGAATCAAACTCAGTCAAAAAGGAGAGGTTTTGGGAATAAAATGACTTGAACACTTCGAATAGGACAAGATGAGTCAATATAGGCCCAATAGGATCAATTTTGGTAGAAAATGATGTAACACTTGAACATATCATAAACACTTGAAATACATTTATTAGAGTCAAACTCGGTCAAAGGGGTGAGATTTTGTGTATTAAATAACCTACATACTTCAAATCGAAAGATATGAGTCAATATGGGTCCATTGGGATCAATTTTGGATAGATAAAATACGTATTTACCCTTGAACATGTCATAAACACTTGAAATACATCGATTTGAGTCAAACAGGGTCAAATAGGAGAGGTTATGGGTATAAAATGACTTAAACACTTCGAATCCGACGATATGAGTCAATATACGTCAAATGGGATCAATTTTTGGTAGAAAATGACATATTTACCCTTTAACATGTCATGAACACATGAAATACATGATTTGAGTCAAACTCGGTCAAACGGGTGAGGTTTTGTGTATAAAATGACTTAAACACTTCGAATCTGACATTATGAGTCAATATGGGTCAAATAGGATCAATTTTTGGAAGAAAATGACGTATTTACCCTTGAACATGTAATAAACACTTGAAATACATCGATTTGAGTCAAACTCGGTCAAATGGGAGAGGTTTTGGGTATAAAATGACTTAAACACTTTGAATCGGACGATATGAGTCAAAATACGTCAAATGGGATAAGTTTTGGGAAGAAAATGACATATTTACCCTTGAACATGTAATAAACACTTGAAATACATCGATTTGAGTCAAACTCGGTCAAATGGGAGAGGTTTTGGGTATAAAATGACTTAAACACTTTGAATCGGACGATATGAGTCAATATACGTCGAACGGGATAAGTTTTGGGAAGAAAATGACATATTTACCCTTGAACATGTAATAAACACTTGAAATACATCGATTTGAGTCAAACTCGGTCAAATGGGAGAGGTTTTGGGTGTAAAATGACTTAAACACTTCGAATCGGATGATATGAGTCAATATACAACAAATGGGATTAGTTTTGGGTAGAAAATGACGTATTTACCATTGAACATGTCATAAACACTTGAAATACATCGACTTGAATCAAACTCAGTCAAAAAGGAGAGGTTTTGGAAATAAAATGACTTGAACACTTCGAATAGGACGAGATTAGTTAATATAGGCCCAATAGGATCAATTTTGGTAGAAAATGATGTATTTAGACTTGAACATATCATAAACACTTGAAATACATTTATTAGAGTCAAACTCGGTCAAAGGGGTGAGATTTTGTGTATTAAATAACCTACATACTTCAAATCGAAAGATATGAGTCAATATAGGTCCATTGGGATCAATTTTGGATAGATAAAATACGTATTTACCCTTGAACATGTCATAAACACTTGAAATACATCGATTTGAGTCAAACAGGGTCAAATGGGAGAGGTTATGGGTATAAAATGACTTAAACACTTCGAATCCGACGATATGAGTCAATATACGTCAAATGGGATCAATTTTTGGTAGAAAATGACATATTTACCCTTTAACATGTCATGAACACATGAAATACATGATTTGAGTCAAACTCGGTCAAACGGGTGAGGTTTTGTGTATAAAATGACTTAAACACTTTGAATCTGACATTATGAGTCAATATGGGTCAAATAGGATCAATTTTTGGAAGAAAATGACGTATTTACCCTTGAACATGTAATAAACACTTGAAATACATCGATTTGAGTCAAACTCGGTCAAATGGGAGAGGTTTTGGGTATAAAATGACTTAAACACTTTGAATCGGACGATATGAGTCAATATACGTCAAATGGGATAAGTTTTGGGAAGAAAATGACATATTTACCCTTGACATGTAATAAACACTTGAAATACATCGATTTGAGTCAAACTCGGTCAAATGGGAGAGGTTTTGGGTATAAAATGACTTAAACACTTTGAATCGGACGATATGAGTCAATATACGTCGAACGGGATAAGTTTTGGGAAGAAAATGACATATTTACCCTTGAACATGTAATAAACACTTGAAATACATCGATTTGAGTCAAACTCGGTCAAATGGGAGAGGTTTTGGGTATAAAATGACTTAAACACTTCGAATCGGATGATATGAGTCAATATACAACAAATGGGATTAGTTTTGGGTAGAAAATGACGTATTTACCATTGAACATGTCATAAACACTTGAAATACATCGACTTGAATCAAACTCAGTCAAAAAGGAGAGGTTTTGGAAATAAAATGACTTGAACACTTCGAATAGGACGAGATTAGTCAATATAGGCCCAATAGGATCAATTTTGGTAGAAAATGATGTATTTACACTTGAACATATCATAAACACTTGAAATACATTTATTAGAGTCAAACTCGGTCAAAGGGGTGAGATTTTGTGTATTAAATAACCTACATACTTCAAATCGAAAGATATGAGTCAATATAGGTCCATTGGGATCAATTTTGGATAGATAAAATACGTATTTACCCTTGAACATGTCATAAACACTTGAAATACATCGATTTGAGTCAAACAGGGTCAAATGGGAGAGGTTATGGGTATAAAATGACTTAAACACTTCGAATCCGACGATATGAGTCAATATACGTCAAATGGGATCAATTTTTGGTAGAAAATGACATATTTACCCTTTAACATGTCATGAACACATGAAATACATGATTTGAGTCAAACTCGGTCAAACGGGTAAGGTTTTGTGTATAAAATGACTTAAACACTTTGAATCTGACATTATGAGTCAATATGGGTCAAATAGGATCAATTTTTGGAAGAAAATGACGTATTTACCCTTGAACATGTAATAAACACTTGAAATACATCGATTTGAGTCAAACTCGGTCAAATGGGAGAGGTTTTGGGTATAAAATGACTTAAACACTTCGAATCGGACGATATGAGTCAATATACAACAAATGGGATTAGTTTTGGGTATAAAATGACGTATTTACTATTGAACATGTCATAAACACTTGAAATACATCGACTTGAATCAAACTCAGTCAAAAAGGAGAGGTTTTGGAAATAAAATGACTTGAACACTTCGAATAGGACGAGATTAGTCAATATAGGCCCAATAGGATCAATTTTGGTAGAAAATGATGTATTTAGACTTGAACATATCATAAACACTTGAAATACATTTATTAGAGTCAAACTCGGTCAAAGGGGTGAGATTTTGTGTATTAAATAACCTACATACTTCAAATCGAAAGATATGAGTCAATATAGGTCCATTGGGATCAATTTTGGATAGATAAAATACGTATTTACCCTTGAACATGTCATAAACACTTGAAATACATCGATTTGAGTCAAACAGGGTCAAATGGGAGAGGTTATGGGTATAAAATGACTTAAACACTTCGAATCCGACGATATGAGTCAATATACGTCAAATGGGATCAATTTTTGGTAGAAAATGACATATTTACCCTTTAACATGTCATGAACACATGAAATACATGATTTGAGTCAAACTCGGTCAAACGGGTGAGGTTTTGTGTATAAAATGACTTAAACACTTTGAATCTGACATTATGAGTCAATATGGGTCAAATAGGATCAATTTTTGGAAGAAAATGACGTATTTACCCTTGAACATGTAATAAACACTTGAAATACATCGATTTGAGTCAAACTCGGTGAAATGGGAGAGGTTTTGGGTATAAAATGACTTAAACACTTTGAATCGGACGATATGAGTCAATATACGTCAAATGGGATAAGTTTTGGGAAGAAAATGACATATTTACCCTTGACATGTAATAAACACTTGAAATACATCGATTTGAGTCAAACTCGGTCAAATGGGAGAGGTTTTGGGTATAAAATGACTTAAACACTTTGAATCGGACGATATGAGTCAATATACGTCGAACGGGATAAGTTTTGGGAAGAAAATGACATATTTACCCTTGAACATGTAATAAACACTTGAAATACATCGATTTGAGTCAAACTCGGTCAAATGGGAGAGGTTTTGGGTATAAAATGACTTAAACACTTCGAATCGGATGATATGAGTCAATATACAACAAATGGGATTAGTTTTGGGTAGAAAATGACGTATTTACCATTGAACATGTCATAAACACTTGAAATACATCGACTTGAATCAAACTCAGTCAAAAAGGAGAGGTTTTGGAAATAAAAAGACTTGAACACTTCGAATAGGACGAGATTAGTCAATATAGGCCCAATAGGATCAATTTTGGTAGAAAATGATGTATTTAGACTTGAACATATCATAAACACTTGAAATACATTTATTAGAGTCAAACTCGGTCAAAGGGGTGAGATTTTGTGTATTAAATAACCTACATACTTCAAATCGAAAGATATGAGTCAATATAGGTCCATTGGGATCAATTTTGGATAGATAAAATACGTATTTACCCTTGAACATGTCATAAACACTTGAAATACATCGATTTGAGTCAATCAGGGTCAAATGGGAGAGGTTATGGGTATAAAATGACTTAAACACTTCGAATCCGACGATATGAGTCAATATACGTCAAATGGGATCAATTTTTGGTAGAAAATGACATATTTACCCTTTAACATGTCATGAACACATGAAATACATGATTTGAGTCAAACTCGGTCAAACGGGTGAGGTTTTGTGTATAAAATGACTTAAACACTTTGAATCTGACATTATGAGTCAATATGGGTCAAATAGGATCAATTTTTGGAAGAAAATGACGTATTTACCCTTGAACATGTAATAAACACTTGAAATACATCGATTTGAGTCAAACTCGGTCAAATGGGAGAGGTTTTGGGTATAAAATGACTTAAACACTTTGAATCGGACGATATGAGTCAATATACGTCAAATGGGATAAGTTTTGGGAAGAAAATGACATATTTACCCTTGAACATGTAATAAACACTTGAAATACATCGATTTGAGTCAAACTCGGTCAAATGGGAGAGGTTTTGGGTATAAAATGACTTAAACACTTTGAATCGGACGATATGAGTCAATATACGTCGAACGGGATAAGTTTTGGGAAGAAAATGACATATTTACCCTTGAACATGTAATAAACACTTGAAATACATCGATTTGAGTCAAACTCGGTCAAATGGGAGAGGTTTTGGGTATAAAATGACTTAAACACTTCGAATCGGATGATATGAGTCAATATACAACAAATGGGATTAGTTTTGGGTAGAAAATTACGTATTTACCATTGAACATGTCATAAACACTTGAAATACATCGACTTGAATCAAACTCAGTCAAAAAGGAGAGGTTTTGGGAATAAAATGACTTGAACACTTCGAATAGGACAAGATGAGTCAATATAGGCCCAATAGGATCAATTTTGGTAGAAAATGATGTAACACTTGAACATATCATAAACACTTGAAATACATTTATTAGAGTCAAACTCGGTCAAAGGGGTGAGATTTTGTGTATTAAATAACCTACATACTTCAAATCGAAAGATATGAGTCAATATGGGTCCATTGGGATCAATTTTGGATAGATAAAATACGTATTTACCCTTGAACATGTCATAAACACTTGAAATACATCGATTTGAGTCAAACAGGGTCAAATAGGAGAGGTTATGGGTATAAAATGACTTAAACACTTCGAATCCGACGATATGAGTCAATATACGTCAAATGGGATCAATTTTTGGTAGAAAATGACATATTTACCCTTTAACATGTCATGAACACATGAAATACATGATTTGAGTCAAACTCGGTCAAACGGGTGAGGTTTTGTGTATAAAATGACTTAAACACTTCGAATCTGACATTATGAGTCAATATGGGTCAAATAGGATCAATTTTTGGAAGAAAATGACGTATTTACCCTTGAACATGTAATAAACACTTGAAATACATCGATTTGAGTCAAACTCGGTCAAATGGGAGAGGTTTTGGGTATAAAATGACTTAAACACTTTGAATCGGACGATATGAGTCAAAATACGTCAAATGGGATAAGTTTTGGGAAGAAAATGACATATTTACCCTTGAACATGTAATAAACACTTGAAATACATCGATTTGAGTCAAACTCGGTCAAATGGGAGAGGTTTTGGGTATAAAATGACTTAAACACTTTGAATCGGACGATATGAGTCAATATACGTCGAACGGGATAAGTTTTGGGAAGAAAATGACATATTTACCCTTGAACATGTAATAAACACTTGAAATACATCGATTTGAGTCAAACTCGGTCAAATGGGAGAGGTTTTGGGTGTAAAATGACTTAAACACTTCGAATCGGATGATATGAGTCAATATACAACAAATGGGATTAGTTTTGGGTAGAAAATGACGTATTTACCATTGAACATGTCATAAACACTTGAAATACATCGACTTGAATCAAACTCAGTCAAAAAGGAGAGGTTTTGGAAATAAAATGACTTGAACACTTCGAATAGGACGAGATTAGTTAATATAGGCCCAATAGGATCAATTTTGGTAGAAAATGATGTATTTAGACTTGAACATATCATAAACACTTGAAATACATTTATTAGAGTCAAACTCGGTCAAAGGGGTGAGATTTTGTGTATTAAATAACCTACATACTTCAAATCGAAAGATATGAGTCAATATAGGTCCATTGGGATCAATTTTGGATAGATAAAATACGTATTTACCCTTGAACATGTCATAAACACTTGAAATACATCGATTTGAGTCAAACAGGGTCAAATGGGAGAGGTTATGGGTATAAAATGACTTAAACACTTCGAATCCGACGATATGAGTCAATATACGTCAAATGGGATCAATTTTTGGTAGAAAATGACATATTTACCCTTTAACATGTCATGAACACATGAAATACATGATTTGAGTCAAACTCGGTCAAACGGGTGAGGTTTTGTGTATAAAATGACTTAAACACTTTGAATCTGACATTATGAGTCAATATGGGTCAAATAGGATCAATTTTTGGAAGAAAATGACGTATTTACCCTTGAACATGTAATAAACACTTGAAATACATCGATTTGAGTCAAACTCGGTCAAATGGGAGAGGTTTTGGGTATAAAATGACTTAAACACTTTGAATCGGACGATATGAGTCAATATACGTCAAATGGGATAAGTTTTGGGAAGAAAATGACATATTTACCCTTGACATGTAATAAACACTTGAAATACATCGATTTGAGTCAAACTCGGTCAAATGGGAGAGGTTTTGGGTATAAAATGACTTAAACACTTTGAATCGGACGATATGAGTCAATATACGTCGAACGGGATAAGTTTTGGGAAGAAAATGACATATTTACCCTTGAACATGTAATAAACACTTGAAATACATCGATTTGAGTCAAACTCGGTCAAATGGGAGAGGTTTTGGGTATAAAATGACTTAAACACTTCGAATCGGATGATATGAGTCAATATACAACAAATGGGATTAGTTTTGGGTAGAAAATGACGTATTTACCATTGAACATGTCATAAACACTTGAAATACATCGACTTGAATCAAACTCAGTCAAAAAGGAGAGGTTTTGGAAATAAAATGACTTGAACACTTCGAATAGGACGAGATTAGTCAATATAGGCCCAATAGGATCAATTTTGGTAGAAAATGATGTATTTACACTTGAACATATCATAAACACTTGAAATACATTTATTAGAGTCAAACTCGGTCAAAGGGGTGAGATTTTGTGTATTAAATAACCTACATACTTCAAATCGAAAGATATGAGTCAATATAGGTCCATTGGGATCAATTTTGGATAGATAAAATACGTATTTACCCTTGAACATGTCATAAACACTTGAAATACATCGATTTGAGTCAAACAGGGTCAAATGGGAGAGGTTATGGGTATAAAATGACTTAAACACTTCGAATCCGACGATATGAGTCAATATACGTCAAATGGGATCAATTTTTGGTAGAAAATGACATATTTACCCTTTAACATGTCATGAACACATGAAATACATGATTTGAGTCAAACTCGGTCAAACGGGTAAGGTTTTGTGTATAAAATGACTTAAACACTTTGAATCTGACATTATGAGTCAATATGGGTCAAATAGGATCAATTTTTGGAAGAAAATGACGTATTTACCCTTGAACATGTAATAAACACTTGAAATACATCGATTTGAGTCAAACTCGGTCAAATGGGAGAGGTTTTGGGTATAAAATGACTTAAACACTTCGAATCGGACGATATGAGTCAATATACAACAAATGGGATTAGTTTTGGGTATAAAATGACGTATTTACTATTGAACATGTCATAAACACTTGAAATACATCGACTTGAATCAAACTCAGTCAAAAAGGAGAGGTTTTGGAAATAAAATGACTTGAACACTTCGAATAGGACGAGATTAGTCAATATAGGCCCAATAGGATCAATTTTGGTAGAAAATGATGTATTTAGACTTGAACATATCATAAACACTTGAAATACATTTATTAGAGTCAAACTCGGTCAAAGGGGTGAGATTTTGTGTATTAAATAACCTACATACTTCAAATCGAAAGATATGAGTCAATATAGGTCCATTGGGATCAATTTTGGATAGATAAAATACGTATTTACCCTTGAACATGTCATAAACACTTGAAATACATCGATTTGAGTCAAACAGGGTCAAATGGGAGAGGTTATGGGTATAAAATGACTTAAACACTTCGAATCCGACGATATGAGTCAATATACGTCAAATGGGATCAATTTTTGGTAGAAAATGACATATTTACCCTTTAACATGTCATGAACACATGAAATACATGATTTGAGTCAAACTCGGTCAAACGGGTGAGGTTTTGTGTATAAAATGACTTAAACACTTTGAATCTGACATTATGAGTCAATATGGGTCAAATAGGATCAATTTTTGGAAGAAAATGACGTATTTACCCTTGAACATGTAATAAACACTTGAAATACATCGATTTGAGTCAAACTCGGTCAAATGGGAGAGGTTTTGGGTATAAAATGACTTAAACACTTTGAATCGGACGATATGAGTCAATATACGTCAAATGGGATAAGTTTTGGGAAGAAAATGACATATTTACCCTTGACATGTAATAAACACTTGAAATACATCGATTTGAGTCAAACTCGGTCAAATGGGAGAGGTTTTGGGTATAAAATGACTTAAACACTTTGAATCGGACGATATGAGTCAATATACGTCGAACGGGATAAGTTTTGGGAAGAAAATGACATATTTACCCTTGAACATGTAATAAACACTTGAAATACATCGATTTGAGTCAAACTCGGTCAAATGGGAGAGGTTTTGGGTATAAAATGACTTAAACACTTCGAATCGGATGATATGAGTCAATATACAACAAATGGGATTAGTTTTGGGTAGAAAATGACGTATTTACCATTGAACATGTCATAAACACTTGAAATACATCGACTTGAATCAAACTCAGTCAAAAAGGAGAGGTTTTGGAAATAAAATGACTTGAACACTTCGAATAGGACGAGATTAGTCAATATAGGCCCAATAGGATCAATTTTGGTAGAAAATGATGTATTTACACTTGAACATATCATAAACACTTGAAATACATTTATTAGAGTCAAACTCGGTCAAAGGGGTGAGATTTTGTGTATTAAATAACCTACATACTTCAAATCGAAAGATATGAGTCAATATAGGTCCATTGGGATCAATTTTGGATAGATAAAATACGTATTTACCCTTGAACATGTCATAAACACTTGAAATACATCGATTTGAGTCAAACAGGGTCAAATGGGAGAGGTTATGGGTATAAAATGACTTAAACACTTCGAATCCGACGATATGAGTCAATATACGTCAAATGGGATCAATTTTTGGTAGAAAATGACATATTTACCCTTTAACATGTCATGAACACATGAAATACATGATTTGAGTCAAACTCGGTCAAACGGGTGAGGTTTTGTGTATAAAATGACTTAAACACTTTGAATCTGACATTATGAGTCAATATGGGTCAAATAGGATCAATTTTTGGAAGAAAATGACGTATTTACCCTTGAACATGTAATAAACACTTGAAATACATCGATTTGAGTCAAACTCGGTCAAATGGGAGAGGTTTTGGGTATAAAATGACTTAAACACTTTGAATCGGACGATATGAGTCAATATACGTCAAATGGGATAAGTTTTGGGAAGAAAATGACATATTTACCCTTGAACATGTAATAAACACTTGAAATACATCGATTTGAGTCAAACTCGGTCAAATGGGAGAGGTTTTGGGTATAAAATGACTTAAACACTTTGAATCGGACGATATGAGTCAATATACGTCGAACGGGATAAGTTTTGGGAAGAAAATGACATATTTACCCTTGAACATGTAATAAACACTTGAAATACATCGATTTGAGTCAAACTCGGTCAAATGGGAGAGGTTTTGGGTATAAAATGACTTAAACACTTCGAATCGGATGATATGAGTCAATATACAACAAATGGGATTAGTTTTGGGTAGAAAATGACGTATTTACCATTGAACATGTCATAAACACTTGAAATACATCGACTTGAATCAAACTCAGTCAAAAAGGAGAGGTTTTGGAAATAAAATGACTTGAACACTTCGAATAGGACGAGATTAGTCAATATAGGCCCAATAGGATCAATTTTGGTAGAAAATGATGTATTTAGACTTGAACATATCATAAACACTTGAAATACATTTATTAGAGTCAAACTCGGTCAAAGGGGTGAGATTTTGTGTATTAAATAACCTACATACTTCAAATCGAAAGATATGAGTCAATATAGGTCCATTGGGATCAATTTTGGATAGATAAAATACGTATTTACCCTTGAACATGTCATAAACACTTGAAATACATCGATTTGAGTCAAACAGGGTCAAATGGGAGAGGTTATGGGTATAAAATGACTTAAACACTTCGAATCCGACGATATGAGTCAATATACGTCAAATGGGATCAATTTTTGGTAGAAAATGACATATTTACCCTTTAACATGTCATGAACACATGAAATACATGATTTGAGTCAAACTCGGTCAAACGGGTGAGGTTTTGTGTATAAAATGACTTAAACACTTTGAATCTGACATTATGAGTCAATATGGGTCAAATAGGATCAATTTTTGGAAGAAAATGACGTATTTACCCTTGAACATGTAATAAACACTTGAAATACATCGATTTGAGTCAAACTCGGTCAAATGGGAGAGGTTTTGGGTATAAAATGACTTAAACACTTTGAATCGGACGATATGAGTCAATATACGTCAAATGGGATAAGTTTTGGGAAGAAAATGACATATTTACCCTTGAACATGTAATAAACACTTGAAATACATCGATTTGAGTCAAACTCGGTCAAATGGGAGAGGTTTTGGGTATAAAATGACTTAAACACTTTGAATCGGACGATATGAGTCAATATACGTCGAACGGGATAAGTTTTGGGAAGAAAATGACATATTTACCCTTGAACATGTAATAAACACTTGAAATACATCGATTTGAGTCAAACTCGGTCAAATGGGAGAGGTTTTGGGTATAAAATGACTTAAACACTTCGAATCGGATGATATGAGTCAATATACAACAAATGGGATTAGTTTTGGGTAGAAAATGACGTATTTACCATTGAACATGTCATAAACACTTGAAATACATCGACTTGAATCAAACTCAGTCAAAAAGGAGAGGTTTTGGAAATAAAATGACTTGAACACTTCGAATAGGACGAGATTAGTCAATATAGGCCCAATAGGATCAATTTTGGTAGAAAATGATGTATTTACACTTGAACATATCATAAACACTTGAAATACATTTATTAGAGTCAAACTCGGTCAAAGGGGTGAGATTTTGTGTATTAAATAACCTACATACTTCAAATCGAAAGATATGAGTCAATATAGGTCCATTGGGATCAATTTTGGATAGATAAAATACGTATTTACCCTTGAACATGTCATAAACACTTGAAATACATCGATTTGAGTCAAACAGGGTCAAATGGGAGAGGTTATGGGTATAAAATGACTTAAACACTTCGAATCCGACGATATGAGTCAATATACGTCAAATGGGATCAATTTTTGGTAGAAAATGACATATTTACCCTTTAACATGTCATGAACACATGAAATACATGATTTGAGTCAAACTCGGTCAAACGGGTGAGGTTTTGTGTATAAAATGACTTAAACACTTTGAATCTGACATTATGAGTCAATATGGGTCAAATAGGATCAATTTTTGGAAGAAAATGACGTATTTACCCTTGAACATGTAATAAACACTTGAAATACATCGATTTGAGTCAAACTCGGTCAAATGGGAGAGGTTTTGGGTATAAAATGACTTAAACACTTTGAATCGGACGATATGAGTCAATATACGTCAAATGGGATAAGTTTTGGGAAGAAAATGACATATTTACCCTTGAACATGTAATAAACACTTGAAATACATCGATTTGAGTCAAACTCGGTCAAATGGGAGAGGTTTTGGGTATAAAATGACTTAAACACTTTGAATCGGACGATATGAGTCAATATACGTCGAACGGGATAAGTTTTGGGAAGAAAATGACATATTTACCCTTGAACATGTAATAAACACTTGAAATACATCGATTTGAGTCAAACTCGGTCAAATGGGAGAGGTTTTGGGTATAAAATGACTTAAACACTTCGAATCGGATGATATGAGTCAATATACAACAAATGGGATTAGTTTTGGGTAGAAAATGACGTATTTACCATTGAACATGTCATAAACACTTGAAATACATCGACTTGAATCAAACTCAGTCAAAAAGGAGAGGTTTTGGAAATAAAATGACTTGAACACTTCGAATAGGACGAGATTAGTCAATATAGGCCCAATAGGATCAATTTTGGTAGAAAATGATGTATTTAGACTTGAACATATCATAAACACTTGAAATACATTTATTAGAGTCAAACTCGGTCAAAGGGGTGAGATTTTGTGTATTAAATAACCTACATACTTCAAATCGAAAGATATGAGTCAATATAGGTCCATTGGGATCAATTTTGGATAGATAAAATACGTATTTACCCTTGAACATGTCATAAACACTTGAAATACATCGATTTGAGTCAAACAGGGTCAAATGGGAGAGGTTATGGGTATAAAATGACTTAAACACTTCGAATCCGACGATATGAGTCAATATACGTCAAATGGGATCAATTTTTGGTAGAAAATGACATATTTACCCTTTAACATGTCATGAACACATGAAATACATGATTTGAGTCAAACTCGGTCAAACGGGTGAGGTTTTGTGTATAAAATGACTTAAACACTTTGAATCTGACATTATGAGTCAATATGGGTCAAATAGGATCAATTTTTGGAAGAAAATGACGTATTTACCCTTGAACATGTAATAAACACTTGAAATACATCGATTTGAGTCAAACTCGGTCAAATGGGAGAGGTTTTGGGTATAAAATGACTTAAACACTTTGAATCGGACGATATGAGTCAATATACGTCAAATGGGATAAGTTTTGGGAAGAAAATGACATAATTACCCTTGACATGTAATAAACACTTGAAATACATCGATTTGAGTCAAACTCGGTCAAATGGGAGAGGTTTTGGGTATAAAATGACTTAAACACTTTGAATCGGACGATATGAGTCAATATACGTCGAACGGGATAAGTTTTGGGAAGAAAATGACATATTTACCCTTGAACATGTAATAAACACTTGAAATACATCGATTTGAGTCAAACTCGGTCAAATGGGAGAGGTTTTGGGTATAAAATGACTTAAACACTTCGAATCGGATGATATGAGTCAATATACAACAAATGGGATTAGTTTTGGGTAGAAAATGACGTATTTACCATTGAACATGTCATAAACACTTGAAATACATCGACTTGAATCAAACTCAGTCAAAAAGGAGAGGTTTTGGAAATAAAATGACTTGAACACTTCGAATAGGACGAGATTAGTCAATATAGGCCCAATAGGATCAATTTTGGTAGAAAATGATGTATTTAGACTTGAACATATCATAAACACTTGAAATACATTTATTAGAGTCAAACTCGGTCAAAGGGGTGAGATTTTGTGTATTAAATAACCTACATACTTCAAATCGAAAGATATGAGTCAATATAGGTCCATTGGGATCAATTTTGGATAGATAAAATACGTATTTACCCTTGAACATGTCATAAACACTTGAAATACATCGATTTGAGTCAAACAGGGTCAAATGGGAGAGGTTATGGGTATAAAATGACTTAAACACTTCGAATCCGACGATATGAGTCAATATACGTCAAATGGGATCAATTTTTGGTAGAAAATGACATATTTACCCTTTAACATGTCATGAACACATGAAATACATGATTTGAGTCAAACTCGGTCAAACGGGTGAGGTTTTGTGTATAAAATGACTTAAACACTTTGAATCTGACATTATGAGTCAATATGGGTCAAATAGGATCAATTTTTGGAAGAAAATGACGTATTTACCCTTGAACATGTAATAAACACTTGAAATACATCGATTTGAGTCAAACTCGGTCAAATGGGAGAGGTTTTGGGTATAAAATGACTTAAACACTTTGAATCGGACGATATGAGTCAATATACGTCAAATGGGATAAGTTTTGGGAAGAAAATGACATATTTACCCTTGAACATGTAATAAACACTTGAAATACATCGATTTGAGTCAAACTCGGTCAAATGGGAGAGGTTTTGGGTATAAAATGACTTAAACACTTTGAATCGGACGATATGAGTCAATATACGTCGAACGGGATAAGTTTTGGGAAGAAAATGACATATTTACCCTTGAACATGTAATAAACACTTGAAATACATCGATTTGAGTCAAACTCGGTCAAATGGGAGAGGTTTTGGGTATAAAATGACTTAAACACTTCGAATCGGATGATATGAGTCAATATACAACAAATGGGATTAGTTTTGGGTAGAAAATGACGTATTTACCATTGAACATGTCATAAACACTTGAAATACATCGACTTGAATCAAACTCAGTCAAAAAGGAGAGGTTTTGGAAATAAAATGACTTGAACACTTCGAATAGGACGAGATTAGTCAATATAGGCCCAATAGGATCAATTTTGGTAGAAAATGATGTATTTAGACTTGAACATATCATAAACACTTGAAATACATTTATTAGAGTCAAACTCGGTCAAAGGGGTGAGATTTTGTGTATTAAATAACCTACATACTTCAAATCGAAAGATATGAGTCAATATAGGTCCATTGGGATCAATTTTGGATAGATAAAATACGTATTTACCCTTGAACATGTCATAAACACTTGAAATACATCGATTTGAGTCAAACAGGGTCAAATGGGAGAGGTTATGGGTATAAAATGACTTAAACACTTCGAATCCGACGATATGAGTCAATATACGTCAAATGGGATCAATTTTTGGTAGAAAATGACATATTTACCCTTTAACATGTCATGAACACATGAAATACATGATTTGAGTCAAACTCGGTCAAACGGGTGAGGTTTTGTGTATAAAATGACTTAAACACTTTGAATCTGACATTATGAGTCAATATGGGTCAAATAGGATCAATTTTTGGAAGAAAATGACGTATTTACCCTTGAACATGTAATAAACACTTGAAATACATCGATTTGAGTCAAACTCGGTCAAATGGGAGAGGTTTTGGGTATAAAATGACTTAAACACTTTGAATCGGACGATATGAGTCAATATACGTCAAATGGGATAAGTTTTGGGAAGAAAATGACATATTTACCCTTGAACATGTAATAAACACTTGAAATACATCGATTTGAGTCAAACTCGGTCAAATGGGAGAGGTTTTGGGTATAAAATGACTTAAACACTTTGAATCGGACGATATGAGTCAATATACGTCGAACGGGATAAGTTTTGGGAAGAAAATGACATATTTACCCTTGAACATGTAATAAACACTTGAAATACATCGATTTGAGTCAAACTCGGTCAAATGGGAGAGGTTTTGGGTATAAAATGACTTAAACACTTCGAATCGGATGATATGAGTCAATATACAACAAATGGGATTAGTTTTGGGTAGAAAATGACGTATTTACCATTGAACATGTCATAAACACTTGAAATACATCGACTTGAATCAAACTCAGTCAAAAAGGAGAGGTTTTGGAAATAAAATGACTTGAACACTTCGAATAGGACGAGATTAGTCAATATAGGCCCAATAGGATCAATTTTGGTAGAAAATGATGTATTTAGACTTGAACATATCATAAACACTTGAAATACATTTATTAGAGTCAAACTCGGTCAAAGGGGTGAGATTTTGTGTATTAAATAACCTACATACTTCAAATCGAAAGATATGAGTCAATATAGGTCCATTGGGATCAATTTTGGATAGATAAAATACGTATTTACCCTTGAACATGTCATAAACACTTGAAATACATCGATTTGAGTCAAACAGGGTCAAATGGGAGAGGTTCTGGGTATAAAATGACTTAAACACTTCGAATCCGACGATATGAGTCAATATACGTCAAATGGGATCAATTTTTGGTAGAAAATGACATATTTACCCTTTAACATGTCATGAACACATGAAATACACGATTTGAGTCAAACTTAATCAAACGAGAGAGGTTCTGTGTATAAAGTGAGTTAAAAAGTTTGAATTGGACATTATGAGTTTTTATAGGTCAAATGGGATCAATTTTGGGTAGAAAATGACGTATTTACTGCTTAACATGTCATAAACACATGAAATACACGATTTGAGTCAAACTCGGTCAAAAGGGTGTGGTTTTGTGTATAAAATACCTTAAATTCTTTGAATCGGACGTTATGAGTCAATATAGGTCAAATGGGATCAGTTTTGACCATTGAACATGTCATAAAAATTTGAAATACATGGATTTGAGTCAACATGGTCAAAAAGGGAGGGTTTGTGTATTAATTGACCTAAACACTTTGAACTGGACGATATGAGTTAATATAGGTCTAATAAGATCAATTTTGGGTAGAAAATGACGTATTTACCCTTAAACATGTCATAAACAATTAAAATACATCGATTTGAGTCAACCTCAATCAAATGGGAGAGTTTCTAGGTATAAAATGACTTAAACACTTCGAATCAGACGATATGAGTCAATATACGTCAAATGGGATCAATTTTTGGTAGAAAATGACATATTTACCCTTGAACATGTCATAAACACTTGAAATACATCGATTTGAGTTAAACTCGGTCAAATGAGAGAGGTTTTGGGTATAAAATGACTTAAACACTTTGAATCGGACGATATGAGTCAATATACGTCAAATGGGATAAGTTTTGGGAAGAAAATGACGTATTTACCCTTGAACATGTAATAAACACTTGAAATACATTGATTTGAGTAAAACTCGGTCAAACGGGAGAGGTTTTCGGTATAAAATGACTTAAAAACTTCTAATCAGACGATATGAGTAAATATGGGTCCAATAGGATCAATTTTGGGTCGAAAATGACGTATTTATACTTGAACATTTCATAAACACTTGAAATACATTGATTTGAGTCAAACTCGGTCAAACATGAGAGGTTTTGTGTATTAAATAACCTAAATAGTTGAAATCAAACGATATGAGTAAATATAGGTCAAATAGGATCAATTTTGGGTAGTAAATGACGTATTTACACTTGAACATGTCATAAACACTTGAAATACATCGATGATTGTTTGATTGACATTCGATGCGAATCTTGTCCTGCCACTCCTTAGTTGACATAGGGCGATTATAGGTTGTTCATGTGTTTTATAGGGTTGCAAACTTCCTCTCGTTATCTTGAGTGTCTTAATTGATTGTCTATTGATTTCCTCTAACCTAGCTTATCTACTAGTTTTGTTGTCATGCCTAGGGTGGAACTAATCTATCCATGTTTGTCTTTCATTGCTTATCATCGATTTTGTTCTCGCTTTACTTTCCTGTTTTTAGTATAGTTTAAGCAATTCATATCTCAAATAAACTTTTGCATCAAGTCTAAAACCTAGCATCACTTGTCCTTGAGGTTCGACCCTCGACTTACCTTTACACTAGTTGTAGTAGTATTAGGGTGATTATAAGTATTGTTTGCATAACTAGTCTTTTAGTGAAAGACACTAAAAGCGGGTTATCAAAATGGCGTCGTTACCGGGGACAAGGCGTTGTGTTTAGATTATGGTCTTGATGTACTTCATTTTTGTTTTATTTCTATTATTGACTTTTGATCCTGCTTGTTTGTGCTTACGCTTGGTCTTTAGTGTTGGTTGCATGTACCATACGAACCTGAGATTAAACGTAGTAAATGTAGAGTTCCATCCCAAACTCTGTCACAACCAAATACTCCCAACCCTCCTACACTGCTAATGGACAAAAACCAACAATTATTTGGTCAATTTGGGACACCTGGGTCCCAAGAATTTCAAGGAGGTGTCGTGTTACCCATAGCCCCAACTCCTTATCAAATTCATCCACAATTCACCCGGATGGTGAAGGAGACCCCCTTTTGCGGTTTGAAAAATGAATGCCCCCTCCATCACTTGGAAGCATTCTTAGATATTGGCGGGCTCATTCCTCCATGCCCCAACAATCCGGACTATGTGTGGATGCACCTATTTCACATGAGTCTAGCTGGCAATGCTAAGGATTGGTATAAATGCTTAGAGCCTAACTCAATCATTAATTGGGCTCAATTGAACATAGCTTTTCTAGAAAGGTTCTATCCCACAGTTCGAACGCAAGATTGGTGCAAGAAAATTGCGTCCTTCACTAAGAGGATGATGAGAACCTCAATGCGACTTGGAGTCGGTTTAAGAGAATGATTAGAGCATGCCCCCATCATGAGTACGAGGAGAACAATCTCAATACATTTTTCTACGATGGTCTAAATGACTCCACCAAGGCACTTCTAGACTTGGCAGTTGGTGGACAACTCTCGAAAGTCCCATGCAATCAAGTGAAGGCTATGATTGAAGAGGTGGCCAAAAATAGCTCTTGGGGAGGAGCAAGAGGTAATGGACTACAGAGGGGGATGATTGATTCAAGTAACTTGGACACGATTAGCTCAAAAATTGAGGCTATCATGGATAAGAAACTGTCCAAGTTCAAACTAGCTCAAGGTAGTTCCAATGAGAAGCCCTTTTCATATAGAATCTGCAGGGGCACAAATCATGATACATCCTATTGTGGGGGCTCGAATTCTGAACATGTGGCAGCTGTGAATCATGGGGAAGGACCTCCATTCATGAACTATGATGGTTATGGGTACAATCCCGATTGTGTGGCAGCTGTGGGTTATGGTGTTCAAAACCAAGGGTTTGCTCAACAAGGTCCCTACAAAAATAAACCCTTTAGACCTCCCTTCAATCCAAATTTTAGCCAAGGAAACTTCAACCAAGGGTACAACTCTAACAATAATTTCCCCTTTAGCAATCAAGCAAATGGGAATTTTCCTAGGTCGAATGGGAATAGGCCGTATCCTCAAGTGCCAAGGCCCAACCCCAACCTACCCTACCCATCTACACAACCACCACCAAACCCGCCATCAAATCATGATTACCTTTCCACTCAAGTGAGCTCTCTTGCTCAACAAAATCAAACCCTCTCCCAAATCAATCAAACCTTAATCACTCAAATGCAACAACTTCAAGCACAACATAAGTTGTTTGAGTCCCAACTTGCTCAGATGGCCAATCCACCTCCACCATTGCTATTCCCATCTCACCATCAACAAAACCCATCCATCCAACCACCACCACAAAACACTCCTGACTCCAACCCTAAACATCATACATGCAAGGCGATCTTCCTAAGATCGAGAACCTCATACTCTGCTCCAGTTGTAGCTCAAACAGATGATTTAAGGGAAGTTTTTTCAAAGGATTTTGGTCTTTAAAGAGAAATTAGGCATAATGATGATTTTGAGGAGAGAGAAAAGAAGAGAGTCAACGAAGAAGTTGAGAAAAAGGATGATGAAGTTGAGGAGAAGAACAAGTGAAGGTTTTAGAGCACTCAAGAGGGGGGTGAATTGAGTGTTAAGTAGCCTTGGCCTATTTTTCTTTCTTTTCGATCTATGAGAGGAACCAATTGGGCTGGTCCCTATAAGTAGTGGAATGTACAAAAGGCAATAAAGAAAACACAAGATTTAACGAGGTTCAACCAACTATGACCTATGTCCTCCTACCCTATGCTCTTCTATTAATCTACTCCGAAAAATAAAGAACACAGACACTCTACTGTTTCCTTACTCCGGGAACCAGTATACCCCACACTCTACTCCGAATGTGTGCTCGACTTACACTAGTAAGCCCCTTGTGTTTGAACTCACAAACACTAATCCAGCCTTTCAACCCCTCTGTTGAAGGCTTTGACAAAATCAAATGTTCTCTTTTAATCTCACTTCTAAAAGCTAATTAAGAGAAAATGTTTAAGCTCTAAGAGTGCTCTTGTATATGACTCGATGAATAGGCTTTTGTGCTTAAGTGTATATGGCTCTCAAAATTTTCTCCTCTTTTATTCCAAAGAGACTTCGTGAATATGAGAGACTAGATGAGCAAGTAATAGCATGATTTTAGGAAAGTATTCATCTTATATAATTTAATCATAAAGATAGAATCAAATAAGATAGATACTCCTAGTTTTTAGGTAACCATAATATTCTCATCTAATCTCCAGCTGCTTAGGATATTCTTAAAATAATTCTTTGAAAAAGTATTTTTACAAAATCTTTTATTTTTCTCAAAACACGCAGCTCGGATATTCCGTACAGTGAACCTGGTTCCTCAACCTGGTTCCCTTAATTGAGTATGTTATGAATTCTGTTCCATCTTTGTACCAGAATTCATAATATGACTCGATACACTTATAAGCACTTATTTTACCCAAACATGCAAGTCATACTACGTAGCACATTACATGATTTAAGCATTAAAGTATAGATCCTCTTTTCTTCATGTAATCGTCAAGACTTGAATCTTCCTTGAATACTTCCATTTTGAGCAATGTATCTTTCTTCGAATGTCTTTGAAAGGCCTCCATGCTCCAAGTCTTGGAATCAACTTAACTACTGCACATGTAACATGGTTAATGTACAATAAAGAGTATGTGACTGCTTTTCAGCATAGCAGTCCAGGAAACAGTTCCTACTGGTTTCCCACCAGTACATGGGATAATTTACATCCAACCATTTACTACATATAGAAAAGTTAGTTAAATGAATAACATAAATAAGTAATAACTTGTCTAGGAAAACAGTGTTCAATTCCAGCTGATTTCCAGCCAACTATTTGCAATGCTTATTGTAACCTGTTTCCTGTAATCATTTGTCATCACTCAAAACCTTAGGGACTCAACAACAAGCATGTTGAAGAAATAGATAAAGAGGGGAAAAAGAAGGATGAAGAAGAGAAATGGAGGGAAATTTAGGAAAGGAGGAAACTTGAGCTTCAACATGCTCCGCCTCTACCTTTTCCTCACAAAAAAGTAGAGAAACAATTGCAAGAAAAGTTTCTAAAATTCCTAGAGCATATACGCAACTTGAGATGAAGATACCATTCTTGGAGGCCATGGAAAAATTTCCTCAATATGCTAAGTATCTGAAAAAGCTCTTAGGAAACAAGAGAAAGTGATATCTGGTATTTTAGGTCGTTAACTAAAAGACAGGTTATGCAAACAATATTTATTCCAACCTACGAATTATATGAGTATAGTGGAGTAGGGTGTCGAACAACGAGGAACAAGTATTTTAAGACTCTAACTCTTAATACAACCGGACTACTTGGATTTGGAAAATCAACTAAGCTAACAACGAGAATGTAAATCATGACGAATTAAATAGTAAGTCAAATAGAGAAAAACGGGGACAAGATTGGATTCACCCTAGGAATGAAGCTTTCAAAACCAAATATGATAGATTAGAGAAAATCTGATAATAACTAACACGGACGTCCAAGAATACAAGAGGAAGTTGGTGAATCCATAAATCACAACGAACGACCTATAATCGCCCTATGTCTCCAAAGGAGTGGCAGGACAAGATTCGCATCGGATTTCGAAACTATTTATTATCATCGTTTCTACAACCTTAAGCAATAAAGATCATAGCTTTCCTAGGGTTTCACCAATCAAAACCCCTAAAGGAATTACTCACACATATTCATGCTTAGAAACATAGAGATATTCAACGATGCAAAAGAAACAAACATGGAATGAAATCACGAGAATGGAAACAATTCAGAAATTATGCTAATAAATGAT
This sequence comes from Dysphania ambrosioides, assembly GCA_026401315.1. Classification (NCBI taxonomy): domain Eukaryota; kingdom Viridiplantae; phylum Streptophyta; class Magnoliopsida; order Caryophyllales; family Amaranthaceae; genus Dysphania; species Dysphania ambrosioides. The sequence continues at coordinate 12,919,757 of CM048671.1, read as the reverse complement.
AAACATAAAACTAAACATGCAACGAAATGAACAAATGAATTAACAACAAAGGAATAGATTAAAACTTACAAAAGCTTTAATATATTATCCACGATCAGAATTCGAACGACAAAGTATTGAGAAAACTGAAAACCGAAAGCTAAAACTAAAAGAATTTGGAGGCTAAAGAAAACTAAAAATGCTAAAAAGTATGTTAAACCTAGCTCTCCATTTTCTCATCAGAGGAAGGGGGTATTTATAACAAAACAAGAAAAGCCTACGAAAACCCTAAAATGCATAGGAGCCGGCCCTAAAATAAAGTAGTTGATCTGGAAGAAAACACTGTCATTCGCCTGAATGTAAGTCTCATTCGGCCGAATACAATCCTATTCGCCCGAATGGTCTTCCATTTGCCCAATCCAGAGGCTTCGAGGAATCGATCCCTATCCACCATTCGCCCGAATTTGGAGGACGATTCGGCCGAATGGAAGCTCATTCGCCCGAATGAGTTCCATTCGGCATTCCTAGTGGCAAGGGTCAAATGCTCTTTGGACTGTCACTCATTCGACCAAATATATCTCAGATTCGGTCGAATTTGTATCCATTTGGTCGAATGTGTCTCAGATTCGGTCGAATCTGAGACCCTGCATTCCTCTTTTCACTTCTTTCCTATTCTACACTCTATGGAATCTTCATAAGTGACTTCAAACAATTGCCTAAGCTATGATACGTGTGTCAAAGGCTCTAATGCATTGTATTTCCCCTTGAAATCGTCAAAAGTACCTAAAATAAACTTAAGACAACTCGAAAACAAGATCAATGTAAAATCAAGCATAATATGCATAAAACCAATACAAAATTGCGAGACTTGACACTAAATTGAGATAATAAATGTGCTCTAAAATGAGCACATCAACTTCCCCCAAGCTAAACCATTGCTAGTCCCTAGCAACAGAAATAGGAAGGTGAAATGATAGCTTAGGGCAAAAAGAAATGAATGAAGAACATGGGAAGTGAAAATCAAGTTAAAGAAAGCTGTGCATGTGCAAAACCCTTCCCTAGCCTTGGGTGTGCAAGTACAATGGGATTTAAAGAGCATAATCAACATTTTACACCTACTCGGGATCAACAAGCAAGCCACATCATAGTTCATTCTACCCACTACCTAATGAGGTCGTAAGTCTATGCTCCCAAGGTTATTTCCCAAGAGGTGTGGGAAATTTCCATTATGCTCATGTGTTTATAGGGTATGTTTTTCGCTCGAAATCATCCGACTGAAGATGAGTCGGGAATTAAACACCTAAACAGGGAGAAATCTCGTAAATCATGTCTTATCTACTCTCCAGCACTGATCTTACTAATCAAGTTAGGTCGAACATGTTTCGAAAGGGTTGTAATGCAGGCTCGGATCGAGGTATGGTAGAATTTGGGAATGTGGAGTTGAAATAGAGGATAGTAAGTGATCCAAGGAAATAAAATCGAGGAAGACTAGGCCTTCCGATAACCATGTCAATCCCAATAATAGACTCTAATACATTATGTCAACTTTATTCTCAACCTTTTTCTCTAATTTCTTTTTGTTTATTTTCTTTTTTTTTTCCTCTTTTTTTCTTCTTTTTTTTCCCTTTTTTTCTTTTTTTTGTGCTTTTCAAGCTTTTTCTGAAATTTCTATGTGCATACTTCTTTGAAATGCACTAAAACTAGTGTAAATAGTCAAATTACCCAATACTCATCTCCCCAATACCGAAATCCTATATTATAATGCTACAAATATCAACTTCACTATGATCACATGACTATCCTCTAGGTAAAAAGAGGGAGTATTTGGTTCATGTGGAGTTAGATAGCGTGGCTACAAAAGAAGGTAAAGGCACAAATTTGGCTCAACCTAGAGTAAATTGATTTTCATGGTAGGCACTTTGGCTATGTAGCTTTAACTACAAACGTGTTATCATCCCTAACCTATAGAAAAGTAGACTATGCTGGAGGAGAACAAACACAATTCTTAAGATTCCCTAACTAACACTCAATAATATAGGACTCGTAATAAAGTCCTAAAAGGCTCAATCCTCACTAGGTTAGTCGAAATGCGCCTCAATAGGGATTCATCCAAACCACATACCAAGCAAGCTTAGATCCCCCAAGCTAAGTGAAAAAGAGTCGAGAAACTAAGACCCAAAACAGGCACAGGGCTAGGGGAATATGAGTTTGCATAAAACCAATGTTAAGTGCACAACAGAAGCTTGCATGTTTATTTGGAACATATGATGGAAAAGGGGGGCACATGATGCAAAGAAGGGGAAAACAAATACAAATATAACTAAATACATAAATTTGGATTTTCAAGTGAGCAATCATACTAGTACGTGGGTGCAGCGGCATGTGGAGCTTATTATATAAACATTTGAAAACAACACCAAAAAGCAAGGTGCAAAACACAAAATAACACTTAGAAATAGACACAAAACACGAAGCAACGCAATACTACACAACACTAAACTGACAGCCAGGACCAAAGGACATGCGAAAGAATGAGTAGTGGACTATGGATACCCCCCAAGCTAGGTTGAAGTCGTCCTTGGCGCTAAGGGAGGCCATTAGGTCTACCACTACTCATCCCCCATAAATACCTCATTATCCCCCTAGTCATCCGCCTCATTAACCTCCTCCTCCCCACCCGTATAATCCATCCCATAGTCATCCAAGGCTCTTCTAGGAGCCGGTGGGGTAAAGTTATTAAACCTATGCCTACCCACCCACAACCGGTCAAACCCATGACTTAGTGATATCTCGTTATAGTTGTCATGGCAAGGGTACCAGGAAGGGGTGGCCATGCTTTTGCTGACCATGTGGGAGCAATAGGCCATATCATACCATGGGTAGTTCGCCCGCTAGAAGTTTTTCTCGAGGTGTTTGAGCCGGCCGGTGTGGTGGGCTTGGGTGGTGAGGACCTAATCAAGCCTTCTCTCTAGTGGGGGCTTTTCTCGGATTCAGACTCATCGTCTGAATCGTCATAATCTGGTAAGACCGAGGTGGAGGCCCTAGGTCTGTCACGCATAGAAAGAGTGTGAGGGCGGGGAAGTGGGGGCTCGACACCGTATCTTGGCACATCGCCTTCTAAGAGATACAAGGCCCCAAACTGGACTAGGGGAGGTAAATGAGGACAAAGAAGGGGGATGGTGCGGTCTTTCAAGTACTGCCATCGCATGGGGTCCGCAAAAATGAAGCCAGCCCGTACGAGACATTGCTCGTGAAGGGTAGTGGAACTGGCATATCTTTCGCTGAATTCCATAGGATTCATGACGTTCAGTGGTTCCATTCAGGGTGGCTGTGATGTTTAGAAACTTCCACAGCATTATTGGCACGCTTAGTGCAGTGTCTTCGTGTGGTGCAAGGTAACGTTGCAAGATGTGCACTTCGTGTGTTCGTACTAGGTGAGGGCTAGGGGAAGGGAACAAAGTCTCCCTAGAAAATTTAAAGAACATGTGCAAAATGGGGTGTTGCACATCAGAAGCATATATGTTTCTATTCGGATAAACAAGCTGGCCAACAATTTTAGGCCACAACTCAGAAACCAAACACGGTGCAAAATGCAGCATAATCAAGAAAGTAGGTTGCATTACTTAGCCTAAAAGACAAATGCAGCCTACCATCCCGTTGACACGGGGTTAGGGAACTAAGAAACTCATAAGTTAAGAGCTTATGAGTCGGGTGCCACATGTTTATCCAGTTTTCTAACCCACATGCAGTTAATAGTATAATAAATTGCTCGTATATACCCATTCGTTGCAAAATTTAAAGGTCTAAATAATGAGTGGATTTGATTTTTCGTACCTTAAGCCTTTGGAAACGTTCCCATTGCTCCAAAGATACAAAAAATTACCATTTGATAGTCCTCATCGAACCATAGTTCCTGGCCGGGAAGTCTTTGATGTCCTCCGATTGTTGAGAACCGGTTTATTGAGCTTCCCGTGCCGCACCCAAAGAGGTACCTTCTCCATTCTTTTTAGACCTCTTGAAGGGGTTCCTTAGGGTTCTCCTTGGACCCACAATAATTAATGATTGGGAAGGAAGTAGAGGAAATTGAGAGAGAGCAAGAGTGTGAGGGAAGACGGCCGAGTTTGAGGAGTAAGAAATTTTCTGTGTGAATTTACGTGCAAAGAGTTGATATTTATAGAACTGGCTTCCATTCGGTCGAATGGAGACTCCATTCGGTCGAATGGACCTCCATTTGCCCGAATGGATGCCCTGTTTGGTCGAATGGTTGTGCGCTGCGAAGAATTCTTCGCTCCCATTCGACCGAATCTAATATACATTCGGTCGAATGGAGTATCATTCGACCGAATGTTATGTTCATTCGGGGTTACCAGGAGCTTCGAAAGTTTCCTCAGCAGATCTATTCGATCGAATGGAGCGCTCAATTCGGTCGAATGAGATCTATTCGGCCGAATAGTTCTCTTCATTCGGTATTTTCAGAGACCTCTCCAAATTTGATTAACCGCAATCTTAATGGTCATTCGGCCGAATGGACCTATCATTCGGCTGAATGGAGTGCGATTTTGCACTTCCTTTGCTTTGAGTAATCAAAACACTTGCCTTCTCAAAAATCAATCAGGGTACTAAGATTTAGTTTGATGAAAATCCAAATAAACTAGGTTACCTCCCGTAAGTGCTTTGTTTAACGTCGTTTAGCTCGACGTGGCTCGGGTAATTAAGAAACAAGGATAAAAGTTAAACTAAGTACTTTAAACCTAACAAAATGCTAAAAAACGATGATTCAAAGTAAGGATACTTGATAAGTGCTAATGATTGTACCAATCATTCGACTTTGACATCATCTAACCTTATAAGCTGAATGGTGTTGACATTGTGAAGGTTGCTCTCATGGAAGGGTTTTAACCGATGTCCATTAACAACGAAACTTCCTCCATGATGGTCTTTGAGTTCTACCGTTCCATAGGGGAAAACTTGTAAAATCTCGAATGGCCCAGATGATGTGCTCGTTTTAGAGCACATTTATTAACTCATTTTAGTGGCAAGTCTCATAGTTTTGTATTGGTTTTATGTACATTATGCTTCATTTTACCTTGATCTTGTTTTCGAGTTGTCTTAAGTTCATTTCATGCACTTTTGATGATTTCAAGGTGAAAGGCGATACATTCGAGCCTTTGACACACGTATCTTAGCTTGGGCAAGTGTTTGAAGTCACTCATAAAGATTTCACGGAGTTCAGAAAAGAGGGAAGTGAAAAGAGGAAAGAATGCTCTCAGATTCGACCGAATCTGAGAGACATTCGACCGAATGCTTGCAGATTCGACCGAATCTGAGACTGATTCGGTCGAATGAGAGGCAGTCTTCAGAATTCTCGAGCCTTGCTACTGGAAAGGCCGAATGGAACTCATTCGGGCGAATGATATTCCATTCGGCCGAATCAACCTGTATATTCGGGCGAATGCTTAACAGAGATCGATTCCCCGAAGCCTCTGGAATAGGCGAATGGAATACCATTCGGGCGAATGGAATACCACATTCGGCCGAATGAGACCTATATTCGGGCGAATGACAGTGTTTTCCTCCGGATCAACTACTTCTTTTTAGGGCCGGCTCCTATGCATTTTAGGGTTTTTCGTAGGTTTTTCTTATTTTGTTATAAGTACCCCCTTCCTCTGATGAGGAGAGGGAGAGCTAGGTTTAATACTTTTATGCACTTTTAGATTTCTTAGCCTCCAAATTCTTTTAGTTTTAGCTTTCGATTTTCAGTTTTTCTTCAACGCTTTGTAGTTCGAATTCTTTTCGTGGATATCAATTTGAAGCTTTTGTAAGTTTAATTCCTTCCTTTAATCTTAATCCATTGATGTATTTCATTGCATGTTTAGTTCTAAGTTTATCGTTTATTAATTCTGATTTTGTTTTCATTCTCGCGATTTCATTCCATGTTCGTTTCTGCTGCATCTTTTAATATCTTTATGTCTTTACGCATGAATATGAGTGAGTAATTCTTTCAGGGGTTTTGATTGGTGAAACCCTAGGAAAGCTATGATCTTTATTGCTTAAGATTGTAGAAACGATGTTAATAAATAGTTTCGGATTCCGATGCGAATCTTGTCCTGCCACTCCTTTGGAGACATAGGGCGATTATAGGTTGTTCGTGTGATCTATAGGGTCACCAACTTTCTCTTGTATTCTCGGATGCCCATGCTAGTTATTAACAGATTTTCTGTAATCTATCATGTTCGGTTTTAAAGCTTCATTCCTAGGGTGAATCCAATCTTGTCCCCGTTTTTCTCTACTTGCTTTACTTCGTGATTTATCGTCGTCTATTTTCCACCTATTAGTTTTAACTGAATTTCCAACCCCAAATAGTCCGGTTGTGTTAAAAGTCAAAGTCTTGATATACCTTGCTTCGTGGTTCGACCCCCTACTCCGCTATACTCGTATAGTTTGTAGGTTGGAATAAATATTGTTTGCATAACCTGTCTTTTAGTTAACGACCTAGAAAACCGGTTATCAAAATGGCGCCGTTGCCGGGGACAAGGCGTAATATTTAGACTTAACTTGTTTTAGCATAACTTTATTTATTTTATTTCTATTTTTGTTTTCCTTTCTGTGTGTGGTTGTCTTTGACTTAGGTGTTTGCATGCCCCATAGCACGCGTAGGTTAAACCAGCTAATTACACCCTTAAATCTTGAAATCCAACATGTTAGTAGACAACGCCCTTCAAAGTATACCTCACAATCTGTCCAAAACCCTACCATATCCATAATGGCCGAAGAACATCAATTGTTAGGCCAATTCAGAACTCCTGGCTCACAAGAGTTCCAAGGGGGTGTAGTACTTCCTGTTGCTACTACACCTTACCAAATTCACCCTCAGTTCACAAGAATGGTTAAGGAAACACCATTCAATGGCTTAAGAAATGAATGTCCTCTTCAACACCTAGAGGCATTCTCGGATATTTGTGGACTTATCCCTCCTTGTCCTAATAGCCCTGATTATTTGCGAATGCACCTTTTCCATCTGAGTCTAGCGGGAGATGCCAAGGATTGGTATAAATGCTTAGAACCCAATTCAATTATTAATTAGGCTCAACTAAAAACTGCATTTCTAGAAAGGTTCTATCCTACGGTTCGAACGCAGGATTGGCGTAAGAAAATTACGTCATTCACCCAAGAGGATGATGAGAACCTTAGTGCTACATGGAGTAGGTTTAAAAGAATGATTAGAGCATGTCCCCACCATGAGTACGGGGAAAACCATCTCAACACATTCTTTTACGATGGTCTTAATGACTCCACCAAAGCACTTCTAGACTCAGTTGTAGGTGGCCAGCTTTCCAAAATTCCTTGCACCCAGGTAAAGGCCAAAATAGAGGAAGTTGCTAAGAATAGTGCCTGGGGAGGAACTAGGAGTCAGGGATTACCTAGAGGGATGCTAGACACAACTAACTTGGACAACATTAGCGCCAAAATAGAAGCCGTTATTGATAAAAAGTTATCCAAACTAAGCCTAGCCGGTAGTTCGAACAACCCCCCAGTGCGTGAAAAGCACTTTGCATGTGCCATATGTGGGGGTACCAACCATGATACATCTCATTGTGGTGGTTCGCACTCCGAGCATGTAGCTGCAGTTGACTATGGAGGGTATAACCCAGAACCGTAGGTGATGAACTATGACGGTTATGGGTATAACCCTGATCATGTGGCAGCCCTTAACTATAGTGGACAGGGCCAAGGACTAGGGTATGGGCAGCAACCTTTCCTGAACAACCAACAGTACAAACCTCCCTTTAACTCCAACCAAAACCAGTCCACCCGGGATACAACAGAAATGGTCAAGGTGGATTTAATAACCAAAGTTTCCAGGGGAACCAGACTAATGGGAATATACCTAGGGCCAATGTGTATAGACCCCCAGGGTTTCACCAAGGACCTAGAAATAGTTCAAACCTGCCTTTTCCCCCTAGTCAGCCTCATCATGTGGCTCCTTAACCACAACATGGTCACACTTCAACCAATGACCATCTAGCCTCCCAAGTAACAACTCTTGCTCAACAGAATCAGAGTCTAACGCAAATTAATCAGACTCTCATCCAACAAATGCAGCAACTTCAAGCTCAGCAAAAGTTGTTTGAAACTCAACTAGCCCAAATGGCTAATCCTCCTGCACCACCGCTATTCCCATCTCACCCTCAACCTAACCCCTCTATACAACCTCCACCTCAGCAAACGAACCCAAACCAGCACACTGCTAAGGCTATCCACCTGAGATTAGGGACTCAGTATAACAGTCCTTCGTATCCGGTGGATACACCTTTGGTGCGGGTGAGTAATGAGCGAAAGTACACAATGATGAAAAAGAGGAGGAACATGGTAAAATACCAGAGGTTGAAGATGAAAGAGGTAGGGAGGACGTCAATGCTAAGGCCGGGAGTGAGAAGCCAGTAGAGAATGAGGAGGAGAGGAGGAAGAAAGCTGAGGAAAGAAAGAGGTTAGAACGGTTATATGCACCACCGCTTCCTTTTCCCTACAGGAAAGTTGAGAAGCAACTTGATGATAAGTTCAAGAAGTTTCTTGAACATCTTCAGAAGATGGAGATGAAAATCCCATTCCTCGATGCTATGGCACAAATGCCAAAGTATGCTAAGTTCTTGAAAGACTTATTGTCCAACAAGAAAAAGCTTGAGGAAGAGGTAATCAGTCTGCCCCATTAAGTTAGCTCTATACTGCAGGGGAAAATGCCTATGAAGGAGCGAGATCCCGGCCCTTATAACCTCCCTGTGAAGTTGGGAAACCTTGATCCTAAAGGGGCGCTCGCCGATTTAGGGGCTTCGATCAGTCTTATGCCCCTATCGATCGCGAAAAAGCTCCCCTTTGCCCTCCGACCTTCAAGGAAAACAATCCAACTGGCTGATAGGAGCATTAAAGTGCCATGTGGAGAGCTCGACGACATACCTATACAAGTAGGAGAACTAGTGGTCCCTTGTGATTTTGTGGTAATGGAAATGGAAGAGGACCCTTATACTCCACTTATCTTGGGCAGAGCCGTTCTAAAAACACTTCGGGAAGTTATTAATTGCCATGATGATACCATAACGGTAGAAGTTGACCAAGTAAAGGTAGTTTTCAAAATCTCTCCCCTTTTAAAGAAGCCTATGGTTGAGCAGGTCTGTCGCCTTGAAGAAGGTGAAAGGGAGAGTGAGGTTAGTTATGAGAACAAGGAAGTAGAGGTTGGGTGTCAAATGATTGATGAGGATACCCCTACTATAAATGAGCTATTGGAAGGCCGGTTAGATACGGCCCATGATTCTGAAAAAGAAGCAGAATATGAGCACCTTTACGAGGTAGAGGAAAGTATTACGCACAAAAGGGAAGGTCCTAAACCTTTCCCCAAAGTGACTTTGAAACCTCTACCTCCTAGCTTAAAATATGCCTATCTCAATGAAGATGAAGGAAGCCCGGTCATAGTGAATTCTGAGCTCGATGACATTTCTTTGGAAAAATTACTTGTTTTATTAAGGAAATATCGAGATGTCATCGGGTATTCACTAGGTGATTTAAAAGGGATTAGTCCATCCCTTGTTATGCACCGGATTCATCTTGATGATGAACAATTTTCCTCCCCCTTCATCGATGAGATGCTTGAAAGACTGGCCAGGCACAGGTACTATTGTTTTCTAGATGGTTACTCGGGTTTCTTTCAAATCCCAATCCACCCCGAGGACCAACAAAAAACAACTTTCACCTGCCCTTTTGGGACTTTTGCCTACAGGAGAATGCCCTTCGGTTTATGCAATGCTCCATCAACCTTCCAGAGGTGCATGTCGGCTATATTCGCCGATATGTTAGAGGACTTTATGGAAGTGTTCATGGATGATTTTTCTGTTGGAGGGTCCTCTCTTGACACGTGCTTGACACATCTTGAGAAAGTACTATTAAGATGTCAAGAAATGAATCTTGTACTAAATTGGGAGAAATGTCACTTTTTAGTTCAAGAAGGCATCGTCCTAGGCCACAAAGTGTCTTACAAAGGCATAGAGGTGGATTCTGCCAAAATTGACGTGATAAGGAATCTTCCTGTACCTACCTCAGTTACAGGATTACGATCCTTTCTTGGACATGCAGGATTCTATAGGCGTTTCATCCTAGGATTTTCGACTCTAGCAAAACCCTTGAATGAACTTCTTCAGAAAGTGTCGAATTTCACTTCGATGAGAGATGCATGAATGCCTTTAACAAGCTAAAAGAGGCTCTAATTTCTGCGCCCATCGTGCAAGCTCCGGATTGGAGTTTGCCATTTGAATTGATGTGCGATGCCAGTGATATTTCTGTTGGTGCTATCCTTGGGCAGAAAAAGGAGGGAAAGCACCATGTTATATGTTATATCAGTAAAACACTGGACCCTACATAACGCAACTACACTACAACTGAAAAAGAAATGCTAGCAGTAGTCTATGCTTTTGAGAGACTGCGCCAATATCTCATCTATTCAAAAGTTGTAATATTCACTGATCACTCGGCTCTGAAGTTTTTAATGACCAAGAGAGATGCAAAGCCGAGGTTGATCCGTTGGGTGCTCCTATTACAGGAGTTTGACTTTGAGTTGAGAGATAGGAAAGGTAGCAAAAATGTGGTAGCTGACCATTTGTCTAGGCTACCCGAGCTTATTAACGACGCCGTACCTATCCAAGACGAAATGGTCGAAGAAACCCTAATGACAGCAATAGTAGTTGGGAAAGCCCCTTGGTTTGCAGATATTGCGAATTATTTAGCTTGTGGAGAACTTCCAGAGTTCAAATCAAGAGCTATGAAAAAGGCTTTCTTTGGTAAAGTCGGGAACTTCTTTTGGGATGATCCCTACTTATTTCATGCTTGCGCAGACGGCATAATCCGCCGCTGTGTCACTGAAGAGGAAGTTCCAAAAATCCTAACTCATTGTCATTCCTACGCGTGTGGCGGTCACCATGGTATAATGAACACTGCTGCTAAGGTTGCCACCGCAGGTTTCTATTGGCCAACGTTACACAAGGATGTTGAAACGTTTGTGAAAAGCTGTGAGAGGTGCCAAAGAGTTGGCAATATCTCAATGCGAAATGAGATGCCTCAAAACTACATCCTTGAGTGTGAAGTGTTCGACTGTTAGGGAATTGACTTTATGGGCCAATTTGTTTCATCTCATGGGAACCAATATATTTTAGTAGGAATTGATTATGTGTCTAAGTGGGTGGAAGCCATCGCCTCACCTACGAATGATCACAAAGTGGTTATTAAGCTTTTTAAAAGCATAATCTTTCCTCGATTCGGTGTTCCCAAAATAGTCATAAGTGATGGGGGATCACACTTTGCTAAGCACGAACTAAATAAATTATTGAAAAATTATGGAGTCGTGCACAAAGTCGGATCACCCTACCATCCCCAAACTCAAGGACAGGTGGAAGTAGGTAATAGGGAAATCAAGAGAATTCTCGAGAAGGTGGTAAACCCAAATAGGAAAGATTGGTCTCTAAAGTTAGATGACGCTCTTTGGGCCCACCGGACGTGTTACAAAACCCCTATTGGCACCACCCTGTTCCGGCTTTTATATGGGAAATCCTGTCACCTACCGGTGGAAGTGGATCGCAAATCTTGGTGGGTGATCCAAACTCTAAATTTGGACCCCACCTTATTCTGCGAGAAGCGAGCCGCCCAATTACGAGAATTGGAAGAACTACGGCTCGATGCATTCCATAACATGCACATCTACAAGGAACGTACTAAGCGTTGGCACGACCAATGTATCATCCAACGAGAGTTCCTTGTAGGAGATAAAGTGCTGCTCTTTAATTCAAGAGCTAAGTTATTCCCCGGAAAGTTAAAATCACGGTGGTCTGGGCCATTCGAGATTTCACAAGTTTTTCCGTATGGAACGGTAGAGCTGAAAGACCATCATGGAGGACGTTTCGTTGTTAATGGACATCGGTTAAAACTCTTCCATGAGAGCAGCCTTCACAATGACAACACCATTGAGCTTATAAAGTTAGATGATGTCAAAGTCGAATGATTGGTATAATCATTGACCCTTATTGAATATCCCTACTTTGAATCATCGTTCTTTACCGTTTTTTTTAGGTTTTAATTGCTTAGTTTCCCTTTTGTCTTTGTTTAATTACCCGAGCTACGTCGAGCTAAACAACGTTAAACAAAGCACTTACGGGAGGTAACCCGGTTTATTTGGATTTTCAAACAACTTAATCATAGTATATTGATTGATTTTGAGAGGGCATAAGTGATTTGATCTAAAAAGAGCGAAATCGCTGCCCATTCGGCCGAATGATAATTCCATTCGGCCGAATGAAATTGAAGGTGGAGCTAAAACCAATTTTGGCCAAGTTCCTGATAATGCCGAATGAAGCTTCAATTCGGCCGAATGAATCTCATTCGACCGAATAAAGTGATCCATTCGGTCGAATAGATCTTATGGGAGTATTTACGAGGCTGCTGATAATGCCGAATGAAGCCAACATTCGGTCGAATGAAGTTACATTCGACCGAATTGAGAAACCTATTCGGTCGAATGGGAGCGAAGATTTCTTCGTAACACTACTCCATTCGACCGAACAGGTTATCCATTCGGTCGAATAGGACACCATTCGACCAAATGGAAGACCCATTCGACCGAATGGAGGTCAGTTCTATAAATATCAGCTCATTCCACGTAAAATCGCACCAAAACTTTTCTACTTCTTTCATTCGGCCGACTCCCCCCCCACATTCTTACTCTTTCTCAAATCCTTCTACTCCCCTCCAAATCACCTTAAACTACCATGGGTCCAAGGAGAACTTTAAGGAACCCCTTCAAAAGGTCCAAGAAGCATGGAGAGGGTTCCTCTTCGGGTGCGGCTCAGGAAGCTCAACAAACCGGTTCTCAACAACTGGAGGGTTAACAAAGGCTTCCTGGCCAGGAACTATGGTTCGATGAGGACCACCCTACGGTTATTTTCGTATCTTTGGAGCAATATGAGCGTTTCCAACGACTTAAGGTACGAAAAATCAACTCTACTCGTTATTTAGACCTATCAATTTTGCAACGAATGGGTATATACGAGCAATTTGTTGCATTATTAACTGTATATGGGTTAGAAAACTGGATAAACATGTGGTACCCGACTCATAAGCTCTTAACTTGTTTATACGAATAGGTTGCATTTATCTTTTAAGCTAAGGAATGCAACCTATTTTCTTGATTATGCTGCATTTTGTGCCGTATTTGGTTTCAATAATGAGCCTATTCCGGATAAACAACTGGACAACTCTCGGGTTTCCGAGCTATGGCCTAAAATAGCTGGCCGGCTTGTTTATCCGAATAGGAACATATATGCTTCTGATGTGCAACACTCAGTTTTGCGCATGTTCTTTAAATTTGCTAGGGAGACTCTGTTCCCTTCCCCTAGCCCTCACCTAGTACGAACGCACGAGGTGCACATCTTGCACCGCTATCTTGCACCACACGACGACACTGCACTAAGCCTGCCAATGACGCTGTGGAAGTTTCTAAACAACACAGCCACCCTAAACGCTACTACTGACTTATGTTTCGGGGGACACGTATTCCGCATTGCTGAATTCCTGAACGTCATGAATCCTATGGAATTCAGCGAAAGATATGCCAGTTCCACTACCCTTCACGAGCAATGTCTCGTACGGGCTGGCTTCATTTTTGCGGACCCCATGCGATGGCGGTACTTGAAAGACCGCACCATCCCCCTCCCCTGCCCTCATTTACCTCCCCTGGTCCAATTTGGGGCCTCGTATCTCTTAGAAGGCGATGTGCCGAGATACGCTGTCGAGCCCCCACTTGTACCACCTCCTCGCCCTCACACCCTCTCTATCGCGACCGACCTAGAGCCTCTACCTCGATCTTACCGGACCATGACGATTCAGACGATGAGTTTGAATCTGACATTATGTCCTCCCTAGGACGCATAGAGAGACGACTTGATCAGGTCCTCACCACCCAAGCCCACCACACCGTCCGGCTCGAACACCTCGAACAAAACTTCGAGCGGGCGAACTACCCATGGTATGATATGGCCTACCGCTCCCACATGGTCGGCGAAAGCATGGCCACCCCTTCCTGGTACCCTTGCCATGACAACTATAACGAGATATCACTAAGTCATGGGTTTGACCGATTGCAGGTGGGTAGGCGTAGGTTTAATAACTTCACACCGTCGGCTCCTAGAAGAGCCTCGGACGACTATGGGATGGACTACACGGGTGGGGAAGAGGAGGTTAATGAGGAGGATGACTAGGGGGATGATGAGGAATTTATGGGGGATGAGTAGTGGTAGACCTAACGGCCTCCCTTAGCGCCGAGGACGGCTTCATCCTAGCTTGGGGGGGGATATCCATAGTCCACTACTCATTCTTTCACGTGTCCTTTGGTCTTGGTTGTCAGTTTAGTGTTGTGTAGCGTTTCATTGCTTCGTGTTTTATTTATAGGTGTTATTTTGTGCTTTGCGCTTTGCTTTTTGGTGTTGTTTTCAGGGATATATACAAGAAGTTCCATATGCCGCTGCACCCAGTACTGGTATGATCTCCTATGCGAAAATCCAAATTTATGTATTTTAGTTATTTTTATATTTGTTTTCTACCCTTCTTTGCATCACATGCCCCCTTTCCCATCATATATCCCAAACAAGCATGCAAGCCTCTGTTGTACACTGACTTTATGCAAACTCATATTCCCGTAGCCCTGTGCCTGTTTTGGGTATGAGTTTATCAACTGTTTTTCACTTAGCTTGGGGGGATCTGAGCTTGCTTGGTATGTGGTTTGGATGACTACCTATTGAGGCGCATTTCAACTAACCTAGTAAGGATTGAGCCTTTAGGACTCTATTATGAGTCCTATATTGATGAGTGTTAGTCAGGGAATCTTAAGAATTGTGTCTGTTCTCCTCCAGCATAGTCTACTTTTCTAAAGGTTAGGGATGATAACACGTTTGTAGTTAAAAGCTACATAGCCAAAGTGCCTACCATGAAAATCAATTTACTCTAGGTTGAGCCAAATTTGTGCCTTTACCTTCTTTTGTAGCCACGCTATCTAACTCCACATGAACCAAATACTCCCTCTTTTTACCTAGAGGATATTCATGTGATCATAGTGAAGTTGATATTTATAGCATTGTAATATAGGATTTCGGTTTGGGGAAATGATCATTGGATGATTTGACTACATACACTAGTCTTAGTGTATTTCAATGAAGTATGCACATAGAAAGTTCAGAAAAAGCTTGAAAAACACAAAAGAAAAAAAAAGAAAAAAAAAGAAAAAAAAAAGAAAACAAACAAAAGAAATTAGAGAAGAAGTTGAGAATAAAGTTGACATAGTGTATTAGTCTACTATTGGGAATTTTGGGGTTGACATGGTTGTCGGAAGGCGTAATCTTCCTCGGTTTTACTTCCTTGGATCACTTACTATCCTCTATTTCAACTCCACATTCCCAAATTCTACCATACCTCGATCCAAACCTACATTACAACCCTTTTTCAAACCTGTTCGACTTTACCTGATTAGTAAGATCAGTGCTGGAGAGCAGATAAGACACGATTTACGGGATTTCTCCCTGCTTAGGTGTTTAATTCCCGACTCACCTTTAGTCGGATGACTTCGAGTGAAACACATACCCCATAAACACATGAGCATAATGGAAATTTCCCACACCTCGTGGGAAATAACCTTGGGAGCGTAGACTTGCGACCTCATTTTAGTGTCAAGTCTCATAGTTTTGTATTGGTTTTATGTACATTATGCTTCATTTTACCTTGATCTTGTTTTCAAGTTGTCTTAAGTTCATTTCATGCACTTTTGATGATTTCAAGGTGAAAGGTGATACATTCGAGCCTTTGACACACGTATCTTAGCTTGGGCAAGTGTTTGAAGTCACTCATGAAGATTTCACGGAGTTCAGAAAAGAGGGAAGTGAAAAGAGGAAAGAATGCTCTCAGATTCGACCGAATCTGAGAGACATTCGACCGAATGCTTGCAGATTCGACCGAATCTGAGACTCATTCGGTCGAATGAGAGGCAGTCTTCAGAATTCTCGAGCCTTGCTACTGGAAAGGCCGAATGGAACTCATTCGGGCGAATGATATTCCATTCGGCCGAATCAACCTGTACATTCGGGCGAATGCTTAACAGAGATCGATTCCCCGAAGCCTCGGGAATAGGCGAATAGAAGACCATTCGGGCGAATGGGATCACATTCGGCCGAATGAGACCTATATTCGGGCGAGTGACAGTGTTTTCCTCCGGATCAACTACTTCTTTTTAGGGCCGGCTCCTATGCATTTTAGGGTTTTTCGTAGGTTTTTCTTATTTTGTTATAAATATCCCCTTCCTCTGATGAGGAGAGGGAGAGCTAGGTTTAATACTTTTATGCACTTTTAGATTTCTTAGCCTCCAAATTCTTTTAGTTTTAGCTTTCGATTTTCAGTTTTTCTTCAACGCTTTGTAGTTCGAATTCTTTTCGTGGATATCAATTTGAAGCTTTTGTAAGTTTAATTCCTTCCTTTAATCTTAATCCATTGATGTATTTCATTGCATGTTTAGTTCTAAGTTTATCGTTTATTAATTCTGATTTTGTTTTCATTCTCGCGATTTCATTCCATGTTCGTTTCTGCTGCATCTTTTAATATCTTTATGTCTTTACGCATGAATATGAGTGAGTAATTCTTTCAGGGGTTTTGATTGGTGAAACCCTAGGAAAGCTATGATCTTTATTGCTTAAGATTGTAGAAACGATGTTAATAAATAGTTTCGGATTCCGATGCGAATCTTGTCCTGCCACTCCTTTGGAGACATAGGGCGATTATAGGTTGTTCGTGTGATCTATAGGGTCACCAACTTTCTCTTGTATTCTCGGATGTCCATGCTAGTTATTAACAGATTTTCTGTAATCTATCATGTTCGGTTTTAAAGCTTCATTCCTAGGGTGAATCCAATCTTGTCCCCGTTTTTCTCTACTTGCTTTACTTCGTGATTTGTCGTCGTCTATTTTCCACCTATTAGTTTTAACTGAATTTCCAACCCCAAATTGTCCGGTTGTGTTAAAAGTCAAAGTCTTGATATACCTTGTCTTCGTGGTTCGACCCCTACTTCGCTATACTCGTATAGTTTGTAGGTTGAATAAATATTGTTTGCATAACCTGTCTTTTAGTTAACGACCTAGAAAACCGGTTATCACCAGACCACCTTGATTTTAATTTATCGGGGAATAACTTAGCTCTTGAATTAAAGAGCAGCACTTTATCTCCTACAAGGGACTCTCATTGGATGATACGTTGGTCGTGCCAACGCTTAGTACATTCCTTATAGATGTGCATGTTATGGAATGCATCGAGCCGTAGTTCTTCCAATTCTCGTAATTGGGCGGCTCGCTTCTCGGAGAATAAGGTAGGGTCCTAATTTAGAGTTTGGATCGCCCACCAAGACTTGCATTCCAATTCCACCGGTAGATGACAGGATTTCCCATGTAATAGCCCGAACAGGGTGGTGCCAATAGGGGTTTTGTAACATGTCCGGTGGGCCCAAAGAGCGTCATCTAACTTTAGAGACCAATCCTTCCTGTTTGGGTTTACCACCTTCTCGAGAATTCTCTTGATTTCCCTAATAGCTACTTCCACCTGTCCTTGAGTTTGGGGATGGTAGGGTGAGCCGACTTTGTGCACGACTCCATAATTTTTCAATAATTTATTTAGTTCGTGCTTAGCAAAGTGTGAACCCCCATCACTTTTGACTATTTTGGGAATATCGAATCGAGGGAAGATTATGCTTTTAAAAAGCTTAATAACCACTTTATGATCGTTTGTAGGTGAGGCGATGGCCTCCACCCACTTTAAAAAGCTTAATCCCTACTAAAATATATTGGTTCCCATGAGATGAAACGAATGGGCCCATAAAGTCAATTCCCCAACAGTCGAACACTTCACACTCAAGGATATAGTTTTGAGGCATCTCATTTTGCATTGAGATGTTGCCAACTTTTGGCACCTCTCACAGCTTTTCACAAAATTTTCAACATCCTTGTGTAATGTTGGCCAATGGAAACATGCGGTGGCAACCTTAGTAGCGGTGTTCATTATACCATGGTGACCACCATAAGCGTATGAATGACAGTGAGCTAAGATTTTGGGAACTTCCTCTTCAGTGACACAATAGCGGATTATGCCGTATGCGTAGGCATGAAATAAATAGGGATCATCCCAAAAGAAGTTCCCGACTTTACCAAAGAAAGCCTTTTTCATAGCCCGTGACTCGAACTCTGGAAGTTCTCCACAAGCTAAATAATTCACAATATCCGCAAACTAAGGGGCTTTCCCAACTACTATTGCTGTCATTAGGGTTTCTTCGACCATTTTGTCTTGGATAGGTAAGGCGACGTTATTAAGCTCGGGTAACCTAGTCAAATGGTCGGCTACCACATTTTCGCTACCTTTCATATCTTTTAACTCAAAATCGAACTCCTGTAGTAGGAGCACCCAACGAATCAACCTCGGCTTTGCATCTCTCTTTGTCATTAAAAACTTCAGAGCCGAGTGATCAGTAAAAACTACAATTTTTGAACAAATTAGATATTAGCGTAGTCTCTCAAAAGCATAGACTACCGCCAGCATTTCCTTTTCAGTTGTAGAGTAGTTACGTTGTGCAGGATCCAATGTTTTGCTGATATAACATATAACGTGGTGCTTTCCTTCCTTTTTCTGCCCAAGGACAGCACCAACAGAGATATCACTGGCATCGCACATCAGTTCAAATGGCAAACTCTAATCCAGAGCTTGCACAATGGGCACAGATATTAGAGCGTCTTTTAGCCTGTTAAAGGCATTCAGGCATCTTTCATCGTAGTGAAATTTAACATGAAGCAGTTCATTCAAGGGTTTTTCTAGAGTCGAAAATCCTAAGATGAGACACCTATAGAAACCTACATGTCCAAGAAAGGATCGTACTCCTGTAACTGAGGTAGGTACAGGAAGATTCCTTATCACATCAATTTTGGCAAGATCTACCTCTATGCCTTTGAAAGACACATTGTGGCCTAGGACGATGCCCTCTTGAACTAAAAAGTGACATTTCTCCCAATTTAATACAAGATTTGTTTCTTGACACCTTAATAAAACTTTCTCGAGGTGTGTCAAGAAAGTGTCAAGAGAGGACCCTCCAACAGAAAAATCATCCATGAACACCTCCATGAAGTCTTCTAACATATCATCAAATATAGCCGACATGCACCTCTGGAATGTAGATGGAGCATTGCATAAACCGAAGGGCATTCTCCTAAAGGCAAAAGTCCCAAAAGGACAAGTGAAAGTTGTTTTCTATTGGTCCTCGGGGTGGATTGGGATTTGAAAGAAACCCGAGTAACCATCTAGAAAACAATAGTACCTATGCCTGGCCAGTCTTTCTAGCATCTCATCGATGAAGGGTAAGGGAAAGTGATCCTTTCTTGTAGCCTTATTGAGTTTTGCGATAGTCAATGCAAACTCGCCATCCTATGGTGGCTCTAGTGGGGAACAACATGAACTGGGCTAACCCATCTACTATCTGAAATTGAGTAGATGATGCCATCCTTGAGGAGTTTGAGGATTTCATCCTTAACTACCTCTTTCATGTTTGGATTCAGCCTTCTTTATGGCTCAATGGAGAAAAAATGTTCATCGTTAAGATGAATCTGGTGCATAACAAGGGATGGACTAATCCTTTTTAAATCTCCTAGTGAATATCCGATGACATCTCGATATTTCCTTAATAAAACAAGTAGTTTTTCCAAAGAAATGTCATCAAGCTTAGAATTCACTATGAAAGGGATTCCTTCATCTTCATCGAGATAGGCATATTTTAAGCTAGGAGGTAAAGGTTTCAAAGTCACATTGGGGGAAGGCTTAGGACTTTCCCCCTTGTGCGTAATACCGTCCTCAACCTCACAAAGGTGCTCATACTTTGCTTCTTTTTCAGAATCCTGGGCCTTATCTAATCAGCCTTCCAACAGCTCATTTATAGTAGAGGTATCCTCATCATTCATTTGACACCAAACCTCTATTTCCTTGTCCCCAAAACAATCCTCACTCTCCCTATCACCCTCTTCGAGGCGACAGACCTGCTCAACCATAGGCTTTTTTAAAAGGGGGGAGATTTTGAAGACTACCTTTACCTTGGCTACTTCTGCCGTTATGGTATCATCATGGCAATTAATAACTGCCCGAAGTGTTTTAAGAATGGCTCTGCCCATAGCATCGAAGAATGGGATTTTCATCTCCATCTTCTGAAGATGTTTAAGAAACTTCTTGAACTTATCATCAAGTTGCTTCACAACTTTCCTATAGGGAAAAGGAAGTGGCAGTGCATATAACCGTTCTAACCTCTTTTTCTCCTTAGCTTTCTTCCTCCTCTCTTCCTCACTTTCTACTGGCTTCTCACTCCCTACCTTAGCATTGACGTCCTCCCTACCTCTTTCATTCTCAACCTCTGGCCCCTTACCATGTTCCTCTTCTTTTCTATCTTTGTGCACTCTCATCTCATCACTCACCTGTACCAAAGGTGCATCACCCGAATATGAAGGACCGTTATACTGAGTCCCTAATCTCAGATGGATAGCCTTAGTAGTGTGCTGGTTTGGGTTCGGGTGCTGAGGTGGAGGTTGTGTATAGGGGTTAGGTTGAGGGTGATATGAGAATAGCGGTGGTGCAAGAGGATTAGCCGTTTGAGCTAGTTGAGTTTCAAACAACTTTTACTGAGCTTGAAGTTGTTGCTTTTATTGGATTAGAGTCTGATTAATCTGAGTTAGACTTTGGTTCTGCTAAGCAAGAGTTGTTACTTGAGAGGTTAAATGGTCATTGGTTGAAGCATGACCATGTTGTGGTTGAGGAGCCACATGATGAGGTTGACTAGGTGGAAATGGTAGGTTTGAACCATTTTTAGGCCCTTGGTTGAACCTTGGGGGTCTATACATATTAGGCCTAGGTACATTCCCATTAGTTTAGTTCCCTTGGAAACCTTGGTTGTTAAACCCACCTTGACCATTTCTGTTGTATCTCGGGTGGAAGTTCCCCTGGTTTTGGTTTGAGTTAAAGGGAGGTTTGTACTGTTGGTTGTTCGGGAAAGGTTGATGCCCAGACCCTACTCCTTGGAACTGTCCACTATAGTTAAGGGCTGCCACATGATCAGAGTTATACCCATACCCGTCACAGTTCATCACATGTGGTTCTGGGTTATACCCTCCATAGTCAACTGCAGCTATGTGCTCGGAGTGCAAACCACCACAATAAGATGTATCATGGTTGGTACCCCCACAAATGGCACATGCAAAGTGCTTTTCACGCACTGGAGGGGTGTTCGAACTACCGGCTAGGCTTAGCTTGGACAACTTTTTATCAATAACAGCCTCTATTTTGGCACTAATATTATCCAAGTTAGTTGTGTCTATCATCCCTCTAGGTAATCCCTGACTCCTAGTTCCTCCCCAGGCACTATTCTTAGCAACTTCCTCTATTTTGGCCTTTACATAGGTGCAAGGAATTTTGGAAAGCTGGCCACCTACAGCTGAATCTAGAAGTGCTTTGGTGGAGTCATTAAGACCATTGTAAAACAATGTGTTGAGATGGTTTTCCCCATACTCATGGTGGGGGCATGCTCAAATCATTCTTTTAAACCTACTCCAGGTAGCACTAAGTTCTCATTATCCTCTTAGGTGAATGACGCAATTTTCTTACGCCAATCTTGCGTTCAAACCGTAGGATAGAACCTTTCTAGAAATGCGGTTTTTAGTTGAGCCCAATTAATAATTGAATTGGGTTCTTGTACCAATCCTTGGCATCTCCCGCTAGACTCGATGGAATAGGTGCATCCACACATAATCAAGGCTATTAGGACAAGGAGGTATAAGTCCACAAATATCTGAAAATGCCTCTAGGTGTTGAAAAGGACCATTCTTGTGAACTGAGGGTGTATTTGGTAAGGTGTAGTAGCAATAGGAAGTACTACACCCCCTTGGAACTTTGTGAGCCAAGAGTTCCGAATTGACCAAACCATTGATGTTCGTTGGCTATTATGGATATGGATGGGTTTTGGACAGATTGTGAGGTGTGCTTTGAAGGGCGTGGTCTACTCACACATTGGATTTTAGGATTTAAGGGTGTAACTGGCTGGTTTGACCTACGCGCGCTATGGGGCATGCAAACACCAAAGTGAAAGATAACCACACACAAAAAGAAAAGCAAAAAAAAAACAGAAATGAAATGAAATAAAGTTATGCTAAGAATGGAAAAGTCTAAATATTATGCCTCGTCCCCGGCAACGGCGCCATTTTGATATCCGATATTTTAGGTCGTTAACTAAAAGACAAGTTATGTAAATAATATTTATTCCAACCTACAAACTATACAAGTATAGTGGAGTAGGGGGTCGAACCACGAGGACAAAGTATATTAAGACTCTAACTCTTAACACAACCGAACCACTTGGATTTGGAAAATTAACTAAGCTAACGACAAGAATGTAAATCACGATGAATTAAATGGTAAGTCAAATAGAGAAAAACGGGGACAAGATTGGATTCACCCTAGGAATGAAGCTTTCAAAACCAAACATGATAGATTAGAGAAAATCTGATAATAACTAGCATGGACATCCAAGAATACGAGAGGAAGTTAGTGATTCCATAAATCAAAACGAACGACTTATAATCGCCCTATGTCTCCAAAGGATTGGCAGGACAAGATTCGCATTGGATTCCGAAACTATTTATTATCATCGTTTCTACAACTTTAAGTAATAAAGATAATAGCTTTCCTAGGGTTTCACGAATCAAAACCCCTAAAGGAATTACTCACACATATTCATGCTTAGAAACATGAAGATATTCAACGATGCAAAAGAAACAAACATGGAATGAAATCACGAGAATGGAAACAATTCAAAAATTATGCTAATAAATGATAAACATAAAACTAAACATGCAACGAAACGAACGAATGAATTAACAGCAAAGGAATAGATTAAAACTTACAAAAGCTTTAATATATTATCCACGATTAGAATTCAAACGACAAAGTATTTAGAAAACTGAAAACCGAAAGCTAAAACTAAAAGAATTTGGAGGCTAAAGAAAACTAAAAATGCTAAAAAGTATGTTAAACCTAGCTCTCTATCCTCTCATCAGAGGAAGGGGATATTTATAAGAAAACAAGAAAAGCCTACGAAAACCCTAAAATGCATAGGAGTTGGCCCTAAAAAAAAGTAGTTGATCCGGAGGAAAACGCTGTTATTCGCCTGAATGTAGGTCTCATTCGGCCGAATACAATCCCATTCGCACGAATGGTCTTCCATTTGCCCAATCCAGAGGCTTCGAGGAATCGATCCCTGTCCACCATTCGCCCGAATTTGGAGGATGATTAAGCCGAATGGAAGCTCATTCACCCGAATGAGTTCCATTCGGCATTCCTAGTGGAAAGGGTCAAATGCTCTTTGGACTGTCACTCATTCAACCAAATATGTCTCAGATTCGGTCAAATCTGCATCCATTCAGTCGAATGTGTCTCATATTCGGTCGAATCTGAGACCCTGCATTCCTCTTTTCACTTCTTTCCTATTCTACACTCCATGAAATCTTCATGAGTGACTTAAAACAATTGCTCAAGCTATAATACGTGTGTCAAAGGCTCTAATACATCGTATTTCACCTTGAAATTGTCAAAAGTACCTGAAATAAACTTAAGACAACTCGAAAACAAGATCAAGGTAAAATCAAGCATAATATGCATAAAACCAATACAAAACTACAAGACTTGACACTAAAACGAGGTAATAAACGTGCTCTAAAATGAGCATATCAGAAAACTTGGGGGCGAAGTGATTAGTTTGCCAGAGCAAGTGAGTGCCATCATTCAGGGCACATGGGCCAAGAAAGAAAAGGCTAGAGGACCCTTTGTGCTCCCAGTCACCCTTAGAAAACTTAATTCTAAGGGAGCACTTGCTGTCCTTAGGGCCTCCATTAGCCTCATGTCAACATCCATTGCCAAACAACTAACCTTTGAGCTCAAACCATCTAAGAAAACCATCCAACTTGCATACCGAAGTATAAAAGTGCCATGTGGGGAATTTGAGGACCTTCAGAACCAACTAGGGAACATTGTGGTTCCATGTGACTTCATTGTGCTTGATATGGTTGAGGATCCTTATACTACCCTCATCCTAGGGAGAGATGCTTTGAAGACTTTGGGTACCTTAATCGACTGCGAATCCGAAACTATCACTGTGAGGGTAGCCCAAGAGAAGGTTGTGTTTGCCTTTTCTAAGTCCTCTAAAGAACCCATGGTCGAGCAGATTTGTTCCTTTGAGGTAATTGAGAATGTAGTTGAATAAGAGGTTAAGGGGTGTGATGTTTTTGCTGCCCTGGTGTTGGTTGAGGTGATAGAGGAGGAGGAAAAGATTAATAAGGTTATTTTTAATGTTAAGAAGGCAATGGTTCTAATGTAGGAAAATTGTGATGATTCTGAGGGTACTGACAAGCCGGCCCACAAAAAGAAGAGGGCTAAAAAAAGAAGAAAAACCAAAAAGAGATCGATGGCTCCACCCTGGCTTGGGGGAGCCCCGCATTATAGCCCACCTTCGGATGACCCCAGTTCCACTTTTCCTACTTTTGCCACTACTGCTCGATGGAGAGTTTTGACTCCCCACGCTGGTGGTGATGGAGATGCTAGGAGTGAGTCCACTCCTATAGCAGGTATAATTTCTTTGTCTTCATTTTCTGTCTAAGCTTGTGGCTAATTGTGTCTAACTTACCAACGTTAAACAAAAGTACTTACGGGAGATAACTCGGTGTTTGTTTTGTTTGTTTGATTGTATAGAAATAGTTTCCATAATGCTGATCTTTCTCCCTTTTGGTTCTCTTATCCACCTTTCCCAAGTGCCGAGATGGCTCTTGAGCTGTATTGGGGGGAGGGTTCTTGTGTTTTCAAAGTTTTGAAAGATCCGCATTATTGTCACTACTGCCTTGGTTTTTATTAAAGTTTTTACATGTTTAGTTTTGTTAAGTTGATGTGCTTGAGTTGTGAAATCGGCAGGCAAACTTTTGATGTGTACATTCTAGTGGTCCTATGCATGCTCCTGTTTCCCTAGCCTTGTGCCTGTTTTGGGACCAAATGATTGACTATTTTCCACCTGACTTGGGGATCTGGGCTTGCTTGGATGACTACCTATTGAGGCACATTTTGACTAGCCTAGTGAGGATTGAGCCATTTAGGACTCCATTATGAGTCCTATGTCATCGTGTGCTAGTTAGAGAATCTAAGTTTTATGTATGTTCTCCTCCAGCATAGTCTGCTTTTCTAAAGGTCAGGGATGATAACACGTTTGTAGTTATATCTACATGGCCAAATTGCCTACCATGAATATTGATTGACTTTAGGGTAAGCCAAGTTTGTGCCTTTACCTTTTTCTTCATAGCTAAACTATTTAACTCCATATGAGCCAAATGTCCCTTCTCTTTACCTAGAGGATAGTCAAGTGATCATAGTGAAGTTGGTGTCTGTTGCATCGTGGTGTAGGATTTTGGTTTAAAAAGTGGTTGTAGGATGATATGACTCTATATATTACTCTTAGTATATTTCAAAAACATTAGCATGAAAAGCACAAAAAGAAAAATAAAAGAGAAAAGGAAAAAAACAAAAATAAAAAGGAAAAGGAAAAAAAGAAAACAAAAAGAAAGAAAGAAAAAAAAAGAAAAGAAAAAAAAGGAAGAGAAAAATTTGAGAATAAGGTTGGTGTAATGTATTAGAGTTCATTATTGTGTATCTTTAGGATTTTGGAGTGACATTGTTGTCAGAAGTCGTAGTTTTCCTAGGTTTGGATTGCTTAATATCCTCTATTTTAACTCCACATCCCCAAATTTTACCCTACCCTTGATCCTAGCCTACATTGCAACCCTCTCCAAACCTGTTCAACTTGGTCTGATTAGTAAGTTCTATGCTGGAGAGTAGATAAGATACAATTCCTAAGACTTCTCCTTATTTAAGTGTTTAATTCCCAGCTCATCTTTAGTCAGATGATTCTAAGTAAAACACATACCTTATTAAACATACGAGCATATTAGAAATTTCCCACATCTTTTGGGAAATACCCTAGGGAGTGTAGACTTGTAACCTCATTAGGTAGTAGGTGGCATGGCCTGTGTTGTAGCTTTTCCAGTGATCCTAAGTTTTTGGCAAACGTTGTTCATCTTGGTATTATGCTCTCCTCACCCCATTGTACTTGCACACCCATGGCTAGGGAAGAGTTAAACGCATACACGGCTTGCATTATCTTGCTTTCCGCTAGCCTTGCTTTTCATTTGCTTTACTCATTGCGTTGCCTTGCTAGTTCATCTGCTAGGGACTAGCAAAGGTTTGGATTGGGGGAAATTCATGTGCTTGTTTTAGAGCACATTTACAACCCCATTGTAGTGTCGAGTCTCGCGGTTCTAGATTGATTTTATACACATTACACTTGATTTTAACTTGATCTTGTCCTCGAGCTGTTTTAAGGTTATTTTAGGTACTTTCGATGATTTCAAGGTAAAATACGATGTGTTTGAGGCTTTGACACTCTTATCAAGAGTTTAGATGCGCGTATCATAGCTTGGGCATGTGTTCCAAGTCACCTCAAAGATTCCACAAAGTTTAGAAGTCATTAGACACTTCGAAGAAGTTATTAACCAAGGTTTAGGCTCAGATTCAACCGAATCTGAGAACCATTCGGTCGAATGGAAGACAGGAACTCAAGCATATGATTAAAGCTCTCTGATATGGCCGAATCCACTACCATTTGGCCGAATCAAGACCCATTCGGCCGAATCAACGCACCATTCAGTCAAATGGTAGACATGCTTTTGATTACTCTACTCGGACTTTCTGTTTTAGGCGAAGCATGCAACCATTCGGCTGAATCCACCACCATTCGGCCGAATTATCCCATCATTCGGCTGAATGGCCTCTATTTCCGCAAATTTTATTTCTTTCTTAGGCCGGCCCTCAAGGGTTTTTCTAGGGTTTTACCTCCTTATGTCCTTAGGGTATAAATACCCCCTTTCTCTGTGTAGAACCCTAATGCCTATTTTGAGAACTCTTGTGCCTCAACTTGGAACATCATTTTCATTGCTTTTCATTTCATTCATGCACTAGTATAGATTTAAGCCTTTTATTGCTCTCTTTTTCAAGTATTGTATTTTGATTCAGAATTTTGTTCATTTAAGCAATTTCATTCACGTAAGTTATCGTTTCCTTATTACTCTATTTTATTTAATGCTTTCACTTACTGCTTTTGTTGATTCCATTACTCTTGCTGTTATTATGTCTTTATTTATGCCTATGAGTAGTTCTCTTAGGGGTTTGATTGGTGAAACCCTAGGTTGGATTGTTCTTCATGTGTAGGGTTAGGATTTGAGATTATCGATGATTGTTTGATTGACATTTGATGCAAATCTTGTCCTGCCACTCCTTAGGAGACATAGGGCGATTACAGGTTATTCATGTGATTTATAGGGTCGCAAACTTCCTCTCGTCATCTTGAGTGTCTTGATTGATTGTTGATTGATTTCCCCTGACCTAGCTTATCTACTAGTTTTGTTGTCATGCCTAGGGTGGAACTAATCTATCCCCGTTTGTCTTTCATTGCTTATCATTGATTTTATTCTCGCTTTACTTTCCTCTTTATAGTATAGTTTAAGTAATTCACATCTCAAATAAACTTCTGCATCAAGTCTAAAACCTAGCATCCCTTGTCCTTGAGGTTTGACCCCTGACTTACCATAACACTAGTTGTAGTAGTATTAGGGTAATTATAAATATTGTTTACATAACTAGTCTTTTAGTTAACGATGCTAAAAGCGGGTTATCACCAAAACACTTTAAATCGAACGTTATGAGTCAATATAGGTCAAATAGCATTAATTTTGGGAAGAAAATAACGTATTTACCCTTGAACAGGTCATAAACACTTAAAATACATCGATTTGAGTCAAACTCGATCAAACAAGAGAGGTTTTGTGTACTAAAAGACCTAAACACTTTGAATCGGATGATATGAGTCAATATAGGTCAAATAGGATCAATTTTGTGGAAAAAATAATGTATTTACCCTTGAACATGTCATAAACACTTGAAATACATCGATTTGTGTAAAACTCGGTCAAACGAGAGAGATTTTGTTTATTAAATGACCTAAACACTTTGAATTGGACGATATGAGTCGATATATAGATCAAATAAGATCACTTTTGGGTAAAAAATGACTTATTTACCCGAGAACATGTCATAAACACTTGAAATACGTCGATTTGAGTCAAACTCGATCTAATGGAAGAGGTTTTCTGTATTAAATGACCTAAACACTTCGAATCGGATGATATGAGTCAATATAGTTCAATAAGAATCAATTTTGGGTAGAAAATGACGTATTTACCCTTAAACATGTCATAAACACTTCAAATGCATTGATTTGCATCAAACATAGTCAAACAGGAGAGGATTTGTGTATTAAATGACGTAAGCACTTTGAATCTGATGATATAAGTCAATATAGGTCAATTAGAATCAATTTAGGGTAGAAAAAAGACGTATTTACCCTTGAAAATGTCATAAACACATGAAATACATCGATTTAAGTCAAACATTGGTCAAATGTGAGAGGTTCTGGGTATAAAATGACTTAAACACTTCGAATAGGACGATATGAGTCAACATAGGTCAAATAGGAATAATTTTGGGTAGAAAATGAAAAGTTTACCCTTTAACATGTCATAAACACTTGAAATACATTGATCTAAGTCAAACTCAAACAAACAGGAGAGCTTCTGTGTATAAAATGACTTAAACACTTCGAATCGAACGATATGAGTCTATATAGGTCAAATAGGATTAGTTTTGCATAGAAAATGATGTATTTACCCTTGAAAATGTCATAAACACTTGAAATACAATTATTTGAGTCAAACTTAGTCAAACGAGAGAGACTCTAGGTATTAAATGACCTAAACATTTCGAATCGTACGATATGAGTGAATATAGGTCAAACAGGATCAATTTTGGGTATAAAATGATGTATTTACCCTTGAACATGTCATAAAACTTGTAATACATTGATTTAAGTCAAACTCAATCAAACAGGAGAGGTTTTGGGTATAAAATTACTTAAACACTTCAAATCGGACGATATGAGTCAATTTAGGTCAAATGGGATCAATTTTGGGTAGAAAATGACGTATTTACCCTTTAACATATCATAAACACTTGAAATGTATCGATTTGACTCAAACTAGGTCAAATGGGAGAGGTTCTGTGTATAAAATGACTTAAACACTTCGAATCGGATGATATGAGTTAATATAGGTCAAATAGGATCAATTTTTGTTAAAAATGACATATTTACCCTTGAACATGTCATAAAACTTGTACTACATCAAATTGAGTTAAAATCGGTCAAAAAGGAGAGGTTTTGGGTATAAAATGACTTAAACAGTTCAATTCGGACGATATGAGTCAATATTGGTCAAATCGGATCAATTTTGGGTAGAAAATGACGTATTTACCCTTTAACATATTAAACACTTGAAACATATCGATTTGAGTCAAACACGGTAACTCGAGAGATGTTCTGTGTAATAAAAATGACATTACCACTTTGAATACGACAATATGAGTCAATAAAAGTCAAATAGGATCAATTTTGTGTAGAAAATGACGTATTTACCCTTGAATATGTCTTAAACATTTGTAATACATCGATTTGAGTCAAACTCGGTCAAACGGGAGAGGTTTTGTGTATAAAATAATTTAAACACCTCGAATCGGACGATATTAGTCAATATAGGTCAAATAGGATCAGTGTTGGGTAGAAAATGACGTATTTACCCTTTAACAGATCAAAAACATTTGAAATACATCGATTTGAATCAAACTTGGTCAAACGGGAGAGGTTCTACATATAAAATTTACTTAAATAGTTTGAATCGGATGATATGAGTCAATATAGGTTAAAGAGGATCAATTTTGGGTAGAAAATGACGTATTTACCCTTGAACATGTCATAAAACTTGTAATACATCGATTTGAGTCAAACTCGGTCAAACAGGAGATGTTTTGGGTATAAAAAATGACTTAAACATTTTAAATCGGATGATTAATTCATTATTGCTCAAATAGGATCAATTTTGGGTAGAAAATTACGTATTTACCCTTTAACATATCATAAACACTTGAAATACATCAATTTGACTCAAACTCGGTCAAAAGGGAGAAGTTCTGTGTATAAAATGACTTAAACATTTCGAATCGGACGATATGAGTCATTATAGGTGATAACCGGTGTTTTAGGTCGTTAACTAAAAGACAGGTTATGCAAACAATTTTTATTGCAACCTACAAACTATACGAGTATAGTGGAGTAGGGGGTCGAACCACGAAGACAAGATATATCAAAACTCTAACTTTTAACACAACCGGACTATTGGGAGTTGGAAATTCGATTAAAACTACAGCAAGTAGAGAAAAACGGGGACAAGATTGGATTCACCCTTGGAATGAAGCTTTAGAAACCGAACATGATAAATTGGAGAAAATCTGATAATAACTAGCATGAACATCCAAGAATACGAGAGGAAGTTGGTGATCCCACAAATCACAACGAACGACCTATAATCGCCCTATGTCACCAAAGGAGTGGCAGGACAAGATTCGCATCGGATTCCGAAACTATTTATTATCATCGTTTCTACAACCTTAAGCAATAAAGATCATAGCTTTCCTAGGGTTTCACCAATCAAAACCCCTAAAGGAATTACTCACACATATTCATGCTTAAAGACGTAAAGATATTCAAAGATGCAATAGAAACAAATATGGAATGAAATCGCGAGAATGAAAACAATTCAGAAATTATGCTAATAAATGACAAACATAAAACTAAACATGCAACAAAATGAACGAATGAATTAAGATCAAAGGAATTGATTAAAACTTACAAAAGCTTCAATTTGATATCCACGAAAAGAATTCGAACTACAAAGCGTTGAAGAAACTTAAAACCGAAAGCTAAAACTAAGAATTTGGAGGCTAAGAAATCTAAAAGTGCATAAAAGTATAAAACCTAGCTCCCCCCCTCTCATCAGAGGAAGGGGGTATTTATAACAAAATAAAAAAAACCTACGAAAACCCTAAAATGCATAGGAGCCGGCCCTAAAAAGAAGTAGTTGATCCGGAGGAAAACACTGTCATTCACCCGAATGTACGTCTCATTTGGCCGAACACAATCCCATTCGCCCGAATGGTCTTCCATTCGCCCATTCCAGAGGCATCGAGGAATCGATCTCTGTCAAGCATTCGCCCGAACAATTATGTTGATTCGGCCAAATGTAAGATCATTCGGACGAATGAATTCCATTCGGCTTTTCTAGTGACCAAGGGTCAAATGCTCTGAAGACTGCCTCTCATTCGACCGAATGAGCCTCAGATTTGGTCGAATCTGCATACATTTTGTCGAATGTCTCTCAGATTCGGTCAAATCTGAGACCATTCTTTCCTCTTTTTTACTTCCCTCTTTTTTGAACCCCGTGGGATCTTCATGAGTGACTTCAAACACTTGCCCAAGCTATGATACGTGTGTCAAAGGCTCGAATGTATCGCATTTCACCTTGAAATCATCAAAAGTACCTGAAATGAACTTAAGACAACTCAAAAGCAAGATCAAGGAAAAATCAAGCACAATATGCATAAAACCAATACAAAACTGCGAGACTTGACACTAAAATGAGGTGATAAAAGTGCTCTAAAATGAGCACATCAACTTCCCCCAAGCTAAACCGTTGCTACTCCCTAGCAAACGATATAGGAAGGTGAAGTGATAGCTTAGGGCAAAATGAATGAAGAAATGAATGAAGAGACGAATGAAGATCATGAGAAGTGGAAATCAAGACAATGCAAGCCGTGCACTTGCAAAACTCTTCCCTAGCCATGGGTGTGCAAGTACAATGGGATTTATAAAGCATAATCAACTTTTTACACCTACCTGAGATCACCAAGCAAGCTACATCATAGGTGATTCTGCCCACTACCTAACGAGGTCGCAAGTCTACACTCCCAAGGTTATTTCCCAAGAGGTGTGGGAAATTTTCATTACGCTCATGTGTTTATAGGGTATGTGTTTCGCTCGAAATCATCCGACTGAAGATGAGTCAGGAATTAAACACCTAAACAGGGAGAAATCTCGTAAATCGTGTCTTATCTGCTCTCCAGCACTGATCTTACTAATCAGGTTAGGTCGAACATGTTTCGAAAGGGTTGTAATGCAGGCTCGGATCAAGGTACGGTAGAATTTGGAAATGTGGAGTTGAAATAGAGGATAGTAAGTGATCCAAGGAAATAAAACCGAGGAAGACTATGCCTTTCGACAACCATGTCAATCCCAAAATTCCCAATAATAGACTCTAATACACCATGTCAACCTTTTTCTCTAATATCTTTTTGTTTATTTTCTTTTCTTTTTCTCTTTGTTTTTATTTTTCTTTTTTGTGTGCTTTTCAAGCTTTTCTAAACTTTCTATGTGCATACTTCTTTGAAATGCACTAAGACTAGTGTATATAGTCAAATCATCCAATGATCATTTCCCCAACCCGAAATCCTATATTACAATGCTACAAATATCAACTTCACTATGATCGCATGACTATCCTCTAAGTAAAAAGAGGGAGTATTTGGTTCATGTAGAGTTAGATAGCGTGGCTACAAAAGAAGGTAAAGGCACAAATTTAGCTCAACCTAGAGTAAATTGATTTTCATGCTAGGCACTTTGGCTATGTAGCTTTAACTACAAACGTGTTATCATCCCTAACCTTTAGAAAAGTAGACTATGCTGAAGGAGAACAAACACAATTCTTAAGATTCCCTGACTAATACTCAACAATACAGGACTCGTAATAAAGTCCTAAAAGGCTCAATCCTCACTAGGTTAGTCGAAGTGCGCCTCAATACGTAGTCATCCAAACCACATACCAAGCAAGCTTAGATCCCCCAAGCTAAGTGAAAAACAGTCGAGAAACTAAGACCCAAAACAGGCACAAGGCTAGGGGAATATGAGTTTGCATAAAATCAATGTTAAGTGCACAACAGAAGCTTGCATGTTTGTGATGGAAAAGGGGGGCACATGATGCAAAGAAGGGGAAAACAAATACAAATATAACTAAATACATAAATTTGGATTTTCATGTGAGCAATCATACTAGTACGTGGGTGCAGTGGCATGTGGAGCTTATTATATAAACACCTGAAAACAACACCAAAACGCAAGGTGCAAAACACAAAATAACACCTAGAAATAAACACAAAACACGAAGCAACGCAACACTACACAACACTAAACTGACAACCAGGACCAAAGGACACGCGAAAGAATGAGTAGTGGACTATGGATACCCCCCAAGCTAGGGTGAAGCCATCCTTGGCGCTAAGGGAGGCCATTAGGTCTACCACTACTCATCCCCCATAAATTCCTCATCATCCCCCTGGTCATCCTCCTCATTAACCTCCTCCTCCCCACCCGTATAATCCATACCATAGTCATCCGAGGCTCTTCTAGGAGTCGGTGGGGTAAAGTTATTAAACCTACGCCTACCCACCCGCAACCGGTCAAACCCATGACTTAGTGATATCTCGTTATAGTTGTCATGGCGAGGGTACCAGGAAAGGGTAGCCATGCTTTCGCCGACCATGTGGGAGCGATAGGCCATATCATACCACGGGTAGTTTGCCCGCTCAAAGTTTTGCTCGAGGAGTTTGAGACGGGCGGTGTGGTGGGCTTGGGTGGTGAGGACCTGGTCAAGTCGTCTCTCTATGCGTCCTAGGGAGGACATAATATCAGATTCAGATTCTTCATCTGAATCGTCATGGTCTGGTAGGACCGAGGTAGAAGCCCTAGGTCTGTCGCGCATAGAAAGTGTGTGAGGGCGAGGACGGGGTACATGTGGGGGCTCTACCGCGTTGATGTGCTTATTTTAGAGCACGTTTACAACCTTATTTTAGTGTCGAGTCTCGTGCTTTTATATTGGTTTTATGCACGTTACATTCAATTTTACCTTGATCTTGTCCTCGAGCTGTTTTTAGGTCATTTCAGGTGATCTCGATGATTTCGAGGTAAAATGAGACATGTTCGAGGCTTTGACACTTCTATCAAGAGTTTGGATGCGCGTATCATAGCTTGGGCATGCGTTCTAAGTCACTCTCAAAGATCCCATAAACTCTAGAAGCCACTAGGCACTTCAAAGGAACTGTTCAGCAAGGTTTAGGTTCAGATTTGACCGAATCTGACATCCATTCGGTCGAATGGAAGACAGGGATTCAAGTACATAAATCAAGCTCTCGGGAATAGCTGATGAAGACTCATTCAGCCGAATCAAGACCCATTCGACCGAATGGTTCCACTCATTCGGCCGAATGGTGGACAGATCGCACAAATGCCAAGCTTCTGTTTTAGGCGAATGGCTACACCATTCGGCCGAATGGCCACCCATTCGGCCGAATCCCCTATTCATTCGGCCGAATGGCCTTCTTTCCCGCAAATTTTGGTTCTTTCTTTAGTCGGCGCTCGAGGGTTTTTCCTAGGGTTTTACTCCTTTTGTCCCTAGGGTATAAATACCCTTTTTCTCTGTACATAGCCTTATGCCTACTTTGAGAGCTCTTGTGCCTCAACCTAGAACATCACTTTAAAGCTTTTCATTTCTTTCATGCATTAGTTTAGATTTACAACTTTCATTGTTCTCGTTTTCAAGCTTTGTATTTCGGATTCGGTTTCTCTTTCGTTCAAGCAGTTTCATTTATGCAAGGTATTGTTTCTTTTCTGTTTTAAATCTTTTAATGCTTTCAAGTATTGTTTTTCTTAATTTCATTCCTCAAGATATTATCGTTGTTTCGTTTACAGTTTTGATAGAGTAGTTGTCGGTTCAGTTATAGTTCTTAGTTTTCGTTCTCTTGTTCATTTGCATTCAATTCGTTCATGCTTTCAATCATGTCCTTTATCATTGTGTATGCCCTAGTTTTTATTACTATGTGTGAGTAGTCTTCTTAGGGGTTTGATTGGTGAAACCCTAGGTTGGCTCGTTCTTCATGCGTATAGTTAGGATTTGAGATTGTTAATGATTGATTGACTGATATTCGATGCGAATCTTGTCCTGCCACTCCTTTGGAGACATAGGGCGATTATAGGTTATTCGTGTGATTTATAGGGTCACAAACTTCCTCTCGTCATCTTGAGTGTCATGATTCATTGTTGACTGATTTCTCCTAATTTAGCGTATTGATAGTTCGATTGTCCTTCCTAGGGTGGAACTAATCTATCCCCGTTTTCCCTTCATAGCATAATATCGTTTTAGTTCTTGCTTATTTTCTGTCATTAGATTCATTTTGTCAAATATCAAATAACTCCTTTACATCAAGTCTATAAGCTATCGCCTCTTGTCCTTGTGGTTCGATCCCCGACTTACCACTACACTAGTTGTAGTAGTATTAGGGTGTTTATAAATTTAGTTTGCATAACTATTCTTTTAGTCAAGTGACCTAAAAGAACGGTTACCAAAATGGCGTCGTTGCCGGGGACAAGGCATTGTGTTTAGATTATAGTCATGGTGTAATTCATTTTTGTTTTATTTCTTTTATTGTACATTAATCTGCTTGTCAATACTTACGCTTGGTCTCTAGTATTGTTTGCATGCCATATAGCACACGTCAATCAAATCAACAACTAGAACCATTCGACCCTGAGGTTCAACGCAGCAAACGGAGAATTCCAACCCAAACCTCATCGCAACCAAATACCTCCAACCACCCTACACCACCAATGGACAAAAACCACCAACAACTATTTGGTCAATTTGGGACACCTAGGTCCTAAGAATTTCAAGGAGGTGTAGTGTTACCCACAGCCCCGAACCCCTATCATATACATCCTCAATTCACCCGAATGGTGAAAGAGACCCCTTTTTATGGTTTGAGAAATGAATACCCTCTCTAACATTTGGAGGCATTCTCAGATATTCAAATGGGATCAGTTTTGGGTAGAAAATGACGTATTTACCCTTGAAGTCATAAACACTTGAAATACGTCGATTTGACACAAACTAAGTCAAACGGGAGAAGTTTTGTGTATTAAATGCCCTAAACACTTCGAAATGGACGATATGAGTCAGTAAAGGTCAAATGGGATCAGTTTTGGGTAGTAAATGACGTATTTACCCTTTATCATGTCATAAACACTTGAAATACATCGATTTGATTCAAACTCGATCAAACAGGAGAGGTTCTCGGTATAAAATAAGTTCAACACTTTGAATCGGACGGTATGAGTCAATATAGATTGAATAGGATAAGTTTTGGGTAGAAAATGACATATTTACCCCTGAACATGTCATAAACACTTGAAATACATTGATTTGACTCAAACTAAGTCAAACATGAGAGGTTTTGTGTATTAAATGCCCTCAGCACTTCTAATTCGGTGATATGAGTCAATAAAGGTCAAATGGGATCAGTTTTGGGTAGAAAATGACGTATTTATCCTTAAACATATCATAACCACTTAAAATACGTCAATTTGACGCAAACTCAGTCATACGGGAGAGATTTTCTATATTAAATGACCTAAACACTTCAAATAAGATGATATGAGTCAATATAGGTCAAATGGGATCGATTTTGGGTATTAAATGACGTATTTACCCTTGAACATGTCATAACCACTTGAAATACATCGATTTGACTCAACCTCGGTCATACAGGAAAGGTTTTGTGTATTAAATCACCTAAACTCTTCAAATTGAACGATATGAGTCAATAAAGGTCAAATGGGACCGGTTTTGGGTAGAAAATGACGTATTTACCCTTGAAGTCATAAACACTTGAAATACAACGATTTGACTCAAACTAAGTCAAACGGGAGAGGTTTTGTGTATTAAATACCCTAAACACTTCGAATTGGACGATATGAGTCAGTAAAGGTCAAATGGGATCAGTTTTGGGTAGTAAATGACGTATTTACCCTTTATCATGTCATAAACACTTGAAATACATCGATTTGATTCAAACTCGATCAAACGGGAGAGGTTCTCGGTATAAAATAAGTTCAACACTTCGAATCGGACGGTATGAGTCAATATAGATTGAATAGGATAAGTTTTGGGTAGAAAATGACATATTTACCCCCGAACATGTCATAAACACTTGAAATACATTGATTTGACTCAAACTAAGTCAAACATGAGAGGTTTTGTGTATTAAATGCCCTCAGCACTTCTAATTTGGTGATATGAGTCAATAAAGGTCAAATGGGATCAGTTTTGGGTAGAAAATGACGTATTTACCCTTGAAGTCAAAAACACTTGAAATACAACGATTTGACTCAAACTAAGTCAAACGGGAGAGGTTTTGTGTATTAAATGCCCTAAACACTTCGAATTGGACGATATGAGTCAGTAAAGGTCAAATGGGATCAGTTTTGAGTAGAAAATGACGTATTTACCCTTTATCATGTCATAAACACTTGAAATACATTGATTTGATTCAAACTCGATCAAACGGGAGAGGTTCTCGGTATAAAATAACTTCAACACTTCGAATCGGACGGTATGACTCAATATAGATTGAATAGGATAAGTTTTGGGTAGAAAATGACATATTTACCACTGAACATGTCATAAACACTTGAAATACATCGATTTGACTCAAACTAAGTCAAACAGGAGAGGTATTGTGTATTAAATGCCCTAAACACTTCTAATTGGATGATATGAGTCAATAAAGGTCAAATGGGATCAGTTTTGGGTAGAAAATGACGTATTTACCCTTTAAAATAAAATAAACACAAGAAATACATCGATTTGGGTCAAAATCGGTCAAGTGGGAGCAGTTTTGTGAATTAAATGACCTAAACACTTTGAATCGAACGATATGAGTCATTATAGGTGAAATAGGATCTGTTTTGGGTAGAAAATAATGTATTTACCCCTGAACATGTCATAAAATCTTGAATTACGTCGATTTGACTCAAACTCAGTCATATGGGAGTGTTTTTGTGTATTAAAAGAGCTAAACACTTTGAATCAAACGATATAATTCAATAAAAGTCAAATGGGATTAGTTTTTGCTAGAATATTACGTATTAAACCTTAAATATGTCAAAAACACTTGAAATATATCGATTTGAGTTAAACTCGGTCAAAAAAGGAAGGGTCTGGATAGTAAATGAACTAAGCACTTCGAATCGAACGATATGTGTCAATGTAGGTCAAATGGGGTCGATTTTCGATAGAAAATGACGTATTTACCCTTGAACATGTCATAAACAATTGAAATACATCGATTTGACTCAAACTCGATCAAATGGGATAGGTTTTGTGTATTAAATGATCTAAACTCTTCGAATCGGACGATATGATTCAATATAAGTCAAATGGGATTAGTTTTGCTAGAAAATGACGTATTAAACCTTGAATATGTCATAAATAAAATTGAAATACATTGATTTGAGTTCAACTCGGTCAAAAAAGGGAGGTTCTGGGTAGTAAATGAACTAAGCACTTCGAATCGGACGATATGCATCAATATAGGACAAACTGGATCGATTTTGGGTAGAAAATGACGTATTTACCCTTAAAAATGTCATAAACACTTGAAAGAGATCGATTTGACTCAAACTCGGTCAAATGGGATAGGTTTTGTGTATTAAATGATCTAAACTCTTTGAATCGGACGATATGATTCAATATAGGTCAAATAGGATTAGTTTTTACTATAAAATGACATATTAAGCCTTGAATATGTCATAAACCATTGAAATACATCGATTTGAGTTCAACTCGGTCAAAAAAGGGAGGTCCTGGGTAGTAAATGACCTAAGCACTTCAAATCGGACGATATGCATCAATATAGGACAAACTGGATCGATTTTGGGTAGAAAATGACGTATTTACCCTTAAAAATGTCATAAACACTTGAAAGAGATCGATTTGACTCAAACTCGGTCATACGGGAGAGTTTTTGTGCATTAAATGACCTAAACACTTCGAATCGGACGATATAATTCAATATAGGTCAGATGGGATTAGTTTTTGCCAGAAAATGACGTATTAAACCTTGAATATGTCATAAACAATTGAAATACATTGATTTGAGTTAAACTCGGTCATAAAAGGAGAGTTCGGGGTAGTAAATGAACCAAGCACTGTGAATCGGACGATATGCGTCAATATAGGTCAAACGGGATCGATTTTGGGTAGAAAATGACGTATTTACCCTTGAACTTGTCATAAACACTTGAAATAGATCGATTTGACTCAAACTCGGTCAAATGGGAGAGGTTTTGTGTATTCAATGACCTAAACACTTTGAATCGGACAATATGATTTAATATTGGTTAAAAGGGATTAGTTTTTGCTAGAAAATGATGTATTAAACCTTGAATATGTCATAAACAATTGAAATACATCGGTCAAAAAAGGGAGGTTTTGGGTACTAAATGATCTAAGCACTTCGAATCGGACGATATGCGTCAATATAAGGCAAATGGGATCGATTTTTTGTAGAAAATAACGTATTTACCCTTGAACATGGCATAAACACTTGAAATACATTGACTTGACTCAAACGCGGTCAAATGGGAGAGGTTTTGTGTATTAAATGATGTAAACACTTTGAATAGTACGATATGATTAAATATAGGTGAAATGGAATTAGTTTTTGCTAGAAAATAACGTATTAAACCTTGAATATGTCATAAAAAATTGTAATACATCGATTTGAGTTGAACTCGGTCAAAAAAGGGAGGTTCTAGGTAGAAAATGAATAGAGCACTTCAAATCGGAGGATATGCGTCATTATAGGTCAAATGGGATCGATTTTGGGTAGAAAATGATGTATTTACCCTTGAACATAACATAAACACTTGAAATATATCAATTTGACTCAAACTCGGTCATATGGGAGAGGTTTTGCGTATTAAATAACCTAAACACTTTGAATTGGACGATGTGAGTCAATAAAGGTCAAATGGGATCAGTTTTGGGTAGAAGATGATGTATTTACCCTTGAACATGTCATAAACACTTGAAATACGTCGATTTTACTCAAACTCGGTCATATGGGAGAGGTTTTATGTATTAAATGATTTTAACACTTTGAATGGGACGATATGAGTCAATATAAGTCAAATGGGATAAGTTTTGGGTAGAAAATGACGTATTTACTCTTGAACATGTAATAAACACTTGAAATACATCGATTTGACTCAAACTCGGTCATACGGGAGAGGTTTTGTGTATTAAATGATCTAAACAATTCGAATCGGATGATATAAGTCAATATAGTTCAAGAGGGATTGATTTTGGGCAGAAATGTTGCAATTACCTATGAACATGTCATAAAACTTAAAATACATCGAGTTTGATTCAAACTCGCTCAAACGGGAGAGGTTTTAGGTATAAAATGACTTAAACACTTCGAATTGGACTATATGACTCAATATATTTCAAATGGGATAAGTTTTGGGTAGCAAATGACGTATTTACACTTGAACACGTCATAAACACTTAAAATACATCGATTTGACTCAAACTCGGTCATACGGGGGAGGTTTTGGGCATTAAATGACCTAAACACTTCGAATTGGATGATATGAGTCAATAAAGGTCAAATGGGATCAGTTTTGGGTAGAACATGATGTATTTAACCTTAAACATGTCATAAACAATTGAAATAAGTCTATTTTACTAAAACTCGATCATACGGGGGAGGTTTTAGGTATTAAATGATCTAATAACTTTGAATAGGACGATATGAGTCAATAAAGGTCAAATAGGACCAGTTTTGGGTAGAAAATGACGTATATACCCTTGACCATGTCTTAAACACTTGAAATACGTCGATTTAACACAAATTAGATCATATGGGAGAGGTTTTCTGTATTAAATGATCTAAACACTTCGAATGGGACGATATCAGTCAATATAAGTCAAATGGGATAAGTTTTGGGTATAAAATGACGTATTTACTCTTGAACATGTAATAAACACATGAAATACATCGATTTGACTCAAACTCGGTCAAATGGGAGAGGTTTCGTGTATTAAATATTCTAAACACTTTGAATCGGATGATATGAGTCAATATAGTTCAACTGGGATCGATTTTGGGCAAAAAATGATGCAATTACCTTTGAATATGTCTTAAAACTTAAAATACATCGATTTGATTCAAACTCGCTCAAACGGGAGAGGTTTTAAGTATAAATTAACTTAAACACTTCGAATTGGACGATATGACTCAATATATTTCGAATGGGATAAGATTTGGGTAGAAAATGACGTATTTACCCTTGAACACTTCATAAACACTTAAAATACATCGATTAGACTCAAACTCGGTCATATAGGAGAGGTTTTGAGAATTAAATGACCTAAACAATTCGAATTGGACGATATGAGTCAATAAAGGTCAAATGGGATCAGTTTTAGGTAAAAAATGACGTATTTAACCTTAAACATGTCATAATCAATTGTAATAGGTCTATTTGACTTAAACTCGATCATACAGGAGAGGTTTTGTGTATTAAATGATCTAAACACTTCAAATCAGATGATATGAGTCAATAAAGGTCAAATGGGATCAGTTTTGGGTAGAAAAAGACGTATTTACCCTTGAACATGTCATAACCAATTAAAATACGTCGATTTGACTCAATCTCGGTCATATGGGAGAGGTTTTGTGTATTAAATGACCTAAAGACTTCGAATCGGATGATATGAGTCAATATAGGACAAATGGGATCGATCTTAAGTAGAAAATGACGTATTTACCCTTGAACATGTCATAAACACTTCAAATACATCAAGTTGATTGAAACTCGACCAAATAGGATTTCTGGGTATAAAATGACCTAAACACTTCGAATCGGACGATATGATTCAATATAGGTCAAATGGGATTAGTTTTTCCTAGAAAATGACCTATTAAACCTTGAATATGTCATAAACAATTGAAATACATCGATTTGAGTTAAACTTGATAAAAAAAGTGACGTTCTGGGTAGTAAAAGAACTAAGCACTTCAAAACAGACGATATGCGTCAATATTGGTCAAATGGGAATGATTTTGGGTAGAAAATGACGAATTTACCCTTGAACATGTCATAAACACATGAAATACATTGATTTAACTCAAACTCGGTCAAATAGGAGAGGTTTTGTGTATTAAATGATCTAAACACTTTGAATCGGACAATATGATTCAATATAGGTTAAATGGGATTAGTTTTTGCTAGAAAATGACGTATTAAACCTTGAATTTGTCATAAATAATTGAAATTCATCGATTTGAGTTACACTCGGTCAAAAAACTGAGGTTCCGGGTAGTAAATGAACTAAGCACTTCGAATCAGACGATATGCGTCATTATAGGTCAAATCGGATCGATTTTGGGTAGAAAATGACGTATTTACCCTTGAACATGTCATAAACACTTGAAATACACCGATTTGACTCAAAGTCGGTCTAATGGAGAGGTTTTTTGTATTAAATGACCTAAATACTTCGAATTGGACGATATGAGTCAATAAAGGTCAAATGGGATCAATTTTTTGTAGAAAATGATCTATTTACCCTTGAAGATGTCATAAACACTTCAAATACGTCAATTTGACTCGAACTTGGTCATATGGGACAGGTTTTGTGTATTAAATGATCTAAACACATCGAATCGGACAATATGATTCAATATAGGTCAAATGGGATTAGTATTATCTAGAAAATGACGTATGAAACCTTGCATATGTCATAAAGAATTGAAATACATCGATTTGAGTTAAACTTGGTCAAAAAAGGGAGGTTCTGGGTAGTAAATGAACTACGCACTTCGAATCGGACGATATGCATCAACAAATGTCAAATGGGATCCTTTTTGGGTAGAAAATGATGTCTTTACCCTTAAACATGTCATAAACACTTGAAATACATCGATTTGACTCAAACTCGGTCAAACGGGAAAGGTTTTGTTTATTAAATGACCTAAACACTTAGAATCAGACGATATGATTCAATATAGGTCAAAGGGGATTTGTTTTTGCTAGAAAATGACGTATTAAACCTTGAATATGTCATAAATAATTGAAATTCATCGATTTGATTTAAACTCTGTCAAAAACGGGAGGTTCTAGGTAGTAAATGAATTAAGCACTTCGAATCGGACGATATGCGTTAATATAGGTCAAATGGGATCGATTTTAGGTAAAAAATGACGTATTTACCCTTGAATATGTCATAAACACTTGAAATACATCGATTTGACTCAAACTCGGTCAAATCGGAGAGGTTTTGTTTATTAAATGACCTAAACACTTCGAATTGGACGATATGAGTCAATAAAGGTCAAATGGGATCAGTTTTGGGTAGAAAATCACGTATTTACCCTTGAAGATGTCATAAACACTTAAAATACGTAAATTTGACTCGAACTTGGTCATATGGGAGAGGTTTTGTGTACTAAATGATCTAAACACTTCGAATCGGACAATATGATACAGTATAGGTCAATGGGATTTGTTTTATCTAGAAAATGACGTAAACCTTGAATATGTCATAAGCAATTGAAATACATCGATTTGAGTTCAACTCGGTCAAAAAAGGAAGGTTCTGGGTAGTAAATGAACTAAGCACTTTGAATAGGACGATATGCGTCAATATAGGTCAAATGGGATTGATTTTGTGTAGAAAATGATGTATTTACCCTTGAACATGTCATATACACTTAAAATACATCAATTTGACTCAAACTTGGTCAAATGCGAGAGGTTTTGTGTATTAAATGACCTAAACACTTTGAATCGGATGATATGATTTAATATAGGTCAAATGGGATTAGTTTTTTCTAGAAAATGACGTATTAAACCTTGAATATGTCATAAACAATTGAAATACATTGATTTGAGTAAAACTCGGTCAAAAAACGGAGGTTCTGGGTAGTAAATGAACTAAGCACTTTGAATCGGACAATATGCGTCAATATAGCTCAAATGGGATCGATTTTGGGTACAAAATGACGTATTTACCTTTGATAATGTCATAAACACTTAAAATACATCAATTTGACTCAAACTCTGTAAAATAGGAGAGGTTTTGTG
Organism: Dysphania ambrosioides; assembly: GCA_026401315.1. Lineage (NCBI taxonomy): Eukaryota > Viridiplantae > Streptophyta > Magnoliopsida > Caryophyllales > Amaranthaceae > Dysphania > Dysphania ambrosioides. The sequence goes on along the minus strand of CM048671.1, from coordinate 12,875,566 downwards.
TATTAAATGACCTAAACACTTCGAATTGGACGATATGAGTCAATAAAGGTCAAAAAGGATAAGTTTTAGGTAGAAAATAACGTATTTACCCTTAAACGTGTCATAAATACTTGAAATAAATTGATTTGATTTAAATTCGATCAAACGAGAGAGGTTCTGGGTATAAAATGACTTAAACATTTCGAATTGTACGATATGAGTCAATATAGATCAAATGGGATAAGTTTTGGGTAGAAAATGATGTATTTACCCTGGAACATGTTATAAACACTTGAAATACATCGATTTGACTCAAACTCGGTCATACGGGAAAGGTTTTGTGTATTAAATGACTTAAACACTTCGAATCGGATGATATGAGTCAATATAGTTCAAATGGGATTTGTTTTATCTAGAAAATGACGTATTAAACCTTGAATATGTTAAAAGCAAATGAAATACATCGATTTCAGTTAAACTCGATCAAAAAAGGGATGTTCTGGGTAGTAAATGAACTAAGTACTTCGAATCGGGCGATATGCGCCAATATAGGTCAAATGGGATCGATTTTGGGTAGAAAATGACGTATTTACCCTTGAACATGTCATAAACACTTGAAATACATCGATTTGACTCAAACTTGGTCATATAGGAGAGGTTTTGAGAATTAAATGACCTAAACAATTCGAATTGGAAGATATTAGTCAATAAAGGTTCAAATGGGATTAGTTTTGGGTAGAAAGTGATGTATTTAACCTTAAACATGTCATAATCAATTGAAATACGTCTTTTTGACTCAAACTCGATCATACGGGAGAGGTTTTGTGTATTAAATGATCTAAACACTTCAAATCAGATGATATGAGTCAATAAAGGTCAAATGGGATCAGTTTTGGGTAGAAAATGACGTATTTACCCTTGAACATGTCATAACCACTTAAAATACGCCGATTTGACTCAATCTCGGTCATACGGGAGAGGTTTTATGTATTAAATGACCTAAAGACTTCGAATCGGATGATATGGTTCAATATGGGTCAAATGGGATCGATTTTAAGTAGAAACTGATGTATTTACCCTTGAACATGTCATAAACACTTCAAATACATCGATTTGATTCAAACTTGATCAGACGGGAGAGGTTTTGGGTATCAAATAACTTAAACACTTCAAATCGGACGATATGAGTCAATATAGATCAAATGGGATAAGTTTTGGGTAGAAAATGACGTATTTACCCTTGAACATGTCATAAACACTTGAAATACATTGATTTTACTCAAACTCGGTCATACAGGAGAGGTTTTGTGCATTAAATGACCTAAACACTTTGAATCAGACGATATGATTCAATATAAGTCAAATGGTATTAGTTTTTGCTAGAAAATGACGTATTAAACCTTTAATATGTCATAAAAAATTGAAATACATCGATTTGAGTTAAACTCAACAAAAAAAGTGACGTTCTGGGTAGTAAATGAACTGAGCACTTCGAAACGGACGATATGCGTCAATATAGGTCAAATGAGAACGATTTTGGGTAGAAAATGATGAATTTACCCTTAAACATGTCATAAAGACCTGAAATACATCGATTTGACTCAAACTCAGTCAAATGGGAGAGGTTTTGTGTATTAAATGATCTAAACACTTCGAATCGGACAATATGATTCAATATAGGTCAAATGGGATTAGTTTTTGCTAGAAAATGACGTATTAAACCTTGAATTTGTCATAAACAATTGAAATACATTGATTTGAGTTAAACTCGGTCAAAAAAGGGAGGTTTCGGGTAGAAAATGAACTAAGCACTTCAAATCAGACGATATACGTAAATAAAGGTCAAATGGGATTTATTTTGGGTAGAAAATGACGTATTTACCCTTGAACATGTCATAAACACTCGAAATACATCGATTTGACTCAAACTTAGTCAAATGGGAAAGGTTTTGTGTATTAAATGACCTAAACACTTCGAATTGGACGATTTGAGTCAATAAAGGTCAAATGGGATCAGTTTTGGGTAGAAAATGATGTATTTAACCTTAAACATGTCATAAACACTTAAAATACGTCAATTTGACTCGCGCTTGGTCATATGGGAGAGGTTTTGTGTAATAAATAATCTAAACACTTCGAATCGGACAAAATGATTCAATATAGGTCAAATGGGATTAGTTTTATCTAGAAAATGATGTATAAAACCTTGAATATGTCATAAGCAATTGAAATACATCGATTAGAGTTCAACTCGTTCAAAAAAGGGAGGTTCTTGGGAGTAAATTAACTAAGCACTTCGAATCGGACGATATGCATCAATATAGGTCAAATGGGATTTATTTTTGGTAGAAAATGACGTATTTACCCTTGAACATGTCATAAACTCTTGATATACATCAATTTGAGTCAAACTCGGTCATATAGGAGAGGTTTTGAGAATTAAATGACCTAAACAATTCGAATTGGACGATATTAGTCAATAAAGGTCAAATGGGATCAGTTTTCGGTAGAAAATGACGTATTTAACCGTAAACATGTCATAATCAATATATGTCTATTTGACTCAAACTCGATCATACGGGAGAGGTTTTCTGTATTAAATGATCTAAACACTTCAAATTAGACGATATGAGTCAATAAAGGTCAAATGGGATCAGTTTTGGGTAGAAAATGACGTATTTACCCTCGCACATGTCATTACCACTTGAAATATGTCGATTTGACTCAATCTCGGTCATACGGGAGAGGTTTTCTGTATTAAATGACCTAAAGACTTCGAATCGGATGATATGAGTCAATATTGTCAAATGAAATCGATTTTAAGAAGAAAATGACGTATTTACCCTTGAACATGTCATAAACACTTCAAATACATAGATTTGATTCAAACTCGATCAAACGGGAGAGGTTCTAGGTATAAAATGACTTAATCACTTCAAATCGGACGATATGAGTCAATATAGATCAAATGTGATAAGTTTTGGGTAGAAAATGACGTATTTACCCTTGAACATGTCATAAACACTTGAAATATGTCTATTTGACTCAAACTCGGTTATAGAGGAGTGGTTTTATGCATTAAATGACCTAACCACTTCGAATCGCACGATATGATTCTATGGAGGTAAAATGGGATTAGTTTTTGCTAGAAAAGGACGTATTAAACCTTGCATATGTCATAAATAATTGAAATACATCGATTTGAGTTAAACTCGGTCAAAAAAGGGAGGTTCTGGGTAGTAAGTAAACTACGCACTTCGAATTGGACGATATGCATCAACATAGGTCAAATGGGATCCATTTTTGATAGAAAATGACGTCTTTACCCTTAAACATGTCATAAACACTTGACATACATCGATTTCACTCAAACTCGGTCAAACGGGAAAGGTTTTGTTTATTAAATGACCTAAACACTTAGAATCAGACGAAATGATTTAATATAGGTGAAAGGGGATTAGTTTTTGCTAGAAAATGACGTATTAAACCTTGAATATGTCATAAATAATTGAAATTCATCGATTTGAGTTAAACTCGGTCAAAAAAGGGAGGTTCTAGGTAGTAAAAGAATTAAGCAATTCGAATCGGACGATATGCGTCCATATAGGTCAAATGGGATCGATTTTGGGTAGAAAATGACGTATTTACCCTTGAAGGTGTCATAAACACTTGAAATAAGTTAATTTGACTCGAACTTGGTCATATGGGAGAGGTTTTGTGTACTAAATGATCTAAACACTTCGAATCGGACGATACAATATAGGTCAAATGGGATTAGTTTTATCTAGAAAATGACGTATTAAACCTTGAATATGTCATAAGCAATTGAAATACATCGATTTTAGTTCAACTCGGTCAAAAAAGGAAGGTCCTGGGTAGTAAATAAACTAAGCACTTTGAATAGGACGATATGCATAAACACTTGAAATACATTGATTTAACTAAAACTCGGTTATACAAGAGAGGTTTTGTGTATTAAATGACCTAAACACTTTGAATAGGATGATATGATTTAATATAGGTCAAATGGGATTAGTTTTTTTCTAGAAAATAACGTATTAAACCTTGAATATGTTATAAACAATTGAAATACATTGATTTGAGTAAAACTCGGTCAAAAAACGGAGGTTCTGGGTAGTTAATGAACTAAGCACTTTGAATCGGACAATATGCGTCAATATAGCTCAAATGGGATTGATTTTGGGTACAAAATGACGTATTTACCCTTGATAATGTCATAAACACTTAAAATACACTCAAACTCGGTCATCCGGGAGAGGTTTTGTCTATTAAATGATCTAAACACTTCGAATAAGATGATATGAGTCAATATAGGTCAAATGGGATCGATTTTGAGTAGAAAATGACGTATTTACCCTTGAACATGTCATAAATACTTGAAATAAATTGATTTGATTTAAATTCGTTCAAACGGGAGAGGTTATGGGTATAAAATGACTTAAACATTTTGAATTGTACGATATGAGTCAATATATATCAAATGGGATAAGTTTTGGGTAGAAAATGATGTATTTACCCTTGAACATGTTATAAACACTTGAAATACATCGATTTGACTCAAACTCGGTCATTTAATACACAAAACCTTTCCTGTATGACCGAGTTAAACTCGGTCCAAAAAAAGGAGGTTCTGGGTAGTAAATGAACTAAGCACTTCGAATCGGGTGATATATGTCAATATAGGTCAAATGGGATCGGTTTTGGGTAGAAAATGAAGTATTTACCCTTGAACATGTCATAAACACTTGAAATAGATCGATTTGACTCAAACTTGGTCAAATGGGATAAGTTTTGTGAATTAAATGATCTAAACACTTTGAATCGGACGATATGAATCAATATAGGTCAAATGGGATTAGTTTTTGCTAGAAAATGACGTATTAAACCTTGAATTTGTCATATACAATAGAAATATATCGATTTGAGTTAAACTTGGTCAAAAAAGGGAGGTTCTGGGTAGTAAATGAACTATGCACTTCGAATCGGACGATATGCGTCAATATAGGTCAAATGGGATCGATTTTGGATACAAAATGACGTATTTACCTTTGAACATGTCATAAACTCTTGAAATACATCGATTTGACTCAAACTCGGTCAAATGGGAGAGGTTTTGTGTATTAAATGACCTAAACACTTCGAATTGGACGATATGAGTCAATAAAGGTCAAATGGGATCAGTTTTGGGTAGAACATGACGTATTTACCCTTTGACATGTCATAAACACTTTAAATACATCTATTTAACTTAAACTCGGTTATACGGGAGAGGTTTTGTATATTAAATGACCTAAACACTTTGAACCAGACGATATGATTTAATATAGGTCAAATGGGATTAGTTTTTTCTTGAAAATGACATATTAAACCTTGAATATGTCGGAAACAATCGAAATACATTGATTTGAGTTAAACTCGATCAAAAAAGGGATGTTCTGGGTAGTAAATGAACTAAGCACTTTGAATCGGACGATATGCGTCAATATAGGTCAAATGGGATTGATTTTGGGTAGAAAATGACGTATTTACCCATGAACATGTCCTAAACGTTTGAAATACATTGATTTGACTCAAACTCGGTCAAATGGGAGAGGTTTTGTGTATTAAATGATGTAAACACTTCGAATCGTACGATATGATTCAATATAGGTCAAATGGAATTAGTTTTTGTTAGAAAATGACGTATTAAACCTTGACTATGTCATAAACAATTGTAGTATATCAATTTGAGTTAAACTCGGTCAAAAAACGGAGGTTCTATGTAGAAAATGAATTAAGCACTTTGAATCAGAGGATATGCGTCAATATAGGTCAAATGGGATCGATTTTGGGTAGAAAATGAAGTATTTACCCTTAAACATGTCATAAACACTTGAAATACATCGATTTGACTCAAACTCGGTCAAATGGGAGTGGTTTTGTGTATTAAATGACCTAAAGTCTTTGAATTGGACGATATGAGTCAATAAAGGTCAAATGGGATCAGTTTTGGGTAGAAAATGACGTATTTACCCTTGAACATGTCATAAACACTTGAAATACGTCGATTTGACTCAAACTCGGTCATATGGGAGAGGTTTTGTGTATTAAATGACCTAAACACTTCGATTGGGATGATATGAGTCAATATAAGTCAAATGGGATAAGTTTTGGGTAGAAAATGACGTATTTACTCTTGAACATGTCATAAACACTTGAAATACGTCGATTTTACTCAAACTCGATCATACGGGTGAGGTTTTGTGTATTAAATGTTCTAAACACTTCGAATCGGATGATATGTGTCAATATAGTTCAAATGGGATCGATTTTGGGCAGAAAATGATGCAATTACTTTCAAACATGTCATAAAACTTAAAGTACATAGATTTGATTCAAACTCGCTCAAACGGGAGTGGTTTTAGGTATAAAATGACTTAAACACTTCGAATTGGATGATATGACTCAATATATTTCAAATGGGATAAGATTTGGGTAAAAAGTGACGTATTTACCCTTGAACACGTCATAAACACTTGAAATAAATCGATTTGACTCAAACTCGGTCATACAGAAGAGGTTTTGTGAATTAAATGACCTAAACACTTTGAATTAGACAATATAATTCAATAGAGGTCAAATGGGATCCGTTATGGGTAGAAAATGACGTATTTAACCTTAAACATGCCATAAACAATTGAAATAAGTCTATTTGACTCAAAATCGATCATACATGAGAGGTTTTGTGTATTAAATGATCTAAACACTTCGAATAAGAAGATATGATTCAATATAGGTCAAATGAGATTAGTTTTTGCTAGAAAATGACGTATTTACCCTTGACCATGTCATAAACACTTGAAATACGTCGATTTGACTTAATCTCGGTCATATGGGAGAGGTTTTGTGTATTAAATGATCTAAACACTTCGAATCGGATGATATGAGTTAATATAGTTCAAATGGGATCGATTTTGGGCAGAAAATGAAGCAATTACCTTGAACATGTCATAAAAACTTAAATTACATCGATTTGATTCAAACTCGATGAAACAGGAGAGATTCTACGTATAAAATGACTTAAACACTTCGAATTGGACAATATGAGTCAATTTAGGTCAAATGGGATAAGTTTTGGGTAGAAAATGACATATTTACCCTTGAACATGTCATAAACACTTGAAATACATTGATTTGACTCAAACTCGGTTATGTGGGAGAGGTTTTGTGCATTAAATGACCTAAATACTTTGTATCGGATGATTTGATTCAATATGGGTCAAATGGGATTAGTTTTGGCTTGAAAATGATGATTAAACCTTGAACATGTCATTTACAATATAAATACGTTGATTTGAGTTAAGCTCGGTCAAAAAAGGGAGGTTATGGGTATTAAATGAACTAAGCACTTCGACTTTGACGATATGAGTCAATATAGGTCAAATGGGAAAAGTTTTGGGTAGAAAATGATGTATTTACCCTTGAACATGTCATAAACACTTGAAATACATTGATTTGACTCAAACTCGGTCATACAGGAGAGGTTTTGTGTATTAAATGACGTAAAGACTTTGAATCGGATGATATGAGTCAATGTAGGTCAAATGGGATCAGTTTTGGGTATAAAATGACGTATTTAACCTTGAACATGTCATAAACACTTGAAATACATCGATTTGAGTTAAACTCGGTCAAACGGGAGAGGTTTTTTGTATTAATGACCTTAACAGTTTGAATGGGCCGATTTGAGTCAATATAGGTCAAATGGGATCAATTTAGGGTAGAAAATGACATATTTACCCTTAAACAAGTCATAAACACTTGAAATACATTGATTTGACTCAAACTTGGTCATAGAGGAGAGGTTTTGTATATTAAAGGATCTAAGACTTCGAATCGGGCGATATGAGTCAATATAGGTCAAAATGATGTAAAAACTAGTGAGAGAACACGAGAACTCACGAGGATAAATGGATCTTAAATTGGACAGAAATTGTGTTTTGATTTATATGATGAAATGCGTAGGCTTTAAGTGTGAATTATGCATGAAAATAGGCTAGAAAAGGTATTAATTTCGTTGATAATATAGACTAAAAGATTAATGTGTTAGGTTTTTAAAAGGAAAAGAAATGATGTGGTTTTAACAAGAAAATGGACAGAAGTTTGTGTGGGATTTTAGAAATGAAAATGGATATATTTTGATAGAAAGTAGAAGAGAAAAGAAAGGTTAGGAAATAGGGAACACTCACCTATACTCCTAGGATATATAAAAACGGAACATTCACTTCTTTACTAGATGCAAATATCTCAACAAGGAACACTCAACTTGTGGATTGATTAACGAAAATTTGGATGGAAGGAACACTCAACTTCACACTCAAATTCTTCAAGTAAAACTTGGAAAAACACAAGCAACTCAATATGTGATATTGCAAGTACAGATATTAAGATTTAAACTTCATTCATTCATTCATTCATTCATTCATTCATTCATTCATTGATATACATCTCCTATTTATAGTGGACGAAACCCTAGTAACTCCCTTTTAAATTCGTCCAAAAAGGTCAAAAGAAACCCTAGTAACTCCCTTTTAAATTCGTCGAAAAATGTGTGAGAGTTTTAAGGAATTAATCCCTTAATTCATGCTAGTAACTTAAGGAGAACTTTCATGCACCAAGGTCTTCTTTCCCTCCATTAAACATGCCATTTAGACTAGGAAAATTAGAAAATATCCTTCCTTTAATTCCTTGGACACACCTAGTTAAGAATCCATTCAAAACCTCCCCTAATTCCAATCTATTCCCTTATTTATGCCCAAAAGAATCAGCTCAGACAACCCCCTTGCCATAAAAACGCCCAACATTAAGGAACAAATCAATTAACTAAATTAAATCCTTTAATTTAAGGGATTCAAATCTCTTAATTGATTTTGAGAAGATAACAGAAAATCTGATTTATTTCCATCCCATTTTCAACCATAATTAAAAGAATATCTTAGGATATGAAAATCTGATCATATCTTCCTTAAATCAAGCTAAAATCAAATCAGATCAAATCTTTCCAAAATCCCCTAATATTCCCTCTTCAAGTTCCTTATATTAAGGAAATTAAATCTGACTTAATGATCTTATTTTACCCTAAATTTGAGTCCTCAAATCTGACCAAATACCCCAAAAATGCCAGCTATTAAAAGGGAATAAAATAAGTCCCAATCTTTCCTTAACTCATGCTAGAATCAAATCAGTCAAGATCTTTCCTAAATTCATGCAAGAATCAAAGCTTATTTTTCCAACCCATATCTTTCCCTTATCTCCATGCCTAATTTAACAACTAAATCTCCCTAATTAACACTTAAATGGATGAAATTTAATCTCCCTAAATCCCCCTAATGGTCCCACACCCAAATCCGGTCAGCTTACTTCCATTTCAACGCAAATTCCAACTTAGCATATCACCTCCAAGGAAAAAACGTCCCTAATTATTCCTAATTGCCCCTTGATTATGCCATTCATAGAATAGCAACAAATCTAATGCCATTCCACCTCAACAAACCCATTAAATCCACACACCAATCTAATTTTGTTTAACCAATTATTACCCAATTCCTTTAACTAACTAACTACCTTTAATTAATTAACTAGTTTAAAACCAGATTAATTAATTAAAATAAGCAAATATTTTTTATTTATTTTACAAAAAATTCCTTCAACTCCTTATTCTAGTTTCCTAAGGTGAAAAGACTAGAATACCCTTGCATAGTAATCAACGATCCATGCAACCAAAAATGGACCAACCCGTTTTTCCTCAAAGGATTTAGCTAAAAAGATATCCTTTATGGAGCCATTAGCATTAGATCAAAAAACAGAATTCCCATCACTTATTACCAATGAAGTCCAAAATGGTTCAGATGAAAAATCGACTATTTTGGATTTTACATCACAACTAGGATCGATTTTGGGTAGAAAAAGACGTATTTACCCTTGAACATGTCATAAACAATTGAAATACATCGATTTGAGTCCAACTCAATTAAACAGGAGAGGTTCTAGATATAAAATGACTAAAACACTTCGAATCGAACTATATGAGTCAATATAGGTCAAATAGGATAAGTTTTGGGTAAAAAATGACGTATTTACCCTTAAAGATGTCATAAACACTTGACATACATCAATTTGAGTTAAACTCAATCAAACGAGGGAGGTTCTTGGTAGTAAATGACCTAAGCACTTCAAATCGAATGATATGAGTCAATATAGACCAAATGGGATCAGTTTTGGGGTGGAAAATGATGTATTTACCCTTAAACATGTCATAAACACTTGAATACATCCATTTAAGTTAAACTTGGTCAAACGGGAGAGGTTCTACGTATTAAATATTCTAGACACTTCGAATCGGACGATATGAGTTAATATAGGTAAAATGGGATGAGATTTGGGTATAAAATGACATTTAGCCTTGAACATGTCATAAACACTTTAAATATATGGATTTCAGTCTGGGTATTAAATGACCTACACACTTTAAATAAGACGATATGAGTCAATATAGGTCAAATGGGATCAGTTTTGGGTAGAAAATGACGTATTTACCCTTGGTCATGTCATAAACACTTGAAAGACATCAATTTGAGTCAATATCATCTTATTGGGAGAGGTTATGGGTATAAAATGACATTAATACTTCAAATTAGACGATTTGAGTCAATATATGTTAAATGGGATGAGATTTTGGTAGAAAACGATGTATTTACCCTTAAACATGTCAAATTACTTAAAATACATCAATTTGAGTCAAACTCGATCACATGAGTTAGGTTTTGAGTATAAATGAGTAAGACACTTCGAAGAGGACGATATGAGTCAATATAGGTCAAATGGGATAAGTTTTGGGTAGAAAATGATGTATTTACCGTTAAACAAGTCATAATAACTGGAAATACATCGATTTGACTCAAATTCGGTCATACAGGAGACGTTTTGTGTATTAAATGACCTAAACCCTTTGAATCGAATAACATGAGTCAATATAGGTTATATAGGATAAGTTTTGGGGAGAAAATGATGTATTTACCCTTGAACATGTCATACACACTTTAAATACATCGATTTGAGTCAAACTTGGTCAAATGGGAGAGATTCTGGGTATGAAATGAGTTAAACACTTCAAATGACGATATAAGTCAATATAGGTCAAATGGGATAAGTTTTGGGTAGAAAATGACGTATTTACCCGTAAACATTTCATAAACAATTGAAGTACATCGATTTGACTTAAATTCGGCCAAACGGGAGAGGTGTTGTGAATTAAATGACCTAAACACCTCAAGTCAGATGATATGAGTCAATATAGGTCAAATAAGATCAGTTTTAGGTAGAAATGACGTATTAAACATTGAAGATGTCATAAATACTTGAAATACAATGATATGAGGTAAACTCGGTAAAATAAGGGAGGATCTGGGTAGTAAATGACCTAAGCACTCCGAATCAAATGGTATAAGTCAATATAGGTCAAATGGGATCAGTTTTGGGTAGAAAATGACGTATTTACCCTTGACCTTGTCATAAACACTTGAAATACATTGATTTGAGTTACACTTGGTCAAACGGAAGAGGTTTTGGGTTTTAAATGTTCTAAACACTTTGAATCGGACGATATGAGTCAATATAAGTCAAATGCGATCAGTGTTGGGTAAAAAATGACGTATTTACCCTTGAACATGTCATAAACACTTTAAATACATCGATTAAAGTCAAACTCGGTCAAATAGGAGAGGTTATGGGTATTAAATGATCTAAACACTTCGAATCAGACAATATGAGTCCATATAGGTCAAATGTGATTAGTTTTGGGTAGAAAATAACGTATTTACCCTCGAACATGTCATAAACACTTGAAATTCATCGATTTGAGTTAAACTTAGTCAAACAGGGGAGGTTCTAGGTAGTAAATGACCTAAGCACTTCAAATCGGATGATATGAGTCAATATAGATTTAATGGGATCAATTTTAGATTGAAAATGATGTATTTACCCTTGAACATGTCATAAACAATTGAAATACATCGATTTGAGTCAAACTCGGTCAAACGGGAGAGGGTTTGTGTATTAATGCCCTAAACCTTTCGAATCGGACAATATGAGTCAATATAGGTAAAATGGAATCAATTTTGGGTAGGAAATGATGTATTTGCCCTTGAACATGTCATAAACATTTAAAATACATTTCTTAGAGTCAAACTCGGTCAAATGGGAGAGGTTTTGTGTATTAATGACTTAACACTTCGAATTGGACGACTTGAAACAATATAGTTCAAATGGGATCAGTTTAGGGTAGAAAATGACGTATTTACCTGTGAACATGTCATAAACACTTGAAATACGTTGATTTGACTCAAACTTGGTCATACGATAGAGGTTTTGTGTATTAAAGTATCTAAACACTTCGAATAGGACGATATGAGTCAATATAGATCAAATGGGATCAGTTTTGGGTAGAAAATGATGTATTTACCCTTAAACATGTCATAAACAATTGAAATACATCGAGTTGAATCCAAATTGGTCAAACGGGAGAGGTTCTGAATATAAGATGACTTAACTTCGAATCGGACAATATGAGTTAATATAGGTAAATTGGGATAAGTTTTGGGTAGAAAATGATGTATTTACCCTTGAAATACATCGATTTGACTCAAACTCAGTCATACGGGAGAGGTTTTGTGTATTAAATGACCTAAACACTTCGAATTGGACGATATGAGTCAATAAAGGTCAAATGGGATCAGTTTTGTGTAAAAAATGACATATTTAACCTTGACTATGTCATAAACATTTGAAATACATCCATTTAAGTTAAATTTGGTCACACGGGAGAGGTTCTGTGTATTAAATGTGTAGACACTCGAATCAGACGATATGAGTCAATATAGGTCAAATGGAATGAGTTATGGGTATAAAATTACGTATTTACCCTTGAACGTGTCATAAACACTTTAAATACATCGATTTAAGTCAAACTCGATCAAATAGGAGAGGTTATGGGTATTAAATGACCTAAACCCTTCAAATTAGATGATATGAGTCAGTATAGGTAAAATGGGATCAGTTTTGGGTAGGAAATGACGTATTTGCCCTTGAACATGTCATAAACACTTGAAATACATCTATTTGAGTCAAACTCGGTCAAACGGGAGAGGTTTGTGTATTAATGACCTTAACACTTTGAATTAGACGATTTGAATCAATATAGATTAAATGGGATCAGTTTAGGGTAGAAAATGACGTATTTACCTTTGAACAAGTCATAAACACTTGAAATACATTGATTTCACTCAAACTTGGTCATACGGGAGAGGTTTTGTGTATTAAAGGATCTAAACACTTTGAATCGGACAATATAAGTCAATATAAGTCAAATGGCATCGATTTTGTGTAGAAAATGACGTATTTAACCCTGAACATGTCATAAACAATTAAAATACATTGATTTGAGTCCAAATCGGTAAAACGGGAGAGGTTTTGGGTATACGATGACTTAATGATGTGCTCGTTTTAGAGCACGTTTAATACCTCGTTTTAGCGTCAAGCCTCATAGTTTTGTATTGGTTTTATGCATATTGTGCTTGATTTTACCTTGATCTTGTTTTCGAGTTGTCTGAAGTTCATTTCAGGTACTTTTGATGATTTCAAGGTGAAATGCGATACATTCGAGCCTTTGACACACGTATCATAGCTTGGGCAAGTGTTTGAAGTCACTCATGAAGATCCCATGGAGTTCAGAAAAGAGAGAAGTGAAAAAGAGGAAAGAATGGTCTTAGATTCGACCGAATCTGAGAGACATTCGACCGAATCTGAGACTCATTCGGTCGAATGAGAGGCAGTCTTCAGAGCATTTCACCCTTGGTCACTGGGATTGCCGAATGGAACTCATTCGGGCGAATGAGCTTCTATTTGGCCGAATCAACATCCTCATTTGGGCGAATGCTTGACAGAGATTGATCCCTCGAAGCCTCTGGAATAAGCGAATGGAAGACCATTCGTGCGAATGGAATTGTATTCGGCCGAATGAGACTTACATTTGAGCGAATGACAGTGTTTTCCTCTGGATCAACTACTTCTTTTTAGGGCCGGCTCCTATGCATTTTAGGGTTTTCGTAGGTTTTTCTTATTTTGTTATAAATACCCCCTTCCTTTGATGAGAGAGGGAGAGCTAGGTTTTATACTTTTATGCACTTTTAGATTTCTTTAGCCTTCAAATTCTTTTAGTTTTAGCTTTCAGTTTTCAATTTCCTCAACGCTTTGTAGTTTGAATTCTTTTCGTGGATATTGATAACCATTCTTTTAGGTCGTTTGACTAAAAGAATAGTTATGCAAACTAAATTTATAAACACCCTAATACTACTACAACTAGTGTAGTGGTAATTTGGGGATCGAACCACAAGGACAAGGGGCGATAGTTTGTAGACTTGATGTAAAGGAGTTATTTGATATTAGATAAAATGAATCTAATGACAGAAAATAAGCAATAACTAAAACGATGTTATGCTATGAAGGGAAAACGGGGATAGATCAGTTCCACCCTAGGAAGGACAACCGAGCTATCAATACGCTAAATTAGGAGAAATCAGTCAACAATGAATCATGACACTCAAGATGACGAGAGGAAGTTTATGACCCTATAAATCACACGTACAACCTATAATCGCCCTATGTCTCCAAAGGAGTGGTAGGACAAGATTTGCATCGAATATCAATCAATTAACCGTTAACAATCTCAAATCCTAACTCTACGCATGAAGAACGAGCCAACCTAGGGTTTCACCAATCAAACCCCTAAGAAGACTACTCACACATCGTAATAACGACTAGGGCATACACAATGATAAAGGACATGATTGAAAGCATGAACGAATTGAATGCACGTGAACAAGAGAACGAAAACTAAGAACTATAACCGAACCGACAACTACTATATCAAAACTGTAAACGAAACAACGATACTATCTAGAGGAATGAAATTAAGAAAAACAATACTTGAAAGCATTAAACGAACTAAAACAGAAAAGAAACAATACCTTGCATAAATTAAACTGCTTGAATGAAAGAGAAACCGAATCCGAAATACAAAGCTTGAAAACGAGAACAACGAAAGCTGTAAATCTAAACTAATGCATGAAAGAAATGAAAAGCTTTAAAGTGATTTTCTAGGTTGAGGCACAAGAGCTCTCAAAGTAGGCATAAAGGTTATATACAGAGAAAGAGGGTATTTATACCATAGGGACAAAAGGAGCAAAACCCTAGGAAAAACCCTCGGGCGCCGACTAAAGAAAGAACCAAAATCTGCGGGAAAGAAGGTCATTCGGCCGAATGAAGGGAAGATTCGACCGAATGAGTGGTCATTCGGCCGAATGGGTATGCCATTCGCCTATATCAGAATCTTGGCGTTTTTGCACCCTGTCTACCATTCGGCCGAATGAGTGGAACCATTCGGCCGAATGGGTCTTGATTCGGTCGAATGAGTGTTCATTCAGCTATTCCCGAGAGCTTGATTTATGTGCTTGAATTCCTGTCCACCATTCGACCAAATGGGTGTCAGATTCGGTCGAATCTGAACCTAAACCTTGCTGAACAGTTCCTTTGAAGTGTCTAGTGGCTTCTAGAGTTTATGGGATCTTCGAGGGTGACTTGGAATGCATGCCCAAGCTATGATACGCGCATCCAAACTCTTGATAGAAGTGTCAAAGCCTCGAACACGTCTCATTTTACCTCGAAATCATCGAGATCACCTGAAATGACCTAAAAACAGCTCGAGGACGAGATCTAGGTAAAATTGAATGTAACGTGCATAAAACTAATATAAAAGCACGAGACTCGACACTAAAATAAGGTTGTAAACGTGCTCTAAAATGAGCACATCAACTTCCCCCAAGCCAAACCTTTGCTAGTCCCTAGCAAATGAACTAGCAAGGCAGCACCGTGAGCAAAACTCATGAAAAGCAAGGTGAGCGGAAAACAGGACAATGCCAGCCGTGTACGCGCAAAACTCTTCCCTAGCCATGGGTGTGCAAGTACAATGGGCTCAACAAAGCATAATACCAAGATAAACAACATTTTCCACAGACTCGGGATCACTGGAAAAGCTACAACACAGGCCGTGCCACCCACTACCTAATGAGGTCACAAGTCCACGCTCCCCATGCTATTTCCCAAAAGATGTGGGAAATTTCTAGTACGCTCGTGTGTTTAATATGGTACGTGTTTCGCTCATAATCGTCCGACTTAAGATGAGTCAGGAATTAAACACTCAATCAAGGAGAAATCTTAGGGATTGCATCCTATCTACTCTCCAGCATAGAACTTGCTAATCAGGCCAAGTTGAACAGGTTTGGAAACGGTTGCAATGTAGGCTGGGATTAAGGTAGGGTAAAATTTGGAGATGTGAAGTTTAAATAGAGGATAGTAAGAAATCCAAGGTAATCAAACCAAGGATGGCTATGACTTCCGAAAACCATACCACTTCCCAAAATTTTCTAGATATGCATAAATGAACTCATTACACCAACTTTATTCTCGAATTTTTCTTTTTCTATTTTTTTGTTTTCTTTTTCTTTTTTCTTTCTTTTTTTGTTTTCTTTTTTTTTCTTTTTGTTTTCAAGAAAATGCTTCTGAAATAAACTAAGAGTAATGTAAAGAGTCATATCATACGACAATGATTTTTCCAACCAAAATCTTTCACCACAATGCAACGGGCACCACTTCACTGTAATCACTTGACTATCCTCTAGGTAAGAAGAGGGAATATTTGGCTCATGTGGAGTTAGGTGATGTAGCTACGAAGAAAAAGTAAAGGCACAAAATTGGCTTACCCTAAAGTCAATCAATATTCATGGTAGGCAATTTGGCCATGTAGCTGTAACTACAAACGTGTTATCATCCCTGGCCTTTAGAAAAGAAGACTATGTTGGAGGAGAACAGACACAATACTTAGACTCTCTAACTAGCACTTAATAACATAGGACTCATAATGGAGTCCTAGAAGGCTCAATCCTCACTAGGCTAGTCGAAATGTGCCTCAAAAGGTAGTCATCCAAGCCGCAAACCAAGCAGGACCAGATCCCCCAAGTCAGGCGGAAAACAATCAATTATTCGGTCCCAAAACAGGCACAAGGCTAGGAAAAGTATGAGTATGCATAAGACCACTATAATGTACACGTCAGGAGCTAGCATGTCAGTTTCACAACTCAAGCACATTAATCTTAACACACCTAGACATGCAAAGAAAAACTAAAATAAAAAAAGGTAATAGTTTCAATAATGCTGATCTTTTGAAGTTTTGAAAACATAAGGACCCTCCCCCAAGCCAGCTCAAGAGCCGTCCCGGCGCTTGGGAGAGAAGAAACAAAAGGGAGAAAGATCAGCATTATGGAAGCTGTTGCTATACAAATAAACAAAAAAAAAACACCGGGTTATCTCCCGTAAGTACTTTTGTTTAATGTCGGAAAGTTTGACACATTTAGGCACAAATTTATACAGAAAAAGAAAACAAAGAAATTATACCTGCCGTAGGAGTGGATTCACTCCTAGCATCACCATCACCTCCAGTGTGGGGAGTCAAAACTCTCCACCGAGCCGCAGTGGCGAAAGTAAGCAATGGAGAACCAGGGTCATCTAGAGGTGGGTTAGAATGCGGGGCTTCCCCAAGCCAGGGTGGAGCCATCAGTCTTTTATTCCTTTTTCTAGCCCTTTTCCATTTACGGGCTGGCTTGTCAGTTCCCTCAGATTTATAATATGTCTCCGTTGGCAGAGCAATTCCATTTGCAACCCCAAAAATAAGACATTTTTGCGCGTCCTCCTCATCCGACACCTCAACTGTTATTGGAGAAATAGAAACACTACACCTCTTGACTTCTTTTGCAGCATCATTCTCGACCACCCCAAAGGAACAAATCTGCTCGACCTTGGGTTCCTTTGAAGATTTAGAAAAGGCAAACACAACCTTCTCGTGGGCTACCCTAATGGTTATAGTCTCTGATTCACAGTCGATCAGGGCACCCAAAGTCTTCAAAGCATCCCTCCCTAAGATAAGAGGAGTATAAGGATCCTCAGCCATATCAAGCACCACGAAGTCACATGGTACTACTATGTTCCCTACTTGGATCGGAAGGTCCTCAAACTCCCCACATGGCACTTTTATACTACGGTCGGCCAGCTGGATTGTTTTCTGTGATGGCTTGAGGTCGAAAGTGAGTTTCTTGGCGATGGACATCGGCATTAGGCTAATGGAGGCCCCAAGGTCAGCGAGTGCTCCCTTAGAATTGAGTTTTCCAAGGGTGACTAGGAGCACAAAGGGTCCTCTAGCTTTTTCTTTCTTTGCCCACGTGCCCTAAATGATGGCACTTACTTGCTCTGGCAAACTAATCACTTCGCCCTCTAGCTTTCTCTTGTTCCTTAGGAGGGTTTTTAGATACGTAGCATATTACGGCATTTGCTCCATGGCCTCTAGGAATGGTATTTTCATTTCAAGCTGCCGCATATGCTCTAGGAATTTAAGAAACTTTTCTTGAAGTTGCTTCTCTACCTTTTTGTAAGGAAAAGGTAGAGGCGGAGCATGTTGATGCTCGAGTTTCCTCCTTTCTTGTATCTCCCTCCATCTCTCATCTTCATCATTCTTCTTCCCCTCATACCCCTTGATTTTGACATTGTGCCCCTCAATTTCTTCACCACCCTCCTTTTCTTTTCTTCCCTTAAGGTTCTCCTTGTGCTCAGTTTCTCTTAGACAACCACTACCCGTCGAGGGATCTTCCCTTAAATCATCTCCATTGGCTATAGCTGGAGAAGGATGTGAGATTCCAGATCCTAGGAAGATCGCCTTACAAGTGTGATGCTTAGGGTTAGAGTCAGGAGAGTTTTGTGGTGGAGGCTGGGTGGATGGGTTTTGTTGGGGGTGAGAAGGAAATGGCAATGGAGGGGGTGGGTTAGCCATCTGCGCAAGCTATGACTCAAACAACTTCTGTTGCGCCTGAAGTTGTTGCATTTGGTTCATCAAAGTTTGGTTGATGTGCGAGAGGGTTTGGTTTTGTTGCGCAAGGGAGTTCACTTGGGTGGAAAGGAATTCATTAGTTGGAGGCAGGTTTGGTTGAGGCTGTATAGATGGATAGGGTAGGTTGGTGTTGGGTCTTGGCATTGGAGGGTATGGCCTATTCCCATTCGGCCTAGGAAAACTCCCATTTGGTTGATTGTTGGAATTATACCCTTGGGAGGAGTTTCCTTGGCTAGAATTCGGATTGAAGGTAGGTCTAAAGGGTTGGTTATTGTAAGGACCTTGCTGAGAAAACCCTTGGTTTTGACCACCATATCCTACAGCTGCCACATAGTCGGGATTGTACCCGTATCCATCATAGTTCATGATTGGGGTTCCTTCTTGGTTATACCCCCCGTAGTTAACAGCCGCTATGTGCTCAGAATTTGCACCCCCACAATATGATGTATCATGATTGGTGCCCCCATAGATTCTACATGAAAAGGGCGTCTCTTTAACCGATGATACATTGGAGCTACCTTGGGCGTATTTGAACTTGGACAGCTTCTTATCCATGATAGCCTCGATTTTTGAAGTAATCGTGTCCAAGTTGCTTCCTTCCATCCCTCCTCTTGGTAATCCACTACCCCTTGCTCCTCCCCAAGAGCTATTTTTAGCAACCTCCTCAATCTTAGCCCTCACTTGATTGCATGGGACTTTCGAAAGTTGGCCACCAACAGCGGAGTCTAGGAGTGCCTTGGTGGAGTCATTTAGACCATCATAGAAGAATGTATTAAGATGGTTCTCCCCGTACTCATGATGGGGGCATGCTCTTATCATTCTCTTAAACCGACTCCAAGTGGCACTAAGGTTCTCATCATCCTCTTGAGTGAAAGACGCAATTTTCTTACTCAAATCCTACGTTCGAACTGTGGGATAGAACCTCTCTAGAAATGCTGTCTTTAATTGAGCCCAATTAATGATTGAGTTGGGTTCCAGGCATTTATACCAATCCCGAGCATCACCAGATAAACTCAAGTGAAATAGATGCATTCGTACATAGTGTGGGCTATTGGGGCATGGAGGTATGAGACCGCAAATATCTGAAAATGCCTCCAAGTATTGGAGAGGGCATTCATTTCTCAAACCGCAAAAAGGGGTCTCTTTCACCATCCGGGTGAATTGAGGATGTATATGATAAGGGTTCGGGGCTATGGGTAGCACTACACCTCCTTGAAATTCTTGGGAACCAGGTGTCCCAAATTGACCAAATAGTTGTTGGTGGTTGTCGTCCATTGGTGGTGTAGGGTGGTTGGAGGTATTTGGTTGCGATGAGGTTTGGGTTAGAATTCTCCGTTTGCTGTGTTGAACCTCAGGGTCGAATGGTTCTAGTTGTTGATTTGATTGACGTGTGCTATATGGCATGCAAATAACACTAGAGACCAAGCGTAAGTACTGACAAGCAGATTAATGTACAATAAAAGAAATAAAACAAAAATGAATTACACCAAGACTATAATCTAAACACAACGCCTTATCCCCAGCAACGGCGCCATTTTGATAACCATTCTTTTAGGTCGTTTGACTAAAAGAATAGTTATGCAAACTAAATTTATAAACACCCTAATACTACTATAACTAGTGTAGTGGTAAGTCAGGGATCAAACCACAAGGACAAGGGGCGATAGTTTATAGACTTGATGTAAAGGAGTTATTTGATTTTAGATAAAATGAATCTAATGACAGAAAATAAGCAATAACTAAAACGATGTTATGCTATGAAGGGAAAACGGGGATAGATCAGTTCCACCCTAGGAAGGACAACCGAGCTATCAATACGCTAAATTAGGAGAAATCAGTCAACAATGAATCATGACACTCAAGATGACGAGAGGAAGTTTATGACCCTATAAATCACACGTACAACCTATAATCGCCCTATGTCTCCAAAGGAGTGGTAGGACAAGATTTGCATCGAATATCAATCAATTAACCGTTAACAATCTCAAATCCTAACTCTACGCATGAAGAACGAGCCAACCTAGGGTTTCACCAATCAAACCCCTAAGAAGACTACTCACACATAGTAATAACGACTAGGGCATACACAATGATAAAGGACATGATTGAAAGCATGAACGAATTGAATGCACATGAACAAGAGAACGAAAACTAAGAACTATAACCGAACCGACAACTACTCTATCAAAACTGTAAACGAAACAACGATACTATCTAGAGGAATGAAATTAAGAAAAACAATACTTGAAAGCATTAAACGAACTAAAACAGAAAAGAAACAATACCTTGCATAAATTAAACTGCTTGAATGAAAGAGAAACCGAATCCGAAATACAAAGCTTGAAAACGAGAACAACGAAAGCTGTAAATCTAAACCAATGCATGAAAGAAATGAAAAGCTTTAAAGTGATGTTCTAGGTTGAGGCACAAGAGCTCTCAAAGTAGGCATGAGGGTTATGTACAGAGAAAGAGGGTATTTATACCCTAGGGACAAAAGGAGCAAAACCCTAGGAAAAACCCTCGGGCGCCGACTAAAGAAAGAACCAAAATCTGTGGGAAAGAAGGCCATTCGACCGAATGAAGGGAAGATTCGGCCGAATGAGTGGTCATTCGGCCGAATGGGTATGCCATTCGCCTATATCAGAATCTTGGCATTTTTGCACCCTGTCTACCATTCGGCCGAATGGGTCTTGATTCGGCCGAATGAGTGTTCATTCGGCTATTCCCGAGAGCTTGATTTATGTGCTTGAATTCCTGTCCACCATTCGACCGAATGGGTGTCAGATTCGGTCGAATCTGAAACTAAACCTTGCTGAACAGTTCCTTTGAAGTGTTTAGTGGCTTCTAGAGTTTATGGGATCTTCGAGGGTGACTTGGAATGCATGCCCAAGCTATGATACGCACATCTAAACTCTTGATAGAAGTGTCAAAGCCTCGAACACGTCTTATTTTACCTCGAAATCATCGAGATCACCTGAAATGACCTAAAAACAGCTCGAGGACAAGATCAAGGTAAAATTGAATGTAACGTGCATAAAAACAATATAAAAGCATGAGACTCGACACTAAAATGAGGTTGTAAACGTGCTCTAAAATGAGCACATCAGATATCAAATTGAAGATTTTGTGAGTTTAATCTTTTCCTTTGTTCTTAATTAATTTCTTTACTTCATTGCATGTTTAGTTCTATGTTTATCGTTTATTAGCATAATTTCTGAATTGTTTTCATTCTCGCGATTTCATTCCATGTTTGTTTCTGTTGTGTCTTTGAATATCTTTATGTTTTTAAGCATAAATATGTGTGATAATTCCTTTAGGGGTTTTGATTGGTGAAACCCTAGGAAAGTTATGATCTTTATTGCTTAAGGTTGTAGAAACGATGATAATGAATAGTTTCGGAATCCGATGTGAATCTTGTCCTGCCACTCCTTTGGAGACATAGGGCGATTATAGGTCGTTCGTTGTGATTTGTGGAATCACCAACTTCCTCTCGTATTCTTGGATGTCCATGCTAGTTATTATCAGATTTTCTCTAATCTATCACGTTCGGTTTTGAAAGCTTCATTCCTTGGGTGAATCCAATCTTGTCCCCGTTTTTCTCTATTTGACTTACCGTTAAATTCGTCGTAATTTACATTCTCGTTGTTAGCCTAGTTGATTTTCTAAACCCAAATAGTCCGGTTGTGTTAAGAGTTAGAGTCTTGATATACCTTGTCTTCGTGGTTCGACCCCCTACTGCACTATACTCGTATAGTTTGTAGGTTGGAATAAATATTGTTTGCATAACCTGTCTTTTAGTTAAACGACCTAAAATATCGGTTATCAAAATGGCGCCGTTGCCGGGGACAAGGCGTAATATTTAGACTTTTCCGTTCTTAGCATAACTTTATTTCATTTCGTTCCTATTTTTGTTTTTCTTTTTGTGTGTGGTTGTCTTTGACTTAGGTGTTTGCATGCCCCATTGCACGTGTAGGTCGAACCAGCCAATGACACCCTTAAATCCTGAAATCCAACGTGTGAGTAGACAACGCCCTTCAAAGCAAACCTGATAACCGTTCTTTTAGGTCGTTTAACTAAAAGAATAGTTATGCAAACTAAATTTATAAACACCCTAATACTACTACAACTAGTATAGTGGTAAGTCGGGGATTGAACCACAAGGACAAGGGGCGGTAGCTTTTAGACTTGATGCAAAGGGTTTATTTTGAGACGTGATAAGATGAATCTAACGACAGAAAATAAAGCAAGAACTAAAACGATTTTATGCTATGAAGGGAAAATGGGGACAGATCAATTCCACCCTAGGAAGGACAATCAAAATATCAATACGCTAAATTAGGAGAAATCAGTCAACAATGAATCATGACACTCAAGATGACGAGAGGAAGTTTGTGACCCTATAAATCACACGAACAACCTATAATCGCCCTATGTCTCCAAAGGAGTGGCAGGACAAGATTCGCATCGAATATCAATCAATCAATCATTAACAATCTCAAACCCGAACTCTACGCATGAAGAACGAGCCAACCTTGGGTTTCACCAATCAAACCCCTAAGAAAACTACTCACATATAGTAATAAAGACTAGGGTATAAACAACGAAAAGGAACATGATTGAAAGGACGAACGAATTGAAATGTAATGAACAAGAGAACGAAAAACAAAATCCTATAACAAAACCAAAAACTACTCTAAGCTATCATAATAGTAAATGAAACAATGATAATAGCAAAAGGAATGGAATTCAGAAAAACAATACTTGAAAGCATTAAACGAAATAAAACAGAAAAGGATCAATACCTTGCATAAATGAAATTGCGTGAACGAAAGAGAAACCGAATCCAAAATAAAACGCTTGAAAATGAGAATAATGAAAGCTGTAAATCTAAACTAAAGCATGAAGGAAATGAAAAGCTTTAAAGTGATGTTCTAAGTTGAGGCACAAAAGCTCTCAAAGTAGGCATGAGGGTTATGTACAGAGCAAGAGGGTATTTATACCCTAAGGACATAAGGGGTAAAACCCTAGGAAAAACCCTCAAGCACCGGCCTAAGAAAGAACCAAGAAAGTCAGAAATAGGCTCCATTCGGCTGAATGGAGGAAGGATTCGGCCGAATGAGTGGCCATTCGGCCAAATAGGAATGCCATTCGCCTAAAACAGAAGCTTGGTATTTTTCTACCCTGTCCACCATTCAGCCAAATGAGTAGAACCATTCGGCTGAATGGGTCTTGATTCGGCCGAATGAGTCTTCATTGGGCTATTCCCGAGAGCTTGATTTATGTGCTTGAATCCCTGTCTTCCATTCGACCGAATGGATGTCAGATTCGATCGAATCTGAACCTGAACCTTGATGAACAGCTCCTTTGAAGTGTCTAGTGGCTTTTGGAGTTTATGGGATCTTCAAGAGTGACTTGGAACGCATGCCCAAGCTATGATATGCGCATCCAAACTCTTGATAAAGGTGTCAAAGCCTCAAACACGTCTCATTTTACCTCGAAATCATCAAAATCACCTGAAATGACCTAACAACAGCTCGAGGACAAGATTAAGGTAAAATTGAATGTAATGTGCATACAACCAATATAAAAGCATGAGACTCGACACTAAAATGGGGTTGTAAACGTGCTCTAAAACAAGCACATCAAAACCTCACAATCTGTCCAAAACCCATCAATATCCATAATGGCCGACGAACATTAATTGTTTGGTCAATTTGGAACTCCTGGCTCACAAGAGTTCCAAGGGGGTGTAGTACTTCATGTTTCTACTACACCTTACCAAATACACCCTCAGTTCACAAGAATGGTTAAGGAAACACCATTTAGTGGCTTAAGAAATGAATGTCCTCTTCTACACCTAGAGGCATTCTCAGATATTTGTGGACTTATCCCTCCTTATCCTAATGGCCCTGATTATGTGCAAATGCACCTATTCCATCTGAGTCTAGCAGGAGATGCCAAGGATTGGTACAAATGCTTAGAACCCAATTCAATTATTAATTGGGCTCAACTAAAAATCGCATTTCTAGAAAGGTTTTATCCTACGGTTCGAACACAGGATTGGCGTAAGAAAATTGCGTCTTTCACCCAAGAGGATGATGAGAACCTTAGTGCTACCTGGAGTAGGTTTACAAGAATGATTAGAACATGCCTCCACCATGAGTATGGGGAAAACCATCTCAACACATTCTTTTATGATGGTCTTAATGACTCCACCAAAGCACTTCTAGACTCAGCTGTAGGTGGCCAGCTTTCCAAAATTCCTTGCACCCAGGTAAAAGCCAAAATAGAGGAAGTCGCTAAGAATAGTTCCTGGGGAGGAACTAGGATTGAGGGATTATCTAGAGGGATGATAGACACAACTAACTTGGACAATATTAGTGCCAAAATAGAGGCCGTTATTGATAAAAAGTTGTCCAAGCTAAGCATAGCCGATAGTTCGAACACCCCCCCAGTGCGTGAAAAGCACTTTGCATGTGCCATATGTGGGGGTACCAACCATGATACATCTTATTATGGTGGTTCGCACTCCAAGCACATAGCTGCAGTTGATTATGGAGGGTATAACCCAGAACCGCAGGTGATGAACTATGACGGTTATGGGTATAACCCTGATCATGTGGCAGCCCTTAACTATAGTGGACAGGGGCAAGGAGTAGGGTATGGGCATCAACCTTTCTCGAACAACCAACAATACAAACCTCCCTTTAACCAAAATCAGGGAAACTTCCACCCGGGATACAATAGAAATGGTCAAGGTAGGTTTAACAACCAAGGTTTCCAGGGGAACCAACCTAATGGGAATATACCTAATGGGTTCAACCAAGGGCCTAGAAATGGTTTAAAACTACCTTTCTCGCCTAGTCAACCTTATCATGTGGCTCCTCAACCACAACAAGGCCATAACTCAGGCAATGACCAATTAGCCTCCCAAGTAACAACTCTTGCTCAGCAGAACCAAAGTCTAACTCAGATTAATCAGACTCTAATCCAACAAATGCAACAACTTCAAGCTCAGTAAAAGTTGTTTGAAACTCAACTTGCTTAGATAGCCAATCCACCTCCACCATTACTATTCCCATCTTACCCTCAACAAAACCCATCCGCCCAACCTCCACCACAAAACACCCCTGACTCTAACCCTAAACATCACACATGCAAGGCGATCTTCTTAAGATCGGGAACTTCGTATTCAGATCTTGCTATAGTTCCAAAAGATGATTTAGGAGAAGGATCCTCAAAGGATAATGATTTTCAAAAAGAAAATGAACAAAAAGAGGATCTTGAGAGCAAAAAGAAGAGAAGGAGGTTAGTGAAGTGAAAGAGGAACCAAATGTCGAGGTAAATGGGTATAAGGTGAAGAAGAAGGATGAGGACGAGAAATGGAGGGAGATACAGGAAAGAAGGAAACTTGAGCGTCAACATGCTCTACCTCTACCTTTTCCTTACAAAAAGGTAGAGAAACAACTTCAAGAAAAGTTTCTTAAATTCCTAGAGCATATGCGGCAGCTTGAAATGAAAATACCATTCTTAGAGGCCATGGAGCAAATACCGCAATATGCTACGTATCTGAAAACCCTCTTAAGGAATAAGAGAAAGCTTGAGGGCAAAGTGATTAGTTTGCCAGAGCAGGTAAGTGCCATCATTCAGGGCACGTGGGCGAAGAAAGAAAAAGCTAAAGGACCCTTTGTGCTCCCAGTCACCTTTGGAAAACTCAATTCTAAGGGAGCACTCGCTAACCTTGGGGCCTCCATTAGCCTAATGTCGATGTCCATTGCCAAACAACTAACTTTCGACCTCAAGCCATCAAAGAAAACCATCCAAGTCGGGAACATTGTGGTTCCATGTGACTTCGTGGTACTTGATATGGTTGAGGATCCCTTTACC
Source organism: Dysphania ambrosioides (assembly GCA_026401315.1). Taxonomy (NCBI): domain Eukaryota; kingdom Viridiplantae; phylum Streptophyta; class Magnoliopsida; order Caryophyllales; family Amaranthaceae; genus Dysphania; species Dysphania ambrosioides. The sequence goes on along the minus strand of CM048671.1, from coordinate 12,848,652 downwards.
CCCCTCATCTTAGGGAGGGATGCGTTGAAGACTTTGGGTACCCTGATCGACTGTGAATCAGAGACTATAACTGTGAGGGTAGCCCATGAGAAGGTTTTATTTGCCTTTTCCAAGTCTTCTAGGGAACCCATGGTCGAGAAAATTTGTTCCTTTGATATTTTTAAAGGCATAGTTAAAGAAAAGGTTGAGGGGTGTGATGTTTTTGCTGCGCCTGTGTTTGTTGAGGTGACAGTGGAAGACGTGACAATGAAGGGTGTTATTTTCAAAGTCGAGAAGGAATTCATTGTGATGCAGGATATTTGTGAGAAATCTGACAGTCCTAACGAGCCAGCCCCGAAAAGAAAGAGGGCTAAGAAAAAGAAAAAAACCAAAAAAAGAACGAGGGTTCCACCCTGGCTTGGGGGAACCCCGCATTATAGCCCTCCTCTGGATGACCCTGGTTCGACCTTACTTACTTCTGCCACCGATGCTCAGTAGAGGCTCTTGACTCCCCACGGCGGAGGTGATGGAGATGCTAGGAGTGAGTCCACTCCTATGGCTAGTATAATTCCTTCTTTCTATTTTTCTATCTAAACTTGTAGCGAGCTACGTCGAGCTAAACGACGTTAAACAAAGCACTTATGGGAGGTAACCTGGTTTATTTGGATTTTCATTAAACTTACTCATAGTACCTCGATTGATTTTGAGAAGGTGAGTGTTTTGATTACCCAAAGCAAAGAAGTGCAAAAATCACACCCCATTCGACCGAATGATACTTCCATTCAGCCGAATGTTCATTGCACATAGGCTTAATCAAATATGGGGACGTTCCTGAAAGAGCCAAATGACGAGATCTATTCGGCCGAATAGATATCATTCGACCGAATGGAGGATACCATTCGATCGAATGGATCTAGTGAGGGAAATTTTGAAGCTGTTGGTAACCCCGAATGAACATAACATTCGGACCAATGATACTCCGTTTGACCGAATGTATATTGGATTCGGTCGAATGGGAGCGAAGAATTCTTCACAGCGCACAGCCATTCAACCAAATAGGGCATCCATTCGAGCAAATGGAATCCAGTTCTATTAATATCAGCTCACTCCACGTAAATTCGCCCAGATAAATTTTCACTCCTCTCTTTTGGCCGTCTCCCCTCACACTCTTGCTCTCTCTCAAACTCCTCTACTCCCTTCCCAATCATCCTCAACTACTATGGGTCCAAGGAGAACCTTGAGGAACCCCTTCAAGAGGTCCCAAAAGCATGGAGAAGGTTCCTCTTCGGGTGCGGCATGGGAAGCTCAACAAACCGGTTCTCAACAACCGGAGGGCCAACAAAGACTTCCCGGCCAGGAATTATGGTTCGATGAGGACCATCCAATAGTAATTTTCGTATCTTTGGAGCAATATGAGCGTTTCCAAAGGCTTAAGGTACGAAAAATCAACTGCATGTGGGTATATACGAGCAATTTGTTGCATTATTAACTACATGTGGGTTAGAGAACTGGATAAACATGTGGCACCCGACTCATAAGCTCTTAAGTTATGAGTTTCTTAGTTCCCTAACCCCGTGTCAACGGGATGGTAGGCTACATTTGTCTTTTAGGCTAAGGAATACAACCTATTTTCTTGATTATGCTGCATTTTGCACCATGTTTGGTTTCCATAACGAGCCTATTCCGGATAAACAACCGGACAACTCTCGGGTTTCTGAGTTATGGCCTAAAATAGCTGGCTGGCTTGTTTATCTGAATAGAAACATATATGCTTCTGATGTACAACACCTTATTTTGCTCATGTTCTTTAAATTTTCTAGGGAGACTTTGTTCCCTTCCCCTAGCACTCACCTAGTACGAACACACGAGGTGCACATCTTGCACCGTTACCTTGCACCACATGAATACACTGCACTAAGCCTTCCAATGACGCTGTGGAAGTTTCTAAACAACACAGCCACCCTGAATGCAACTATTGACTTATGTTTAGGGGGACACGTATTCCGTATTGCTAAATTCTTGAATGTCATGAATCCTATGGAATTCGATGAACGATATGCCAATTCCACTACCCTTCATGAGCAATGTCTCGTGCGGGCTGGCTTTATTTTTGCGAACCCCATGCGATGGCGGTACTTGAAAGACCGCACCATCCCCCTTCCTTGTCCTCAATTACCTCTCCTTGTCCAGTTTGGGGCCTCGTATCTCTTAGATGGCGATGTGTCGCGATACATTATAGAGCCCCCACTTGTACCACCCCCCAGCCCTCACACCCTTTCTATGCGTGACAGACCTAGGGCCTCTACCTCAGTCTTACCAGACCATGACGATTCGGATGATGAATCTGAATCCGATATTATGTCCTCCCTAGGACGCATAGAGAGAAGGCTTGACCAGGTCCTCACCACCCAAGCCCACCACACCGCCTGGCTCGAACACCTCGAGCAAAACTTCGAGCGGGCGAACTACCCATGGTATGATATGGCTTATCGCTCCCACATGGTCGGCGAAAGCATGGCCACCCCTTCCTAGTATCCTCTCCATGACAACTATAACGACATTTCTCTAAGTCATGGGTTTGACCGGTTGCGGGTGGGTAGGCGTAGGTTTAATAACTTTACCCCACCGGCTCCTAGAAGAGTCTCGGATGACTATGGGATAGATTATACGGGTGGGGAGGAGGAGGTTACTGAGGAGGAAGACCAGGGGGATGATGAGGAATTTATGGGGGATGAGTAGTGGTAGACCTAACGGCCCCCTTAACGCCGAGGACGGCTTCACCCTAGCTTGGGGGGGTATCCAAAGTCCACTACTCATTCTTTCGCGTGTCCTTTGGTCTTGGCTGTCAGTTTAGTGTTGTGTAGTGTTGCATTGCTTTGTGTTTTGTGTCTATTTCTAGGTGTTATTTTGTGTTTTGTGCTTTGCTTTTTGGTGTTGTTTTCAGGTGTTTATAAAATAAGTTCCACATGCCGCTGCACCCACGTACAGGTATGATTGCTTACTTGAAAATCCAAATTTATGTATTTAGTTATTTTTATATTTGTTTTTACCCTTCTTTGCATCATATGTCCCCTTCTTTTGTCCATCATAAGCATACAAGCTTCTATTGTGCACTTTACGTTGATTTTATGCAAACTCGTATTCCCCTTGCCCTGTGCCTGTTTTGGGTCTGAGTTTATCGACTGTTTTTCACTTAGCTTGGGGGATTTGAGCTTGCTTGGTATATGATTTGGATGACTACCTATTGAGGCGCATTTCGACTAACCTAGTGAGGATTGAGTCTTTTAAGACTTCATTATGAGTCCTATATTGTTGAGTGTTAGTCAGGGAATCTTAAGAATTGTGTTTGTTCTTCTCTAGCATAGTCTACTTTTCTAAAGGTTAGGGATGATAACACGTTTGTAGTTAAAGCTACATAGCCAAAGTGCCTACCATGAAAATCAATTTACTCTAGGTTAAGCCAAATTTGTGCCTTTGCCTTCTTTTGTAGCCATGCTATCTAACTCCACATGAACCAAATACTCCCTCTTTTTACCTAGAGGATAGTCATGTGATCATAGTGAAGTTTATATTTATAGCATTATAATTTAGGATTTCGGTATTGGGGAGATGATTATTGGGTAATTTGACTATATACACTTGTCTTAGTGCATTTCAAAGAAGTATGCACATAGAAAGTTCAGAAAAAGCTTGAAAAGCACAAAAAAAAAGAAAAAAAGAAAAAAAGAAAGAAAAAAAAGAAAAAAATAGAAAAAGAAATTAGAGAAAAAGGTTGAGAATAAAGTTGACATAGTGTATTAGAGTCTATTGTTGGGAATTTTGGGATTGGCATGGTTGTCGGAAGGCATAGTCTTCCTCGGTTTTATTTCCTTGGATCACTTACTATCTTCTATTTCAACTCCACATTCCCAAATTATGCCATACCTCGATCCGAGCCTGCATTACAACCCTTTCCAAACATGTTTGACCTAACCAGATTAGTAAGATCAGTGCTAGAGAGTAGATAAGACATGATTTATGAGATTTCTCCCTGTTTAGGTGTTTAATTCCTGACTCATCTTCAGTTGGATGATTTCGAGTGAAACACATACCCTATAAACACATGAGCGTAATGGAAATTTCCCACACCTCTTGGGAAATAACCTCGGGAGCGTAGACTTGCGACCTCGTTAGGTAGTGGGCAGAATGAACTCTGATGTAGCTTGCTTGGTGATCCCGAGTAGGTGTAAAAAGTTGATTATGCTTTCTAAATCCCATTGTACTTGCACATCCATGGCTAGGGAAGAGTTTTGCAAATGCATGGCTTGCATTGTCTTGATTTCCACTTCTCATGATCTTCATTCGTCTTTTCATTCATTTCTTCATTCATTTTGCCTAAGCTATCATCACCTTCCTATTTCATTTGCTAGGGACTAGAAACGGTTTAGCTTGGGGGAAGTGATATGATAGAGGATATCAACTTCGAAGGGTTGATTGAAGCTTCAAAGAAGGATGTTACCATGGGAGAGTTGTTGGCTTATGGAGACACGAATCTTCTAGGTGCATCAAAGGGGAACATTTGCATGTGCATGATAACATGCAAATGTGAATGAGGATTGGTGGACATGGGGAATAAGTTGGTTTTGCCTATGAGTTTTCTCCCATTTCATTTGATAGGGTTTTTCTCATTTTAGGCATAGGTGTGTTTTCAAACTTTCCTTTTTCAGGTTTTATGATTCTATAATGTGTGGAAGCCATGGAGGTGATGATTGATGGAAGGCCTTGATCAAAAGCTAAAATCTTGGAGTAATTTTTGAAGATTGAAAATTTTGACCAAGGAGGAAAATTTTAAGACAAGGGGAGGTGCTTGTTACATTGAGATGTGCTTATTACATCTTATCGGTGCTTTATTACGACTTAAGTGACATGGCAAGTGACATGGCATGGGTATGGACGTGGCTACACACATGGGATTGGATATTTAGTGTTTTACTTTAAATAAAATAGGATTAGAGTAGTTAATTTGTAATATTATCTTTTTAGATAGGATAAGATTCTAATTAAGATAAGATAGTGTTAGAGTTTTGGTAGGATTATGTAATAAATAGGTGGCATTATCCTATTGGTTATTAGGAGTCCTTTTAGAAGTAGGAGGCCTAGTCATAATATGATTGAAACTCTCAAGCTATGGGTATAAATAGATGTGCACCCAAGCTTGGAAAAATCAGATTTGGAGATTCTTTTCTATATATTCTTCAATAAACTTAGAGAGTTTGTTGTTTTTCTTTGTGTGTAACAAAGAGTTGTGAATTGGTGCTTAAAGCTTTAGATTCACGTGAGGAAGTGTAGGAATTGAGGGTGCTTTGCTTTAATCAATTCTTCAACTTTCGCCCTAGATTTTAAACCTTTGGTGCGTAGCTTTAGAGGGTTTTCTATCTAGTTCTATCCCTTTTGTGTGGATTAAGGTTTCAATACCTAGATTCACATCAACTTTTGGTGCTTTCATTGAGAGGATTCGAAGAATACTCAAGCAATATGGATTCCAGTGGTGATGATGCACACGAGATGCCACCAGGCTTCAAAAAAGGTTTAACCTTACAAGAAGCCAAAGCCTTGTGCATGGAACGCGAGTTGAAGGAACTGAAGGAACGTATGAATGAGCTGTTGCAAATCGTGGGGAAGAAGGAAAAGTCCTCAAGGAAAGGTAAACTCTCTTCTCATGAATCTAACTCTAGCGAAAGTGATGGTGAATCCAGTGTTAGAAGCTCAAGGAGGCCTAGCAAGAGGGACCCATCCTCTTCAGGTGATGATGAGGAATCATATAAAGGGCGTAGGAGAAAGAGTTTAAGGGGGAAAGAGGATCAAAGCTTGAGACTTGAAATCCCTGAGTTCAATGGCAGTTTGGACCCAGACAAGTTCCTAGATTGGATCCGTAGAGTTGAACGAATTTTCAGATATAAGGACTATGATGATCATAGATCCTTTAAGGTTGCTGAACTCAAACTCACTTCTTATGCAAGTTTGTGGCTTGAAGGTTTGCAAAAGAAGAGGAGAAAGGAGGGGCGTTCCAAGATCTCATCTTGGACAAAACTAAAGAAGTACATGCAAAAAAGGTTTGTTCCTCAAGACTTTGAACAAAACAATTTTATAAAAATGCATACTTTGAAGCAAGAAAGGAGGTCTGTGGAGGAATACTTGATGGAATTCGAAAATCTAGCCATGGTGTGTGGGCTAGAGGAGAAAGAAGACCACAAGGTGGCTCGTTTTGTGGCTGGGTTAAATGACCCAATCAAGGAAAAGGTGGAATTACAACCCTATTGGAGCTTTGATGAGGTGTGTACAATAGCAACTAGGGTTGAAAGGCAAACACGTAAACCTAGAGGGATCTTTCGATCATTTGAAGCTAAAGGGGTGCGTGAGATGTCTAATATGAAGCCTAATCTCGAGAATTCCATAAAGCCACAATCTTTTGGGAGAGATAAGGGAGGAAGTTCGAGGCCCCCTATGGGAGATCAACGAACTTGCTTCAAATGTAAGGGACAAGGCCATATCCAACGGGATTGTCCCCATGCTAGGATTGCTACTACTCGGAATTGGGAGGAAGATGAAACCTTTGAAGAAGAGGAGCATGAGCTTGAAGAGGAAGAAGGTAACACATCTTTTGAAGTCCTAGAGGAGGATGTGGAGGAGGTGATGCCAGAAACTAGGGGATCTAGCCTAGTATTGCGAAGGGCATTGCAATCCAAGTCCTTACCATTAGAGGAGAGCCAAAGGGAGAAAATCTTCCTCACAAGATGCAATGTCCATGGAAGACTATGTGATGTGATTATAGATTCAGGGAGCTGCACTAACGTGGTTTCTACACTCTTGGTGGACAAGTTGGAGGTGCCTACTCAAATCCATCCTCAACCATATAAGCTCCATTGGCTTAGCAAGTCAAGTGACGTAAAGGTTAGTAAACAAGCATTGATTTCGTTCAAAATTGGCAATTATGAAGATCAAGTGCTTTGTGATGTTTGTCCCATGGATGCGTGTCATATTCTCTTGGGAAGACCTTGGCAATATGACAGATTTGTGAAGTTTGATGGAAGGACAAACATATATGTTGTGAGGAAGAATGCACAAGCCAAAGCATTTGTTTTGAAGCCTTTTATGGCTCTAAAAACTCGTTCTAACAAAGATAATGGCAAGGGAGTGTTATTGGTGGATGGAAGGGAATTAGAGAAGGATGCGAACGCCAAGGTTGACTATATGCAAAATCTTCACACCCAAGTGAGAGCAAGAATTGAGAAGGTCAATGATATCTATAAGGCTAGAGCTAACAAACACAAGACTCAACATACTTACAAGGAGGGAGACTTGGTTTGGTTACACTTGAGGAAGGAAAGATTTCCTAATCGACGTAAGAACAAGCTTATGCCTAGGTGTGATGGTCCATTCAAAATCATTAGTAAGGTGGGTGATAATGCATATAAGCTTGAGTTGCCTGGAGACTATGGAGTTCACGCCACATTCAATATAGGCGACTTAGCACCTTATGTGCCTGATGATCAACTTCGAGGTTTGAGGACAAACTCTTTTGAAGAAGAGGAGGATGATATGATAGAGGATATCAACTTCGAAGGGTTGATTGAAGCTTCAAAGAAGGATGTTACCATGGGAGAGTTGTTGGCTTATGGAGACACGAATCTTCTAGGTGCATCAAAGGGGAACATTTGCATGTGCATGATAACATGCAAATGTGAATGAGGATTGGTGGACATGGGGAATAAGTTGGTTTTGCCTATGAGTTTTCTCCCATTTCATTTGATAGGGTTTTTCTCATTTTAGGCATAGGTGTGTTTTCAAACTTTCCTTTTTCAGGTTTTATGATTCTATAATGTGTGGAAGCCATGGAGGTGATGATTGATGGAAGGCCTTGATCAAAAGCTAAAATCTTGGAGTAATTTTTGAAGATTGAAAATTTTGACCAAGGAGGAAAATTTTAAGACAAGGGGAGGTGCTTGTTACATTGAGATGTGCTTATTACATCTTATCGGTGCTTTATTACGACTTAAGTGACATGGCAAGTGACATGGCATGGGTATGGACGTGGCTACACACATGGGATTGGATATTTAGTGTTTTACTTTAAATAAAATAGGATTAGAGTAGTTAATTTGTAATATTATCTTTTTAGATAGGATAAGATTCTAATTAAGATAAGATAGTGTTAGAGTTTTGGTAGGATTATGTAATAAATAGGTGGCATTATCCTATTGGTTATTAGGAGTCCTTTTAGAAGTAGGAGGCCTAGTCATAATATGATTGAAACTCTCAAGCTATGGGTATAAATAGATGTGCACCCAAGCTTGGAAAAATCAGATTTGGAGATTCTTTTCTATATATTCTTCAATAAACTTAGAGAGTTTGTTGTTTTTCTTTGTGTGTAACAAAGAGTTGTGAATTGGTGCTTAAAGCTTTAGATTCACGTGAGGAAGTGTAGGAATTGAGGGTGCTTTGCTTTAATCAATTCTTCAACTTTCGCCCTAGATTTTAAACCTTTGGTGCGTAGCTTTAGAGGGTTTTCTATCTAGTTCTATCCCTTTTGTGTGGATTAAGGTTTCAATACCTAGATTCACATCAGGAAGTTGATGTGCTCGTTTTAGAGCACGTTTAATACCTCGTTTTAGTGTCAAGCCTCGCAGTTTTGTATTGGTTTTATGCATATTATGCTTGATTTTACCTTGATCTTGTTTTTGAGTTGTCTTAAGTTCATTTCAGGTACTTTTGATGATTTCAAGGTGAAATTCGATACATTCGAGCCTTCGACACACATATCATAGCTTGGGCAAGTGTTTGAAGTCACTCACGAAGATCCCACGGAGTTCGGAAAAGAGAGAAGTGACAAAGAGGATAGAATGGTTTCAGATTCGACCAAATCTGAGAGACATTCGACCGAATGTATGCAGATTCGACCGAATCTGAGACTCATTCGGTCGAATGAGAGGCAGTCTTCAGAGCATTTGACCCTTGGTCACTGGGAATGCCGAATGGAACTCATTCGGGCAAATGAGCTTCCATTCGGCCGAATCAACATCATCATTCAAGCGAATGCTTGACAGAGATCGATCCCTCGAAGCCTCTAGAATAAGAAAATGGAAAACCATTCGAGCGAATGTAATTATATTCGACGGAATGAGACTTACATTTGAGCGAATGCAGTGTTTTCCTCCGGATTAACTACTTCTTTTTAGGGCTGGCACCTATGCATTTTAGGGTTTTTGTAGGTTTTTCTTATTTTGTTATAAATACCCCCTTCCTCTGATGAGAGGAGGGAGAGCTAGGTTTTATACTTTTATGCACTTTTAGATTTCTTTAGCCTACAAATTCTTTTAGTTTTCAGTTTCCTCAACGCTTTGTAGTTCGAATTCTTTTCGTGGATATCAAATTGAAGCTTTTGTGAGTTTAATCTTTTCCTTTGTTCTTAATTAATTTCTTTACTTCATTGCATGTTTAGTTCTATGTTTATCGTTTATTAGCATAATTTATGAATTGTTTTCATTCTCGCGATTTCATTCCATGTTTGTTTCTGTTTCATCTTTGAATATCTTTACGTCTTTAAGCATGAATATATGTGAGTAATTCCTTTAGGGGTTTTGATTGGTGAAACCCTAGGAAAGCTATGATCTTTATTGCTTAAGGTTGTAGAAACGATGATAATGAATAGTTTCGGAATCCGATGCGAATCTTGTCCTGCCACTCCTTTGGAGACATAGGGCGATTATAGGTCGTTCGTTGTGATTTGTGGAATCAGCAACTTCCTCTCGTATTCTTGGATGTCCATGCTAGTTATTATCAGATTTTCTCTAATCTATCACGTTCGGTTTTGAAAGCTTCATTCCTACGGTGAATCCAATCTTGTCCCCCTTTTTCTCTATTTGCCTTACCATTAAATTCGTCGTAATTTACATTCTCGTTGTTAGCCTAGTTGATTTTCTAAACCCAAATAGTCCGGTTGTGTTAAGAGTTAGAGTCTTGATATACCTTGTCTTTGTGGTTCGACCCCCTACTCCACTATACTCGTATAGTTTCTAGGTTGGAATAAATATTGTTTGCATAACCTGTCTTTTAGTTAAACGACCTAAAATACCGGTTATCATTTATACCCAAAACATCATCCGTTTGACCGAGTTTGACTCAGATCGATGTATTTAAAGTGTTTATAACATGTTTAAGGGTAACTACGTCATTTTTTACCCAAAACTGATCCCATTTGTCCTATATTGACTGATATCATTTGATTCGAAATGTTTAAGTCATTTTATACCCAAAACGTCTCAAATTTGACTGAGTTTGACTCAATTATATGTCTTTCAAGTGTTTATGACATGATCAAGGGTAAATACGTCATTTTCAACCCAAAATTGATCCCATTTGACCTATATTGACTCATATTGTCCGATTCAAAGTGTTTAGGTCATTTAATACCCATAACCTCTCCTATTTGACCGAATTTGACTTAAATCGATGGATTTAAAGTGTTTATGACATGTTTAAGGGTAAATATGTCATTTTCTACCCAACACTGATCCCATTTGACCTATATTGACTAATATAGGCTGATTCAAAGTGTTTAGAACATTTAAAACCCAGAACCTCTCGCGTTTGACCAAGTGTAATTCAAATCAATGTATTTCAAGTGTTTATGACATGGTCAAGGGTAAATATGTCATTTTCTACCCAAAACTGATCTCATTTGACCTATATTGACTCATATCGTCCGATTCGAAGTGCTTAGGACATTTACTACCCAAATCCTCCCCTGTTTGACCGAGTTTAACCCATATCGATGTATTTCAAGTGTTTATGACATTTTCAAGGTTAAATACGTCATTTTCTACCCAAAACTGATCTCATTTGACCTATATTGACTCATATCATCCGATTCGAGGTGTTTAGGTCATTTAATTCACAAAACCTCTCCCGTTTGACTGAATTTGAGTGAAATCGATGTATTCCAAGTGTTTATGACATGTTCAAGGGTAAATACGTCATTTTCTACCCGAAACTTATCTCATTAGACCTATATTGACTCAAATCGTCCGATTCAAAGTGTTTAACTCATTTTATACCCAGAACCTCTCCCGTTTGTCCAACTTTGACTCAAATCGATGTATTTCAAGTTTTTGTGACATGTTCAAAGGTAAATACATCATTTTCTACCCAAAATTGATCTTATTGAGCTTATATTGACTCATCTCATCCTATTCAAAGTGTTTCAAAACCTCTCCCGTATGATTGAATTTGAGTCATATCGATGTATTTCAAGTGTTTATGACATGTTCAAGGGTACATACATCATTTTCTACTCAACACTTATCCCATTTGACCTATATTAACTCATATCGTCCTATTCGAAGTGTCTAGCTCATTTATACCCAAAACCTCACCCGTTTGACCGAGTTTGACTCAAATCGATGTATTTCAAGTGTTTATGCCATATTTAAGGGGTAAATACATCAACTTTTACCCACAACTGATCCCATTTGACCTATATTGACTTATATCGTCTAATTCAAATTGTTAAATTCATTTTATACCCAAAACCTCTCCCGTTTTACCGAGTTTGACTCAAATCGATGTCTTTTAAGTGTTTATGACATGTTCAAGGGTACATACATCATTTTTTACCCAAAACTGATCCCATTTGACCTATATTGACTCATACCATCTGATTTGAAGTGTTTAGGTCATTTAATACCCAAAACCTCTCCCGTTTAACTGAGTTTGACTCAAATCGATGTATTTAAAGTGTTTATGACATGTTCAAGGGTAAATACATCATTTTATACCCATAACTCATTCCATTTGACCTATATTGACTCATATAATCCGATTCGAAGTGTCTACAATATTTAATACGCAGAAACTCTCCTGTGTGACTAAGTTTAACTTAAGTGGATGTATTTGAAATGATTATGACATGTTCAAGGTTAAATACGTCATTTTCTACCAAAAACTAATCCCATTTGATCTATATTGACTCACATCGTTCGCTTATTCCAGAGGCTTCGAGGGATTGATCTCTGTTAAGCATTCGCCCGAATGATGATGTTGATTCAGCCGAATGGAAGCTCATTCGCCCAAATGAGTTCCATTCGATAATCTCAATGACCAAGGGTCAAATACTCTGAAGAATGCCTCTCGTTCGACCGAATGAGTCTCAGATTCAGTCGAATCTGCATACATTCGGTCGAATGTCTCTCAGATTCGGTCGAATCTGAGACCATTCTTTCCTCTTTTTCACTTCTCTCTTTTTTGAACTCCATGGGATCTTCATGAGTGACTTCAAACACTTGCCTAAGATATGATACGTGTGTCAAAGGCTCGAATGTATCGCATTGCACCTTGAAATCATCAAAAGTACCTAAAATGAACTTAAGACAACTCGAAAACAAGATCAAGGTAAAATCAAGCACAATATGCAAAAAACCAATACAAAACTGCGAGGCTTGACACTAAAACGAGGTATTAAACATGCTCTAAAATGAGCACATCAACTTCCCCCAAGCTAAACCGTTGCTAGTCCCTAGCAAACGAAATAGGAAGGTGAAGTGATAGCTTAGGGAAAAATGAATGAAGAAATGAATGAAAAGACGAATGAAGATCATGAGAAGTGGAAATCAAGACAATGTAAGCCGTGCATTTGCAAAACTCTTCCCTAGCCATGGGTGTGCAAGTACAATGGGATTTAGAAAGCATAATCAACTTTTTACACCTACTCGGGATCACCAAGCAAGCTACATCATAGTTCATTCCGCCCACTACCTAACAAGGTCACAAGTCTACGCTCCTGAGGTTATTTCCTAAGAGGTGTGGGAAATTTCCATTATGCTCATGTGTTTATAGGGTATGTGTTTCGCTCGAAATCATCCGACTGAAGATGAGTCAGGAATTAAACACCTAAAGAGGGAGAAATCTCATAAATTGTGTCTTATCTACTCTCCAGCACTAATCTTACTAATTAGGTTAGGTCAAACATGTTTGGAAAGGGTTGTAATGCAGGCTCGGATCGAGGTATGGCAGAATTTTGGAATGTAGAGTTGAAATAGAGGATAGTAAGTGATCCAAGGAAATAAAACCGAGGAAGACTACGCCTTCCGACAACCATGCCAATCCTAAAATTCCCAACAATAGACTCTAATACTCTATGTCAACTTTATTCTCAACCAAAACACTTCGAATCGGATAATATGAGTGAATATAGGTCAAATGGGATCCGTTTTGGGTAGAAAATGATGTATTTATCCTTGAACATGTTATAAACACTTTAAATACATTGATTTGAGTCAAACTCGGTCAAACGGGAGAGGGTTTGGGTATAAAATGACTTAAACACTTCAAATTGAACGTTATGAATCAATATAGGTCAAATAGGTTCAGTTTTGGTTAGAAAATGATGTATTTACCTTTGAACATGTCATAAAACTTGAAATACATTGATTTGAGTCAAACTCGGTCATACGGGAGAGGTTCTGCGTACAAAATGAGTTAAACACTTCAAATCAGACGATTTGAGTCAATATAGGTCTAATGGGATAAGTTTTGGGTAGAAAATGACGTATTTACTCTTGAACATGTCATAAACATTTGAAATACATCGATTTGACTCAAATTCGGTCAAACGGGAGAGGTTTTGTGAATTAAATGACCTAAACACCTCGAATCCGACGATATGATTCAATATAGGTCAAATGGGTTCCGTTTTGGGTATAAAATGTTGTATTTACCCTTGAACATGTCATAAACACTTTAAATACATCGATTTGAGTCAAACTCGATCAAACGGGAGAGGGTCTGGCTAGAAAATGACTTAAACACTTTGAATCCGACGATATGAGTCAAGATATGTCAAATAGGATCAGTTTTGGGTAGAAAATGATGTATTTACCCTTGTATATGTCATAAACACTTGAAATACATCAATTTGAGTCAAACTCGGTCAAACGGGAGAGGTTCTGGGTATAAAATGACGTAAACACTTCGAATCGGACGTTATGAGTCAATATAGGTCAAATAGGTTCAGTTTTGGGTAGAAAATGATGTATTTATCTTTGAACATGTCATAAAAAACTTGAAATACATCGATTTGAGTCAAACTTGATTCAAACTATAAATGTCATTTCTAGTAACGAAGACAAATAATTCTTATTTGATTTAATAGATAAGGTTCTAAATCCAGAGTTAAAGACTCAGACCCGTCTTCGCTTGAGAAATATTGTCCTCAAAGAAAAAGACCCTTCTCACTCCACTTCCTTACCAATTACAGAACCTTTCAGTATTTCAAAACTACTGGAAAAATATTCAAATCCAGAATACACAAAAAATAGCACCCTTCTTTCATTACTTTCCAAGAATACCTTTCAAAGAAATTCTGTTAATGATCTCCAATCGGAAATCAACCTTTTAAAAACCTAGGTCAATGAACAAAAAAATGACCTTATAGCCTTACGAATCAATGAATTAGAGATCAATACTCGAATAACAATCCTAGAAGAAGAATCCACTCAGAATATAACTTCTAAGGAGATTGTTGAAGCCCAGCAAGAAACAGGATTTGTTTCTCTCATTAACAAGATCAATTTTCAGAAATGGTACTCAAAAGGTCACCTTCCAAATCAATGATTTTAAACAGAACTTTATTGCCCTTATAGATGGCCAATTTTTATTTCTAACCTATATTTAACAAATATTTCGAAACTTAACCTCCGGTCAAAAGTATTTAGAAAAATAACCTCCCAATACGAACCGCTGTCACTGACAGCGGTTTTATATCTAGTCAGCATTCACAGTCAGCATTCAGCCCTAAACCTAGTCAGCATAAAACCGCTATCACTGACAGCGATTCTTCAGAAGAATGGCAGAATTGTAAGAACCGCTGTCACTGATAGCGGTTCTTTAGAGGAATGGCAGAAAAGTAAAAACCGCTGTCACTGACAGCGGTTCTTCTACTGCACAAAAGTAAAAACCGCTGTCAGTGACAGCGGTTTTTCGGGACCTAAGTTTAAATCACCAGGCTGCCTTCTTCCCCGTGCTCGCCCCATTTCCACTTCACCAAAACTCACACCCTTCCTTCACCTTGCATCCTCTGCCGTCTCAAAGCTCCTCTGGTGTGCCAAAGATTTTCCGACGTGACCCCCGTGCTCCTCCACTCCGCCGGCGCGCCTCTTCCCGGTATTGGTAAGTTTTTTTATTTTTATTTTTTCAAATTTTATCTTAAATTTTATATTGTCATGGTATAATATTAGGTATGGATTGATTGTTGTGGTTAGGATATAGATTGAATGTTTAGATTGATTGTAGTATTTGGATAAAAAATATTATTTGGATTTAATTGTGATAGTAGGTGTAGTTTTTGATATTAGGTGATGTTGTGAATTAAATGTTCTTAATTGTGATAATTTTAATTGTGATATTAGGTGTAGTTGTGAATTGAATGTTGTTATTAGGTTTAGATGTAGATTGAATGTTGTGATATTAGGTGTATTTGGAGTAAAAGAAATATTTGGATTGGATTAGATTGGATGTTGTTGTTAGGTTTAGATTGATTGAATTGGATTGGATTGGATATTGTTATTTGTTGGTTGTTATTTGTATGTTATGTAGTATATTTAGATTATTTGGGTTGAATTAATATGTGATGTTGTTATTAGGTTTAGATGTAGATTGAATGTTGTGATATTAGGTGTATTTGGAGTAAAAGAAATATTTGGATTGGATTAGATTGGATGTTGTTATTAGGTTTAGATTGATTGAATTGGATTGGATTGGATATTGTTATTTGTAGGTTGTTATTTGTATGTTATGTAGTATATTTAGATTATTTGGGTTGATTTAATATGTGATGTTGTTATTAGGTTTAGATGTAGATTGATTGCATTATAAAACATATGAAATAATCTATTTCATTTGGAGTGGAGATAGCTTTTAAATATGGCTAGGATGGGATATTAGACCAACGCTTATTAGTGTTGTCATTAAATCTACATTTCATCTTGTAGGCGTTATGGAAAATTCAAAATATCCTTTGATTTGTCGTTGGGGAGGAACTCTTATTGAATCAAGTTCTAGTGTTGAGTATAGAGGTGGAAGTTGTAGTATTATTCTGGCCAACTCCGACAATTCTATGGAACAGTTAGTTGATAAAGTTTATGATTTGTGTGGGTTGGATCGGACAAGGGAGGTGAAGTTGAAAATGAAGCATGGGACTATAGCTATGCCCCTTAATGATGCTTACTCATTAGAATGCATGTGGGCCTGTATTAGAAGTTTCCCAAACTTCCCAATGGAAATATTTGTTGAACAAATGTGTTCCACACCTAGTCTACAACAAGCTATGCCTATTTCACAATCATATACTGAAATGCTTCAAATGTATACACAAAATCAAGTCTTCGATTCACAAACTCATCCTTATCAGCCGATGATGGTTCCTTATCAACCATAAATGCCTAGTCATCAAGCTCAAATTCATCCATCATGCTCACAAATGCCTAATCATCAAGCTCAGATTGTTCGTAATGATAGAGCAATTACTGAATTTTCTTTGAATGAAGATGGTTCGTATGTAGCAGAGTCTTCTGCGGTTTAGTTCTCCAATTATGGCCTGATGATGACTGGAGTGATAAAGATCCCAATTTCATAAGAGAAGATGTGGATGATGATGATGATGATGATGACGATGAGGAGGAGGAGGAGGAGGATGAGGAGGAGGAAGAGGGGGAGGAGGAGGAGGATGATGAGGATGAGGATGATGAGGAAGAAACAGAGGAAGAAGAACACCATGATGCTGTTATGAATGAGATTGTGGAATCAGTTCCCTTCTATGGCTATCTCCATGATTATGTAGACGATGGTAGTTGGTGTATGACTGGAGGTGAGCCTTCCTCCACACCCCGGGTTGAATTTGCAAAGAACATGGAGTTTGCATCCAAGAACGAAATCATTCATGCTGTTAAGTTTTTTTGCATCAGAACCAACCACTCCTTTTCCACTTATAAATCAAGTAAGAGACTCATTAAACTGGTATGTAAGAGTAAGTGCGGTTGGAAGCTTTGTGCACGTCAAAAGAAACCTGTGGACCCACGTTGGACTATTGTAACCTATAAGGGTCCCCATGCAGTTACTTTCATTAGTGATGCCCATTCACGGGGAGGGAAACATATAAGTACCGACTTAATAGGCAATTATATCAAGGAATGCATACGGGTAGATCCCACACTTAAAGTTATTGTGATTATGCAGATGGTAAGAGATAAGTTCCACTATACCGTTACTTATCATAAGGCCTGGTATGGTAAGCAATCCGCTATCGCAGCGGTATATGGTAGTTGGGAAGAATCCTATGAACGATTGCCGGCGCTCATGTAAGCCTTGAGAGGTGTGCACCCTGGAATGGCAATAGAATGGTGTCACAAGGCCGAGTACGGTGGAATAAATGTATTCAAAAGGGTTTTCTAGGCCTTTAAGCCAAGTATTGACGGCTTTGAACATTGTTTGCCAGTGATAACTATTGACGGTACTCACCTATACGGGAAGTACATGGGGAAACTCCTAACTGCGATAGCTATTGATGGTAACAACCAACTTTATCCACTTGCTTTTGCCCTAGTTGAAGAGGAGAATGAAGATATTTGGTCTTGGTTTATGGCTTGTATTAGACATCGAGTAACCCAAATAAGAGGTTTATGGGTTATTTCTGACCGACACCCTGGAATCATTCACGCTATGAACGAACAGAAGAGTGAGTCGACACCACCGGATGCGTACCACTGATTTTGCATTCGTCATGTAGCATCTAATCTGAACACTGCCATTAAAGATGTGGCAGTCAAGAAATCTTTCATTCAGACTGCATTCCAACAGAAAAAAACAAAGTGCAGAAAGGGTTTGTGGAACATTGCGCAGAAATCATTGGAAGCTACCGAGTCTATTAAGGATATGATGCTAGAAAAGTGGTCTTTGGCACACGATGGTGGACACAGATTTGGCTATGCAACACTAACATGTCTAAAGTGTTCAATGGGGTTATGATGGGAGCTTGATTCTTACCGGTATGTGCAATAGTTGAGTTAACTTACTACCGTGTCAATAAATAGTTTGTCATGAAAAGAGAGGCAGCAATGAAAAGAGTTCTGAACAACATGCCTTACACTTCTTTTGTAACTGGGAAGATTGAGGATAACTTAGCAAAGGCTAGATACCACACAGTAGTGCCATTTGATATTCAGAGAGGTGTGTATGAGGTAACCACTGGTAAGGGTGATAGGCTAAGGTAGAAGGGAGATAAATGATATAAAGTTCATTTACAAAATGTGACTTGCACTTGCAACAAGACTAAAGTTTACCATTACCCTTGTTCTCACGTCTTAGCGGTGTGTGGGCAATACAACTTATCATATGCCCCATTTGTGGATATACATTTTCTTTCAAGTTCGTACCTCACTGCGTACGAGCCATGTTTCATTACTCTTCCTGATCAAGCTGAGTGGAGGTCGTATAGTGGAAATAAGCTCATTGCAAATGCAACTTGCATTAGACCTAAAGGACGTCCTCGATCTAAGAGATTACGAAATGAGATGGACGAGGTCAACGATAAAGGAGTCACCTGCAGTTTATGCTGAGCACAAGGCCATAATCGAAGGAGTTGTCCCCAGCGACCTCTAGGATTAGGAAACACTTAGTGATGTACTGATTAGGAAGAATATAGTGATTAGGAAGCTCATTGTATTTTAACTAGAATCAGAAATCATTTAGAACGTAATATGTAACTTGGACTCTTTATGGTGTAATGTTAATGAATTAATGTATGTTCCAATTGTTTATGGTGTAATGTTATGAATTCATTTTTGTTTTACGTAGGATCATGGAACCAGGATCGAGAGATCCATTAGTCCTATGGTTAGGACCTCGCCATAGATCCATTCCATTGTGGAATGGAGAAGTTGACCTGGCCGAGCACTTAGTCACCCGGCATCCTGGGAGTACTTTAGAGTGGGCTGTTGACCATAGAGTCCTCCACTACCTCAGACTTGCCGGATTATACCGCATGCATAGACTTGGACATCTTGTACTAAAATGTGGCCTCATTACGGCACTACTAGAGCGATGGCGGCCAGAGACCCACTCGTTTCACCTACCGGTCGGAGAGGCCACTGTCACATTATGAGACGTGGCCGTACTGACACATCTGCCCATATCGGGCCATGCAGTTACTGGTCCTTCCATCCCAGTCGAGGCACGTGGGATGTTCCAGAGGATGTTTGGGGTGGACCCGCCAGGTCAGGGGCCCATTAGTACAGTGAGGACTAGCTGGTTGAGAGAGACGTTTGGATTGCTTCCAGCTGACGATGCTGACGACGCTGAGGTCGAGAGATAAGCTAGGGTTTACTGCTTGATGATCATATCTCTGTTTTTGTTTCCTGACAAGTCTGGTAACGACATCAGCCTCATCTATTTGCCACTACTCGACTACAGCTGGAGTGCTATTAGTTCGTACAGTTGGGGTAGTGCAGCGTGGCATGTTTATACAGGAACCTCTGCCGCGCAGTGACTGTCAGGGGCGATGTCGTTCCTACCGATATCGCAGGCCTTTTGGTGATACTTCAGGTACGCTAACAAATAACATGCTTTACATTTCACGCTAGCTCATAGTATGTATTTGATTACTAACCATTTCATGTCTTTGTAGATTTGGGCATAGGAGCACATGGTATTTTGTCGACCTGCTATTCCTAGTTGTCGTCGACGAGATCGAGATGGAAACCCTATGGACATCTACTACAACCCCCCACAGCCCGCAGACGAACAGCCGCATGGTACGAGGTGGCTTAGACATAGATTCACCCGTGTCCATCTGGCCACTGGTGTGAACTCTTACAGAGACGCACTCGATAGGATGACAGAGGATCAGGTGAATGTTTAAAAATAGTTTTTTTAATTTCCATTGAGCTATACGTTATCTATTTTCCATTAATCAAATTATTTGTGACTTAAATGACAAGATGGTTTGGAACCCATATCCCAATGTCGTTGACGAAGATGAGTGGCGTTCTTTCACTCCGTTGATCTGCTACTTTATAGTGGAGATGCATCTACCCGACCGAGTTATGCGACAGTTCGGGTTACGACAATACATCCCCGTAGCAGCTCTAACCTACCCTCGTTTGCACGAAATTAATCGTCGAGGGAGGTCCACGACAGATTGGGGGGCTTTACATGCTGAGTGGATCGGGGCTTGGAACAACAGAAACCAATCCATTGTACAGGGACATCCCATCCAGGGACCTATGGACTATTACGATCAATATCTTATATGGTATCGTAGCATTACACGCCTCTTCATTAGTCCGTCATTTGTTCCACCACCGCAACATTTTCATCCGTCAGGGATACCTCTGCACGTCATGGTATGTTGACTTCATTATTTGCAAGTTGATTTATTTACTTTATTTATCTGATTCTAACTGTTTTCTCCTTTGCAAATTCAGCAACTGTTGGTTATTCATGACTATTGTCATGATAACCAAAATTTGCCTGGTCCTACTATCGCAGCTAGAGTGAAGCAGATGTGCGTAGGAGGTCTGGAGCTAGATGGCCAGGGAGGATTACTACGAGTGCACCATGAGTCCGGGAATACAGACGATGCACAAGTCACATCGGGTATGCCTTCCTCTTCCCAGACCCATGAGGCCCCCGAGATCTTGACCTTCGAGAGGACCCAAGGTGCATTCGGGTCCACCCAGGGTGAGTCGACACAGTATACGTCTCCTCCATATCTATTCCGATACCCAGCGAGTGGGCTATTCACCCAACAGAGCCAGAGTTCCACCTTTCCTCGATTAGACACTGTTGATGAGGACTGGCCTAGTTTCTAGAATTTCTTATGGTACTGGAATTAATGTAAATATATTTCAAAATGTATTGTATATATATAACTATGATTATTGCAATTTATTATGTTTCATTTTACTTTCATTTATATTAATCTTTATTGTACTTTTGAAGATTTTTGTTCGAGATACGAGAAACGCTGCGGAATTGACACGAACATGTGTTCAAATTGTATCGAACTTGTGTTCGAAAATGATGAATTTGGTTGTTGGATGTTATCATAATGATTTAAAACAGGTTTAAAATGGAAATCAGATGGGTGAAATATTTTACGTAATTAGGCAATTTTAAAACCGCTGTCACTGACAGCGGTTTTAAGCCCAAACCAAAAATCCAATGTTCATGACTAGGTCAGCATAAAACCGCTGTCACTGACAGCGGTTTCATGCTCACATTAAAACCGTTGTCACTGACAGCGGTTTTATGCTCATTGGGTAAATAGGGCTTTGCTGACTCGGATTGAAACCGCTGACAGTGACAGCGGTTTTAAATGGGAGGTTATTTTTCTAAATTGTTCTGAATGGAGGTTAGATTTCGACATATTTTTATAACAAGGGTTATAAATAAAAATTGCACCTTATAGATAGTGGTGCTGATCAAAATTGTATTAAAGAAGGAATTATCCCACCAAAATTCTATGAGAAGACTAGCACAAAGTTACTTAGTGCTAATAGCTCTCCTATGAATACCAAATTCAAGGTCCCAAGAGATAATATAGTCAACAACGATTATAAATTAAAAAATACTTTTCTAGTGGTCAAGGATATTAAGGAAGAAATAATCCTTGGAACCCCTTTTCTAACTCAAATCTATCCTTTTAAGGTGGATAATATAGGAGTTCATACCAGTATCCTAGGTAAGCAAATCTTCTTTAAATTCCTTACTCCTTTGATTCAATAGGATATAAACCTCTTACAAAACTCCTTAGTTTTCCAGAAATTAAACACAATCCATAATAAGCAATATTTAATTGCTACCCTCAAAACTGAGGTTAACCACCAAAAAATAGAGGCAGCTCCGACAGCCTTCTATTCAACAAAAGATTCTAGACCTTGAAAATACTTTCAAACTAAAGGTCTGTGTAGAGATTCCTAATGCCTTTTGGGATAGAAAGAAACATATTGTCACCCTTCCCTATGAAAAAGATTTCATTGAAGCAAATATACCTACAAAAGCAAGACCCATTCAGATGAATGCAGAATTAGTAGAATTTTGTAAAAAAGAGATATAAGTTTTCCTGGATAAAAAGCTTATTCGACCTTCTAAGTCTCCTTGGAGTTGTGCAGCATTCTATGTATTGAATGCAGCAAAAAAGGAGAGAGGAGTCCCTAGATTAGCAATAAATTACAAACCCCTAAAAAAAGTACTTCAATGGATTAGATACCCCATTCCCAATAAAAGAGATCTTTTAAATAGACTCTTTAATGCTAAGATCTTTTCAAAATTTTATATGAAATCAGGATTCTGGAAAATTCAAATAGCCAAACAAGATAGGTACAAAACAACTTTCACAGTACCCTTTGTTCACTATGAATGGAACGTCATGCCTTTTGGTTTAAACAATGCTCCTTCTGAATTCCAACATATTATGAATGATATTCTCAACCCATTCATAATAGTTTACATAGATGATGTTTTAGTTTTCTCTAATAGTTTAGATCAACATTTCAAACATTTACTATCTTTTTTACAAATAATAGAAAAGAATGGTTTAGTTGTTCCAAGCTCAAAAATGAAACTTTTCCAAACAAAAACTAGATTCCTTGGACATGATATATTCAGAGGAACCATTAAACCCATTAATAGATCCATAGAGTTTGATTCAAAATTTCTTAATGAGCTTAAAGAGAAAACCCAACTTCAAAGATTCTTAGGATGTCTGAATTATGTTTCAGATTTTTTCCCTAACCTTCGTCAATTATGTGCTCCCTTATTTCAATGATTACAAAACAATCCCCCTGCTTGGTCAAAAGAACATACTGAGATTGTCAAGTCCCTCAAAGAAAAGATAAAATCATTACCTTGTGTTTGCATACCTAATCCATCTGCATACATGATAATTGAAACAGATGCTTAAGACGTAGGCTATGGTGGTCTAGTCAAATAAAAGGTACATGGTCTAGAATAACTAGTACGGTTCCATTCCTGAGTCTGGTTAGGTCCTCAAAAGAATTATTCTACTATTAAAAAAGAAGTTCTATCAATTGTTTTATGTGTTTCAAAATTTCAAAGTGATTTATACAATAAAAAATTTCTTATTCGCATTGACTGCAAATCTGATATAGAAGTTTTAGCAAAAGATGTCAAAAACATTGTTTCAAAACAAATCTTTGCCCGTTGGCAAGCTATTTTATCTATATTTGATTTTCAAATAGAGCACATTAAAGGCGAAAATAATTCTCTTCCTGATTTTCTTACCAAAGAATTCTTACAAGGACATCAAAATGTCTTATACGAAGAAATCTGACAAACTCAAAGGGTTTCAGTCAATAGATGATTATGAGATGAAACCTCCAAAAGATTTACCTTTAGATTAAAAAAAATTTACAACTACAAACCAATTTGCTAGTTGACAAAACTTTCAACCACTAGCTTATTCTCAAATTATTCAAAAAACCCCTACAAATGCAACCTCTTCAAAAACAGATTCAAAAAACCCAAAATCAACTTATTTCACTAAAGAAGCCACTGAAGCCATTTGCCTTACAAAATTCTCTTCCCCGCAAAACCCTGACACCATAAAAGCCTTCAATAGACGATCCTTCCCAGAAGGATGTGAATGATTTCCTGAAAACCCTGCAAAAACTCAAAGATTTTATGAATTCATATTGATTGATTCAAATTCCTGTGAAATTCAACATGTTAAATCTCCAACCAGAAATATTATCTATTCAAAATGTATCATCAAAAGGATTGTTAACCAATCTGAATGGTTAAGTCCCTATGATGAAAAATCACTTTCAAAAACCTTTTTTCCTCAAACCTACTCATATTTTGATTACAAAATGGCCTGGTCAAGAGTCTTCCTCCTTTAGGCTTTTAATCACTCATGGTTTTTCTCTTTTGATAAGTTTTTCCTAAAAGAACAAATACAATTATGGTTTTTCCATTGGTGGCACTTTTATGGTCTAGTTCAAGAAATCCTTCCTCCTCTTTGCATTGAAGGATTCTAAATATTTTCAGCAGCTTCAAAGTCAGAAAAATTCATGAATCCCCTTCTTTTCCATGTTCAGTTCAAAATCACTTGGATACTTTGCTGGAGTTATAGTATAAAACCACAACTCCCTTCTTTATACCCTTGGATGTTAGTTTGAGAATTCAAGGTTAAATGGTGGGAGAAATTCTGTTTAGAACTTTGCTTCCCTGAATATGTGAAAGAATTCATTCAAACTGGTAAAAAACTTGAATAGGCAATCCATCAAGTTTCAAAAACAGCCACCTCTTTTTCCTCACGAAGAAGAGAAAAAACTTCTTCCTCCTACAAAACCCTGACTCCTATTCAAAAAAAAGCATTGGAGAAACTTTGTTCTGATCTAGACTTTGCCAGAAGAATCATCAAAGGATCAACCAGTTCAAAAACCTCTAAGGACAAAGAATCTGACTACTCAGGCTCCGAAACAGCTTTTGACCCTTTCAATGGTCCTTGCTCTCAATATCCTTTCGAGGGCTAGTATAAAAAAAGGGGGAAAAGGAAAAGGAAAAATATGAAAAATATTATTTTCTCTATTTATACGTTTGGCCGTGAATGAAAAGTCTACAGCCAAAACACGAAGACTTATTGTAATTATGCACTCTTTTTGTTTTAATCTTATGTGTACCCTTTACTTCACAAAATCGGAGCTTCCCTTAGATCTTAGGTGTTAAATCTTCTCACGTTGCAATGAGGTTAGAAAGCAATGGCGTCGCAATGAACAGCAACCACCCTTTCAAGGATTATCAAAAAGCGCTATCAAACGAAGGTCAAGACATTTTGACCGATGTCCAAATTGTGGGCGTCAAATTCATCCAGGAAAATGTCGATGGTTGATAGCGGTGTTTTAGGTCGTTAACTAAAAAACAGGTTATGCCAACAATATTTATTCCAACCAACAAACTATACGAGTATAGTGGAGTAGGGGGTCGAACCACGAAGACAAGGTATATCAAGACTTTAACTCTTAACACAACCAGACTAATTGGAGTTGGAAATTCAATTAAAACTAATAAGCAGAAGATAGATGACAATAAATCACGAAATAAAGCAAGTAGAGAAAAACGGGGACAAGATTGGATTCAACCTAGGAATGAAGCTTTCAAAACCAAACATGACAGATTAGAGAAAATATGATAATAACAAGCATGGAAATCCAAGAATACGAGAGGAAGTTGGTGATTCCATAAATCACAACGAACAACCTATAATCGCCCTATGTCTCCAAAGGAGTGGCAGGACAAGATTCGCATCGGATTCCGAAACTATTTCTCATCATCGTTTCTTCAACCTTAAGCAATAAAGATCATAGCTTTCCTAGGGTTTCACCAATCAAAACCCCTAAAGGAATTACTCACACATATTCATGCTTAAAAACATAAAGATATTCAATGATGCATAAGAAACGAACATGGAATGAAATCGCGAGAATGAAAACAAAATCAAAAATTATGCTAATAACCGACAAATATAGAACTAGGCATGCAATGAAGTAAAGCAATGAATTGAGATCAAAGGAATAAATTAAAACTTACAAAAGCTTTAATATATAATCCACGATCAGAATTCGAACGAAAAAGTGTTGAGCAAAATTGAAAACCGAAAGCTAAAACTAAAATAATTTGGAGACTAAAGAAAATTAAAAGTGCATAAAAGTATGTAAACCTAGCTCTCCCTCCTCTCATTAGAGGAAGGGGTACTTAACACTCAATTCACCCCCCCCCCCCCCCCCCCCTCTTAAGTGCTCTAAAACCTTCAATTGGTATCAGAGCCTAGGCTTCTCACAAGAGTAACATCTAGAGGAGTCAAGTATGAGTACTCAAGATCTAAATGTTATGGGCTATGACAACAAGACACCAAAGTTCAACGGAAATAACTATGCTTGGTGGAAGAATAGGATCAAGAACGTAATCATGGGAATTGATTATGAATGTTGGCTAGTTGTCAAGAATGGTCCCAACATCATCCTCAAGACAGATGCTCAGGGTAACCTAGTTCCCAAGAAAGACATTGAATTAGTATCTGCTGATTACAAACTGTTGGAGAAGAATGCCAAAGCAATGTCAATTCTACAACAGGCTATAGGTGAGAATGAAATAAAACGGATCTCAGGTTGCAGCAATGCAAAAGAGATTTGGGATACCCTCGAACTTGCTTTGAGGGAACCAGTGAGGTAAAAAGGTCCAAAATTGATTTACTTATGTCTAAGTATGAGCTGTTTGCTATGAATAAAAATGAAAAGATTAATGATTGTTTTCGTAGATTTATGAAAATTATCAATGATCTTAGATCTCTTGGTAAGAACTTTTCTAATGAGGATCTTATGAGAAAAGTTTTGCGTAGCTTGACAGATACATGGACAGCCAAAGTAACAGCAGTCTTTGAAGCAAAAGATCTATCCACCCTGTCTCTGGAACAACTGATTGGTTCCCTCTTGACTCATGAGATGTTGATTGATTCTAAGACTGAGAAAGAACCAGCCAGAGGCATGGCTCTTAAGGGAACAGTAGAAGAAGAAGAAGATGAGATCAGCATGATTGCTAAAAGATTTGAGAGATCACTTCGAGACTAGAGGAAGAACTTTAAAAGTAAGAATTTTAAGAAGTCTAACTCCTCTTCTGCAGGATGCTTCAAGTGTGGTGATAAGGGACATCTTATTCGAGATTGTCCTAGGTGGAAGGATGATAACCGGTATTTTAGGTCGTTAACTAAAAGACAGGTTATGCAAACAATTTTTATTCCAACCTACAAATTATACGAGTATAGTAGAGTAGGGGGTCGAACCACGAAGACAAGGTATATCTTAAGCGATAAAGATCATAGCTTTCCTAGGCTTTCACCAATCAAAACCCCTAAAGGAATTACTCACTCATATTCATGCTTAAAGACATAAAGATAATAAAAGAAACGAACATGGAAGGAATTTACGAGAATGAAAACAAAATCAGAAATTATACTAATAAATGACAAACTTAAAACTAAGCATGCAATGAAATAAAGCAATGAATTAAGATTAAAGGAAGGAATTAAACTTACAAAAGCTTCAATTTGATATCCACGAAAAGAAATCGAACTACAAAGCATTAAAGAAAAACTGAAAACCGAAAGCTAAAACTAAAAGAATTTGGAGGCTAAGAAATCTAAAAGTGCATAAAAGTATAAAACCTAGCTCCCCCCTCCTCTCATCAGAGGAAGGGGTATTTATAACAAAATAAGAAAAACCTACGAAAACCCTAAAATGCATAGGAGCCGGCCCTAAAAAGTAGTTGATCCGGAGGAAAACATTGTCATTCGCCGAAATATAGGTCTCATTTGGCCGAATGTGATCCCATTCGCCTGAATGGTCTTCCATTCGCCCATTCCAAAGACTTCGAGGAATCGATCTCTGTCAAGCATTCGCCCGAATGTATAGGTTGATTCAGCCAAATAGAAGCTCATTCGCCCAAATGAGTTCCATTCGGCCTTGCCCGAATGAGCTTCCATTCGGCCTTTCCAGTGGCAAGGCTCAAGATCTCTAATGAGAGTCATCCCTTCGACCGAATGAGTCTCAGATTCGGTCGATTCTGCAACCATTCGGTCGAATGTCTCTCAGATTTGGTCGAATCTGAGACCATTCTTTCCTCTTTTCACTTCCCTCTTTTCTGAACTTCGTAAAATCTTCATGAGTGACTTCAAACACTTGCCCAAGCTAAGATACGTATGTCAGAGGCTCGAATGTATCGCCTTTCACCTTGAAATCATCAAAAGTGCCTGAAATGAACTTAAGACAACTCGAAAACAAGATCAAGGTAAAATCAAGCATAATATACATAAAACAAATACAAAACTACAAGACTTGACACTAAAATGAGGTAATAAATGTGCTCTAAAACGAGCACATCAAAGGACAAACAGTCCCAATCTGGAGATAAACGTGCCTTCAAGAATGCTATGATAGCATCCTTGTGGGGTAATTCTGATTCAGGGCCTGATGAGGATGAAGAATCACCTAACTCTGATGTTTGTTTGACCGCCTTTGCAAACACTAAGGGAAACAACACTAATCTAGGAACCAAAGGGGGAACCAGTACATTCAAAGAATGCTTGATGGAAAAGAAGGATGTACTACATGAACACAAGGTAAACTTAGAACAAGTTAGAGAAGATATGCATGAATATGATAGAGATAATATGATTGCTTATATTAACGCTTTATTAGATGAATGCTATAAATTGGGTGAAACTTACATAACTAGCAAAAGAAAGCTTAAAGAAAAATGTGTTGAATGTGAAATTGTTGTTGCTAGTTGTGATCACCTAGAAGAAGTTTGCCATGAACTGAAAAGTCAAGTGGCAGAGCAAGAAGTTGAATTGGACAAGTGTAAAGTGGAACTGGAAAAGGAAAGATCCTCTAAACCTAACTATCCTAGTGATGGTGAAGAAGATTTGACCTCCTGGTTCCCTAGAGACTTAACAACCACTAGTGAATCTCTTGATTTTTCAACAGCTAAGGGTAAAGCAAATTCCTGTAGTAGAACTTCCTTGTTGAAAGCCTTTGAGATATTGGCTCACAATTTGGAAGATTCTCACAAGGAAATTACTTCACTTAAAGCTGCTCAGTTCATTGTATGCTCTTCAGGTACCAGCATAGAAATTAGTGATGTGATAGATAAATATGAAAATACTATTTGTGAATTGCATGCTGATATCTATCAATTGAAAAAGAGCAAGAAGCCAGTAGTTGTTGACATGACTATTGATTCTATGGTTTCAAAGCTTAATTTACAACTTGAAACCTTAAAATGTAATTTTTATTTTCTAAAAGAGAAAAATGAGTTGTTGACTAAGACTCTTGAAACCAGAGAAAAGGAACTTCATGATAGTCATAGACATGTTGAAAATTATTGACTGCTAAGAAAACTTTGAATTTTTTAACCTCTTCGAAAAGTAACAAAGGGAAGGTTGGTCTTGGATATACCAAACAGAGAACCAGGACTAACTGGTCCCCTAGAGAAACCACATGGATTAAAGAATTCAAATGAGGTAAGTATGTTATGACTAAAGAGATGTTTGTCTGCTATCATTGTGGTATGAATGGACATAAGATTCATGAATGTCCAGCTAGGAAGAAAAGTGTGAATAAGAACAATAAACATATAGAATTAGTCTCGAGAAGAAAAGATTAACTAGAGCTTATTGTTGTTGAAAAGGAACCCAAAAATGTTTGGGTTCCTAAATCTAATGTTTAATTTGTTCTTGCAGGCTAAAGTGAAGGGAAGTACCTATTGGTATTTGGACAGTGGGTGCTCAAGACACATGTCCGGGGATAAGAAGCAATTCCTTTTAGTAGTAGCCTTTGATGGTGGAAGTGTCACCTTTGGAGACAACAACAAGGGAACCATCACTGGTTTAGGTAAAGTAGGTAAGACACTTTCAAACGCAATTGATGATGTGTATTATGTTGAAGGCTTACAACATAATCTTTTGAGTATTTCTCAATTATGTGACAAAGGTAATAAAGGAGAGTTCCAAGCCAATTTCTGTCACATAATTAACTCTCTAACAGGCAAGCTTGTGTGTGAGGGAATCAGGAAACATGATTTTTACATTACCTTTCTGGATAAAATTCCTCAAGATAAATCTGTCTGTTTGAGAGCTATGTCTAATAATAATCAATGGATTTGGCAAAGGGAAACAATAGATCAGCTCAGATATGTCATCCGATTAATATTTTTATATTTTTTGGAAGATTACTATACGATCTTTTCCTTTTGGAAGGAAATAATCTTATTTCAGTTATTTGACCTATTGATCAAGGCAATATATCACATGCCTAAATTTTAGGTCGGTTGAGATATTCAAGGCAAAGAATCATTGCCAAAATTGATTTTAATTTTTAAATTTTGTGCTGTTGCTCTTCTTGGCTTAACTGACTTATTTATTTTCCTCTCTTCTCTCCTCTTTCTATGCTATAAATATATGATCTCTAACCCCTTTTGCAGCTCATAACTCTCATCATCATTCGAAACTCTCTCTCTCTCTTGTGCTCTATTCAGAAATCTCTGCTCACAATGGCTACTGTTCATCAACCTCCTCTTCACTCTCTGATCTAAAATTGCATAATCAACATGGGTAGAAAATCAAGCGCATCCAAAAGAGGCAAGGGAAGGGGACATGCAAGTGATTCCTCACAATCTCAGGGAAACACTGATGTGACTCCTCACTCTCCTCACCTCGATCAAAATCCAACCAAACTACCACCAAATTTCACTTCCACAACTTCCTCACCCACAAAATTACCAACCACCATCCTCGATCCACCACAAAAATCTACCTCACCACCAAAATCAACCCAACTAAAATCACAACAAACCGTGCTGGTTACCAATCCTTCAGAAGCTGATGGTTCCATCATCAAGGAACCAGCTCAGTCTTAGGGGGAACATCAACATGAAACACAAAGAACACTAAGCTAGGAGTTGGAAGATATCAGTCAGAGTGTAGGAGATGATGACGTAGAGATCACAGGTCACAAGGAGGGGACATTTGATAACCGGTTTTTTAGGTCGTTAACTAAAAGACAGGTTATGCAAACTACAAACCACAAAGACAAGGGATATCAAGACTTCAACTTTTAACACAACCGGACTAGTTGGGGTTGGAAATTCAATTAAATCTAATAAGCAGAAAATAGATGACAGTAAATCACGAAGTAAAGCAAGTAGAGAAAAGCGGGGACAAGATTGGATTCACCCTATGAATGAAGCTTTCAAAAACCAAACATATCGATTACAGAAAATCTGTTAATAATTAGCATGGACATCCAAGAATACGAGAGGAAGTTTGTGACCCTATAAATCACACGAACGACCTATAATCGCCCTATGTCTCCAAAGGAGTGGCAGGACAAGATTCGCATCGGGATCCGAAACTACTTATTAACATCATTTCTACAATCTTAAGCAATAAAGATCATAGCTTTCCTAGGGTTTCACCAATCAAAACCCCTAAAGGAATTACTCACTATTATTCATGCGTGAAGACATAAAGATATTAAAAGAAATGAACATGGAAGGAATTTACGAGAATGAAAGCAAAATCAGAAATTATACTAATAAACGATAAACTTAGAACTAAGCATGCAATGAAATAAAGCAATGAATTAAGATTAAAGGAAGGAATTAAACTTACAAAAGCTTCAATTTGATATCCACGAAAAGAAATCGAACTACAAAGCATTGAAGAAAAACTGAAAACCGAAAGCTAAAACTAAAAGAATTTTGAGGCTAAGAAATCTAAAAGTGCATAAAAGTATAAAACCTAGCTCTCCCCCTCCTCATCAGAGGAAGGGGGTATTTATAAAAAAAT
The DNA here is from genome assembly GCA_026401315.1 of Dysphania ambrosioides. Classification (NCBI taxonomy): domain Eukaryota; kingdom Viridiplantae; phylum Streptophyta; class Magnoliopsida; order Caryophyllales; family Amaranthaceae; genus Dysphania; species Dysphania ambrosioides. The sequence goes on along the minus strand of CM048671.1, from coordinate 12,817,223 downwards.
AAGAAAAACCTACGAAAAACCCTAAAATGCATAGGAGCCGGCCCTAAAAAGAAGTAGTTGATCCGGAGGAAAACACTGTCATTCGCCCAAATATAGGTATCATACGGCCGAATGTGATCCCATTCGCCCGAATGTACTTCCATTCGCCCATTCCAGAGGGTTCGAGGAATCGATCCTTGTCAAGCATTCGCTCGAATGTACAGGGTGCTTCGGCCGAATGGAGGCTCATTCACCCGAATGAGTTCCATTCGGCCTTTCTAGTGGCAAGGCTCAAGAACTCTGAAAGACTGCCTCTCATTCGACCGAATGAGTCAGATTCGGTCGAATCTGCAACCATTCGGTCGAATGTCGACCGAATCTGAGAGCATTCTTTCCTCTTTTCACTTCCCTCTTTTTTGAACTCCGTAAAATCTTCATGAGTGACTTCAAACACTTGCCCAAGCTAAGATACGTGTGTCAAAGGCTCGAATGTATCGCCTTTCACCTTGAAATCATCAAAAGTGCCTGAAATGAACTTAAGACAACTCGAAAACAAGATCAAGGTAAAATCAAGCATAATATACATAAAACCAATACAAAACTATGAGACTTGACACTAAAATGAGTTAATAAATGTGCTCTAAAATGAGCACATCAACTTCCCCCAAGCTAGACCGTTGCTAGTCCCTAGCAAACGAAATAGAAAGGTGAAATGACAGCTTAAGGCAATATGAATGAAGAAATGAATGAAGAGACTAATGAAAAACATGGGAAGTGAAGCTCAAGTCAATGCAAGCCGTGCACGTGCGAAACTCCTCCCTAGCCATGGGTGTGCAAGTACAATGGGATTTAAAGAGCATAATCAACTTTTTACACCTACTCAGGATTGCCGAGCAAGCCACATCATAATTCATTCCGCCCACTACCTAATGAGGTCACAAGTCTACGCTCCCAAGGTTATTTCCCACGAGGTGTGGGAAATTTCCATTACGCTCATGTGTTTATAGGATATGTGTTTCACTCGAAATCATCCGACTAAAGATGAGTCGGGAATTAAACACCTAAGCAGGGAGAAATCCCGTAAATCGTGTCTTATCTGCTCTCCAGCACTGATCTTACTAATCAGGTCAAGTCGAACAGGTTTGGAAAGGGTTGTAATGTAGGTTTGGATTGAGGTATGGTAGAATTTAGGAATGTGGAGTTGAAATAGAGGATAGTAAGTGATCCAAGGAAATAAAACCGAGGAAATTACGCCTTTCGACAACCATGTCAATCCCAAAGTTCCCAATAGTAGACTCTAATACACTATGTCGACTTTATTCTCAATTCTTTTTTTTTCTAATATCTTTTTGTTTATTTTCTTTTTCTCTTTTTTTCTTTTGCTTTCTTTTTTTTCTCTTTTTTTTTCTTTTGCTTTTCAATCTTTTTTTTTTTTTTTTTTTGAACTTCCTATATGCAAACTTCTTTGAAATGCACTAAGACTAGTGTACGTAGTCAAATCATCCAATGATCATTTCCCCAAACCGAAATCCTATATTACAATGCTACAAATATCAACTTCACTATGATCACATGACTATCCTCTAGGTAAAAAGAGGGAACATTTGGTTCATGTGGAGTTTAGATAGTGTGGCTATAAAAAAGAAGGCAAAGGCACAAATTTGGCTCAACCTAGAGTAAATTGATTTTCATGGTAGGCACTTTGGCTATGTAGCTTTTAACTACAAACGTGTTATCATCCCTAACCTTTAGAAAAGTAGACTATGCTGGAGGAGAACAGACACAATTCTTAAGATTCCCTGACTAACACTCATCAATATAGGACTCATAATAAAGTCCTAAAGGTCAATCCTTACTAGGTTAGTCGAAATGCGCCTCAATAGGTAGTCATCCAAACCACATACCAAGAAAGCTCAGATCCCCCAAGCTAAGTGAAAAACAGTTGATAAACTCATACCCAAAAAAGGCACAGGGCTACGGGAATACGAGTTTGCATAAAGTCAGTGCACAACAGAGGCTTGCATGCTTGTTTGGGATATATGATGGGAAAGGGGGCATATGATGCAAAGAAGGGTAAAAACAAATATAAAAATAACTAAAATACATAAATTTGGATTTCCGCATAAGAGATCATACCAATACTAGGTGCAGCGGCATGTGGAACTTCTCGTATATATACCTGAAAACAGCACCAAAAAGCAAAGCGCAAAGCACAAAATAACACCTAGAAATAAAACACGAAGCAACAAAACGCTACACAACACTAAACTGACAACCAAGACCAAAGGACACGCGAAAGAATGAGTAGTGGACTATGGATATCCCCCCCAAGCTAGGATGAAGCCGTCCTCGGCGCTAAGGGAGGCCGTTAGGTCCACCACTACTCATCCCCCATAAATTCCTCATCATCCCCCTGGTCATCCTCCTCATTAACCTCCTCCTCCCCACTCGTGTAGTCCATCCCATAGTCATCCGAGGCTCTTCTAGGAGCCGGCGGAGTGAAGTTATTAAACCTACGCCTACCCACCCGCAACCGGTCAAACCCATGACTTAGTGATATCTCATTATAGTTGTCATGGCGAGGGTACCAGGAAGGGGTGGCCATGCTTTCGCCGACCATGTGGGAGCGGTAGGCCATATCATACCATGGGTAGTTCACCCGCTCAAAGTTTTTTTCGAGGTGTTCGAGCCGGGCGGTGTGGTGGGCTTGGGTGGTGAGGACCTGATCAAGCCTTCTCTCAATGCGTCCTAGGGAGGACATAATGTCAGATTCAGACTCATCGTCTGAATCGTCATGGTCCGGTAAGACCGAGGTAGAGGCTCTAGGTCAGTCACACATAGAGAGGGTGTGAGGGCGAGGAGGTGGTATAAGTGGGGGCTCGACAGCGTATCTCGGCACATCGCCTTCTAAGAGATACGAGGCCCCAAACTGGACCAGGGGAGGTAAATGAGGGCAGGGAAGGGGGATGGTGCGGTCTTTCAAGTACCGCCATCGCATGGGGTCCGCAAAAATGAAGCCAGCCCGTACGAGACATTCCTCGTGAAGGGTAGTGGAACTGGCATATCTTGTGCTGAATTCCACAGGATTCATGACGTTCAGGAATTCAGCAATGCGGAATACGTGTCCCCCTAAACATAAGTCAGTAGTAGCGTTTAGGGTGGCTGTGTTGTTTAGAAACTTCCACAGCGTCATTGGTAGGCTTAGTGCAGTGTCGTCGTGTGGTACAAGATAACGGTGCAAGATGTGCACCTCGTGTGTTCGTACTAGGTGTGGGCTAGGGGAAGGGAACAAAGTCTCCCTAGCAAATTTAAAGAACATGCGCAAAATTGGGTGTTGAATATCAGAAGCATATATGTTCCTATTCGGATAAACAAGCCGGCCAGCTATTTTAGGCCATAGCTCGGAAACCCGAGAGTTGTCCGGTTGTTTATCCAGAATAGGCTCCTTATTGAAACCAAATACGGCACATATCATAACCGGACGATATTAATCACTATAGGTTTAATGGGATTAGTTTTGGGTAGAAAATGACGTATTTACCCTTGAACATATCATAACCGCTTGAAATACATCGATTTGAGTCAAACTTGGTCAAAAGGAAGAGGTTCTGGGTATTAAATGACTTAAACACTTCGAATCACATGATATGAGTCAATATCGGTCAAATGAAATCAGTTTTTGGTAGAAAATGACGTATTTACCCTTGAACATGTCATAAACACTTGACATATATCATTTTGAGTCAAACTCGGTCAAGTGGGAGAGGTTTTGTGTATTAATGACCTTAACACTTTGAATATAACGTATAACCCTTGAACATGAAATAAAAAATTCAAATACATCGTTTTGAGTCAAACTCGGTCAAATGGGAGATGTTTTGTGTATTACACGACCTAAACTTTTTTAATCGGGCATCTCATAAACACTCGAAAGACATCGATTAGAGTCAAACTTTGTAAAACGATAGAGGTTTTGTGTATTAATGACCTTAACATTTTAAATCGGACGATATTAATAAATATAGGTCAAATGGGATCAGTTTTGTCTAGAAAATAACGTATTTACCCTTGAACATGTCATAAACACTCGAAAGACATCGATTTGAGTCAAACTTGGTCAAACGATAGAAGTTTTGTGTATTACTGAACTTAACACTTCGAATCGGACGATATTAACCAATATAGGTCTAATGGGATTAGTTTTGGGTAGAAAATGACTTATTTACCCTTAAACATGTCATAAACACATGAAAGACATCGATTTGAGTCAAACATGGTTAAAGGGGAAAGATTCTGGGTATTAAATGACTTAAACACTTTGAATCCGATGATATGAATCAATATAGAAAAAATGGGATCAGTTTTCGATAGAAAATGTTGTATTTACCCTTAAACATGTCATAAACACTTAAAATACATCGATTTGACTCAAACTCAGTCAAACGAGAGAGGTTCTTCATATTACATACCTCAACACTTCGAATCGGACAATATGAGTCAATATAGGTCAAATGGGATTAGTTATGGGTTGAAAATGATGTATTTACCCTTGAAAAATCATAAATAGTTGAAATACATTGATTTGACTCAAACTCGGTCATATGGGAGAGCTGTTGTGTATTAAATGATCAAAATACTTTGAATCGGACGATATGAGTCAATATAGGTCAATAAGGATCATTTTTGGGTAGAAAATGACGTATTTACCCTTGAACATGTCATAAACAAATGAAATACATTGATTTGAGTCAAACACGGTTAAACGGGAGGTGTTCTTAGTATTAAATGACTTGAACACTACGAATCTAACAATATGAATCAATATAGATAAAATGGGATCTTTTTTTGGTAGAAAATGACGTATTTACCCTTGAACATGTCATAAACACTTGAAATACATCGATTTGACTCAAACCCGGTCAAACGGGAGAGGTTTTGCATATAAAATGACTTAAACACTGCGAATCAAACGATATGAGTCAATATCGGTCAAATAAGATTAGTTTTAGGTAGAAATAACGTATTTACCCTCGAACATGTCATAAACATTATAAAGACATTGATTTGAGTCAAACTCGGTAAAACGATAGAGGTTTTGTGTATTAATGACCTTAACACTTCGAATCGGAAGATATTAATCAATATAGGTCAAATGGGATAAGTTTTTGTGTAGAAAATGACGTATTTACCCTTGAACAAGTCATAAACACTCGAAAGACATCGATTTGAGTCAAACTCGGTCAAACGATAGAAGTTTTGTGTATTACTGACCTTAACACTTCGAATTGGACGATATTAATCAATATAGGTCTAATGGGATTAGTTTTGGGTAGAAAATGACGTATTTACCCTTGAACATGTCATCAGCACATGAAAGACATCGATTTGAGTCAAACATGGTTAAATGAGAGAGATTCTGAGTATTAAATGACTTAAAAATTTTGAATCTGACGATATGAATCAATATAGATAAATTGGGATCATTTTCAGGAGAAAATGTTGTATTTACCCTTACACATGTCATACACACTTGAAATACATCGATTTGACTCAAACTCAGTCAAACGAGTGAGGTTCTTCATATTATATAGCCTCAACACTTCGAATCGGACAATATGAGTCAATATAGGTCAAAAGGGATCAGTTATGGGTTGAAAATGATGTAATTACCCTTGAACAAATCATAAATAGTTGAAATACATTAATATACCTCAAACTCGGTCATACAGGAGAGCTGTTGTGTATTCAATGATCTAAACACTTCGAATCTAACGATATGAATCATTATAGATAAAATGGGATCAATTTTGGGTAGAAAATAACGTATTTACCCTTGAACACGTCATAAACACTTGAAATACATCGATTTGATCAAACCCGGTCAAACGGGAGAGGTTTTGGGAATAAATGACTTAAACACTGCGAATTAAACAATATGAGTCAACATCGGTCAAATAAGATTAGTTTTAGGTAGAATTGACAGATTTACCCTTGAATATGTCATAAACATTAGAAAGACATTGATTTGAGTCAAACTCGGTAAAACGATATAGGTTTTGTGTATTAATGACCTTAACACTTCGAATCGGATGATATTAATCAATATAGGTCAAATGGGATAAGTTTTGTGTAGAAAATGACGTATTTACCCTTGAACATGTCATAAACACTCGAAAGACATCGATTTGAGTCAAACACGGTCAAACGATAGAAGTTTTGTGTATTACTGACCTTAACACTTCAAATTGGACGATATTAATCAATATAGGTCTAATGGGATTAGTTTTGGGTAGAAAATGACATATTTACCCTTCAACATGTCATCAACACATGAAAGACATCGATTTGAGTCAAACATGGTTAAACGAGAGAGATTCTGGGTATTAAATGACTTAAAAAGTTTAATCTGACGATATGAATAAGTATAGATAAATTGGGATCATTTTCGGTAGAAAATGTTGTATTTATCCTTACACATGTCATAAACACTTGAAATACATCGATTTGACTCAAACTCAGTCAAACGAGAGAGGTTCTTCATATTATATAACCTCAACACTTCGAATCGGACAATATGAGTCAATATAGGTCAAATGGGATCAGTTATGGGTTGAAAATGATGTATTTACCCTTGAACAAATCATAAATAGTTGAAATACATTGATATAACTCAAACTCGGTCATACGGGAGAGTTGTTGTGCATTCAATGATCTAAACACTTCGAATCTAACGATATGAATCAATATAGATATAATGGGATCAATTTTGGGTAGAAAATGACGTATTTACCCTTGAACATGTCATAAACACTTGAAATACATCGATTTGATCAAACCCGGTCAAACAGGAGAGGTTTTGGGAATAAATGACTTAAACACTGCGAATCAAATTATATGAGTCAATATCGGTCAACTAAGATTAGTTTTAGGTAGAAATGACGTATTTACCCTTGAATATGTCATAAACATTAGAAAGACATTGATTTGAGTCAAACTCGGTAAAACGATAGAGGTTTTGTGTATTAATGACCTTAACACTTCGAATCGGACGATATTAATCAATATAGGACAAAAGGGATCACTTTTGTGTAGAAAATGACGTATTTACCCTTGAACATGTCATAAACACTCGAAAGACATCGATTTGAGTCAAACACGGTCAAACGATAGAAGTTTTGTGTATTACTGACCTTTACACTTCGAATTGGACGATATTAATCAATATAGGTCTAATGGGATTAGTTTTGGGTAGAAAATGACGTATTTACCCTTAAACATGTCATCAACACAAGAAAGACATCGATTTGAGTCAAACATGGTTAAACGAGAGAGATTCTGGGTATTAAATGACTTAAAAAGTTTAATCTGACGATATGAATCAATATAGATAAATTGGGATCATTTCCGGTAGAAAATGTTGTATTTACCCTTACACATGTCATACACACTTGAAATACATCGATTTGACTCAAACTCAGTCAAACGAGAGAGGTTCTTCATATTATATAACCGCAACACTTTGAATCGGCCAATATGAGTCAATATAGGTCAAATGGGATAAGTTATGGGTTGAAAATGATGTAATTACCCTTGAACAAATCATAAATAGTTGAAATACATTGATATAATTCAAACTCGGTCATACGGGAGAGCTGTTGTGCATTCACTGATCTAAACACTTCGAATCTAACGATATGAATCAATATAGATAAAATGGGATCAATTTTGGGTAGAAAATGATGTATTTACCCTTGAACATGTCATAAACACTTGAAATACATCGATTTGATCAAACCCGGTCAAACGGGAAAGGTTTTGGGAATAAATGACTTAAACACTGCGAATCAAACGATGTGAGTCAATATCGGTCAAATGAGATTAGCTTTAGGTAGAAATGACGTATTTACCCTTGAATATGTCATAAACATTAGAAAGACATTGATTTGAGTCAAACTCGGTAAAACGATAGAGGTTTTGAGTATTAATGACCTGAACACTTCGAATCGGACGATATTAATCAATATAGGTCAAATGGGATCAGTTTTGTGTTTAAAATGACGTATTTACCCTTGGACATGTCATAAACACTCGAAAGACATCGATTTGAGTCAAACACGGTCAAGCGATAGAAGTTTTGTGTATTTCTGACTTTAACACTTTGAATTGGACGGTATTAATCAATATAGGTCTAATGGGATTAGTTTTGGGTAGAAAATGACTTATTTACCCTTTAACATGTCATCAACACATGAAAGACATCGATTTGAGTCAAACATGGTTAAACGAGAGAGATTCTGGGTATTAAATGAATTAAAAATGTTTAATCTGACGATATGAATAAGTATAGATAAATTGGGATCATTTTCGGTAGAAAATGTTGTATTTACCCTTACACATGTCATAAACACTTGAAATACATCGATTTGACTCAAACTCAGTCAAACCAGAGAGGTTCTTCATATTATATAACCTCAGCACTTTGAATCGGATAATATGAGTCAATATAGATTAAATAGGATCAGTTATGGGTTGAAAATGATGTATTTACCCTTGAACAAATCATAAATAGTTGAAATACATTGATATAACTCAAACTCGGTCATACGGGAGAGCTGTTGTGTATTCAATGATCTAAACACTTCGAATCTGACGATATGGATCAATATAGATAAAATGGGATCAATTTTGGGTAGAAAATGACGTATTTACCCTTGAACATGTCATAAACACTTTAAATACATCGATTTGATCAAACCCAGTCAAACGGGAGAGGTTTTGGGAATAAATGACTTAAACACTGCGAATCAAACGATATGAGTCAATATCGGTCAAATAAGATTAGTTTTAGGTTAAAATGACGTATTTACCCTTGAATATGTCATAAACATTAGAAAGACATTGATTTGAGTCGAACTCGGTAAAATGATAGAGGTTTTGTGTATTAATGACCTTAACACTTCGAATCGGACGATATTAATCAATATAGGTCAAATGGGATAAGTTTTGTGTAGAAAATGACGTATTTACCCTTGAACATGTCGTAAACACTCGAAAGACATCGATTTGAGTCAAACACGGTCAAACAATAGAAGTTTTGTGTATTACTGACCTTAACACTTCGAATTGGACGATATTAATCAATATAGGTCTAATGGGATAAGTTTTGGGTAGAAAATGACGTATTTACCCTTCAACATGTCATCAACACATGAAAGACATCGATTTGAGTCAAACATGGTTAAATAAGAGAGATTCTGGGTATTAAATGACTTAAAAAGTTTGAATCTGACGATATGAATCAATATAGCTAAATTGGGATCATTTTCGGTAGAAAATGTTGTATTTATCCGTACACATGTCATAAACACTTGAAATACATCGATTTGACTCAAACTCAGTCAAACGAGAGAGGTTCTTCATATTATATAACCTCAACACTTCGAATCGGACAATATGAGTCAATATAGGTCAAATGGGATCAGTTATGGGTTGAAAATGATGTATTTACCCTTGAACAAATCATAAATAGTTGAAATACATTGATATAACTCAAACTCGGTCATACGGGAGAGCTGTTGTGCATTCACTGATCTAAACACTTCGAATCTAACGATATGAATCAATATAGATAAAATGGGATCAATTTTGGGTAGAAAATGACGTATTTACCCTTGAACATGTCGTAAACACTTGAAAGATATCGATTTGATCAAACCCGGTGAAACGGGAGAGGTTTTGGGAATAAATGACTTAAACACTTCGAATCAAACGATATGAGTCAATATCGGTCAAATAAGATTAGTTTTAGGTAGAAATGACATATTTACCCTTGAATATGTCATAAACATTAGAAAGACATTGATTTGAGTCAAACTCGGTAAAACGATATAGGTTTTGTGTATTAATGACCTTAACACTTCGAATCGGACGATATTAATCAATATAGGTCAAATGGGATAAGTTTTGTGTAGAAAATGACGTAATTACCCTTGAACATGTCGTAAACACTCGAAAGACATCGATTTGAGTCAAACACGGTCAAACGATAGAAGTTTTGTGTATTACTGACCTTAACACTTCGAATTGGACGATATTAATCAATATAGGTCTAATGGGATTAGTTTTGGGTAGAAAATGACGTATTTACCCTTCAACATGTCATCAACACATGAAAGACATCGATTTGAGTCAAACATGGTTAAACGAGAGAGATTCTGGGTATTAAATGACTTAAAAAGTTTGAATCTGACGATATGAATCAATATAGCTAAATTGGGATCATTTTCGGTAGAAAATATTGTATTTATCCTTACACATGTCATAAACACTTTAAATACATCGATTTGACTCAAACTCAGTCAAACGAGAGAGGTTCTTCATATTATATAACCTCAACACTTCGAATCGGATAATATGAGTCAATATAGATTAAATAGGATCAGTTATGGGTTGAAAATGATGTATTTACCCTTGAACAAATCATAAATAGTTGAAATACATTGATATAACTCAAACTCGGTCATACGGGAGAGCTGTTGTGCATTCACTGATCTAAACATTTCGAATCTAACGATATGAATCAATATAGATAAAATGGGATCAAATTTGGGTAGAAAATGACGTATTTACCCTTGAACATGTCATAAACACTTGAAAGACATCGATTTGATCAAACCCGGTCAAACGGGAGAGGTTTTGGGAATAAATGACTTAAACACTGCGAATCAAACGATATGAGTCAATATCGGTCAAATAAGATTAGTTTTAGGTTAAAATGACGTATTTACCCTTGAATATGTCATAAACATTAGAAAGACATTGATTTGAGTCGAACTCGGTAAAATGATAGAGGTTTTGTGTATTAATGACCTTAACACTTCGAATCGGACGATATTAATCAATATAGGTCAAATGGGATAAGTTTTGTGTAGAAAATGACGTATTTACCCTTGAACATGTCGTAAACACTCGAAAGACATCGATTTGAGTCAAACACGGTCAAACAATAGAAGTTTTGTGTATTACTGACCTTAACACTTCGAATTGGACGATATTAATCAATATAGGTCTAATGGGATAAGTTTTGGGTAGAAAATGACGTATTTACCCTTCAACATGTCATCAACACATGAAAGACATCGATTTGAGTCAAACATGGTTAAATAAGAGAGATTCTGGGTATTAAATGACTTAAAAAGTTTGAATCTGACGATATGAATCAATATAGCTAAATTGGGATCATTTTCGGTAGAAAATGTTGTATTTATCCGTACACATGTCATAAACACTTGAAATACATCGATTTGACTCAAACTCAGTCAAACCAGAGAGGTTCTTCATATTATATAACCTCAGCACTTTGAATCGGATAATATGAGTCAATATAGATTAAATAGGATCAGTTATGGGTTGAAAATGATGTATTTACCCTTGAACAAATCATAAATAGTTGAAATACATTGATATAACTCAAACTCGGTCATACGGGAGAGCTGTTGTGTATTCAATGATCTAAACACTTCGAATCTGACGATATGGATCAATATAGATAAAATGGGATCAATTTTGGGTAGAAAATGACGTATTTACCCTTGAACATGTCATAAACACTTTAAATACATCGATTTGATCAAACCCAGTCAAACGGGAGAGGTTTTGGGAATAAATGACTTAAACACTGCGAATCAAACGATATGAGTCAATATCGGTCAAATAAGATTAGTTTTAGGTTAAAATGACGTATTTACCCTTGAATATGTCATAAACATTAGAAAGACATTGATTTGAGTCGAACTCGGTAAAATGATAGAGGTTTTGTGTATTAATGACCTTAACACTTCGAATCGGACGATATTAATCAATATAGGTCAAATGGGATAAGTTTTGTGTAGAAAATGACGTATTTACCCTTGAACATGTCGTAAACACTCGAAAGACATCGATTTGAGTCAAACACGGTCAAACAATAGAAGTTTTGTGTATTACTGACCTTAACACTTCGAATTGGACGATATTAATCAATATAGGTCTAATGGGATAAGTTTTGGGTAGAAAATGACGTATTTACCCTTCAACATGTCATCAACACATGAAAGACATCGATTTGAGTCAAACATGGTTAAATAAGAGAGATTCTGGGTATTAAATGACTTAAAAAGTTTGAATCTGACGATATGAATCAATATAGCTAAATTGGGATCATTTTCGGTAGAAAATGTTGTATTTATCCGTACACATGTCATAAACACTTGAAATACATCGATTTGACTCAAACTCAGTCAAACGAGAGAGGTTCTTCATATTATATAACCTCAACACTTCGAATCGGACAATATGAGTCAATATAGGTCAAATGGGATCAGTTATGGGTTGAAAATGATGTATTTACCCTTGAACAAATCATAAATAGTTGAAATACATTGATATAACTCAAACTCGGTCATACGGGAGAGCTGTTGTGCATTCACTGATCTAAACACTTCGAATCTAACGATATGAATCAATATAGATAAAATGGGATCAATTTTGGGTAGAAAATGACGTATTTACCCTTGAACATGTCGTAAACACTTGAAAGATATCGATTTGATCAAACCCGGTGAAACGGGAGAGGTTTTGGGAATAAATGACTTAAACACTTCGAATCAAACGATATGAGTCAATATCGGTCAAATAAGATTAGTTTTAGGTAGAAATGACATATTTACCCTTGAATATGTCATAAACATTAGAAAGACATTGATTTGAGTCAAACTCGGTAAAACGATATAGGTTTTGTGTATTAATGACCTTAACACTTCGAATCGGACGATATTAATCAATATAGGTCAAATGGGATAAGTTTTGTGTAGAAAATGACGTAATTACCCTTGAACATGTCGTAAACACTCGAAAGACATCGATTTGAGTCAAACACGGTCAAACGATAGAAGTTTTGTGTATTACTGACCTTAACACTTCGAATTGGACGATATTAATCAATATAGGTCTAATGGGATTAGTTTTGGGTAGAAAATGACGTATTTACCCTTCAACATGTCATCAACACATGAAAGACATCGATTTGAGTCAAACATGGTTAAACGAGAGAGATTCTGGGTATTAAATGACTTAAAAAGTTTGAATCTGACGATATGAATCAATATAGCTAAATTGGGATCATTTTCGGTAGAAAATATTGTATTTATCCTTACACATGTCATAAACACTTTAAATACATCGATTTGACTCAAACTCAGTCAAACGAGAGAGGTTCTTCATATTATATAACCTCAACACTTCGAATCGGATAATATGAGTCAATATAGATTAAATAGGATCAGTTATGGGTTGAAAATGATGTATTTACCCTTGAACAAATCATAAATAGTTGAAATACATTGATATAACTCAAACTCGGTCATACGGGAGAGCTGTTGTGCATTCACTGATCTAAACATTTCGAATCTAACGATATGAATCAATATAGATAAAATGGGATCAAATTTGGGTAGAAAATGACGTATTTACCCTTGAACATGTCATAAACACTTGAAAGACATCGATTTGATCAAACCCGGTCAAACGGGAGAGGTTTTGGGAATAAATGACTTAAACACTTTGAATCAAACGATATGAGTCAATATCGGTCAAATAAGATTAGTTTTAGATAGAAATGACGTATTTACCCTTGAATATGTTATAAACATTAGAAAGACATTGATTTGAGTCAAACTCGGTAAAACGATATAGGTTTTGTGTATTAATGACCTTAACACTTCGAATCGGACCATATTAATCAATATAGGTCTAATGGGATTAGTTTTGGGTAGAAAATGACGTATTTACCCTTCAACATGTCATCAACACATGAAAGACATCGATTTGAGTCAAACATGGTTAAACGAGAGAGATTCTGGTTATTAAATGACTTAAAAAGTTTGAATCTGACGATATGAATCAATATAGATAAATTGGGATCATTTTCGATAGAAAATGGTGTATTTATCCTTACACATGTCATAAACACTTGAAATACATCGATTTGACTCAAACTCAGTCAAACCAGAGAGGTTCTTCATATTATATAACCTCAACACTTCGAATCGGATAATATGAGTCAATATAGGTTAAATGGGATCGGTTATGGGTTGAAAATGATGTATTTACCCTTGAACAAATCATAAATAGTTGAAATACATTGATATAACTCAAACTCGGTCATATGGGAGAGCTTTTATGCATTCAATGATCTAAACACTTAGAATCTAACGATATGAATCAATATAAATAAAATGGGATCAATTTTGGGTAGAAAATGACGTATTTACCCTTGAACATGTCATAAACACTTGAAAGACATCGATTTGATCAAACCCGGTCAAACGGGAGAGGTTTTGGGAATATATGACTTAAACACTTCGAATCAAACGATATGAGTCAATATCGGTCAAATAAGATTAGTTTTAGGTAGAAATGACGTATTTACCCTTGAATATGTCATAAACATTAGAAAGACATTGATTTGAGTCAAACTCGGTAAAACGATAGAGGTTTTGTGTATTAATGACCTTAACACTTCGAATCGAACGATATTAATCAATATAGGTCAAATGGGATCACTTTTGTGTAGAAAATGACGTATTTACCCTTGAACATGTCATAAACACTCGAAAGACATCGATTTGAGTCAAACACGGTCAAATGATAGAAGTTTTGTGTATTACTGACCTTAACACTTCGAATTGGACGATATTAATCAATATAGGTCTAATGGGATTAGTTTTAGGTAGAAAATGACGTATTTACCCTTCAACATGTCATCAACACATGAAAGACATCGATTTGAGTCAAACATGGTTAAACGAGAGAGATTCTGGGTATTAAATGACTTAAAAAGTTTAATCTGACGATATGAATCAATATAGATAAATTGGGATCATTTTCAGTAGAAAATGTTGTATTTACCCTTACACATGTCATACACACTTGAAATACATCGATTTGACTCAAACTCAGTCAAACGAGAGAGTTTCTTCATATTATATAACCGCAATGTTGAGTTCCTTAGGTTTTGATTGATAGTTTTGAATGATGACATACAGCTAAGGGAAACAGGTCTTTGAAAGTGTTCAATACATTTGGGGGAACCAGCTAAAATAGAACACTGTTTCCCTAGATAAGTTATTACTTATATGAGATATTTGTTGAACTAACTTATCTTTATACAGGAAACAGTTAGATTATAAATGAGCTATGCACTGGTAGGGAACCAGTATAAACTGTTCTCTCAAACTACTTTATGAAAGGCAGTTACTTATTTAGTATTGTACATTAACTGTGTTAAATGTGCAGTTTGTAAGTTGATTTCTAAGATTGGAAGCTTGAAAGGATTTTCGATCAACTTAAAGGAAGGTCCTTTGGTTAATAATTGAGTTCATTCATGGAAGCTTTCAAAACTTAATGAATGCATGAAGAAAGACTACACTCAAAGAGTTATTTAGGAACTTCATGTAAATGCTCCGTAGTATAACTTATATAATTGAGTATATAAAGTGCTTTTAGTATATTAAATATCATTATGAAATTTGGTATAAGGTTTGGAACAAATTTCATAACATATTCAGTTCAGGGAACCAGGTCAGGTAAACAGGTTAACTGAACAGATTATTTAAGCTGCTGTTTTTACAAAGATTTTACAAAGAGGATATTTTCCGAAAAATATTGATTTAAAATATATCCAAGCAGCTAAAGATAAGATGATATTTTTGGTTAGCTAAAAACTAGGAAGTATCTTATCCTAAATTGATCTTATCTTGTAATCAAATAAATTAGGATAAATACTTATCATAAAATCGCATATATCTTATATGCATGATTTTAGGGTTTAGCCAACTAACCTATAAATACATCTTACTCTGAATAATCATCTTGATGGCTCTCACGCATTTTTAATAGAGTTCTATCTTTGAGAGCTAAAAGCACTAATTCAATTATTAAGTGATACACAAGAGCATAATAGTGTTTTAACGTTTTTCTCTATTTGACTTTTGAGAGTTAGATCATTAGAGAGTTCTTGATCTTGTATTAAGTCTTTGACAGAGGGGTTGAAGACTTGGTGAGTGTTTGTGAGTTCAGACACACTAGAAACTTACGAGGATAAGTTTAGAGCACATTCGGAGTAGAGTGTGGGGTTTACTGGTTCCCGGAGTAGGGAAACAGTAGAGTGTTCTTTGTCTTTAATTTTCGGAGTAGATTAATAAAGGACTTAGGATAGGAGGACGTAGGCCAGAGTTGGCTGAACCTCGTTAAATCTGTGGTGTTCTTTTTTGCTTTGTTTTATTCCGCTGAATAAGGGAACCAGCACAACTGGTTCCTTACATATAATCCGAAATGAAGCAAAAATTATTAAAGATTACTTAACACTCAATTCACCCCCCCCCCCCTTTTGAGTGCCCATTGAACCTTCAATTGGTATCAGAGCCTAAGCTTCTCGAAAGAGTAACATCTAGAGGAGTTAAGAATGAGTACTCAAGAATTAAGTGCAATCGGTTATGACAACAAGACACCAAAGTTTAATGGAAATAATTATGCCTGGTGGAAGAACAGGATCCAGAATGTTATCATGGGTATTGATTATGAATGCTGGCTCGTAGTTAAAAATGGTCCTAATATCATTCTCAAGACATAAGCTGATGGGAAACAGGTTCCCAAGAAGGATAGCGAATTGGTCACTGCTGATTACAAGTTGCTGGAGAAAAATGCTAAGGTAATGTCAATTCTACAACAAGCAATAGGTGAGACCAAAACAAATCGTATCTCTGGTTGCAGTAGTGCTAAGGAGATATGGGACACCCTTGAACTTGCGTTTGAGGGAACCAGTGAGGTAAAACGGTCTAAAATTGATTTAATCATGTCTAAATACGAATTGTTTGCCATGAATAAAAATGAAAAAATCAATGATTGCTTTCGTAGGTTTATGACTATTGTTAATGATCTTAGATCACTTGGTAAAAAAATTTCTGATGAGGATCTTGTGAGAAAAATTTTGCGTAGTTTAACAGATACATGGACAGCTAAGGTAACAGCAGTATATGAAGCAAAGGTCTGTCTACCTTGTCTTTGGAACAGCTGATTGGTTCCCTTATGACTCATGAGATGCTGATTAACTCTAAGTCTGAGAAGGAACCAGCCAGAGGCATGGCACTGAAGGGAACAGTAGAAGAAGAAGAAGATGAGATCAGCTTGATTGCAAAAAGATTTGAAAGATCTCTTCGTGATCAAAAGAGGAATTTCAAAGGTAGGAATTTCAAAAATACTAAAAAATCTAACTTGTCTTCATCTTCAGGTTGCTTCAAGTGTGGTGAGAAAGGACACATCATTCGTGATTGTCCAAAATGGAAGGACAAGCAATCTCAATCTGGAGATAAGAGGGCTTTCAAGAATGCCATGATAGCATCTATGTGGGGAGAATCTGACTCAGGATCTGATGAAGAAGAAGATACACCTAGTTCTGATGTTTGCTTAACTGCTTTCACAAACATCAAGGAGAACAGCACTGGTCCGGGAACCAGAGGGGGAACCAGTACATTCGAGAAATGCTTGATAGCTAAGAAGGATGTACTACAAAGACATAAGGTAAACCTTGAACAAATTAGAATAGACATGCATGAATATGATAGAGAAAATATGCTTGCTTGTATAGATTCTTTATTAGATGAATGCTATAAATTAGGTGAAACTTATATAACTGGGCAAAAGAGAATTAAAAGAAAAACGCAATGAATGTGAAATTGCTATTGCTAGTTGTGATCACCTAGAGATGGTTTGCCATAACTTGAAAAATCAAGTTGCTGAACTAGAAGTTGAATTGGACAAGTGCAAGGTAGAACTAGAAAGGGAAAGATCTTCTGAACTTGACTATCCGAGTGATGGTGAAGAAGATCTGATCTCCTGGTTCCCCAGAGACTTATCAACTACTAGTGAAGTCCTTGATTTTTCAACAGTCATAAGTAAAGCAAATTCTTGCAATAGAACTTCTCTGTTAAAGGCCTTTGAAACATTGGCTTTCAACTTAGAAAATTCTCACAAAGAAATTGCTTCACTTAAAGCTGTTCAGTCCCCTGGTTCTCCTACTGGAACCAGCGTTGAAGTCAGCAATATGATTAATGAATATAAAAGTACTATCTGTAAGTTACATGCTGAATTTAATCAACTAAAAAGTGAAAAGCAATCAGTAGTTATTGACATGTCTAATGACCCTACGGTTTTAGATCTTAACTTACAACTTGCAACTTTAAAAAGTAACTTTGAGTTTTTGAAAGAGAAAAACGAGTTGTTAGTTAAGACACTTGAAACAAAAGAAAGGAAATTGCATGATAGTCATAGACATGCGGATAAGCTACTGAATGCACAAAGAACTTTGAACCATCTGACTTCATCAGGAGGAAACAAAGGAAAATTTGGTCTTGGTTATACTAGACAGAGAACCAGGACTAACTGGTCTCCCAGAGAAACCACCTGGATCACAGAATATCAGCGAGGTAAGTATGTCATGACTAAAGAGATGCACGTGTGTTTTCATTGTGGTAAGAATGGACATAAGATACATGAATGTCCAACTAAGAAAATTAGTGCTAATAAGAACAACAAGAGTGTAATATATGTGTGGAGAAGAAAGGATCAACAAGATGTTAATGTTGTTAAAAAGGGACCCAAGTGTGTTTGGGTTCCTAAAACTAATGTTTGATTTACTCTTGCAGGCTAGAGTGAAGGGAGACACCTATTGGTATTTGGACAGTGGTTGCTCAAGACACATGTCCGAGGATAAAGATCAATTCCTTTCACTAGTAGCCTTTGATGGAGGAAGTGTCACCTTTGGGGATAACAGCAAGGGAACCATCACTGGTTTAGGTAACGTTAGTAAGACACTTTCTAACGCAATAGATGATGTTTATTATGTTGAAGGCTTGCAACATAATCTCTTGAGTATTTCTCAATTATGTGACAAAGGTAATAGAGTTGAGTTTCAAGCCAACCTATGTCACATAGTTAACTCACAAACAGGAGAACTTATATGTGAGGGAACCAGGAAGCATGATGTCTACATCACCTTCTTAGATAAAATCCCTCAAGACAAGTCCATCTGTTTGAGAGCTGTTTCTGAAAATAATCAATGGATTTGGCATAAGAGGTTTGGACATGCTAGCCTAACACTTCTAAACAAACTTAAAGCACGTGACTTAGTGGTAGGTCTTCCTAACATTAAGTACGAAGCTGATAAAGTTTGTTCTGAATGTGTAAGGGGAAAACAGGTCAAAATCTCTTTTAAGCCTAAAACTGTTTTGAGTACCAGCAGACCCTTCGAACTTGTACACATTGACTTGTGTGGTCCCATGAGAGTACAAAGTCGAAGAGGTCATAGATATGTCTGTGTTATGGTTGATGATTATTCCAGGTACACTTGGGTAATGATGTTACACACAAAGGATGAAACGTTTGAAGAATGGGTAACATTGGTGAAACAAGTGGAGAACCAGCTCACCCATAAGCTGGTCTCGATAAGATCAGACCATGGTACTGAATTTGATAATGCTAACTTTATTAATTATTGTAGGGAACATGGAGTTAATCACAACTTCTCAGCCCCTAGAACACCTCAACAAAATGGTGTTGTAGAAAGGAAGAACAGAACTCTTGAGGAGATGGCGAGGACGATGCTCATTGAGAGTGGTCTCCCAAAGAGTTTTTGGGGTGAAGCTGTTGACACTGCTTGCTATATATTGAATAGAGGTCTCATTAGACCAAAGTTAAATAAGACTCCCTATGAACTTCTTAAAGGTCGAAAGCCCAACATCACATACTTTCGTGTCTTTAGATGTAAATGTTATGTGCATAATAATGGGAAGGACCAGCTTGATAAATTTGATCCTAGAAGTGATGAGGGAATCTTTCTTGGATACTCTTCTCACAACAAAGCACATAGAGTCTTCAATAAAAGGACTATTTGTGTTGAGGAGAGTGTCCATGTCATTTTTGATGAATTTAACATGTCTTCTGAGATTGCGCAGGTACAACCTGATGAAGTGACTGGATTGATGGATTTCACGGGGAACCAGTATACTGGTCCCACAGATGAAGTGCAAGCAGAGCTAGGCCTACCAAATACTCCACCAGATGATAATGATGAAGTGCCTAGAGAAGAAAATGGAGATAATGAGGATTTTGAAGGGGAACCAAGTCCTGATGGTTCCTCATATAATAGACAGGTAATGAGTTCAGGGGGAACAGAAGAAGGTACCACCCCTAAACCTGAGGTAAGTAATGATAGAGGAAACAGCATGAATGTGAATCCTCCTGGTTCTTCAGAAGGAGAAGAGATTCATGAACATGCTAGTTCCCAACTTAATGAGGAAGCACAAAACAGTAATAATTTCAAAAGTTTTAGATATCAATCTTCTCATCCCATAATCAAATAATTAATGATATAAATAAGGGGATTCAAACGAGAAGAAGTGTCTTTCAAAACTTTTGCGCTTTCTATTCTTTCCTGTCTAATGTAGAGCCTACTGACTATAAAATGGCATTGACTGATCCTGATTGGGTACTAGCTATGCAAGATGAGTTAAATCAGTTTCAGAGGAACCAGGTTTGGCACCTAGTTCCCTGTCCAAAGGAAAGATCAGTCATTGGTACTAGATGGGTCTTTAAAAATAAGTTAGATGACCTCGGTACTATAGTTAGAAACAAAGCAAGGCTAGTGGTGCAAGGGTACAATCAACAAGAGGGAATTGACTATGATGAGACGTTTGCACCAGTAGCTAGGCTAGAGGCTATTAGGATTTTAATTGCTTATGCTGCTCACATGAATTTTAAACTGTTTCAGATGGATGTGAAGACGGCCTTCCTTAATGGCTATTTGAAGGAAGAAGTATATGTGGAGCAGCCACCTGGTTTTGAAGATACACTGTTTCCCCAGCATGTATATAAGTTGGATAAAGCATTATATGGCTTGAAACAAGCTCCAAGGGCTTGGTATGAAAGACTGACAAATTTCTTCATGGCTAATGATTACAAGAGGGGAACAGTAGACAAGACCTTGTTCATAAGAACCAGGGGGAAACACTTGATTGTAGTACAAATTTATGTTGATGATATTTTATTTGGTGCTACTAATCAAACTTTGTGTGATGAATTTGCAAATCTTATGCAGAGTAATTTGAAATGAGTATGATGGGAGAACTAGGGTTCTTCCTAGGGCTGCAGATTAAGCAAACAAATGATGGTATAATGATCCATCAACAAAAGTACTTAAAAGAGCTGCTGAAAAAGTTTGGCATGGAGAACAACAAAGCTTATGATACACCTGTTCCCACATCCACAAAGTTGGATGCTGATCTTAAGGGAAAAAATGTTGAAGCTACGCTTTATAGAGGAATGATTGGTTCTCTACTTTACCTAACAGCTAGTAGACCTGACATTGTGTTTTCTGTTGGTTTGTGTGCTAGGTTTCAAAGCAATCCAAAGGAATCTCACTTGAAGGCTGTTAGAAGGATACTTAGGTATCTTGTGGGAACAGCAGATCTGTTTTTGTGGTACCCCAAAGGCAGTACCATCGATCTCATTGGATATACAGATGCAGATTATGCTGGTTTCCTAGTTGATAGAAAGAGCACATCAGGTATGGCACACTTCCTTGGCTCTTGTCTTATATCATGGGGTTCTAAAAAGCAAAATTCAGTGGCCCTATCCACAGCAGAGTCAGAATATATAGCTGCAGCTTCATGTTGTTCCCAGCTACTATGGATAAGGAACCAGCTGAAAGATTTTGGTGTTATTTATAAAAGTGTTCCTATCTTTTGTGATAACACTAGTGCAATCAATATTTCAAAGAACCCCGTACAACACTCCAAGACCAAACACATTGAGATAAGACACCATTTTCTAAGAGACAATGTGGAAAAAGGATTAGTGGAGATGTATTTTTGTAAAAGTGAAGATCAAATAGCTGATATCTTCACAAAGCCTTTATGTAGAGAGTCTTTTTGTAGGTTAAGAGTCCTTTTAGGTCTAGTTAGATTTTAGGCGTTGGCTTCAATTATTTCCTTCAATGATTGGTTAGAATAAGTATGCTTTTGTATTGATTATGTATATAACTATGTTGCTTACTTACAAATATTGTGTAAATAACCTAAGTGGATTATTGTTGCATAGAAATAGGAGAAGTTATTTTGAAACATGCTGAAAATAGAATGACTGGTTCAGTACAGGTACCAGCAAGAGGAAACAACAGTTCAGCTCTGATATGTCATCCGAAAATATCTTATTTTTGGAAGATTACTATAAGATAATTTCTTTTTGGAAAGAATTATCTTATTTCAGTTATTCCTATCCTATAAAGAGGCAAATATATTTAATTGCCTAATTTATAGTTGGTTGATTTTCTTGTAAAAAGATAACTAAAATTTTTAAATTTTCAATTTTTAAAATTATCTTTTCTGTTTATTTTGATTCTCAACCAGCTAATTCTTGGAATTCCTATGTCTGTGCAATTGATATAAATACACATCAACACATTGATACAGCTTCACATCACATCATCATTCAATTCATCCTCTCTCTCGTTCAAAAGTGGTACCCTAATCACTGTTCACTCTGTTTTCATCTCCCTCAAATTCCTACTAAGTTGTGAAGCTTGTTTGCTACAATGGGAAGGAAATCAGCCAAGGCTCCAGCTAAGAAAAGGAAGGAGAAGACTCAAGCAAGTGAGTCCACTCAATTGAAGGAGACCTCCATCACTGAAACTAACCCTGCTCCGACTTCATCGAGCAACTCACCTCCTACCACCACAAAGAACCCATCACCAACTTCGTCTCCATCTTCTAAATCTCCCTCACCTCCACCTCCCAAAAATGCACCTTTACCCAAAACCCCTGAGGCTGATGATTCCATCATCAAAGAACCTGCCTCATCTCAAGGGGACCAGCCCAAAAGCGCTGAAGAATTCTTCAATACTATTGGAGAAAGGGAAGAGGAGGAAGTTAGAAGTGAAGAAGAGGATCTACAGATTATTGGGCAGAAAAAGGGGACTACAGAACCCTTGGTTCGCAGCAGAGTGACTAGGTCTTTCCTGAAAAAGATTGGCGAAGTAGTAGTAGAGGAACAGTCGATGGACTCTGCTGGTTCCAAACGAAAGAGAACAGCACGGAAGTCTACAAGAGGTATGTCAGTAGAATCTCCATCTGTTGGTATGACTGATTTAGGTTCTAGGGTTGTGTTATCTGGGTGTAAAACAGAAGTTGGTTATTTTGATGAAGTTGCCTTAAGTGATGTGGAAGAGTTGTTAGAATATCAGGGTTGGATGCCTTTGTTTGATGTCTGTGATGCTAATATTGACGGTGTTAGAAAGTTTTATGTAAATTTGAAACAAATGTTGGATAGGTCATTAAGTTCAGTTGTGAATGATGTTGAAGTGAATGTGTCTGTTGCAAGTTTAGCTGGGTTGTTGAATATACCCAGAGATGGTTTTGATGAGTATTCTGGAGATGGATGGCCCACACTTATAGGGGTCAGTCCAGATGAAGTGCATGACTTTGTGTTTGGAGGGAAAGTTCCAAAGAAAGCTGGAACGTTTAAAACTGGTAGCTTGAAGGAACCAGTGATGCTGGTCCTTCACTCTTTGTGTAACAAGATGATTATCCCTCGAGCACAAGGTAGGGGTTTTGTGCGCATCATGGAAATGGTGCTTATATATTTGCTGATGAAAAAGATTAAGATAAATCTTCCTTCCCTAATGATAAACCATATGATGAATTGCTATAATTCATCCCACCACTCTCTTCCTTATGGTTCTTACATAACTAAGCTTCTTAAAGAGAATAATGTTTCTCTTAGTGGATCAACTGCTCCTGTAATAGTGTTTACCAAAGGTATTCTGAAACAAAAGGGGTTGATCATAAGTGCTGGGGTGTTGAAGTTTAGGGAGGAGGAACCAATAGAGACTCCTAAGCCTGCCAAGAAGAAACAGAAGGCAGAGGAACCAGCAGGTCAGAAGGTTATTCTTAAGAGGCTAGAGAGTCAGGAAGAGAAGATGAGTGCTGTAGGGGATCAGCTTAGCAAGTTAGTGACCTTAGTGGAAGGTCTATCTACTTCGCTTATTATGAGGATGAGCAAGTTAGAGAAACAGGTTGCTGGTAGTTCTGGAATTGAGAAGGAACAAGTTGAGAAGGACCAGCAAGTAGACCAGCAGGAAGATGACAATGAAGAAGAGGAGAACCAGGAAGAAACAGCTGAGGAGGCTGACACTGAAGAAGAGGAAGGAGATGATGAAAATGATGATGATGATTGAATCTATTCTCTTTTTCATTTAGCCTACCTTTATTATATTATATTCTGAATAACTAATTTTGTTGGACTGTTTTTATTCCTCCCAATCCATGAACTTGTTTTTATTCTGAATAGCTATCGTTCACTTTTGTTGGTTTGTATTAAACTATGATCTTTATTGATGGCATGGCTTAATTTTGACTATTCTGACCTTCTTTTGCAGCACTTTATTTGTATAATGGTTGATGCTATTGGATGGTTTAGCACGTTACTTTATGCATAAGATGCTACTTTTGCATATCTTTTTAATGATGCCAAAAGGGGGAAAATAGTTGAAGTTGAAGCCTAGAGTCTTTACTAGTTTAGATTGAGTCGTTTTTGAGTCTTTTTTCTTTTACTTTGACTTTATTTTATTTTTTTGTTTCTGTTTAGGGAACCAGTTAGCTTAACTGACTTGTTCCATTGAGTCTTGAGTTCTTGAAGTTTTTGACTACCTTCTTTTGAGTATGTTCACAGGTGCAGAAACTTCAAATGTTTGTCATCATCAAAAAGAGGGAATTTGTTGAGTCCCTTAGGTTTTGATTGATAGTTTTGAATGATGACAAACAGCTAAGGGAAACAGGTCTTTGAAAGTGTTCAATATAGTTGGGGGAACCAGCTAAAATAGAACACTGTTTCCCTAGATAAGTTATTACTTAAATGAGATATTTGTTGAACTAACTTATCTTTATATAGGAAACAGTTAGATGATAAATGAGCTATGCACTGGTAGGGAACCAGTATAAACTGTTCTCTCAAACTGCTTTTATGAAAGGCAGTTACTTATTCAGTATTGTACATTAACTGCGTTAAATGTGCAGTATCTAAGTTGATTTCTAAGATTGGAAGCTTGAAAGGATTTTCGATCAACTTAAAGGAAGGTCCTTTGGTCAATAATTGAGTTCATTCATGGAAGCTTTCAAGACTTAACGAATGCATGAAGGAAGACTACACTCAAAGAGTTATTTAGGAACTTCATGTAAATGCTCCGTAGTATAACTTATATAATTGAGTATATAAAGTGCTTTTAGTATATTAAATATCGTTATGAAATTTGGTATAAGGTTTGGAACAAATTTCATAACATATTCAATTCAGGGAACCAGGTCAGGTAAACAGGTTAACTGAACAGATTATTTAAGCTGCTGTTTTTACAAAGATTTTACAAAGATGATATTTTCCCAAAAATATTGATTTAAAATATATCCAAGCAGCTAAAGATAAGATGATATTTTTGGTTAGCTAAAAACTAGGAAGTATCTTATCCTAAATTGATCTTATCTTGTGATCAAATAAATTAGGATAAATACTTATCATAAAATCGCATATATCTTATATGCATGATTTTAGGGTTTAGCCAACTAACCTATAAATACATCTTACTCTGAATAATCATCTTGATGGCTCTCACGCATTTTTAATAGAGTTCTATCTTTGAGAGCTAAAAGCACTAATTCAATTATTAAGTGATACACAAGAGCATAATAGTGTTTTAACGTTTTTCTCTATTTGACTTTTGAGAGTTAGATCATTAGAGAGTTCTTGATCTTGTATTAAGTCTTTGACAGAGGGGTTGAAGACTTGGTGAGTGTTTGTGAGTTCAGACACACTAGGAACTTACGAGGATAAGTTTAGAGCACATTCGGAGTAGAGTGTGGGGTTTACTGGTTCCCGGAGTAGGGAAACAGTAGAGTGTTCTTTGTCTTTAATTTTCGGAGTAGATTAATAAAGGACTTAGGATAGGAGGACGTAGGCCAGAGTTGGCTGAACCTCGTTAAATCTGTGGTGTTCTTTTTTGCTTTGTTTTATTCCGCTGAATAAGGGAACCAGCACAACTGGTTCCTTACACATAATCCGAAAAGAAGCAAAAATTATTAAAGATTACTTAACACACAATTCACCCCCCCCCCCCCCTCTTGAGTGCCCATTGAACCTTCATGCAACACTTCGAATAGGACAATATGAGTCAATATAGGTCAAATGGGATCAGTTATGGGTTGAAAATGATGTAATTACCCTTGAACAAATCATAAATAGTTGAAATACATTGATATAACTCAAACTCGGTCATACAGGAGAGCTGTTGTGCATTCAATGATCTAAACACTTCGAATCTAACGATATGAATCAATATAGATAAAATGGGATCAATTTTGGGTAGAAAATGACGTATTTACCCTTGAACATGTCATAAACACTTGAAATACATCGATTTGATCAAACCCGGTCAAACGGGAGAGGTTTTGGGAATAAATGACTTAACCACTGCGAATCAAACGATATGAGTCAATATCGGTCAAATAAGATTAGTTTTGGGTAGAAATGACGTATTTACCCTTGAATATGTCATAAACATTAGAAAGACATTGATTTGAGTCAAACTCGGTAAAACGATAGAGGTTTTGTGTATTAATGACCTTAACACTTCGAATCGGACGATATTAATCAATATAGGTCAAATGGGATCAGTTTTGTGTATAAAATGACGTATTTACCCTTGAACATGTCATAAACACTCGAAAGACATCGATTTGAGTCAAACACGGTCAAACGATAGAAGTTTTGTGTATTATTGACTTTAACACTTCGAATTGGACGATATTAATCAATATAGGTCTAATGGGATTAGTTTTGGGTAGAAAATGACGTATTTACCCTTCAACATGTCATCAACACATGAAAGACATCGATTTGAGTCAAACATGGTTAAACGAGAGAGATTCTGGGTATTAAATGACTTAAAAATGTTTAATCTGACGATATGAATAAGTATAGATAAATTGGGATCATTTTCGGTAGAAAATGTTGTATTTACCCTTACACATGTCATAAACACTTGAAATACATCGATTTGACTCAAACTCAGTCAAACCAGAGAGGTTCTTCATATTATATAACTCAACACTTCGAATCGGATAATATGAGTCAATATAGATTAAATAGGATCAGTTATGGGTTGAAAATGATGTATTTACCCTTGAACAAATCATAAATAGTTTAAATACATTGATATAACTCAAACTCGGTCATACGGGAGAGCTGTTGTGTATTCAATGATCTGAACACTTCGAATCTGACGATATGAATCAATATAGATAAAATGGGATAATTTTGGGTAGAAAATGACGTATTTACCCTTGAACATGTCATAAACACTTGAAATACATCGATTTGATCAAACCCGGTCAAACGGGAGAGGTTTTGGGAATAAATGACTTAAACACTGCGAATCAAACGATATGAGTCAATATCGGTCAAATAAGATTAGTTTTAGGTTGAAATGACGTATTTACCCTTGAATATGTCATAAACATTAGAAAGACATTGATTTGAGTCGAACTCGGTAAAACGATAGAGGTTTTGTGTATTAATGACCTTAACACTTCGAATCGGACGATATTAATCAATATAGGTCAAATGGGATAAGTTTTGTGTAGAAAATGACGTATTTACCCTTGAACATGTCGTAAACACTCGAAAGACATCGATTTGAGTCACACACGGTGAAACGATAGAGGTTTTGTGTATTACTGACTTTAACACTTCGAATTGGACGATATTAATCAATATAGGTCTAATGGGATTAGTTTTGGGTAGAAAATGACGTATTTACCCTTCAACATGTCATCAACACATGAAAGACATCGATTTGAGTCAAACATGGTTAAACGAGAGAGATTCTGGGAAATGACTTTAAAAGTTTGAATTTGAAAATATGAATCAATATAGATAAATTGGGATCATTTTCGGTAGAAAATGTTGTATTTATCCTTACACATGTCATAAACACATGAAATACATCGATTTGACTCAAACTCAGTCAAACCAGAGAGGTTCTTCATATTATATAACCTCAACACTTCGAATCGGATAATATGAGTCAATATAGGTTAAATAGGATCAGTTATGGGTTGAAAATGATGTATTTACCCTTGAAAAAATCATAAATAGTTGAAATACATTGATATAACTCAAACTCGGTCATACGGGAGAGCTGTTGTGTATTCAATGATCTAAACACTTCGAATTTGACGATATGAATCAATATAGATAAAATGGGATCAAATTTGGGTAGAAAATGACGTATTTACCCTTGAACATGTCATAAACACTTGAAATACATCGATTTGATCAAACCCGGTCAAACGGGAGAAGTTTTGGGAAAAAATGACTTAAACACAGCGAATCAAACAATATGAGTCAATATCGGTCAAATAAGATTAGTTTTAGGTAGAAATGACCTATTTACCCTTGAATATGTCATAAACATTAGAAAGACATTGATTTGAGTCAAACTCAGTAAAACAATAGAGGTTTTGTGTATTAATGACCTTAACACTTTGAATCGGACGATATTAATCAGTATAGGTCAAATGGGATCAGTTTTGTGCATAAAATGACGTATTTACCCTTGAACATGTCATAAACACTCGAAAGACATCGATTTGAGTCAAACACGGTCAAACGATAGAAGTTTTGTGTATTACTGACCTTAACACTTCGAATTGGACGATATTAATCAATATAGGTCTAATGGGATTAGTTTTGGGTAGAAAATGACGTATTTACCCTTGAACATGTCATCAACACATGAAAGACATCGATTTGAGTCAAACATGGTTAAACAAGAGAGATTCTGGGTATTAAATGACTTAAAAAGTTTAATCTGACGATATGAGTAAGTATAGATAAATTGGGATCATTTTCGGTAGAAAATGTTGTATTTATCCTTAAACATGTCATAAACACTTGAAATACATCGATTTGACTCAAACCCAGTGAAACCAGAGAGGTTCTTCATATTATATAACCTCAACACTTCGAATCGGATAATATTAGTCAATATAGGTTAAATGGGATCAGTTATGGGTTGAAAATGATGTAGTTACCCTTGAACAAATCATAAATAGTTGAAATACATTGATATAACTCAAACTCGGTCATACAGGAGTGCTGTTGTGCATTCAATGATCTAAACACTTCGAATCTAACGATATGAATCAATATGGATAAAATGAGATCAATTTTGGGTAGAAAATGACGTATTTACCCTTGAACATGTCATAAACACTTGAAATACATCGATTTGATCAAACCCGGTCAAACGGGAGAGGTTTTGGGAATAAATGACTTAAACACTGCGAATCAAACGATATGAGTCAATATCGGTCAAATAAGATTAGTTTTAGGTAGAAATGACGTATTTACCCTTGAATATGTCATAAACATTAGAAAGACATTGATTTGAGTCAAACACGGTAAAACAATAGAGGTTTTGTGTATTAATGACCTTAACACTTCGAATCGGACGATATTAATCAATATAGGTCAAATGGGATCAGTTTTGTGTATAAAATGACGTATTTACCCTTGAACATGTCCTAAACACTCGAAAGACATCGATTTGAGTCAAACACGGTCAAACGATAGAGGTTTTGTGTATTACTGACTTTAACACTTCGAATTGGACGATATTAATCAATATAGGTCTAATGGGATTAGTTTTGGGTAGAAAATGACGTATTTACCCTTCAACATGTCATCAACACATGAAAGACATCGATTTGAGTCAAACATGGTTAAACGAGAGAGATTCTGGGTATTAAATGACTTAAAAATGTTTAATCTGACGATATGAATAAGTATAGATAAATTGGGATCATTTTCGGTAGAAAATGTTGTATTTACCCTTACACATGTCATAAACACTTGAAATACATCGATTTGACTCAAACTTAGTCAAACCAGAGAGGTTCTTCATATTATATAACTCAACACTTCGAATCGGATAATATGAGTCAATATAGATTAAATAGGATCAGTTATGGGTTGAAAATGATGTATTTACCCTTGAATAAATCATAAATAGTTGAAATACATTGATATAACTCAAACTCGGTCATACGGGAGAGCTGTTGTCTATTCAATGATCTAAACACTTCGAATCTGACGATATGAACCAATATAGATAAAATGTGATCAGCTTTGGGTAGAAAATGACGTATTTACCCTTGAACATGTCATAAACACTTGAAATACATCGATTTGATCAAATCCGGTCAAACGGGAGAGGTTTTGGGAATAAATGACTTAAACACTGCGAATCAAACGATATGAGTCAATATCGGTCAAATAAGATTAGTTTTAGGTAGAAATGTTGTATTTACCCTTGAAT
Source organism: Dysphania ambrosioides (assembly GCA_026401315.1). Taxonomy (NCBI): domain Eukaryota; kingdom Viridiplantae; phylum Streptophyta; class Magnoliopsida; order Caryophyllales; family Amaranthaceae; genus Dysphania; species Dysphania ambrosioides. Next base: position 12,786,727 of record CM048671.1, on the reverse strand, counting down.
ATGTCATAAACATTAGAAAGACATTGATTTGAGTCAAACACGGTAAAACGATAGAGGTTTTGTGTATTAATGACCTTAACACTTCGAATCGGACGATATTAATCAATATAGGTCAAATGGGATCAGTTTTGTGTATAAAATAACGTATTTACCCTTGAACATGTCATAAACACTCGAAAGACATCGATTTGAGTCAAACACGGTCAAACGATAGAAGATTTGTGTATTACTGACTTTAACACTTCGAATTGGACGATATTAATCAATATAGGTCTAATGGGATTAGTTTTGGGTAGAAAATGACGTATTTACCCTTCAACATGTCATCAACACATGAAACACATCAATTTGAGTCAAACAAGGTTAAACAAGAGAGATTCTGGGTATTAAATGACTTAAAAATGTTTAATCTGACGATATGAATAAGTATAGATAAATTGGGATCATTTTCGGTAGAAAATGTTGTATTTACCCTTACACATGTCATAAACACTTGAAATACATCGATTTGACTACAACTCAGTCAAACCAGAGAGGTTCTTCATATTATATAACCTCAACACTTCGAATCGGATAATATGAGTCAATATAGGTTAAATAGGATCAGTTATGGGTTGAAAATGATGTATTTACCCTTGAACAAATCATAAATAGTTGAAATACATTGATATAACTCAAACTCGGTCATACGGGAGAGCTGTTGTGTATTCAATGATCTAAACACTTTGAAATCTGACGATATGAATCAATATAGACAAAATGGGATCAATTTTGGGTAGAAAATGACGTATTTACCCTTTAACATGTCATAAACACTTGAAATACATCGATTTGATCAAACCCGGTCAAACGGGAGAGGTTTTGGGAAAAAATGACTTAAACACTGCGAATCAAACGGTATGAGTCAATATCGGTCAAATAAGATTAGTTTTAGGTAGAAATGACGTATTTACCCTGGAATATGTCATAAACATTAGAAAGACATTGATTTGAGTCGAACTCGGTAAAACGATAGAGGTTTTGTGTATTAATGACCTTAACACTTCGAATCGGACGATATTAATCAATATAGATCAAATGGGATCAGCTTTGTGTAGAAAATGACGTATTTACCCTTGAACATGTCGTAAACACTCGAAAGACATCGATTTGAGTCAAACACGGTCAAACGATAGAAGATTTGTGTATTGCTGACCTTAACACTTCGAATTGGACGATATTAATCAATATAGGTCTAATGGGATTAGTTTTGGGTAGAAAATGACGTATTTACTTTTCAACATGTCATCAACACATGAAAGACATCGATTTGAGTAACACTAGGTTAAACGAGAGAGATTCTTGGTATTAAATGACTTAAAAATGTTTAATCTGACGATAGGAATAAGTATAGATAAATTGGGATCATTTTCGGTAGAAAATGTTGTATTTCCCTTACACATGTCATAAACACTTGAAATACATCGATTTGACTCAAACTCAGTAAAACAGAGAGGTTCTTCATATTATATAACCTCAACACTTCGAATCGGATAATATGAGTCAATATAGGTTAAATAGGATCAGTTATGGGTTGAAAATGATGTATTTACCCTTGAACAAATCATAAATAGTTGAAATACATTGATATAACTCAAACTCGGTCATACGGGAGAGCTGTTGTGTATTCAATGATCTAAACACTTCGAATCTGACGATATGAATCGATATAGACAAAATGGGATCAATTTTGGGTAGAAAATGACGTATTTACCCGTGAACATGTCATAAACACTTGAAATACATCGATTTGAGCAAACCCGGTCAAACGGGAGAGGTTTTGGGAATAAATGACTTGAACACTGCGAATCAAACGATATGAGTCAATATCGGTCAATTAAGATTAGTTTTAGGTAGAAATGACGTATTTACCCTTGAATATGTCATAAACATTAAAAAGACATTGATTTGAGTCGAACTCGGTAAAACGATAGTGGTTTTGTGTATTAATGACCTTAACACTTCAAATCGGACGATATTAATCAATATAGGTCAAATGGGATCAGCTTTGTGTAGAAAATGACGTATTTACCCTTGAACATGTCATAAACACTCGAAAGACATCGATTTGAGTCAAACACAGTCAAACGATAGAAGTTTTGTGTATTACTGATTTTAACACTTCGAATTGGACGATATTAATCAATATAGGTCTAATGGGATTAGTTTTGGGTAGAAAATGACGTATTTACCCTTCAACATGTCATCAACACATGAAACACATCAATTTGAGTCAAACAAGGTTAAACAAGAGAGATTCTGGGTATTAAATGACTTAAAAATGTTTAATCTGACGATATGAATAAGTATAGATAAATTGGGATCATTTTCGGTAGAAAATGTTGTATTTACCCTTACACATGTCATAAACACTTGAAATACATCGATTTGACTACAACTCAGTCAAACCAGAGAGGTTCTTCATATTATATAACCTCAACACTTCGAATCGGATAATATGAGTCAATATAGGTTAAATAGGATCAGTTATGGGTTGAAAATGATGTATTTACCCTTGAACAAATCATAAATAGTTGAAATACATTGATATAACTCAAACTCGGTCATACGGGAGAGCTGTTGTGTATTCAATGATCTAAAAACTTCGAAATCTGACGATATGAATCAATATAGACAAAATGGGATCAATTTTGGGTAGAAAATGACGTATTTACCCTTGAACATGTCAATGTGATAAACACTTGAAATACATCGATTCAAATCAAACTCGGTCAAATAAAATAGGTTTTGGGTATAAAATGACATAAACAATTCAAATCTGACGATATGAGTCAATAGAGGTCAAATGGGATAAATTTTGGGTAGAAAATAACGTATTTACCCTTGAACATGTCATAAACACTTGAAATACATTGATTTGAGTCAAACTGGGTCAAATGGGAGAGGTTTTGTGTATTAAATCACTTAAACACTTTGAATCGGACGATATGAGTTAATAAAGGTCAAATGCGATCAGTTTTAAATAGAAAATGACGTATTTAAACTTGAACATCTCATAAATACTTGAAATAAATCGATTTGAGTCAAACTCGGGAAAATGGGAGAGATTCTGGGTAAAAAATGACTTAAACACTTCAAATCGGAAGATTTGACTCAATATATGTCAAATAATATCAGTTTTTAGTAGAAAATGACGTATTTAGCCTTTAACATGTCATAAACACTTGAAATACATCGATTTGAGTCAAACTCGGTCAAACGGGAGAGGTTTTCCTAAACACTTCGAATCGGACGATATGAGTTAATATAGGTCAAATGCGATCAGTTTTGGGTAGAAAATGACGTATTTAACTTTTAATATGTCATAAACACTTGAAATACATCGATTTGAATCAAACTCGGTCAAATAAAATAGGTTTTGGGTATAAAATGACTTAAACACTTCAAATCTGACGATATGAGTCAATATAGGTCAAATAGGATCTGTGTTGGGTAGAAAATGACTTATTTACCCTTGAACATGTCATAAACACTTGAAATACATCAATTTGAGTCAAACTTGGTCAAATGGGAGAGATTATGGGTATAAAATGACTTAAACACTTTGAATTAGACGATAAGAGTCAATATAGGTCAAATGGGATTAATTTTGGGTAGAAAATGACGTATTTACCCTTGAACATGTCATAAACACTTGAAATACATTGATTTGAGTTAAACTGGGTCAAAGAGGAGAGGTTTTGTGTATTAAATCACTTAAACACTTTGAATCGGACGATATGAGTTAATAAAGGTCAAATGCGATCAGTTTTGAATAGAAAATGACGTATTTAAACTTGAACATCTCATAAACACTTGAAATAAATCAATTTGAGTCAAACTCGGGAAAATGGGAGAGATTCTAGGTAAAAATGACTTAAACACTTCAAATGGGAAGATATGACTCAATATATGTCAAATAATATCAGTTTTTTGTAGAAAATGACGTATTTACCCTTCAATATGTCATAAACACTTGAAATTTGTCGATTTTAGTCAAACTCAGTCAAATGGAAGAGGTTTTGCTTAGCACTTCAATTTGTACGATATGCGTCAATATAGGTCAAATAAGATTAGTTTTTAGTAGAAAATGACGTATTTACCCTTCAGCATGTCATAAACACTTGAAATTCATCGATTTTAGTCAAACTCGGTCAAACGGGAGAGGTTTTCCTAAACACTTTGAATCAGACGATATAAATTAATATAGGTCAAAAGGTGATCAGTTTTGGGTAGAAAATATCGTATTTACCCTTGAACATGTCATAAACACTTGAAATACATGGATTCGAGTCAAACTTGGTCAAATGGGAGAGATTCTTGGTATAAAATGACTTAAGCACTTCGAATCGAACGATTGATGTGCTCGTTTTAGAGCACGTTTGTTACGTCGTTTTAGTGTCAAGTCTCGTAGTTTTATATTGGTTTTATGCATATTATGCTTGATTTTACCTTGATCTTGTTTTTGAGTTGTCTTAAGTTTATTTTAGGTACTTTTGATGATTTTAAGGTGAAATGCGATGCATTCGAGCCTTTGACACACGTATCATAGCTTGGGCAAGTGTTTGAAGTCACTCATGAAGATCCCACAGAGTTCAGAAAAGAGAGAAGTGAAAAAGAGGAAAGAATGGTCTCATATTCGACAGAATCTGAGAGACATTCGACCGAATGGATGCAGATTCAACCGAATCTGAGACCGGTCGAATGAGTGACAGTCCAAAGAGCATTTGACCCTTGCCACTGGGAATGCCGAATGGAACTCATTCGGGTGAATAAGCTTCCATTCGGCCGAATCATCCTCCACATTCGGGCGAATGGTGGACAGGGATCAATTCCTCGAAGCCTCTAGATTGGGCGAATGGAAGACCATTCGGGCGAATGGGATTGTATTCAGCCGAATGAGACTTACATTCGGGCTAATGACAGTGTTTTCCTCCGGATCAACTACTTATTTTTAGGGCCGACTCCTATGCATTTTAGGGTTTTCGTAGGATTTTCTTGTTTTGTTATAAATACCCCCTTCCTCTGATGAGAGGAGGGGGAGCTAGGTTTTATACTTTTATGCACTTTTAGTTTTCTTTAGCCTCCAAATTCTTTTAGTTTTAGCTTTCGGTTTTCAGTTTTCTTGATACTTTGTCGTTCGAATTCTGATCGTGGATAATATATTGAAGCTTTTGTAAGTTTTGATCTATTCCTTTGCTCTTAATTCATTCGTTCGTTTCATTACATGCTTAGTTTTATGTTTAACGTTTATTAGCATAATTTCTGATTTTGCTATCATTCTCGTGATTTCATTCCATGTTCGTTTCTTTGGCATCGTTGAATATCTTTATGTCTTTAAGCATGAATATGTGTGAGTAATTCCTTTTGGGGTTTTGATTAGTGAAACCCTAGGAAAGCTATGATCTTTATTGCATAAGGTTGTAGAAAAGATGATAATAAATAGTTTCGGAATCCGATGCGAATCTTGTCCTGCCACTCCTTTGGAGACATAGGGTGATTATAGGTCGTTCGTTGTGATTTATGGAATCACCAACTTCCTCTCGTATTCTTGGATGTCCATGCTAGTTATTATCAGATTTTCTATAATTTATAATTTTGGTTTTGAAAGCTTCATTCCTAGGGTGAATCTAATCTTGTCCCCATTTTTCTCTACTTGCTTTATTTCGTGATTTATCGTCATCTATCTTCTGGTTATTAGTTTTAATTGAATTTCCAACTCCAAATAGTCTGGTTGTGTTAAAAGTTAAAGTCTTGATATACCTTGTCCTCGTGGTTTGACCCCCTACTCCACTATACTCGTATAGTTCGTAGGTTGGAATAAATATTGTTTGCATAACTTGTCTTTTAGTTAACGACCTAAAATACCAGTATAAAATGAAGTATTTATCATTGAACATGACATAAACACTTGAAATACATCGATTTGACTCAAACTCGGTCAAACGGGAGAGTTATTGTGTATTAATTGACCTAAAAACTTTGAATCGAATGACATGAGTTATTATTGGTCAAATGCGATCCGTTTTGGGTAGAAAATGACGTATTTACCCTTCAACATGTCATAAACACTTGAAACACATCGATTTGAGTCAATCTCGATCAAATAAAACAGGTTTTGGGTATAAAATGGCTTAAATATTTCGAATCTGACGATATGAGTCAATATAAGTGAAATGGGATCAGTTTTGGTTATAAAATGACGTATTTACCCTTGAACATGACATAAAACCTTGAAATACATCGATTTGAGTCAAACCCGGTTAAATGAGAGAGGTTTTGCGTATTAAATAACCTAAACACTTTGAATCGCACGATATGAGTCAATATAGGTCAAATAAGATCATTTTTGGGTAGAAAATGATGTTTTTACCCTTGAGAATGTCAGAAACACTTGAAATATATCGATTTTAGTCAAACTTGGTCAAATGGGAGAGATTCTGGGTATAAAATGACTTAAACCTTTTGAATCGGAATATATGTGTCATTATATGTCAAATAGGATCACTTTTAGGTTGAAAATGAAGTATTTACCCTTGAACATGACATAAACACTTGAAAGACATTGATTTGAGTCAAACTCGGTCAAACGAGAGAGGTTCTGGGTATAAAATGACATAAACACTTTGAATTGGACGATATGAGTCAATATAGGTCAAATGGGATCAATTTTGGGTAGAAAATGACTTATTTACCCTTGAACATGTCATAAACACTTGAAATACATCGATTTGACTCAAACTGTGTCAAAACGGGAGAGGTTCTCAATATTAAATAATCTAAACACTTTGAATCCGACGATATGAGTAAATATAAGTCAAATGGGATCAGTTTTGGTTAGAAAATAATGTATTTACCCTTGAACATTTCATAAACACATGAAATACATGGATTTGAGTCAAACTCGATCAAATGGGAGAGATTCTTGGAATAAAATGACTTAAGTAGTTTGAATCGGATGATATGAGTCAATATAGGCCAAATGGTATTAGTCTATGGTATAAAATGACGTATTTATCCTTGAACATAACATAAACACAGGAAATATATCGATTTGAATCAAACTCAGTCAAACGGGAGAGGTATTGTGTATTAATTGACCTAAACACTTTGAATCGGACGACATTAGTTAATATAAGTCAAATGCGATCCGTTTTGGGTAGAAAATGACGTATTTACCCTTCAACATGTAATACACAAAACCTCTCTCGTTTGACTAAGTTTGACTCAAATCGATATATTTCAAGTGTTTATGACATATTCAAGGGTAAATACTTCATTTTCGACGCAAATTTTGATCCCATTTGACCTATATTGACTCATATCGTCCGATTAGAAGTGTTTAGGTCATTTAATACACAAAACCTCTCTCGTTTGACTAAGTTTGACTCAAATCGATATATTTCAAGTTATTATGACATGTTCAAGGGTAAATAGGTCATTTTTTATCCAAAATTAATCCCATTTGACCTATATTAACTCATATTGTCTTATTCAAAGTGTTTATTCATTTAATACACAAAACCTCTCCCATTTGACCGAGTTTTACTCAAATCAATGTATTTCAAGCGTTTATGACATGTTTAAGGGTACATACGTCATTTTCGACCCAAAATTTATCCCAATTGACCTATATTGACTCATATTATCCGATTCGAGGTGTTTAGGTCATTTAATACACAAAGCCTCTCCCATTTGAACGAGTTTTACTAAAATCAATGTATTTCAAGTGTTTATGACATTCTAAATGCTAAATACGTCATTTTCTAATCAAAACTAATCCCATTTGACCTATATTGACTCATATCGTCCAATTAGAAGTGCTTAGGTCATTTAAAACACAAAAGCTCTCCCGTTTGACCGAGTTTGACTCAAATCGATGTATTTTAAGTGTTTATGACATGTTTAAGAGTAAATACATCTTTTTGTAACCAAAACTGATCCCATTTAAAATATATTGACTTATATCTTCCGATTCAAATTCTTTTTGTTATTTTATACCTAGAATCTCTCTCATTTGACCGAGTTTGTCTCAAATCGATTTATTTCAAGTGTTTATGACATATTCAAGGGTAAATACTTCATTTTCGACGCAAATTTTGATCCCATTTGACCTATATTGACTCATATCGTCCGATTAGAAGTGTTTAGGTCATTTAATACACAAAACCTCTCTCGTTTGACTAAGTTTCACTCAAATCGATATATTTCAAGTTATTATGACATGTTCAAGGGTAAATAGGTCATTTTTTATCCAAAATTAATCCCATTTGACCTATATTAACTCATATTGTCTTATTCAAAGTGTTTATTCATTTAATACACAAAACCTCTCCCATTTGACCGAGTTTTACTCAAATCAATGTATTTCAAGCGTTTATGACATGTTTAAGGGTACATACGTCATTTTCGACCCAAAATTTATCCCAATTGACCTATATTGACTCATATTATCCGATTCGAGGTGTTTAGGTCATTTAATACACAAAGCCTCTCCCATTTGAACGAGTTTTACTAAAATCAATGTATTTCAAGTGTTTATGACATGCTAAATGCTAAATATGTCATTTTCTAATCAAAAGTAATCCCATTTGACCTATATTGACTCATATCATCCAATTAGAAGTGCTTAGGTCATTTAAAACACAAAAGCTCTCCCGTTGGACCGAGTTTGACTCAAATCGATGTATTTTAAGTGTTTATGACATGTTCAAGAGTAAATACATCTTTTTGTAACCAAAACTGATCCCATTTGAAATATATTGACTTATATCTTCCGATTCAAATTCTTTTTGTTATTTTATACCTAGAATCTCTCTCATTTGACCGAGTTTGTCTCAAATCGATTTATTTGAAATGTTTATGACATGTTCAAGGGTAAATAATTCATTTTCGACGCAAATTTGATCCCATTTGACCTATATTGACTCATATCGTCCGATTAGAAGTGTTTAGGTCATTTAATACACAAAACCTCTCTCGTTTGACCGAGTTTGACTCAAATCAATATATTTCAAATTATTATGACATGTTCAAGGGAAATAGGTCATTTTTTATCCAAAATTGATCCCATTTGACCTATATTAACTCATATTGTCTTATTCAAAGTGTTTATTCATTGAATACACAATACCTCTCACATTTGACCGAGTTTTACTCAAATCAATGTATTTCAAGCGTTTATGACATGTTCAAGGGTACATACGTCATTTTCGACCCAAAATTTATCCCATTTGACCTATATTGACTCATATTATCCGATTCGAGGTGTTTAGGTCATTTAATACACAAAATCTCTCCCAATTGAATGAGTTTTACTAAAATCAATGTATTTCAAGTGTTTATCACATTCTAAATGCTAAATACGTCATTTTCTAATCAAAACTAATCCCATTTGACCTATATTGTCTTATATCATCCAATTAGAAGTGCTTAGGTCATTTAAAACACAAAAGCTCTCCTGTTTGACCGAGTTTGACTGAAATCGATGTATTTCAGGTGTTTATGACATGTTCAAGAGTAAATACATCTTTTTGTAACCAAAATGATCCCATTTGAAATATATTGATTTATATCGTCCGATTCAAATTCGTTATGTTATTTTATACCTAGAACCTCTCTCATTTGACCGAGTTTATCTCAAATCGATTTATTTAAAGTGTTTATGACATGTTCAAGGGTAAATACTTCATTTTCGACGCAAATTTGATCCAATTTGACTTATATTGACTCATATCGTCCGATTAGAAGTGTTTAGGTCATTTAATACACAAAACCTCTCTCGTTTGACCGAGTTTGACTCAAATCGATATATTTCAAGTTATTATGACAAGTTCAAGGGTAAATAGGTCATTTTTTATCCAAAATTGATCCCATTTGACCTATATTAACTCATATTGTCTTATTCAAAGTGTTTATTCATTTAATACACAAAACCTCTCCCATTTGACCGAGTTTTACTCAAATCAATGTATTTCAAGCGTTTATGACATGTTTAAGGGAACATACGTCATTTTCGACCCAAAATTTATCCCAATTGACCTATATTGACTCATATTATCCGATTCGAGGTGTTTAGGTCATTTAATACACAAAGCCTCTCCCATTTGAACGAGTTTTATTAAAATCAATGTATTTCAAGTGTTTATGACATGCTAAATGCTAAATATGTCATTTTCTAATCAAAAGTAATCCCATTTGACCTATATTGACTCATATCGTCCAATTAGAAGTGCTTAGGTCATTTAAAACACAAAAGCTCTCCCGTTTGACCGAGTTTGACTGAAATCGATGTATTTTAAGTATTTATGACATGTTTAAGAGTAAATACATCTTTTTGTAACCAAAACTGATCCCATTTGAAATATATTGACTTATATCTTCCGATTCAAATTCTTTTTGTTATTTTATACCTAGAATCTCTCTCATTTGACCGAGTTTGTCTCAAATCGATTTATTTGAAGTGTTTATGACATGTTCAAGGGTAAATAATTCATTTTCGACGCAAATTTGATCCCATTTGACCTATATTGACTCATATCGTCCGAGTGTTTAGGTCATTTAATACACAAAACCTCTCTCGTTTGACCGGGTTTGACTCAAATAAATATATTTCAAATTATTATGACATGTTCAAGGGTAAATAGGTCATTTTTTATCCAAAATTGATCCCATTTGACCTATATTAACTCATATTGTCTTATTCAAAGTGTTTATTCATTGAATACACAATACCTCTCACATTTGACCGAGTTTTACTCAAATCAATGTATTTCAAGCGTTTATGACATGTTCAAGGGTACAAACGTCATTTTCGACCTAAAATTTATCCCATTTGACCTATATTGACTCATATTATCCGATTCGAGGTGTTTAGGTCATTTAATACACAAAGCCTCTCCCATTTGAACGAGTTTTACTCAACTCAATGTATTTCAAGTGTTTATGACATGCTAAATGCGAAATACGTCATTTTCTAATCAAAAGTAATCCCATTTGACCTATATTGACTCATATCGTCCAATTCGAAGTGCTTAGGTCATTTAAAACACAAACGCTCTCCCTTTTGGCCGAGTTTGACTCAAATCGATGTATTTCAAATGTTTATGACATGTTCAAGAGTAAATACATCTTTTTGTAACCAAAATGATCCCATTTGAAATATATTGACTTATATCGTCCGATTCAAATTCGTTATGTTATTTTATACCTAGAACCTCTCTCATTTGACCGAGTTTATCTCAAATCGATTTATTTAAAGTGTTTATGACATGTTCAAGGGTAAATACTTCATTTTCGACGCAAATTTGATCCAATTTGACTTATATTGACTCATATCGTCCGATTAGAAGTGTTTAGGTCATTTAATACACAAAACCTCTCTCGTTTGACCGAGTTTGACTCAAATCGATATATTTCAAGTTATTATGACAAGTTCAAGGGTAAATAGGTCATTTTTTATCCAAAATTGATCCCATTTGACCTATATTAACTCATATTGTCTTATTCAAAGTGTTTATTCATTTAATACACAATACCTCTCCCATTTGACCGAGTTTTACTCAAATCAATGTATATCAAGCGTTTATGACATGTTCAAGGGTACATACGTCATTTTCGACCCAAAATTTATCCCATTTGACCTATATTGACTCATATTATCCGATTCGAGGTGTTTAGGTCATTTAATACACAAAATCTCTCCCAATTGAATGAGTTTTACTAAAATCAATGTATTTCAAGTGTTTATGACATTCTAAATGCTAAATACGTCATTTTCTAATCAAAACTAATCCCATTTGACCTATATTGTCTTATATCATCCAATTAGAAGTGTTTAGGTCATTTAAAACACAAAAGCTCTCCTGTTTGACCAAGTTTGACTGAAATCGATGTATTTCAAGTGTTTATGACATGTTCAAGAGTAAATACATCTTTTTGTAACCAAAACTGATCCCATTTGAAATATATTGACTTATATCGTCCGATTCAAATTCCTTATGCTATTTTATACCTAGAACCTCTCTCATTTGACCGAGTTTGTCTCAAATCCATTTATTTCAAGTGTTTATGACATGTTCAAGGGTAAATACTTCATTTTCGACGCAAATTTTGATCCCATTTGACCTATATTGACTCATATCGTCCGATTAGAAGTGTTTAGGTCATTTAATACACAAAACCTCTCTCGTTTGACTAAGTTTGTTTCAAATCGATATATTTCAAGTTATTATGACATGTTCAAGGGTAAATAGGTCATTTTTTATCCAAAATTAATCCCATTTGACCTCTATTAACTCATTGATATGGTAGCAAGCAATAAAGTCCGTAAAGTTCCAGAAGTTCAAACGACGGTCCATGCCTTGTTCATCCACGGAAAGTCCAAGTCCTTGGGTGATAATTTCGTGGGATTCTCTTCAATTAATCCTTTTGTTTCTTGCCTTAAATGGGAAGAGAGCAAAGAGGACGTATTGACCAGTTAAGGATACGATCAACAAGAAGTTTCAAACAGCACAATTAACGTCAGCTTGATTCAAGGCATTTTCTGTGGGAGAATAATTATGATTTATTTGCTGTTTATTTTAGTCGTTTAAAACTTTAATTAGGGAGGTTATTTTCTGTCAAATATGCACGAAATAGCTGCTCAAATAATCAGTCAAATAATGACTTAGTCAAAGCGTGATTCAAGGCTTGAATCATGCTCAATTTGAATTCAGTTTTTAAATTCTGTTTTGAATTTCAAAAAGGAGTTACAAAGCTTTATTGAGGCTTGTTTCTTCTGTTTTAAACGTATAAGATAGGAAGCTAAAGGATTTGTAAAGCTTCCTATAAATAGGGCACTTGCCAATTCATTTGGAACAAGAGTGAAAGAAATAGAACAGAATCTGATTTTCTTTGTGAATTTCGTGTGTTACTTTGTGTTTCACAAACTTATACTTTCTTTGCTTAGTGCTAGTTAGTATAAGCTCTATAATCTAGCCTTACTTCGTGTTTGGTCCAGATTATTTCCCCTACACGCAATTTAGACCCGATTCTACCTTGCGTTTTTATCTTGTTTCTTTTTGAGACGAATTTGTTTCTAAGTCATCTAATCCACTCCAAAACGATCCTAAACCACAAACACATCAAACACATCAGTAAACACATCACTCATATTGTCTTATTCAAAGTGTTTATTCATTTAATACACAAAACCTCTCCCATTTGACCGAGTTTTACTCAAATCAATGTATTTCAAGCGTTTATGACATGTTTAAGGGAACATACGTCATTTTCGACCCAAAATTTATCCCAATTGACCTATATTGACTCATATTATCCGATTCGAGGTGTTTAGGTCATTTAATACACAAAGCCTCTCCCATTTGAACGAGTTTTATTAAAATCAATGTATTTCAAGTGTTTATGACATGCTAAATGCTAAATATGTCATTTTCTAATCAAAAGTAATCCCATTTGACCTATATTGACTCATATCGTCCAATTAGAAGTGCTTAGGTCATTTAAAACACAAAAGCTCTCCCGTTTGACCGAGTTTTGACTCAAATCGATGTATTTTAAGTATTTATGACATGTTTAAGAGTAAATACATCTTTTTGTAACCAAAACTGATCCCATTTGAAATATATTGACTTATATCTTCCGATTCAAATTCTTTTTGTTATTTTATACCTAGAATCTCTCTCATTTGACCGAGTTTGTCTCAAATCGATTTATTTGAAGTGTTTATGACATGTTCAAGGGTAAATAATTCATTTTTGACGCAAATTTGATCCCATTTGACCTATATTGACTCATATCGTCCGAGTGTTTAGGTCATTTAATACACAAAACCTCTCTCGTTTGACCGGGTTTGACTCAAATAAATATATTTCAAATTATTATGACATGTTCAAGGGTAAATAGGTCATTTTTTATCCAAAATTGATCCCATTTGACCTATATTAACTCATATTGTCTTATTCAAAGTGTTTATTCATTGAATACACAATACCTCTCACATTTGACCGAGTTTTACTCAAATCAATGTATTTCAAGCGTTTATGACATGTTCAAGGGTACAAACGTCATTTTCGACCTAAAATTTATCCCATTTGACCTATATTGACTCATATTATCCGATTTGAGGTGTTTAGGTCATTTAATACACAAAGCCTCTCCCATTTGAACGAGTTTTACTCAACTCAATGTATTTCAAGTGTTTATGACATGCTAAATGCGAAATACGTCATTTTCTAATCAAAAGTAATCCCATTTGACCTATATTGACTCATATCGTCCAATTCGAAGTGCTTAGGTCATTTAAAACACAAAAGCTCTCCCTTTTGGCCGAGTTTGACTCAAATCGATGTATTTCAAATGTTTATGACATGTTCAAGAGTAAATACATCTTTTTGTAACCAAAATGATCCCATTTGAAATATATTGACTTATATCGTCCGATTCAAATTCGTTATGTTATTTTATACCTAGAACCTCTCTCATTTGACCGAGTTTATCTCAAATCGATTTATTTAAAGTGTTTATGACATGTTCAAGGGTAAATACTTCATTTTCGACGCAAATTTGATCCAATTTGACTTATATTGACTCATATCGTCCGATTAGAAGTGTTTAGGTCATTTAATACACAAAACCTCTCTCGTTTGACCGAGTTTGACTCAAATCGATATATTTCAAGTTATTATGACAAGTTCAAGGGTAAATAGGTCATTTTTTATCCAAAATTGATCCCATTTGACCTATATTAACTCATATTGTCTTATTCAAAGTGTTTATTCATTTAATACACAATACCTCTCCCATTTGACCGAGTTTTACTCAAATCAATGTATATCAAGCGTTTATGACATGTTCAAGGGTACATACGTCATTTTCGACCCAAAATTTATCCCATTTGACCTATATTGACTCATATTATCCGATTCGAGGTGTTTAGGTCATTTAATACACAAAATCTCTCCAAATTGAATGAGTTTTACTAAAATCAATGTATTTCAAGTGTTTATGACATTCTAAATGCTAAATACGTCATTTTCTAATCAAAACTAATCCCATTTGACCTATATTGTCTTATATCATCCAATTAGAAGTGTTTAGGTCATTTAAAACACAAAAGCTCTCCTGTTTGACCAAGTTTGACTGAAATCGATGTATTTCAAGTGTTTATGACATGTTCAAGAGTAAATACATCTTTTTGTAACCAAAACTGATCCCATTTGAAATATATTGACTTATATCGTCCGATTCAAATTCCTTATGCTATTTTATACCTAGAACCTCTCTCATTTGACCGAGTTTGTCTCAAATCCATTTATTTCAAGTGTTTATGACATGTTCAAGGGTAAATACTTCATTTTCGACGCAAATTTTGATCCCATTTGACCTATATTGACTCATATCGTCCGATTAGAAGTGTTTAGGTCATTTAATACACAAAACCTCTCTCGTTTGACTAAGTTTGTTTCAAATCGATATATTTCAAGTTATTATGACATGTTCAAGGGTAAATAGGTCATTTTTTATCCAAAATTAATCCCATTTGACCTCTATTAACTCATTGATATGGTAGCAAGCAATAAAGTCCGTAAAGTTCCAGAAGTTCAAACGACGGTCCATGCCTTGTTCATCCACGGAAAGTCCAAGTCCTTGGGTGATAATTTCGTGGGATTCTCTTCAATTAATCCTTTTGTTTCTTGCCTTAAATGGGAAGAGAGCAAAGAGGACGTATTGACCAGTTAAGGATACGATCAACAAGAAGTTTCAAACAGCACAATTAACGTCAGCTTGATTCAAGGCATTTTCTGTGGGAGAATAATTATGATTTATTTGCTGTTTATTTTAGTCGTTTAAAACTTTAATTAGGGAGGTTATTTTCTGTCAAATATGCACGAAATAGCTGCTCAAATAATCAGTCAAATAATGACTTAGTCAAAGCGTGATTCAAGGCTTGAATCATGCTCAATTTGAATTCAGTTTTTAAATTCTGTTTTGAATTTCAAAAAGGAGTTACAAAGCTTTATTGAGGCTTGTTTCTTCTGTTTTAAACGTATAAGATAGGAAGCTAAAGGATTTGTAAAGCTTCCTATAAATAGGGCACTTGCCAATTCATTTGGAACAAGAGTGAAAGAAATAGAACAGAATCTGATTTTCTTTGTGAATTTCGTGTGTTACTTTGTGTTTCACAAACTTATACTTTCTTTGCTTAGTGCTAGTTAGTATAAGCTCTATAATCTAGCCTTACTTCGTGTTTGGTCCAGATTATTTCCCCTAAACGCAATTTAGACCCGATTCTACCTTGCGTTTTTATCTTGTTTCTTTTTGAGACGAATTTGTTTCTAAGTCATCTAATCCACTCCAAAACGATCCTAAACCACAAACACATCAAACACATCAGTAAACACATCACTCATATTGTCTTATTCAAAGTGTTTATTCATTTAATACACAAAACCTCTCCCATTTGACCGAGTTTTACTCAAATCAATGTATTTCAAGCGTTTATGACATGTTTAAGGGAACATACGTCATTTTCGACCCAAAATTTATCCCAATTGACCTATATTGACTCATATTATCCGATTCGAGGTGTTTAGGTCATTTAATACACAAAGCCTCTCCCATTTGAACGAGTTTTATTAAAATCAATGTATTTCAAGTGTTTATGACATGCTAAATGCTAAATATGTCATTTTCTAATCAAAAGTAATCCCATTTGACCTATATTGACTCATATCGTCCAATTAGAAGTGCTTAGGTCATTTAAAACACAAAAGCTCTCCCGTTTGACCGAGTTTTGACTCAAATCGATGTATTTTAAGTATTTATGACATGTTTAAGAGTAAATACATCTTTTTGTAACCAAAACTGATCCCATTTGAAATATATTGACTTATATCTTCCGATTCAAATTCTTTTTGTTATTTTATACCTAGAATCTCTCTCATTTGACCGAGTTTGTCTCAAATCGATTTATTTGAAGTGTTTATGACATGTTCAAGGGTAAATAATTCATTTTTGACGCAAATTTGATCCCATTTGACCTATATTGACTCATATCGTCCGAGTGTTTAGGTCATTTAATACACAAAACCTCTCTCGTTTGACCGGGTTTGACTCAAATAAATATATTTCAAATTATTATGACATGTTCAAGGGTAAATAGGTCATTTTTTATCCAAAATTGATCCCATTTGACCTATATTAACTCATATTGTCTTATTCAAAGTGTTTATTCATTGAATACACAATACCTCTCACATTTGACCGAGTTTTACTCAAATCAATGTATTTCAAGCGTTTATGACATGTTCAAGGGTACAAACGTCATTTTCGACCTAAAATTTATCCCATTTGACCTATATTGACTCATATTATCCGATTCGAGGTGTTTAGGTCATTTAATACACAAAGCCTCTCCCATTTGAACGAGTTTTACTCAACTCAATGTATTTCAAGTGTTTATGACATGCTAAATGCGAAATACGTCATTTTCTAATCAAAAGTAATCCCATTTGACCTATATTGACTCATATCGTCCAATTCGAAGTGCTTAGGTCATTTAAAACACAAACGCTCTCCCTTTTGGCCGAGTTTGACTCAAATCGATGTATTTCAAATGTTTATGACATGTTCAAGAGTAAATACATCTTTTTGTAACCAAAATGATCCCATTTGAAATATATTGACTTATATCGTCCGATTCAAATTCGTTATGTTATTTTATACCTAGAACCTCTCTCATTTGACCGAGTTTATCTCAAATCGATTTATTTAAAGTGTTTATGACATGTTCAAGGGTAAATACTTCATTTTCGACGCAAATTTGATCCAATTTGACTTATATTGACTCATATCGTCCGATTAGAAGTGTTTAGGTCATTTAATACACAAAACCTCTCTCGTTTGACCGAGTTTGACTCAAATCGATATATTTCAAGTTATTATGACAAGTTCAAGGGTAAATAGGTCATTTTTTATCCAAAATTGATCCCATTTGACCTATATTAACTCATATTGTCTTATTCAAAGTGTTTATTCATTTAATACACAATACCTCTCCCATTTGACCGAGTTTTACTCAAATCAATGTATATCAAGCGTTTATGACATGTTCAAGGGTACATACGTCATTTTCGACCCAAAATTTATCCCATTTGACCTATATTGACTCATATTATCCGATTCGAGGTGTTTAGGTCATTTAATACACAAAATCTCTCCCAATTGAATGAGTTTTACTAAAATCAATGTATTTCAAGTGTTTATGACATTCTAAATGCTAAATACGTCATTTTCTAATCAAAACTAATCCCATTTGACCTATATTGTCTTATATCATCCAATTAGAAGTGTTTAGGTCATTTAAAACACAAAAGCTCTCCTGTTTGACCAAGTTTGACTGAAATCGATGTATTTCAAGTGTTTATGACATGTTCAAGAGTAAATACATCTTTTTGTAACCAAAACTGATCCCATTTGAAATATATTGACTTATATCGTCCGATTCAAATTCCTTATGCTATTTTATACCTAGAACCTCTCTCATTTGACCGAGTTTGTCTCAAATCCATTTATTTCAAGTGTTTATGACATGTTCAAGGGTAAATACTTCATTTTCGACGCAAATTTTGATCCCATTTGACCTATATTGACTCATATCGTCCGATTAGAAGTGTTTAGGTCATTTAATACACAAAACCTCTCTCGTTTGACTAAGTTTGTTTCAAATCGATATATTTCAAGTTATTATGACATGTTCAAGGGTAAATAGGTCATTTTTTATCCAAAATTAATCCCATTTGACCTCTATTAACTCATTGATATGGTAGCAAGCAATAAAGTCCGTAAAGTTCCAGAAGTTCAAACGACGGTCCATGCCTTGTTCATCCACGGAAAGTCCAAGTCCTTGGGTGATAATTTCGTGGGATTCTCTTCAATTAATCCTTTTGTTTCTTGCCTTAAATGGGAAGAGAGCAAAGAGGACGTATTGACCAGTTAAGGATACGATCAACAAGAAGTTTCAAACAGCACAATTAACGTCAGCTTGATTCAAGGCATTTTCTGTGGGAGAATAATTATGATTTATTTGCTGTTTATTTTAGTCGTTTAAAACTTTAATTAGGGAGGTTATTTTCTGTCAAATATGCACGAAATAGCTGCTCAAATAATCAGTCAAATAATGACTTAGTCAAAGCGTGATTCAAGGCTTGAATCATGCTCAATTTGAATTCAGTTTTTAAATTCTGTTTTGAATTTCAAAAAGGAGTTACAAAGCTTTATTGAGGCTTGTTTCTTCTGTTTTAAACGTATAAGATAGGAAGCTAAAGGATTTGTAAAGCTTCCTATAAATAGGGCACTTGCCAATTCATTTGGAACAAGAGTGAAAGAAATAGAACAGAATCTGATTTTCTTTGTGAATTTCGTGTGTTACTTTGTGTTTCACAAACTTATACTTTCTTTGCTTAGTGCTAGTTAGTATAAGCTCTATAATCTAGCCTTACTTCGTGTTTGGTCCAGATTATTTCCCCTACACGCAATTTAGACCCGATTCTACCTTGCGTTTTTATCTTGTTTCTTTTTGAGACGAATTTGTTTCTAAGTCATCTAATCCACTCCAAAACGATCCTAAACCACAAACACATCAAACACATCAGTAAACACATCACTCATATTGTCTTATTCAAAGTGTTTATTCATTTAATACACAAAACCTCTCCCATTTGACCGAGTTTTACTCAAATCAATGTATTTCAAGCGTTTATGACATGTTTAAGGGAACATACGTCATTTTCGACCCAAAATTTATCCCAATTGACCTATATTGACTCATATTATCCGATTCGAGGTGTTTAGGTCATTTAATACACAAAGCCTCTCCCATTTGAACGAGTTTTATTAAAATCAATGTATTTCAAGTGTTTATGACATGCTAAATGCTAAATATGTCATTTTCTAATCAAAAGTAATCCCATTTGACCTATATTGACTCATATCGTCCAATTAGAAGTGCTTAGGTCATTTAAAACACAAAAGCTCTCCCGTTTGACCGAGTTTTGACTCAAATCGATGTATTTTAAGTATTTATGACATGTTTAAGAGTAAATACATCTTTTTGTAACCAAAACTGATCCCATTTGAAATATATTGACTTATATCTTCCGATTCAAATTCTTTTTGTTATTTTATACCTAGAATCTCTCTCATTTGACCGAGTTTGTCTCAAATCGATTTATTTGAAGTGTTTATGACATGTTCAAGGGTAAATAATTCATTTTTGACGCAAATTTGATCCCATTTGACCTATATTGACTCATATCGTCCGAGTGTTTAGGTCATTTAATACACAAAACCTCTCTCGTTTGACCGGGTTTGACTCAAATAAATATATTTCAAATTATTATGACATGTTCAAGGGTAAATAGGTCATTTTTTATCCAAAATTGATCCCATTTGACCTATATTAACTCATATTGTCTTATTCAAAGTGTTTATTCATTGAATACACAATACCTCTCACATTTGACCGAGTTTTACTCAAATCAATGTATTTCAAGCGTTTATGACATGTTCAAGGGTACAAACGTCATTTTCGACCTAAAATTTATCCCATTTGACCTATATTGACTCATATTATCCGATTTGAGGTGTTTAGGTCATTTAATACACAAAGCCTCTCCCATTTGAACGAGTTTTACTCAACTCAATGTATTTCAAGTGTTTATGACATGCTAAATGCGAAATACGTCATTTTCTAATCAAAAGTAATCCCATTTGACCTATATTGACTCATATCGTCCAATTCGAAGTGCTTAGGTCATTTAAAACACAAAAGCTCTCCCTTTTGGCCGAGTTTGACTCAAATCGATGTATTTCAAATGTTTATGACATGTTCAAGAGTAAATACATCTTTTTGTAACCAAAATGATCCCATTTGAAATATATTGACTTATATCGTCCGATTCAAATTCGTTATGTTATTTTATACCTAGAACCTCTCTCATTTGACCGAGTTTATCTCAAATCGATTTATTTAAAGTGTTTATGACATGTTCAAGGGTAAATACTTCATTTTCGACGCAAATTTGATCCAATTTGACTTATATTGACTCATATCGTCCGATTAGAAGTGTTTAGGTCATTTAATACACAAAACCTCTCTCGTTTGACCGAGTTTGACTCAAATCGATATATTTCAAGTTATTATGACAAGTTCAAGGGTAAATAGGTCATTTTTTATCCAAAATTGATCCCATTTGACCTATATTAACTCATATTGTCTTATTCAAAGTGTTTATTCATTTAATACACAATACCTCTCCCATTTGACCGAGTTTTACTCAAATCAATGTATATCAAGCGTTTATGACATGTTCAAGGGTACATACGTCATTTTCGACCCAAAATTTATCCCATTTGACCTATATTGACTCATATTATCCGATTCGAGGTGTTTAGGTCATTTAATACACAAAATCTCTCCAAATTGAATGAGTTTTACTAAAATCAATGTATTTCAAGTGTTTATGACATTCTAAATGCTAAATACGTCATTTTCTAATCAAAACTAATCCCATTTGACCTATATTGTCTTATATCATCCAATTAGAAGTGTTTAGGTCATTTAAAACACAAAAGCTCTCCTGTTTGACCAAGTTTGACTGAAATCGATGTATTTCAAGTGTTTATGACATGTTCAAGAGTAAATACATCTTTTTGTAACCAAAACTGATCCCATTTGAAATATATTGACTTATATCGTCCGATTCAAATTCCTTATGCTATTTTATACCTAGAACCTCTCTCATTTGACCGAGTTTGTCTCAAATCCATTTATTTCAAGTGTTTATGACATGTTCAAGGGTAAATACTTCATTTTCGACGCAAATTTTGATCCCATTTGACCTATATTGACTCATATCGTCCGATTAGAAGTGTTTAGGTCATTTAATACACAAAACCTCTCTCGTTTGACTAAGTTTGTTTCAAATCGATATATTTCAAGTTATTATGACATGTTCAAGGGTAAATAGGTCATTTTTTATCCAAAATTAATCCCATTTGACCTCTATTAACTCATTGATATGGTAGCAAGCAATAAAGTCCGTAAAGTTCCAGAAGTTCAAACGACGGTCCATGCCTTGTTCATCCACGGAAAGTCCAAGTCCTTGGGTGATAATTTCGTGGGATTCTCTTCAATTAATCCTTTTGTTTCTTGCCTTAAATGGGAAGAGAGCAAAGAGGACGTATTGACCAGTTAAGGATACGATCAACAAGAAGTTTCAAACAGCACAATTAACGTCAGCTTGATTCAAGGCATTTTCTGTGGGAGAATAATTATGATTTATTTGCTGTTTATTTTAGTCGTTTAAAACTTTAATTAGGGAGGTTATTTTCTGTCAAATATGCACGAAATAGCTGCTCAAATAATCAGTCAAATAATGACTTAGTCAAAGCGTGATTCAAGGCTTGAATCATGCTCAATTTGAATTCAGTTTTTAAATTCTGTTTTGAATTTCAAAAAGGAGTTACAAAGCTTTATTGAGGCTTGTTTCTTCTGTTTTAAACGTATAAGATAGGAAGCTAAAGGATTTGTAAAGCTTCCTATAAATAGGGCACTTGCCAATTCATTTGGAACAAGAGTGAAAGAAATAGAACAGAATCTGATTTTCTTTGTGAATTTCGTGTGTTACTTTGTGTTTCACAAACTTATACTTTCTTTGCTTAGTGCTAGTTAGTATAAGCTCTATAATCTAGCCTTACTTCGTGTTTGGTCCAGATTATTTCCCCTAAACGCAATTTAGACCCGATTCTACCTTGCGTTTTTATCTTGTTTCTTTTTGAGACGAATTTGTTTCTAAGTCATCTAATCCACTCCAAAACGATCCTAAACCACAAACACATCAAACACATCAGTAAACACATCACTCATATTGTCTTATTCAAAGTGTTTATTCATTTAATACACAAAACCTCTCCCATTTGACCGAGTTTTACTCAAATCAATGTATTTCAAGCGTTTATGACATGTTTAAGGGAACATACGTCATTTTCGACCCAAAATTTATCCCAATTGACCTATATTGACTCATATTATCCGATTCGAGGTGTTTAGGTCATTTAATACACAAAGCCTCTCCCATTTGAACGAGTTTTATTAAAATCAATGTATTTCAAGTGTTTATGACATGCTAAATGCTAAATATGTCATTTTCTAATCAAAAGTAATCCCATTTGACCTATATTGACTCATATCGTCCAATTAGAAGTGCTTAGGTCATTTAAAACACAAAAGCTCTCCCGTTTGACCGAGTTTTGACTCAAATCGATGTATTTTAAGTATTTATGACATGTTTAAGAGTAAATACATCTTTTTGTAACCAAAACTGATCCCATTTGAAATATATTGACTTATATCTTCCGATTCAAATTCTTTTTGTTATTTTATACCTAGAATCTCTCTCATTTGACCGAGTTTGTCTCAAATCGATTTATTTGAAGTGTTTATGACATGTTCAAGGGTAAATAATTCATTTTTGACGCAAATTTGATCCCATTTGACCTATATTGACTCATATCGTCCGAGTGTTTAGGTCATTTAATACACAAAACCTCTCTCGTTTGACCGGGTTTGACTCAAATAAATATATTTCAAATTATTATGACATGTTCAAGGGTAAATAGGTCATTTTTTATCCAAAATTGATCCCATTTGACCTATATTAACTCATATTGTCTTATTCAAAGTGTTTATTCATTGAATACACAATACCTCTCACATTTGACCGAGTTTTACTCAAATCAATGTATTTCAAGCGTTTATGATATGTTCAAGGGTACAAACGTCATTTTCGACCTAAAATTTATCCCATTTGACCTATATTGACTCATATTATCCGATTCGAGGTGTTTAGGTCATTTAATACACAAAGCCTCTCCCATTTGAACGAGTTTTACTCAACTCAATGTATTTCAAGTGTTTATGACATGCTAAATGCGAAATACGTCATTTTCTAATCAAAAGTAATCCCATTTGACCTATATTGACTCATATCGTCCAATTCGAAGTGCTTAGGTCATTTAAAACACAAAAGCTCTCCCTTTTGGCCGAGTTTGACTTAAATCGATGTATTTCAAATGTTTATGACATGTTCAAGAGTAAATACATCTTTTTGTAACCAAAATGATCCCATTTGAAATATATTGACTTATATCGTCCGATTCAAATTCGTTATGTTATTTTATACCTAGAACCTCTCTCATTTGACCGAGTTTATCTCAAATCGATTTATTTAAAGTGTTTATGACATGTTCAAGGGTTTACTTCATTTTCGACGCAAATTTGATCCAATTTGACTTATATTGACTCATATCGTCCGATTAGAAGTGTTTAGGTCATTTAATACACAAAACCTCTCTCGTTTGACCGAGTTTGACTCAAATCGATATATTTCAAGTTATTATGACAAGTTCAAGGGTAAATAGGTCATTTTTTATCCAAAATTGATCCCATTTGACCTATATTAACTCATATTGTCTTATTCAAAGTGTTTATTCATTTAATACACAATACCTCTCCCATTTGACCGAGTTTTACTCAAATCAATGTATATCAAGCGTTTATGACATGTTCAAGGGTACATACGTCATTTTCGACCCAAAATTTATCCCATTTGACCTATATTGACTCATATTATCCGATTCGAGGTGTTTAGGTCATTTAATACACAAAATCTCTCCCAATTGAACGAGTTTTACTAAAATCAATGTATTTCAAGTGTTTATGACATTCTAAATGCTAAATACGTCATTTTCTAATCAAAACTAATCCCATTTGACCTATATTGTCTCATATCATCCAATTAGAAGTGCTTAGGTCATTTAAAACACAAAAGCTCTCCCGTTTGACCGAGTTTGACTCAAATCGATGTATTTTAAGTATTTATGACATGTTTAAGAGTAAATACATCTTTTTGTAACCAAAACTGATCCCATTTGAAATATATTGACTTATATCTTCCGATTCAAATTCTTTTTGTTATTTTATACCTAGAATCTCTCTCATTTGACCGAGTCTGTCTCAAATCGATTTATTTGAAGTGTTTATGACATGTTCAAGGGTAAATAATTCATTTTCGACGCAAATTTGATCCCATTTGACCTATATTGACTCATAATGTCCGATTAGAAGTGTTTATGTCATTTAATACACAAAACCTCTCTCGTTTGACTAAGTTTGACTCAAATCGATATATTTCAAGTTATTATGACATGTTCAAGGGTAAATAGGTCATTTTTTATCCAAAATTAATCCCATTTGACCTCTATTAACTCATATTGTCTTATTCAAAGTGTTTATTCATTTAATACACAAAACCTCTCCCATTTGACCGAGTTTTACTCAAATCAATGTATTTCAAGCGTTTATGACATGTTTAAGGGAACATACGTCATTTTCGACCCAAAATTTATCCCAATTGACCTATATTGACTCATATTATCCGATTCGAGGTGTTTAGGTCATTTAATACACAAAGCCTCTCCCATTTGAACGAGTTTTATTAAAATCAATGTATTTCAAGTGTTTATGACATGCTAAATGCTAAATATGTCATTTTCTAATCAAAAGTAATCCCATTTGACCTATATTGACTCATATCGTCCAATTAGAAGTGCTTAGGTCATTTAAAACACAAAAGCTCTCCCGTTTGACCGAGTTTGACTCAAATCGATGTATTTTAAGTATTTATGACATGTTTAAGAGTAAATACATCTTTTTGTAACCAAAACTGATCCCATTTGAAATATATTGACTTATATCTTCCGATTCAAATTCTTTTTGTTATTTTATACCTAGAATCTCTCTCATTTGACCGAGTTTGTCTCAAATCGATTTATTTGAAGTGTTTATGACATGTTCAAGGGTAAATAATTCATTTTCGACGCAAATTTGATCCCATTTGACCTATATTGACTCATATCGTCCGAGTGTTTAGGTCATTTAATACACAAAACCTCTCTCGTTTGACCGGGTTTGACTCAAATAAATATATTTCAAATTATTATGACATGTTCAAGGGTAAATAGGTCATTTTTTATCCAAAATTGATCCCATTTGACCTATATTAACTCATATTGTCTTATTCAAAGTGTTTATTCATTGAATACACAATACCTCTCACATTTGACCGAGTTTTACTCAAATCAATGTATTTCAAGCGTTTATGACATGTTCAAGGGTACAAACGTCATTTTCGACCTAAAATTTATCCCATTTGACCTATATTGACTCATATTATCCGATTCGAGGTGTTTAGGTCATTTAATACACAAAGCCTCTCCCATTTGAACGAGTTTTACTCAACTCAATGTATTTCAAGTGTTTATGACATGCTATATGCGAAATACGTCATTTTCTAATCAAAAGTAATCCCATTTGACCTATATTGACTCATATCGTCCAATTCGAAGTGCTTAGGTCATTTAAAACACAAAAGCTCTCCCTTTTGGCCGAGTTTGACTCAAATCGATGTATTTCAAATGTTTATGACATGTTCAAGAGTAAATACATCTTTTTGTAACCAAAATGATCCCATTTGAAATATATTGACTTATATCGTCCGATTCAAATTCGTTATGTTATTTTATACCTAGAACCTCTCTCATTTGACCGAGTTTATCTCAAATCGATTTATTTAAAGTGTTTATGACATGTTCAAGGGTAAATACTTCATTTTCGACGCAAATTTGATCCAATTTGACTTATATTGACTCATATCGTCCGATTAGAAGTGTTTAGGTCATTTAATACACAAAACCTCTCTCGTTTGACCGAGTTTGACTCAAATCGATATATTTCAAGTTATTATGACAAGTTCAAGGGTAAATAGGTCATTTTTTATCCAAAATTGATCCCATTTGACCTATATTAACTCATATTGTCTTATTCAAAGTGTTTATTCATTTAATACACAATACCTCTCCCATTTGACCGAGTTTTACTCAAATCAATGTATATCAAGCGTTTATGACATGTTCAAGGGTACATACGTCATTTTCGACCCAAAATTTATCCCATTTGACCTATATTGACTCATATTATCCGATTCGAGGTGTTTAGGTCATTTAATACACAAAATCTCTCCCAATTGAACGAGTTTTACTAAAATCAATGTATTTCAAGTGTTTATGACATTCTAAATGCTAAATACGTCATTTTCTAATCAAAACTAATCCCATTTGACCTATATTGTCTCATATCATCCAATTAGATGTGTTTAGGTCATTTAAAACACAAAAGCTCTCCTGTTTGACCAAGTTTGACTGAAATCGATGTATTTCAGGTGTTTATGACATGTTCAAGAGTAAATACATCTTTTTGTAACCAAAACTGATCCCATTTGAAATATATTGACTTATATCGTCCGATTCAAATTCCTTATGCTATTTTATACCTAGAATCTCTCTCATTTGACCGAGTTTGTCTCAAATCCATTTATTTCAAGTGTTTATGACATGTTCAAGGGTAAATAATTCATTTTCGACGCAAATTTTGATCCCATTTGACCTATATTGACTCATATCGTCCGATTAGAAGTGTTTAGGTCATTTAATACACAAAACCTCTCTCGTTTGACTAAGTTTGACTCAAATCGATATATTTCAAGTTATTATGACATGTTCAAGGGTAAATAGGTCATTTTTTATCCAAAATTAATCCCATTTGACCTCTATTAACTCATATTGTCTTATTCAAAGTGTTTATTCATTTAATACACAAAACCTCTCCCATTTGACCGAGTTTTACTCAAATCAATGTATTTCAAGCGTTTATGACATGTTTAAGGGAACATACGTCATTTTCGACCCAAAATTTATCCCAATTGACCTATATTGACTCATATTATCCGATTCGAGGTGTTTAGGTCATTTCATACACAAAGCCTCTCCCATTTGAACGAGTTTTATTAAAATCAATGTATTTCAAGTGTTTATGACATGCTAAATGCTAAATATGTCATTTTCTAATCAAAAGTAATCCCATTTGACCTATATTGACTCATATCGTCTAATTAGAAGTGCTTAGGTCATTTAAAACACAAAAGCTCTCCCGTTTGACCGAGTTTGACTCAAATCGATGTATTTTAAGTGTTTATGACATGTTTAAGAGTAAATACATCTTTTTATAACCAAAACTGATCCCATTTGAAATATATTGACTTATATCTTCCGATTCAAATTCTTTTTGTTATTTTATACCTAGAATCTCTCTCATTTGACCGAGTTTGTCTCAAATCGATTTATTTGAAGTGTTTATGACATGTTCAAGGGTAAATAATTCATTTTCGACGCAAATTTGATCCCATTTGACCTATATTGACTCATATCGTCCGAGTGATTAGGTCATTTAATACACAAAACCTCTCTCGTTTGACCGGGTTTGACTCAAATAAATATATTTCAAATTATTATGACATGTTCAAGGGTAAATAGGTCATTTTTTATCCAAAATTGATCCTATTTGACCTATATTAACTCATATTGTCTTATTCAAAGTGTTTATTCATTGAATACACAATACCTCTCACATTTGACCGAGTTTTACTCAAATCAATGTATTTCAAGCGTTTATGACATGTTCAAGGGTACAAACGTCATTTTCGACCTAAAATTTATCCCATTTGACCTATATTGACTCATATTATCCGATTCGAGGTGTTTAGGTCATTTAATACACAAAGCCTCTCCCATTTGAACGAGTTTTACTCAACTCAATGTATTTCAAGTGTTTATGACATGCTAAATGCGAAATACGTCATTTTCTAATCAAAAGTAATCCCATTTGACCTATATTGACTCATATCGTCCAATTCGAAGTGCTTAGGTCATTTAAAACACAAAAGCTCTCCCTTTTGGCCGAGTTTGACTCAAATCGATGTATTTCAAATGTTTATGACATGTTCAAGAGTAAATACATCTTTTTGTAACCAAAATGATCCCATTTGAAATATATTGACTTATATCGTCCGATTCAAATTCGTTATGTTATTTTATACCTAGAACCTCTCTCATTTGACCGAGTTTATCTCAAATCGATTTATTTAAAGTGTTTATGACATGTTCAAGGGTAAATACTTCATTTTCGACGCAAATTTGATCCAATTTGACTTATATTGACTCATATCGTCCGATTAGAAGTGTTTAGGTCATTTAATACACAAAACCTCTCTCGTTTGACCGAGTTTGACTCAAATCGATATATTTCAAGTTATTATGACAAGTTCAAGGGTAAATAGGTCATTTTTTATCCAAAATTGATCCCATTTGACCTATATTAACTCATATTGTCTTATTCAAAGTGTTTATTCATTTAATACACAATACCTCTCCCATTTGACCGAGTTTTACTCAAATCAATGTATATCAAGCGTTTATGACATGTTCAAGGGTACATACGTCATTTTCGACCCAAAATTTATCCCATTTGACCTATATTGACTCATATTATCCGATTCGAGGTGTTTAGGTCATTTAATACACAAAATCTCTCCCAATTGAACGAGTTTTACTAAAATCAATGTATTTCAAGTGTTTATGACATTCTAAATGCTAAATACGTCATTTTCTAATCAAAACTAATCCCATTTGACCTATATTGTCTCATATCATCCAATTAGAAGTGTTTAGGTCATTTAAAACACAAAAGCTCTCCTGTTTGACCAAGTTTGACTGAAATCGATGTATTTCAGGTGTTTATGACATGTTCAAGAGTAAATACATCTTTTTGTAACCAAAACTGATCCCATTTGAAATATATTGACTTATATCGTCCGATTCAAATTCCTTATGCTATTTTATACCTAGAATCTCTCTCATTTGACCGAGTTTGTCTCAAATCCATTTATTTCAAGTGTTTATGACATGTTCAAGGGTAAATAATTCATTTTCGACGCAAATTTTGATCCCATTTGACCTATATTGACTCATATCGTCCGATTAGAAGTGTTTAGGTCATTTAATACACAAAACCTCTCTCGTTTGACTAAGTTTGACTCAAATCGATATATTTCAAGTTATTATGACATGTTCAAGGGTAAATAGGTCATTTTTTATCCAAAATTAATCCCATTTGACCTCTATTAACTCATATTGTCTTATTCAAAGTGTTTATTCATTTAATACACAAAACCTCTCCCATTTGACCGAGTTTTACTCAAATCAATATATTTCAAGCGTTTATGACATGTTTAAGGGAACATACGTCATTTTCGACCCAAAATTTATCCCAATTGACCTATATTGACTCATATTATCCGATTCGAGGTGTTTAGGTCATTTAATACACAAAGCCTCTCCCATTTGAACGAGTTTTATTAAAATCAATGTATTTCAAGTGTTTATGACATGCTAAATGCTAAATATGTCATTTTCTAATCAAAAGTAATCCCATTTGACCTATATTGACTCATATCGTCCAATTAGAAGTGCTTAGGTCATTTAAAACACAAAAGCTCTCCCGTTTGACCGAGTTTGACTCAAATCGATGTATTTTAAGTATTTATGACATGTTTAAGAGTAAATACATCTTTTTGTAACCAAAACTGATCCCATTTGAAATATATTGACTTATATCTTCCGATTCAAATTCTTTTTGTTATTTTATACCTAGAATCTCTCTCATTTGACCGAGTTTGTCTCAAATCGATTTATTTGAAGTGTTTATGACATGTTCAAGGGTAAATAATTCATTTTCGACGCAAATTTGATCCCATTTGACCTATATTGACTCATATCGTCCGAGTGTTTAGGTCATTTAATACACAAAACCTCTCTCGTTTGACCGGGTTTGACTCAAATAAATATATTTCAAATTATTATGACATGTTCAAGGGTAAATAGGTCATTTTTTATCCAAAATTGATCCCATTTGACCTATATTAACTCATATTGTCTTATTCAAAGTGTTTATTCATTGAATACACAATACCTCTCACATTTGACCGAGTTTTACTCAAATCAATGTATTTCAAGCGTTTATGACATGTTCAAGGGTACAAACGTCATTTTCGACCTAAAATTTATCCCATTTGACCTATATTGACTCATATTATCCGATTCGAGGTGTTTAGGTCATTTAATACACAAAGCCTCTCCCATTTGAACGAGTTTTACTCAACTCAATGTATTTCAAGTGTTTATGACATGCTAAATGCGAAATACGTCATTTTCTAATCAAAAGTAATCCCATTTGACCTATATTGACTCATATCGTCCAATTCGAAGTGCTTAGGTCATTTAAAACACAAAAGCTCTCCCTTTTGGCCGAGTTTGACTCAAATCGATGTATTTCAAATGTTTATGACATGTTCAAGAGTAAATACATCTTTTTGTAACCAAAATGATCCCATTTGAAATATATTGACTTATATCGTCCGATTCAAATTCGTTATGTTATTTTATACCTAGAACCTCTCTCATTTGACCGAGTTTATCTCAAATCGATTTATTTAAAGTGTTTATGACATGTTCAAGGGTAAATACTTCATTTTCGACGCAAATTTGATCCAATTTGACTTATATTGACTCATATCGTCCGATTAGAAGTGTTTAGGTCATTTAATACACAAAACCTCTCTCGTTTGACCGAGTTTGACTCAAATCGATATATTTCAAGTTATTATGACAAGTTCAAGGGTAAATAGGTCATTTTTTATCCAAAATTGATCCCATTTGACCTATATTAACTCATATTGTCTTATTCAAAGTGTTTATTCATTTAATACACAATACCTCTCCCATTTGATGTGATTCTTGATCCGAAAACCAAGTTATCACAAGGATATGTTCTAAGCTTCGTCCTATACAGATAAATCACCAAGAACTAGGCAAGAACTGAGTTTAATTAATTAAGAGTCCACTTAATTAATCAAACCAATGAATGTTTTAACTAAAACACCCAAAACAGCAACCAACTCGCAAGTTAGCCAAAGAAATATTTAGGTAATCCAACCAAAATATCACTCAAAATAAATGTGTTTTTTGTATTGCTCAAAATCTGAATGAATGAATGAATTCGTGAATTACATGGAGTATTTATAGCAATCCTTTCCTAAGACTATTAGAACTCTAACTAGAATAAAACTCCTTCTCTTCCTAAGCATATTAGAGTTCTAACTTGAGTAAAACTCCTACTTTTTCTAAACACATTAGAGTTCTAGCTTGAGTAAAACTCCTACTTTTTCTAAACACATTAGAGTTCTAGCTTGAGTAAAAGTCTTCCACTTTGCCTTGATCTCCAAGCAGCCGCCACTTTCAATTTTGAGTAGGAATCCCTCTTGAAATAGGAAACCTAACTTAACCTTGTGCGCCAAGTAACGTTACACGATTCTCCAACTTAATTAACTACGCACACGTACAAAAATAATTAAGAACATAAAGAAACCTAAGGTCTAAACCAAGAAAAACCCTTTCAAGTGAAAGGTAAAAACTTGTAGACCAAAATCTAAGAAAGCTTTTAAAGAAACCTTAAAGAACTATCAAGAAGCTTCAAGAACTCCCAAGAACGCCACCATACAAAGCGTGGCTTTGTCTTGATGCCCCCGATAGTAAGTTTGACCTATTGAGGAAGCTTCCAAGTATAGATTCATGCTTTCTTGACTTTCTTGGAATAATTCTTCAACATGCTCGTCGTTCACATTTATGCACGCATCACCATTTGACCGAGTTTTACTCAAATCAATGTATATCAAGCGTTTATGACATGTTCAAGGGTACAAACGTCATTTTCGACCTAAAATTTATCCCATTTGACCTATATTGACTCATATTATCCGATTCGAGGTGTTTAGGTCATTTAATACACAAAGCCTCTCCCATTTGAACGAGTTTTACTCAACTCAATGTATTTCAAGTGTTTATGACATGCTAAATGCTAAATACGTCATTTTCTAATCAAAAGTAATCCCATTTGACCTATATTGACTCATATCGTCCAATTCGAAGTGCTTAGGTCATTTAAAACACAAAAGCTCTCCCTTTTGGCCGAGTTTGACTCAAATCGATGTATTTCAAATGTTTATGACATGTTCAAGAGTAAATACATCTTTTTGTAACCAAAATGATCCCATTTGAAATATATTGACTTATATCGTCCGATTCAAATTCGTTATGTTATTTTATACCTAGAACCTCTCTCATTTGACCGAGTTTATCTCAAATCGATTTATTTAAAGTGTTTATGACATGTTCAAGGGTAAATACTTCATTTTCGACGCAAATTTGATCCAATTTGACTTATATTGACTCATATCGTCCGATTAGAAGTGTTTAGGTCATTTAATACACAAAACCTCTCTCGTTTGACCGAGTTTGACTCAAATCGATATATTTCAAGTTATTATGACAAGTTCAAGGGTAAATAGGTCATTTTTTATCCAAAATTGATCCCATTTGACCTATATTAACTCATATTGTCTTATTCAAAGTGTTTATTCATTTAATACACAATACCTCTCCCATTTGACCGAGTTTTACTCAAATCAATGTATATCAAGCGTTTATGACATGTTCAAGGGTACATACGTCATTTTCGACCCAAAATTTATCCCATTTGACCTATATTGACTCATATTATCCGATTCGAGGTGTTTAGGTCATTTAATACACAAAATCTCTCCCAATTGAACGAGTTTTACTAAAATCAATGTATTTCAAGTGTTTATGACATTCTAAATGCTAAATACGTCATTTTCTAATCAAAACTAATCCCATTTGACCTATATTGTCTCATATCATCCAATTAGAAGTGTTTAGGTCATTTAAAACACAAAAGCTCTCCTGTTTGACCAAGTTTGACTGAAATCGATGTATTTCAGGTGTTTATGACATGTTCAAGAGTAAATACATCTTTTTGTAACCAAAACTGATCCCATTTGAAATATATTGACTTATATCGTCCGATTCAAATTCCTTATGCTATTTTATACCTAGAATCTCTCTCATTTGACCGAGTTTGTCTCAAATCCATTTATTTCAAGTGTTTATGACATGTTCAAGGGTAAATAATTCATTTTCGACGCAAATTTTGATCCCATTTGACCTATATTGACTCATATCGTCCGATTAGAAGTGTTTAGGTCATTTAATACACAAAACCTCTCTCGTTTGACTAAGTTTGACTCAAATCGATATATTTCAAGTTATTATGACATGTTCAAGGGTAAATAGGTCATTTTTTATCCAAAATTAATCCCATTTGACCTCTATTAACTCATATTGTCTTATTCAAAGTGTTTATTCATTTAATACACAAAACCTCTCCCATTTGACCGAGTTTTACTCAAATCAATGTATTTCAAGCGTTTCTGACATGTTTAAGGGAACATACGTCATTTTCGACCCAAAATTTATCCCAATTGACCTATATTGACTCATATTATCCGATTCGAGGTGTTTAGGTCATTTCATACACAAAGCCTCTCCCATTTGAACGAGTTTTATTAAAATCAATGTATTTCAAGTGTTTATGACATGCTAAATGCTAAATATGTCATTTTCTAATCAAAAGTAATCCCATTTGACCTATATTGACTCATATCGTCTAATTAGAAGTGCTTAGGTCATTTAAAACACAAAAGCTCTCCCGTTTGACCGAGTTTGACTCAAATCGATGTATTTTAAGTGTTTATGACATGTTTAAGAGTAAATACATCTTTTTATAACCAAAACTGATCCCATTTGAAATATATTGACTTATATCTTCCGATTCAAATTCTTTTTGTTATTTTATACCTAGAATCTCTCTCATTTGACCGAGTTTGTCTCAAATCGATTTATTTGAAGTGTTTATGACATGTTCAAGGGTAAATAATTCATTTTCGACGCAAATTTGATCCCATTTGACCTATATTGACTCATATCGTCCGAGTGTTTAGGTAATTTAATACACAAAACCTCTCTCGTTTGACCGGGTTTGACTCAAATAAATATATTTCAAATTATTATGACATGTTCAAGGGTAAATAGGTCATTTTTTATCCAAAATTGATCCCATTTGACCTATATTAACTCATATTGTCTTATTCAAAGTGTTTATTCATTGAATACACAATACCTCTCACATTTGACCGAGTTTTACTCAAATCAATGTATTTCAAGCGTTTATGACATGTTCAAGGGTACAAACGTCATTTTCGACCTAAAATTTATCCCATTTGACCTATATTGACTCATATTATCCGATTCGAGGTGTTTAGGTCATTTAATACACAAAGCCTCTCCCATTTGAACGAGTTTTACTCAACTCAATGTATTTCAAGTGTTTATGACATGCTAAATGCGAAATACGTCATTTTCTAATCAAAAGTAATCCCATTTGACCTATATTGACTCATATCGTCCAATTCGAAGTGCTTAGGTCATTTAAAACACAAAAGCTCTCCCTTTTGGCCGAGTTTGACTCAAATCGATGTATTTCAAATGTTTATGACATGTTCAAGAGTAAATACATCTTTTTGTAACCAAAATGATCCCATTTGAAATATATTGACTTATATCGTCCGATTCAAATTCGTTATGTTATTTTATACCTAGAACCTCTCTCATTTGACCGAGTTTATCTCAAATCGATTTATTTAAAGTGTTTATGACATGTTCAAGGGTAAATACTTCATTTTCGACGCAAATTTGATCCAATTTGACTTATATTGACTCATATCGTCCGATTAGAAGTGTTTAGGTCATTTAATACACAAAACCTCTCTCGTTTGACCGAGTTTGACTCAAATCGATATATTTCAAGTTATTACGACAAGTTCAAGGGTAAATAGGTCATTTTTTATCCAAAATTGATCCCATTTGACCTATATTAACTCATATTGTCTTATTCAAAGTGTTTATTCATTTAATACACAATACCTCTCCCATTTGACCGAGTTTTACTCAAATCAATGTATATCAAGCGTTTATGACATGTTCAAGGGTACATACGTCATTTTCGACCCAAAATTTATCCCATTTGACCTATATTGACTCATATTATCCGATTCGAGGTGTTTAGGTCATTTAATACACAAAATCTCTCCCAATTGAACGAGTTTTACTAAAATCAATG
Source organism: Dysphania ambrosioides (assembly GCA_026401315.1). NCBI lineage: Eukaryota > Viridiplantae > Streptophyta > Magnoliopsida > Caryophyllales > Amaranthaceae > Dysphania > Dysphania ambrosioides. The sequence continues at coordinate 12,750,579 of CM048671.1, read as the reverse complement.
TATTTCAAGTGTTTATGACATTCTAAATGCTAAATACGTCATTTTCTAATCAAAACTAATCCCATTTGACCTATATTGTCTCATATCATCCAATTAGAAGTGTTTAGGTCATTTAAAACACAAAAGCTCTCCTGTTTGACCAAGTTTGACTGAAATCGATGTATTTCAAGTGTTTATGACATGTTCAAGAGTAAATACATCTTTTTGTAACCAAAACTGATCCCATTTGAAATATATTGACTTATATCTTCCGATTCAAATTCTTTTTGTTATTTTATACCTAGAATCTCTCTCATTTGACCGAGTCTGTCTCAAATCGATTTATTTGAAGTGTTTATGACATGTTCAAGGGTAAATAATTCATTTTCGACGCAAATTTGATCCCATTTGACCTATATTGACTCATATCGTCCGATTAGAAGTGTTTAGGTCATTTAATACACAAAACCTCTCTCGTTTGACTAAGTTTGACTCAAATCGATATATTTCAAGTTATTATGACATGTTCAAGGGTAAATAGGTCATTTTTTATCCAAAATTAATCCCATTTGACCTATATTAACTCATATTGTCTTATTCAAAGTGTTTATTCATTTAATACACAAAACCTCTCCCATTTGACCGAGTTTTACTCAAATTAATGTATTTCAAGCGTTTCTGACATGTTTAAGGGTACATACGTCATTTTCGACCCAAAATTTATCCCAATTGACCTATATTGACTCATATTATCCGATTTGAGGTGTTTAGGTCATTTAATACACAAAGCTTCTCCCATTTGAACGAGTTTTACTAAAATCAATGTATTTCAAGTGTTTATGACATGCTAAATGCTAAATATGTCATTTTCTAATCAAAAGTAATCCCATTTGACCTATATTGACTCATATCGTCCAATTAGAAGTGCTTAGGTCATTTAAAACACAAAAGCTCTCCCGTTTGACCGAGTTTGACTCAAATCGATGTATTTTAAGTGTTTATGACATGAAATATATTGACTTATATCTTCCGATTCAAATTCTTTTTGTTATTTTATACCTAGAATCTCTCTCATTTGACCGAGTTTGTCTCAAATCGATTTATTTGAAGTGTTTATGACAAGTTCAAGGGTAAATAATTCATTTTCGACGCAAATTTGATCCCATTTGACCTATATTGACTCATATCGTCCGATTAGAAGTGTTTAGGGCATTTAATACACAAAACCTCTCTCGTTTGACCGGGTTTGACTCAAATAAACATATTTCAAATTATTATGACATGTTCAAGGGTAAATAAGTCATTTTTTATCCAAAATTGATCCCATTTGACCTATATTAACTCATATTGTCTTATTCAAAGTGTTTATTCATTGAATACACAATACCTCTCACATTTGACCGAGTTTTACTCAAATCAATGTATTTCAAGCGTTTATGACATGTTCAAGGGTACAAACGTCATTTTCGACCTAAAATTTATCCCATTTGACCTATATTGACTCATATTATCCGATTCGAGGTGTTTAGGTCATTTAATACACAAAGCCTCTCCCATTTGAACGAGTTTTACTCAACTCAATGTATTTCAAGTGTTTATGACATGCTAAATGCGAAATACTTTATTTTCTAATCAAAAGTAATCCCATTTGACCTATATAGACTCATATCGTCCAATTCGAAGTGCTTAGGTCATTTAAAACACAAAAGCTCTCCCTTTTGGCCGAGTTTGACTCAAATCGATGTATTTCAAATGTTTATGACATGTTCAAGAGTAAATACATCTTTTTGTAACCAAAATGATCCCATTTGAAATATATTGACTTATATCGTCCGATTCAAATTCGTTATGTTATTTTATACCTAGAACCTCTCTCATTTGACCGAGTTTATCTCAAATCGATTTATTTAAAGTGTTTATGACATGTTCAAGGGTAAATACTTCATTTTCGACGCAAATTTGATCCAATTTGACTTATATTGACTCATATCGTCCGATTAGAAGTGTTTAGGTCATTTAATACACAAAACCTCTCTCGTTTGACCGAGTTTGACTCAAATCGATATATTACAAGTTATTATGACAAGTTCAAGGGTAAATAGGTCATTTTTTATCCAAAATTGATCCCATTTGACCTATATTAACTCATATTGTCTTATTCAAAGTGTTTATTCATTTAATACACAATACCTCTCCCATTTGACCGAGTTTTACTCAAATCAATGTATATCAAGCGTTTATGACATGTTCAAGGGTACATACGTCATTTTCGACCCAAAATTTATCCCATTTGACCTATATTGACTCATATTATCCGATTCGAGGTGTTTAGGTCATTTAATACACAAAATCTCTCCCAATTGAACGAGTTTTACTAAAATCAATGTATTTCAAGTGTTTATGACATTCTAAATGCTAAATACGTCATTTTCTAATCAAAACTAATCCCATTTGACCTATATTGTCTCATATCATCCAATTAGAAGTGTTTAGGTCATTTAAAACACAAAAGCTCTCCTGTTTGACCAAGTTTGACTGAAATCGATGTATTTCAGGTGTTTATGACATGTTCAAGAGTAAATACATCTTTTTGTAACCAAAACTGATCCCATTTGAAATATATTGACTTATATCGTCCGATTCAAATTCCTTATGCTATTTTATACCTAGAATCTCTCTCATTTGACCGAGTTTGTCTCAAATCCATTTATTTCAAGTGTTTATGACATGTTCAAGGGTAAATAATTCATTTTCGACGCAAATTTTGATCCCATTTGACCTATATTGACTCATATCGTCCGATTAGAAGTGTTTAGGTCATTTAATACACAAAACCTCTCTCGTTTGACTAAGTTTGACTCAAATCGATATATTTCAAGTTATTATGACATGTTCAAGGGTAAATAGGTCATTTTTTATCTAAAATTAATCCCATTTGACCTCTATTAACTCATATTGTCTTATTCAAAGTGTTTATTCATTTAATACACAAAACCTCTCCCATTTGACCGAGTTTTACTCAAATCAATGTATTTCAAGCGTTTATGACATGTTTAAGGGAACATACGTCATTTTCGACCCAAAATTTATCCCAATTGACCTATATTGACTCATATTATCCGATTCGAGGTGTTTAGGTCATTTAATACACAAAGCCTCTCCCATTTGAACGAGTTTTATTAAAATCAATGTATTTCAAGTGTTTATGACATGCTAAATGCTAAATATGTCATTTTCTAATCAAAAGTAATCCCATTTGACCTATATTGACTCATATCGTCCAATTAGAAGTGCTTAGGTCATTTAAAACACAAAAGCTCTCCCGTTTGACCGAGTTTGACTCAAATCGTTGTATTTTAAGTATTTATGACATGTTTAAGAGTAAATACATCTTTTTATAACCAAAACTGATCCCATTTGAAATATATTGACTTATATCTTCCGATTCAAATTCTTTTTGTTATTTTATACCTAGAATCTCTCTCATTTGACCGAGTTTGTCTCAAATCGATTTATTTGAAGTGTTTATGACATGTTCAAGGGTAAATAATTCATTTTCGACGCAAATTTGATCCCATTTGACCTATATTGACTCATATCGTCCGAGTGTTTAGGTCATTTAATACACAAAACCTCTCTCGTTTGACCGGGTTTGACTCAAATAAATATATTTCAAATTATTATGACATGTTCAAGGGTAAATAGGTCATTTTTTATCCAAAATTGATCCCATTTGACCTATATTAACTCATATTGTCTTATTCAAAGTGTTTATTCATTGAATACACAATACCTCTCACATTTGACCGAGTTTTACTCAAATCAATGTATTTCAAGCGTTTATGACATGTTCAAGGGTACAAACGTCATTTTCGACCTAAAATTTATCCCATTTGACCTATATTGACTCATATTATCCGATTCGAGGTGTTTAGGTCATTTAATACACAAAGCCTCTCCCATTTGAACGAGTTTTACTAAAATCAATGTATTTCAAGTGTTTATGACATGCTAAATGCTAAATATGTCATTTTCTAATCAAAAGTAATCCCATTTGACCTATATTGACTCATATCGTCCAATTAGAAGTGCTTAGGTCATTTAAAACACAAAATCTCTCCCGTTTGACCGAGTTTGACTCAAATCGATGTATTTTAAGTGTTTATGACATGTTTAAGAGTAAATACATCTTTTTGTAACCAAAACTGATCCCATTTGAAATATATTGACTTATATCTTCCGATTCAAATTCTTTTTGTTATTTTATACCTAGAATCTCTCTCATTTGACCGAGTTTGTCTCAAATCGATTTATTTGAAGTGTTTCTTATGCATTTGTAATTCATTCAAACCTTTTCACAAAAATAAACCTTGTATTCGTGAGAATTCAATTAGAACTTGAGAGATTCTTGTTCAACCTTAATTCTTTGTTTCGAGTGAATCATTCAAAGGTTAAGAGGCCTTAAGCTTTGTCCTGAGTGAATCGTTCAAAGTGAGAGGGTTAGTGATCTTCTTCCAGAGATTGGTTGAAGGTTGTTAACGAGACTTGCACAATTTCCAGAGATTGGTTCTTGTTCAAGCCATATCCTTCGATCCTAAGTCGCATTCAATTAAAGAAACTTAAAGAAACGTGAAACCCCCTCCTATTATGCATCAAATTGGTATCAGAGCTTTGTTTTAAGTAGGGAGGAACGTCATTGTAGGAGGACCTGCTCGTCGTTAAGAGCAAAGGTGAGTTTACCCAGATTCGACTACTTTCTGGGCGGAACTTTGGAGAACGATAACTTTTGCGTGCCTTGTTCAAATTGGGTGATTCTTGAGCGAAAATTGGGTGAAATCTTGTAAGGAATAAGCATATAAAATTTCAGGAGATTTGGAGGTCGTTTGCTATAATTTTGAAGCAGGAACATTCAACAACACCAAAAGGGAACCAAAACCGGGGAGGAAAATTTTCAAACTTTAAAGAGAGTTCAAGATTGTGTACGAAAATCAAGACTCTTGGTTTTCTGGTATATTTGCTCCATCTAGGAGGAAGTAGTAACGAAATATGGAGCAAGAAGGGATGTCTCTCAAGAGTATCCTCGAAGCCCTAGAACGAATGGAAGCGAGAACAAAAACACGCATTGATGCGGTAGTGGCTGATTATTCAAGGCGGCTAGATCCAAATTCCATTCACTACTATAAAAACAAGAATGATGAGGAGGAAGACTCGGAATCTAATCAATCCAATCCACGCCCTAGCCAACAAATCGATGATAAAGGCATCAAACTAGATGACTTCGATGGACTAGGTGATCCGGAAGATTACCTTGAATGGGAAAGGCAAGTGGAGAAAATTGGAGAATATAAGGGGTTTGATGAAGCAACAATATTCAAAATAGCTTATATTCGATTGATCAAAAGCGCGGGCACATGGTTAGAAAACCTAAAATCTAAAAGAAAGAAGGCTGGAAAATCCAAAATCACTACATGGAGCGAGTTGAAGAAGAAGCTTCGAGCTAAATACGTTCCTAGTGACTTTGAGCAAGAGCAATTCATCAAGCTCACAAACCTGTTCCAAGGAAGCAAAATAGTCAAGGAATATATCGTGGAGCATGAGCGTTTATATGCGCTTTGTGACCTTGAAGAAAAGGAACCTCTGAGGATTGCAAGGTTTCTAAAAGGATTAAATCGAGATATAGCAAGAAGGTGTGAATTGCAGTCCAAAAATTCTTACCACGAAGTATGCAAGCTTGCATTGAAGATTGAGCAGCACCTTAAGGAAGAAAAGGGTGGAACATCAAGACCATATTCTAAACCTTTCACCCCTCATAATGCTAAGGAATCCACGAATCCTACTAACACCACAAAGATGGATGGTAAAAAACCTTTTGAGAGAAAGTGGCCTGAAAATAAGAAAGATGTTCCGATTTCAAAAGAAGAAGCAACGAGTAGAGTGAAGTGCTTCAAATGCCAAGGGAGAGGACATGTAGCGTCCCAATGCCCCTCAAAGAGGGCCTTGACCATGGAGAAGTATCTCAAAATGGAAGAGGAGGAAAGGCACTGCAATTTTGTTGCTATAGAAGAGGAACACACCTTAGAGCAAGAAGGAGATGAGGATGAGGATGAGGATGCTTTTGCTGATGAAGAACACCAAACCTTGGTGTTAAAGAAAGTGATGCTCACAGAGGTGAATGAATCAAATGAACAAAGAGAGAATCTATTTCATACGAGGTGTGTAGTCAAAGATAGAGCATGTAATGTTATCATTGATAGTGGTTCATGCACAAACGTAGCCTCAAGTGAGATGGTTCATAAGCTAGGGTTGCCAACTAGAGATCATGGGAAACCATAGAAACTAAGTTGGCTTGATGATTCAAAGGGTCTAAGAGTAAAGAAGCAAGCACTAGTCACGTTTTCCATTGGAAACTACAAAGAAGAGCTATGGTGTGACGTTATTCCAATGAGCGCTTGTCATCTACTACTTGGGAGGCCTTGGCAGTTTGATAGGAAGGTGATCCATGATGGGGAAGCAAATACCTACACAGTATTGAGCGGAAATAAAAGAATCAAATTAATGCCCATGTCACCTAATGAATACTACACACGCTGCAAAACAAAAGCACAACCAAAGCCTACCATGTTTATCTCCCAACAAGAGTTAGACAACGAGATTATGGAGAATGGGGGATTGTGCTACCTTGTGGTGATTAAAGAAGCCCAACCACACGGGAACATGGAGAATGGTATTCTACATGCATTGCTAGAAGAGTTTAGAGATGTGTTCCCTAAGGAGCTACCCAAGGGACTGCCACCTATCAGGGGAATCGAGCATGCAATCGATCTAATCCCAGGGGCACCATTGCCTAACAAACCAGCCTATAGATGTGATCCAGAGGCATCTAAAGAACTTCAAAGACAAATTGAGGAGCTAATCAACATGGGATATGTTAGGGAGAGCATGAGTCCATGCGCTGTACCGACGTTGCTTGTACCAAAGAAAGATGGGACTTGGAGGATGTGCATCGACTCTCGGGCAGTCAACAATATCACCATCAAATATAGATTCCCAATGCCACGGTTGGATGACATGTTTGATGAGTTTCATGGGGCAACCATATTCTCAAAAATTGACTTACGAAGTGGTTATCACCAAATGAGGATAAGAGAAGGGGATGAGTGGAAAACAGCATTCAAAACGAAACAAGGGCTGTACGAATGGATGGTTATGCCATTTGGGCTATGCAACGCTCCAAGCTCGTTTATGAGGCTTATGAATGAGGTACTTCGACCCTTCCTTAATAAGTTCATAGTGGTGTATTTGGATGATATTTTGGTTTATAGTAAAAGCCACGTTGAACATCTACTGCATTTGAGACAATTATTCGAAAGGTTGAGAGAACAAAAACTATATGGAAAGATGGAGAAGTGTTCTTTCATGGTGGAGAGTATTACTTTCCTAGGGTACATTGTTTCAAGCGAAGGTATCAAGGTAGACCCTGAAAAGGTTAGTGCTATCTCTTCTTGGAAAACGCCTACCAATGTCCATGAGGTTCGAAGTTTTCATGGCCTAGCATCATTCTATAGGAGGTTTATTAAAGATTTCTCTTCCATTTTTGCACCTATAACTGAATTAACAAAGAAAGGGGAGTTTGTTTGGAACGAGAAAGTACAAAGGGCATTCGATCACATTAAAGATAAATTGTGCAATACACCTATCCTAGCACTTCCTAATTTTGAGAAGTTATTTGAAGTAGAATGTGATGCTAGTGGGATTGGTATTGGGGCAGTACTCATACAAGAAAGAAGACCAATAGCCTACTTTAGCGAGAAGTTGGCCGGGGCCAAATTGAATTATTCGAACTATGACAGAGAATTTTATGCTATTGTGAGAGCTCTTGATCATTGGTCGCACTACCTTCGGCCAAAACCATTTGTGTTATATTCGGATCACGAAGCCTTGAAGCATATACATGGTCAACAGAAACTCAATCACAGACATGCAAAATGGGTGGAATTTCTACAATCGTTTACTTTCTCCTCAAAGTATAAGGAAGGTAAAGCTAATGTAGTGGCCGACGCACTTTCTAGAAGAGCTTACTTATTGGCTATGGTGGATGCAAGAGTAATTGGATTCGAGTATATTCAAGCTTTGTATAAAGAAGATCCAGATTTCTCACATGAGTATGAAAGTCCATCAAGGGAGTATTCGTTGCAAGATGGTTTCCTTTTCAAAGGGAATAGAATATGCATTCCTTGTTGTGGAGTTCGAGAGCTACTCATTAGAGAGGTGCATTCAGGAGCCTTGGCTGGTCACTTTGGGGTACACAAGACTTTGGTGATTTTAGGGGAAAACTTCTTTGGCCACGGATGTTGAAGGATGTGCAACATTTTGTTTCGAGATGCTCTACATGCCAAAAATCAAAGAGTTCCTTCACTAAAGGTTTGTACACTCCTTTACCAGTTGCAATCTCACCATAGGATAGTGTAAGTATGGATTTCATTGTTGGGTTGCCAAGGACACAAAGGGGAAAGGATGCTATCATGGTTGTAGTTGACAGATTTTCGAAGATGGCTCATTTCACTCCAATGCATAAAACAGATGATGCTCAACATGTAGCAGATTTATTCTTCAAGGAGATAGTGAAATTGCATGGTATTCCAAGGAGCATAGTCTCGGATCAAGATTCGAAGTTCTTGAGCCATTTTTGGAAGTGTTTGTGGAAGCTTGTGGGGACTAAGTTAATGTTTAGTACCTCCCACCACCCTCAAACAGATGGTCAAACCGAGGTCATAAATCATACCTTAGGTCAGTTGCTAAGAGGATTAGTTAGTAGAACTCAAAAGGATTGGGATAACAAGCTAGCACATGCTGAATTTGCTTACAATCGGTCTCACTCCTCTACTACACAAAAGACACCATTTGAGGTTGTGTATGGTGTTAATCCGTTTTTACCTATTGATTTGCTTCCATTAAAGAAGACAGATATTCATGTTGATGCTAATAAACGTCTAGAGGTGTTCTTAAAGACTTGTGCCGAGGATAAGGAAAGAATTGAAAGGATGAATGAAGTGTACAAGACGCGGTCTAACAAGAACCGAAGGCAGCCTATCTACAAGGTTGGGGACTTGGTATGGTTACACTTAAGGAAGGAGAGGTTCCCAGAGAAACGCAAAAATAAGCTAATGCCTCGGGCAGATGGTCCATTCGAGGTTATTGAGGCCTATGGAGATAGCGCATATAAGCTTGATCTTCCTAGTAAATATGGCAATGTGAGTGCTACCTTCAATGTTGGAGATCTTTCACCGTATCTTCAGGATGAGAATTTGAGGGCAAATTCTTTTGAAGAAGGGGGGAATGATATGGATATCAAGAAGAAGGGCAATTCATATTCGGATCCAATTAACTTGATGGTGTGTCAGAGTGGATTTGATTTGCAAAAGGGTCAAACTTGGGTCACATTGATTAAAATGGATCAAGATCAAGTGGATTTGGCAATGAAATAAATTAGTGTTGTTAGAAGTTGAGATTGAGTCAAACTCAACTTGCTTGCTTTGACTAAGTCTTTGCTTTGACCAAGTCTTTGCTTTGACCAAGTCTTTGTTTTGACCAAGTCTTTTGCTTGCTGCCCAAGTCGGTCATTAGAGTCCTAGTCCTAGTTAGTTTAGGTTTCTTTTGTTATAAATAGGGGGTCTTATGCATTTGTAATTCATTCAAACCTTTTCACAAAAATAAACCTTGTATTCGTGAGAATTCAATTAGAACTTGAGAGATTCTTGTTCAACCTTAATTCTTTGTTTCGAGTGAATCATTCAAAGGTTAAGAGGCCTTAAGCTTTGTCCCGAGTGAATCGTTCAAAGTGAGAGGGTTAGTGATCTTCTTCCAGAAATTGGTTGAAGGTTGTTAACGAGACTTGCACAATTCCCAGAGATTGGTTCTTGTTCAAGCCATATCCTTCGATCCTAAGTCACATTCAATTAAAGAAACTTAAAGAAATGTGAAACCCCCTCCTATTATGCATCAGGTAGAACCCTTTTTGGCCCCCTTTCCCTTGAAAATCATGAACATCATCCCAAAACTTAGTGAAGTGGTTCTAAGGGTCATTTTCAATGCATGAACACATGTATTTAGGCTATATTGGTATGTGATAGCAATTTATTGGTTATTTTGATAAGAAATCAGAAAAATAGGCGAGGTAGAACCCTTTTTGGCCCCCTTTCCCTTGAAAATCATGAACATCGTCCCGAAACTTAGTGAAATGCTTCTAAGGGTGGTTTTCAATGCATGAACACATGTATTTAGGCTATATTGGTATGTTATTACAAGTTATAGGTATTTTGATAAGAAATTAGAAAAATAGGCGTGGTAGAACCCTTTTTGGCCCCCCTTCCCTTGAAAATCATGAACATCGTCCCAAAACTAAGTGAAATGTATCTAAGGCTCGTTTTCAATGCATGAGCACTTGTAACTAGGCTATATTGGTATGATAGTGCAAGTTCTAGGTTATTTTAATAAGAAATTTCTAAAATAGGCGAGGTAGAACCCTTTCCGGCCCCATTTCCCTTGAAAATCACGAACATCGATTGAAAACTTAGTGAAATGCTTCTAAGGCTCCTATTCAATGCATGAACACTTGTAACTAGGCTATATTGGTATGTTAGTGCAAGTTCTATGTTATTTTAATAATAAATTATAAAAATAGGCGAGGTAGAACCGTTTCTGGCCCCATTTCCCTTAAAAATCACGAACATCGATTGAAAACTTAGTGAAATGCTTCTAAGGCTCGTTTTCAATGCATGAACACTTGTAAATATTCTATATTTGTATGTTAGTGCAATTTATAGGTTAGTTTGATACGAAACAAGAAAAATAGGGAGTTGATTTTCAGTCCAAGAGTCGAACGTTAGGGAGTTGATTTTGTCCAAGTCTCTCCTCAATACTACTCTTAGGGATTTTGGCGTGCACGGCCCATATAAGTCCTCAAATGGTTGCACCGTATTGAGCGTAACTAATTACCTCAATAATGGGGGAATATAGGTTGATTTAATGCAGACTTTAAGGGGCGTTTCTAGCTGGTTTAATTTCGAAATAAAAGAGCTTAAATGAAGGCTTAAAAAGCGCATTTCAAGGCTACTTTGGAGGACGAATTTGAACAGCAATTTGAAGTCAATTTGCTGAACGATTTGGCGCATTTCAAGGCGACTTTGAAGGAAGAATTTGAACAGCAATTGGGGTCAATGTGCTGAACGTTTCTTCCCTTATTTTAAGCTATTCTTCCCTTGTTTTAAGCTTTATTAGTTAAAGAAATAATGAGTTGTTATGGGGATTATGTTGGACGGTTATGAGCCACTTAATCTACCCTTAGTTTCAGCTTTCTGTTTTATTGTTTGTTTTAGCTAAGTCTGATGTACGAAAAGCTATAAATAGCGTGCTAATAATCAATGAAAGGCATTCCAGAATTTTGCCAAAAACACACGAGTGTATGATACGAATTTGGCTTGTGCTAGTCAAGTTTATTTTCCAAATTTGAGAGTTACCTCAATTTGAAGAGTTTGTGTTTTAGTGAGAGTTCCTAAAACTTAAACTTGTAGTTGTCGAATAGGTGAGAGTTCCCTAATCACTACTACGCCCAAACACGTGAGTGAGTGTTCCTCACTGTTATATCCTCAAGTTAAGGGTGAGAGTTCCCCTAAACTTTCTTAACACACCTTCCCGATCATTTGTAAACAAGTTCCTCACCTTGCTTACACATCACCATTCATCAAGTTTCAAAAACAGCCGCCTCTTCTTCCTCACGAAGAAGAGAAAAAACTTCTTCCTCTTACAAAAACCTGACTCCTATTCAAAAAGAAGCACTGGAAAAGCTTTGTTCTGATCTAGACTTTGCCAGAAGAATCATCAAAGGTTCAACCAGTTCAAAAACCTCATCCAGACCTTGCACTTACATACTAATATAGCCCAGTTAAAAGTGTTCATGCATTGAAAATGAGCCTTAGTATCATTTCACTAAGTTTTAAATCGATGTTCGTGATTTTCAAGGGAAAGGGGGCCGGAAAGGGTTCTACCTCGCCTATTTTTCAAATTTCTTATCAAAATAACCTAGAACTTGCACTAACATACCAATATAGCTTAGTTACAAGTGTTCATGCATAGTAAACGAGCCTTACAAGCATTTCACTAAGTTTTCAATCGATGTTCGTTATTTTCATTGGAAAGGGGGCTAGAAAGGATTCTACCTCGCCTATTTTTCAAATTTCTTGTCAAAATAACCTAAAACTTGTACTAACATACCATTATAGATTAGTTACAAGTGCTCATGCACTGAAAAAGAGCCTTAGAAGCATTTCACTATATTTTAAATTGATATTCGTGATTTTCAAGGGAAAGGGGCCGGAAAGGGTTCTACCTCGCCTATTTTTCAAAGTTCTTTTCAAAATAACCTAGAACTTGCACTTACATACCAATATAGATTATTTACAAGTGTTCATGCAATGTAAACGAGCCTTAGAAGCATTTCATTAAGTTTTCAATCGATGTTCGTGACTTTCGAGGGAAAGGGGGCTAATGATATGGCAGCAAGCAATCAAGTCTTAACTAAAGTTCATAAAGTTCCAGAAGTTCAAACGATGGTCCATGCCTTGTTCATCCACAAAAAGTCCAAGTCCTTGGGTGATAATTTCGTGGGGTTCTCCTCAATTAATCCTTTTGTTTCTTGCCTTAAATGGGAAGAGAGCAAAGGGGAAGTTATGGCCAGTTAAAGGGGACGGTCAAGAAGAAGTTTTCAAACAGCCAAATTAACGCCACAGCTAAAAGGGGGGTTAATGTTTGATTCATGGCGATTTCTGTGGGAGAATAATTATGATTTATTTGCTGTTTATTTTAGTCGTTTAAAGCTTTAATTAAGGAGGTTATTTTCTGTCAAATATGCACGTAATAGCTGCTCAAATAATCAGTCATTTAGTGACTTAGTCAAAGCGTGATTCAAGGCTTGAATCATGCTCAGTTTGAATTCAGTTTTAAATTCTGTTTTGAATTTCGTAAAAGGAGTTACAAAGCTTTATTGAGGCTTGTTTCTTCTGTTTTAAACGTATAAGATAGGAAGCTAAAGGATTTGTAAAGCTTCCTATAAATAGGGCACTTGCCATTTCATTTGACAGGAATGAAAGAAGTAGAACAGAATCTGATTTTCTTTGTGAATTTCATGTGTTACTTTGTGTTTCACAAACTTATACCTTCTTTGCTTAGTGCTAGTTAGTATAAGCTCTATAATCTAGCCTTACTTCGTGTTTGGTCCAGATTATTTCCCCTACACGCAATTTAGACCTGATTCTACTTTGAGTGTTTATCTTGTTTCCTTTTGAGACGAATTTGTTTCTAATTCATCTAATCCACTCCAAAACGATCCTAAACCACAAACACATCAGTAAACACATCAGTTGGTATCAGAGCAAAGGCTTTGGAGTATGGCTTCGAGTTCATCCAACTCAACATCTCACGAAGTGATGAAAGACATTCTTGGAAAACTCCAGGAAATGCATAACGAAATGAAAAAGCATGAAACACGTATGGATGCCATTGCTGACCTATGCCTTAGACAAGGTAGAAAGTTAGAGGAATTAGAACATTCCAATTCCACACCCACCCAAGGGGAATCACAATTTCGTGGTTACCAAGAAGATAGAAGTCTCAAATTAGATCTTCCTGAATTTAATGGATCTAACGATCCAGAAGTTTTTTTTGATTGGGTACGTAGATTGGAGAGTATTTTTGAGTATAAGGAGTATGATGATACTAGGAGTTGTAAAATGGCGATTGACCAAAATGGTCAAGGAACAATTATCCATGGTCTAGATGAGGACGGTCAAGACGGTGTTATTGAATTAAATGCTAAGGGGTTAATTCTGTCCAAATCATTCTTCAATCCTATGCACGGTGGTCCAAAGAGTTTCACAACTGGTTATACTTCCCTTAAAGTAGTTAATCTAGTTGAAGGGATCTAGTAAAGGTGCCGACTTGATGCCACGCATGATTTAGTTACGTTGGACTGATCATGGGGCGTGAATTAAGGGAGGAATTGACTGATTATGTGTAGGGCGTAAGTTTAGGAGTTAGTTAGCTGATCATGGCGCAAGCTTGCTGAAATGGTTGGTTAGTTGAACTGATTGGGCGTAGGAGTTAGTTAGCTAGTCGGTTAGTTGAACTACTTAGGCGTAAATTAAGGAGTTAGTTAGTTCATGGCTGGAATAAAGGAGCTTAAGTCAAGGGAGGTTACAAACAAGCTAATTACACGCTGATAATGCCGTTTGAAGCCATTTGCACGTTGATAATGCCGTTTGAAGCTTGTTGAACGTTTTCCTTAATTTAAGCCTAGTTTTACGTTTAGTTAGTTAGTTTCAGTTTATTGTTGTTAGTTAGTTTCAGTTTATTGTTATAGAGGATTAATTGGACGGTCATATGAGCCTTTTAATCACTTTATAGTTAGCATTTTATTTCTGTCTTTAAATAGGCAAGTAATGGATAGTTATCAAAAGGGAATCCTATGATCCCTTATGTAACGAATACACTACTATAAATAGTGTACTGAACGAAAAGAAATGCATCCAGAAATTTGCTAAACACTTGTGTACTTGTTGATTAAACGTGACTTACAATTAGTCATTTTTAAGGTCCAAATTTGATAATCCGAATTTGAAGAGTACTAGCTTTGGTAGAGTGTTCCCAAATCTAGAACTTACGTAGTAAACGAGTGGGTTGAGTAATCCCTATTTCCTAACTACACTAAGCGAAGGGTGAGTGTTCCCCTTTGTTATATCCGAGGCTAGGGTGAGTGTTCCCCTATTCTCCCCTCATCAATCACGTAATTCACTAAGACCCCTTAACACGTATTTTGTAACAAGGTTCTCATCTTGCTTACACATCATTTGGCGCGTCAGGTAGGGGAAAAAATTTTCAAAAAAAAAAAAAAAAAAAGAAACTTTTCCTAAGGGGTCGTGTACCTACACACCATGGGAGAAAATCAGGACTTAAGGACAGCCTTGGAAGCTCTAAATCGATCCATTGCTAGTCAAGAAAGGTTGGCCGAAACCAATGCCAATCTACAAGGGAATCTTGCTGCCTTGATGGCAAGACTCATGAACGAGCAAGATAGGAGGGATCGAGAGGAAGACCCTCCACCTAGGAGGGAAGATAGGAGTCTCAAAGTGGACGTCCCTTCCTTTGATGGGACCCTTGATCCAGAAAAGTACTTAGAATGGGAGAAATCCTTGGAAAGGTACTTTGAATACAAGGACATCCATGAGGATGTTCAACGTTTTAAGATTGCCAAAGTCAAACTAAAGGGCTATGGTGATAGTTGGCTACAAGGAGAGCAAAGGGGACGTACCCTTAAAGGGAAAGTTCCTATCTCTACTTGGGACAAACTTAAAAAACGGATGAAAGACCGTTTCATCCCCCACAATTACAAGCAAAGCCAATATGTGAAGTGGAGTACCTTGCAACAAAATGGGGACTCTGTAGAGGATTACATAAAGGAGTTTGATAGGCTTGCTATTGTGTGTGAAGTAACCGAGAATGAAGAGCTCAAAATGGGGCGTTTCATATCTGGTTTGGACCAAGAATTACAAGACAGACTTGAAGGTTACACTAACCTCACGTTTGTGGAAGCTTGCAAGTTAGTAAGTAAATTCGATGCTAAGAGGAAGAAGAAGAAGCCTACTACCATTCCTCAATTGACACGAAAACCTTCTTTTCCTACAAAGGAAAGTTCGTCCTTTAACAAACCAAGCAATCCCCTAAAGAAGGATACAAGGAACGTGAAGCTAGGTGACATTGTATGTTACAAATGCGGAGGGCGAGGTCATTACAAGAAGGATTGTCCTAATACTAGGGCGTTAACTATGCAAGAGGTTAAACTCATGGCCACTCAAAACATCAACTGGGATGAGTTTGAGGATGGGGAAGAAGAAGTTGAAGATGATTGTGATGATTGCATTGCCGAGTCAGAGGAGAAGACTAGCCTCGTGATTAGGAGGGCCTTGCAAGCACGTGTGGAAAAGGATGCTGCCCCTCAACGACAACACATTTTCATCACCCGTTGTAAAATTGGTGACGAGGTATGTGATCTAATTATTGATGGGGGAAGTGAGGCTAATACCGTATCTAAGACTCTAGTATCCAAACTAGGTCTTACGACCACTAATCATCCACAACCTTACAAATTGAGTTGGTTAGACTCTAATGCTAGCACCGGGGTTAGGAGGCAATGTATGGTTTCTTTTTGTATTGGTGCGTATTGTGATTCTATATTATGTGATGTTGTGTCCATGGATGCTTGTCACATCCTACTTGGTAGGCCTTGGCAAACTGATAAAAGATCTATACATGATGGGTATCACAACACTTATACAATAGTCCATGAAGGGAGGAAGAAAAAACTACACCCTTTACCACCCCCACGTTTTTCACCCTCACGTGCCCGACAAAAAGAAGTATCCTTATTGTCTTTTAAAGAATTTGAGAGGGAGTTAGATGGCGAGGCAGAATTGTTTATACTATACTCCAAAGAAACCCACGAAAATTTTGTTGCTCGAAATCCTAAATTAGCCCAATTAATTAAAGATTTTGAGGACGTTTTTCCGGATGAATTACCTAAGGGACTACCACCCATACGAGGAATTGAGCATCAAATTGATCTCATTCCCGGAGCACCCTTGCCAAATAAACCAGCCTATAGATGTAACCCTTTAGAAACTAAGGAGTTACAACGTCAAATTGAAGAACTAATGGGTATGGGTTATGTGCGTGAGTCCATGAGTCCATGTGCCGTTCCTGCTTTGTTGGTTCCTAAGAAAGATGGTACTTGGAGAATGTGTATTGATAGTAGAGCCGTTAATAACATTACTATCAAGTACAGGTTTCCAATCCCAAGGCTTGATGACATGCTGGATGAATTGAGTGGCTCCAAGGTCTTCTCAAAGGTAGACTTGAGAAGTGGGTATCATCAGATTCGCATGAGAGAAGGGGATGAATGGAAGACTGCATTCAAGACAAAGCATGGGTTATATGAGTGGCTCGTCATGCCATTTGGCCTTACCAATGCCCCTAGCACATTCATGAGGTTAATGAATGAGGTGCTAAGGCCATTTCTTGGCAAGTTTGTGGTAGTATACTTGGATGACATTCTCATCTATTCCCGTGATGAAGAATCTCATTTTGATCACCTTTTTCAAGTATTTTCTGTTTTAAGGAAAGAAAAACTGTATGGGAAACTAGAAAAATGTGATTTTTTATTATATGAAGTCATGTTTCTTGGCTACATAGTTTCAGGTGATGGCGTAAAGGTGGATCCTAGCAAAATTGAAGCGATTCAATCTTGGCCTAGTCCGAGAACGCTTACGGAAGTTCGTTCATTTCATGGACTTGCTTCTTTCTATAGAAGATTCATCAAGAACTTCAGCACACTCATGGCTCCCATCACCGAGTGTACTAAGAAAGGCGTGTTCGAATGGACACCCCAAGCTCAAAGGGCGTTTGAAGAAGTCAAGAAGAAGATGTGCAACACACCCATATTAGCACTTCCGGATTTTTCCAAACCATTTGAGGTTGAATGTGACGCAAGTGGAAAAGGTATTGGTGCCGTATTGATTCAAGGTGGGCGACCCATTGCCTACTTTAGTGAGAAGATGAGTCAAGGCAAGTTGAATTACTCCACCTATGATAAAGAATTCTATGCTATGGTAAGAGCTCTAGATCATTGGTCACATTATTTGAGGCCACAACCTTTCATATTGCATTCTGATCATGAATCCTTGAGGTTCATACATGGCCAAAAGAAGCTGAATGCGAGGCACGCAAAGTGGGTCGAATTCTTGCAAACATTTAACTTTTCCTCTAAATACAAGAGTGGAAAAGCGAATGTGGTGGCAGATGCTTTGTCTAGGAGGCATAATTTGCTTGGAATGGTTGAAGCAAAGGTACTTGGATTCGATTTGATTAAGGAGTACTATCAAGAAGATGATGAATTCAAAGGGATAATTGGAAAATGTGTCCGTGGAGTTTATGATCTGTTTTCTTTGCATAATGACTTTCTTTTCAAAGGGAATAGATTATGTATCCCAAAATGTCCCATTCGAAGTTTGTTGATACATGAAGCTCATGGGGGAGGACTAGCTGGTCACGTGGGAATTCACAAGACAATGGAGCTTCTCCAAGCTCATTTCTATTGGCCGAAAATGTTAGCCACGGTTCATCATGTGGTGAGTCGTTGTTCTACCTGTCAAAGAGCAAAAATGGTGTTTCATAAAGGTCTCTACAAGCCCTTACCAATTCCCGAAAGACCTTGGGAGGATGTTAGTATGGATTTTATTGTAGCTTTGCCAAGAACTCAAAGAGGCAAAGATTCAATAATGGTGGTGGTTGATCGGTTCTCGAAAATGGCTCATTTCATTCCTTGCCATAAAACTGAAGATGCAATAAAGGTGGCTAAGTTATACTTTGAAGAGGTAGTTCGTTTCCATGGGGTGCCACGCACCATTGTATCAGATCGCGATACTAAGTTCCTAAGTCATTTTTGGAAATCCATATGGCGTTTGATGGGAACTAAGTTATTGTTCTCTACCTCACATCATCCACAAACCGATGGCCAAACGGAGGTGGTAAATAGAATACTTGGTTCGTTGCTTAGGGTTTTAGTAAGCAAAAGTACCAAGGATTGGGATAATAAGCTTGCTCATGCCGAGTTTGCTTATAATAGGACACCTAGTGCTACTACAAAGTACTCTCCTTTTGAAGTAGTATATGGCGTCAATCCTTATGTTCCCATTGATCTTATTGCTTTGCCAAAAGACAAGTTCGTTCATGGTGGGGCAAAAGAACAAGCCGAATTCATGCTAAAGGTCCATAAAGAAGTTCGAAGGAACATTGAAAAGGCGAATGAAATCTACAAGAAACAAGCCAACAAACGAGTGAGAAATGTGAAGTCTTTTGAAGTTGGGGATTTGGTGTGGATTTACATGAGGAAAGAACGTTTTCCTAGCAAAAGGAAAAACAAACTTATGCCAAGAGCCGAGGGACCATTTGAGATCATGGAAAAGATCAATGACAACGCATACAAAGTTGATTTGGGAGGTCAATATGGTGTCTCAAGTACATTCAACGTTGGTGATCTTGCTCCTTACTTCGATGATGACGAATTGAGGGCAATTCCTTTTGAAGAAGGGGAGGATGACCAAAATGGTCAAGGAACAATTATCCATGGTCTAGATGAGGACGGTCAAGACGGTGTTATTGAATTAAATGCTAAGGGGTTAATTCTGTCCAAATCATTCTTCAATCCTATGCACGGTGGTCCAAAGAGTTTCACAACTGGTTATACTTCCCTTAAAGTAGTTAATCTAGTTGAAGGGATCTAGTAAAGGTGCCGACTTGATGCCACGCATGATTTAGTTACGTTGGACTGATCATGGGGCGTGAATTAAGGGAGGAATTGACTGATTATGTGTAGGGCGTAAGTTTAGGAGTTAGTTAGCTGATCATGGCGCAAGCTTGCTGAAATGGTTGGTTAGTTGAACTGATTGGGCGTAGGAGTTAGTTAGCTAGTCGGTTAGTTGAACTACTTAGGCGTAAATTAAGGAGTTAGTTAGTTCATGGCTGGAATAAAGGAGCTTAAGTCAAGGGAGGTTACAAACAAGCTAATTACACGCTGATAATGCCGTTTGAAGCCATTTGCACGTTGATAATGCCGTTTGAAGCTTGTTGAACGTTTTCCTTAATTTAAGCCTAGTTTTACGTTTAGTTAGTTAGTTTCAGTTTATTGTTGTTAGTTAGTTTCAGTTTATTGTTATAGAGGATTAATTGGACGGTCATATGAGCCTTTTAATCACTTTATAGTTAGCATTTTATTTCTGTCTTTAAATAGGCAAGTAATGGATAGTTATCAAAAGGGAATCCTATGATCCCTTATGTAACGAATACACTACTATAAATAGTGTACTGAACGAAAAGAAATGCATCCAGAAATTTGCTAAACACTTGTGTACTTGTTGATTAAACGTGACTTACAATTAGTCATTTTTAAGGTCCAAATTTGATAATCCGAATTTGAAGAGTACTAGCTTTGGTAGAGTGTTCCCAAATCTAGAACTTACGTAGTAAACGAGTGGGTTGAGTAATCCCTATTTCCTAACTACACTAAGCGAAGGGTGAGTGTTCCCCTTTGTTATATCCGAGGCTAGGGTGAGTGTTCCCCTATTCTCCCCTCATCAATCACGTAATTCACTAAGACCCCTTAACACGTATTTTGTAACAAGGTTCTCATCTTGCTTACACATCATTTGGCGCGTCAGGTAGGGGAAAAAATTTTCAAAAAAAAAAAAAAAAAAAGAAACTTTTCCTAAGGGGTCGTGTACCTACACACCATGGGAGAAAATCAGGACTTAAGGACAGCCTTGGAAGCTCTAAATCGATCCATTGCTAGTCAAGAAAGGTTGGCCGAAACCAATGCCAATCTACAAGGGAATCTTGCTGCCTTGATGGCAAGACTCATGAACGAGCAAGATAGGAGGGATCGAGAGGAAGACCCTCCACCTAGGAGGGAAGATAGGAGTCTCAAAGTGGACGTCCCTTCCTTTGATGGGACCCTTGATCCAGAAAAGTACTTAGAATGGGAGAAATCCTTGGAAAGGTACTTTGAATACAAGGACATCCATGAGGATGTTCAACGTTTTAAGATTGCCAAAGTCAAACTAAAGGGCTATGGTGATAGTTGGCTACAAGGAGAGCAAAGGGGACGTACCCTTAAAGGGAAAGTTCCTATCTCTACTTGGGACAAACTTAAAAAACGGATGAAAGACCGTTTCATCCCCCACAATTACAAGCAAAGCCAATATGTGAAGTGGAGTACCTTGCAACAAAATGGGGACTCTGTAGAGGATTACATAAAGGAGTTTGATAGGCTTGCTATTGTGTGTGAAGTAACCGAGAATGAAGAGCTCAAAATGGGGCGTTTCATATCTGGTTTGGACCAAGAATTACAAGACAGACTTGAAGGTTACACTAACCTCACGTTTGTGGAAGCTTGCAAGTTAGTAAGTAAATTCGATGCTAAGAGGAAGAAGAAGAAGCCTACTACCATTCCTCAATTGACACGAAAACCTTCTTTTCCTACAAAGGAAAGTTCGTCCTTTAACAAACCAAGCAATCCCCTAAAGAAGGATACAAGGAACGTGAAGCTAGGTGACATTGTATGTTACAAATGCGGAGGGCGAGGTCATTACAAGAAGGATTGTCCTAATACTAGGGCGTTAACTATGCAAGAGGTTAAACTCATGGCCACTCAAAACATCAACTGGGATGAGTTTGAGGATGGGGAAGAAGAAGTTGAAGATGATTGTGATGATTGCATTGCCGAGTCAGAGGAGAAGACTAGCCTCGTGATTAGGAGGGCCTTGCAAGCACGTGTGGAAAAGGATGCTGCCCCTCAACGACAACACATTTTCATCACCCGTTGTAAAATTGGTGACGAGGTATGTGATCTAATTATTGATGGGGGAAGTGAGGCTAATACCGTATCTAAGACTCTAGTATCCAAACTAGGTCTTACGACCACTAATCATCCACAACCTTACAAATTGAGTTGGTTAGACTCTAATGCTAGCACCGGGGTTAGGAGGCAATGTATGGTTTCTTTTTGTATTGGTGCGTATTGTGATTCTATATTATGTGATGTTGTGTCCATGGATGCTTGTCACATCCTACTTGGTAGGCCTTGGCAAACTGATAAAAGATCTATACATGATGGGTATCACAACACTTATACAATAGTCCATGAAGGGAGGAAGAAAAAACTACACCCTTTACCACCCCCACGTTTTTCACCCTCACGTGCCCGACAAAAAGAAGTATCCTTATTGTCTTTTAAAGAATTTGAGAGGGAGTTAGATGGCGAGGCAGAATTGTTTATACTATACTCCAAAGAAACCCACGAAAATTTTGTTGCTCGAAATCCTAAATTAGCCCAATTAATTAAAGATTTTGAGGACGTTTTTCCGGATGAATTACCTAAGGGACTACCACCCATACGAGGAATTGAGCATCAAATTGATCTCATTCCCGGAGCACCCTTGCCAAATAAACCAGCCTATAGATGTAACCCTTTAGAAACTAAGGAGTTACAACGTCAAATTGAAGAACTAATGGGTATGGGTTATGTGCGTGAGTCCATGAGTCCATGTGCCGTTCCTGCTTTGTTGGTTCCTAAGAAAGATGGTACTTGGAGAATGTGTATTGATAGTAGAGCCGTTAATAACATTACTATCAAGTACAGGTTTCCAATCCCAAGGCTTGATGACATGCTGGATGAATTGAGTGGCTCCAAGGTCTTCTCAAAGGTAGACTTGAGAAGTGGGTATCATCAGATTCGCATGAGAGAAGGGGATGAATGGAAGACTGCATTCAAGACAAAGCATGGGTTATATGAGTGGCTCGTCATGCCATTTGGCCTTACCAATGCCCCTAGCACATTCATGAGGTTAATGAATGAGGTGCTAAGGCCATTTCTTGGCAAGTTTGTGGTAGTATACTTGGATGACATTCTCATCTATTCCCGTGATGAAGAATCTCATTTTGATCACCTTTTTCAAGTATTTTCTGTTTTAAGGAAAGAAAAACTGTATGGGAAACTAGAAAAATGTGATTTTTTATTATATGAAGTCATGTTTCTTGGCTACATAGTTTCAGGTGATGGCGTAAAGGTGGATCCTAGCAAAATTGAAGCGATTCAATCTTGGCCTAGTCCGAGAACGCTTACGGAAGTTCGTTCATTTCATGGACTTGCTTCTTTCTATAGAAGATTCATCAAGAACTTCAGCACACTCATGGCTCCCATCACCGAGTGTACTAAGAAAGGCGTGTTCGAATGGACACCCCAAGCTCAAAGGGCGTTTGAAGAAGTCAAGAAGAAGATGTGCAACACACCCATATTAGCACTTCCGGATTTTTCCAAACCATTTGAGGTTGAATGTGACGCAAGTGGAAAAGGTATTGGTGCCGTATTGATTCAAGGTGGGCGACCCATTGCCTACTTTAGTGAGAAGATGAGTCAAGGCAAGTTGAATTACTCCACCTATGATAAAGAATTCTATGCTATGGTAAGAGCTCTAGATCATTGGTCACATTATTTGAGGCCACAACCTTTCATATTGCATTCTGATCATGAATCCTTGAGGTTCATACATGGCCAAAAGAAGCTGAATGCGAGGCACGCAAAGTGGGTCGAATTCTTGCAAACATTTAACTTTTCCTCTAAATACAAGAGTGGAAAAGCGAATGTGGTGGCAGATGCTTTGTCTAGGAGGCATAATTTGCTTGGAATGGTTGAAGCAAAGGTACTTGGATTCGATTTGATTAAGGAGTACTATCAAGAAGATGATGAATTCAAAGGGATAATTGGAAAATGTGTCCGTGGAGTTTATGATCTGTTTTCTTTGCATAATGACTTTCTTTTCAAAGGGAATAGATTATGTATCCCAAAATGTCCCATTCGAAGTTTGTTGATACATGAAGCTCATGGGGGAGGACTAGCTGGTCACGTGGGAATTCACAAGACAATGGAGCTTCTCCAAGCTCATTTCTATTGGCCGAAAATGTTAGCCACGGTTCATCATGTGGTGAGTCGTTGTTCTACCTGTCAAAGAGCAAAAATGGTGTTTCATAAAGGTCTCTACAAGCCCTTACCAATTCCCGAAAGACCTTGGGAGGATGTTAGTATGGATTTTATTGTAGCTTTGCCAAGAACTCAAAGAGGCAAAGATTCAATAATGGTGGTGGTTGATCGGTTCTCGAAAATGGCTCATTTCATTCCTTGCCATAAAACTGAAGATGCAATAAAGGTGGCTAAGTTATACTTTGAAGAGGTAGTTCGTTTCCATGGGGTGCCACGCACCATTGTATCAGATCGCGATACTAAGTTCCTAAGTCATTTTTGGAAATCCATATGGCGTTTGATGGGAACTAAGGTATTGTTCTCTACCTCACATCATCCACAAACCGATGGCCAAACGGAGGTGGTAAATAGAATACTTGGTTCGTTGCTTAGGGTTTTAGTAAGCAAAAGTACCAAGGATTGGGATAATAAGCTTGCTCATGCCGAGTTTGCTTATAATAGGACACCTAGTGCTACTACAAAGTACTCTCCTTTTGAAGTAGTATATGGCGTCAATCCTTATGTTCCCATTGATCTTATTGCTTTGCCAAAAGACAAGTTCGTTCATGGTGGGGCAAAAGAACAAGCCGAATTCATGCTAAAGGTCCATAAAGAAGTTCGAAGGAACATTGAAAAGGCGAATGAAATCTACAAGAAACAAGCCAACAAACGAGTGAGAAATGTGAAGTCTTTTGAAGTTGGGGATTTGGTGTGGATTTACATGAGGAAAGAACGTTTTCCTAGCAAAAGGAAAAACAAACTTATGCCAAGAGCCGAGGGACCATTTGAGATCATGGAAAAGATCAATGACAACGCATACAAAGTTGATTTGGGAGGTCAATATGGTGTCTCAAGTACATTCAACGTTGGTGATCTTGCTCCTTACTTCGATGATGACGAATTGAGGGCAATTCCTTTTGAAGAAGGGGAGGATGACCAAAATGGTCAAGGAACAATTATCCATGGTCTAGATGAGGACGGTCAAGACGGTGTTATTGAATTAAATGCTAAGGGGTTAATTCTGTCCAAATCATTCTTCAATCCTATGCACGGTGGTCCAAAGAGTTTCACAACTGGTTATACTTCCCTTAAAGTAGTTAATCTAGTTGAAGGGATCTAGTAAAGGTGCCGACTTGATGCCACGCATGATTTAGTTACGTTGGACTGATCATGGGGCGTGAATTAAGGGAGGAATTGACTGATTATGTGTAGGGCGTAAGTTTAGGAGTTAGTTAGCTGATCATGGCGCAAGCTTGCTGAAATGGTTGGTTAGTTGAACTGATTGGGCGTAGGAGTTAGTTAGCTAGTCGGTTAGTTGAACTACTTAGGCGTAAATTAAGGAGTTAGTTAGTTCATGGCTGGAATAAAGGAGCTTAAGTCAAGGGAGGTTACAAACAAGCTAATTACACGCTGATAATGCCGTTTGAAGCCATTTGCACGTTGATAATGCCGTTTGAAGCTTGTTGAACGTTTTCCTTAATTTAAGCCTAGTTTTACGTTTAGTTAGTTAGTTTCAGTTTATTGTTGTTAGTTAGTTTCAGTTTATTGTTATAGAGGATTAATTGGACGGTCATATGAGCCTTTTAATCACTTTATAGTTAGCATTTTATTTCTGTCTTTAAATAGGCAAGTAATGGATAGTTATCAAAAGGGAATCCTATGATCCCTTATGTAACGAATACACTACTATAAATAGTGTACTGAACGAAAAGAAATGCATCCAGAAATTTGCTAAACACTTGTGTACTTGTTGATTAAACGTGACTTACAATTAGTCATTTTTAAGGTCCAAATTTGATAATCCGAATTTGAAGAGTACTAGCTTTGGTAGAGTGTTCCCAAATCTAGAACTTACGTAGTAAACGAGTGGGTTGAGTAATCCCTATTTCCTAACTACACTAAGTGAAGGGTGAGTGTTCCCCTTTGTTATATCCGAGGCTAGGGTGAGTGTTCCCCTATTCTCCCCTCATCAATCACGTAATTCACTAAGACCCCTTAACACGTATTTTGTAACAAGGTTCTCATCTTGCTTACACATCAGCGATTCTTAAGTTAACCAAACTTGCTGGACTTTGGTATGATAATCTGAAGGCCAAAAGGAGAAGAGAAGGAAAGGGTAAGATTGAGTCATGGGTGAAACTCAGGAAAAAGATGGAGCAACGTTGGATTCCACGTGAGTATGAGCAAGATCAATATGTAAAATTGACTCGCCTAGCTCAAGGGGAACGAAGTGTTGATGATTATGTGCGAGAATTTGAAAAACTCAGTTTGGTATGTGATATGCAAGAGAGAGAGCCACTCAAAATTGCGCGTTTTACCAAAGGGTTGTCAAAACCAATTGCTAATAAGGTGGATCTCCTACCTTATTCCACCTATGAAGAAGTTGTTAAGGCTGCCAGAAAGGTTGAGGCACAAAACAAAGAAGATAGGCCAAGACCTACTTCGAGGCCTCCTTACAAAGCTTTTCCTTCCATAGGAAAGGGTGAGGTTGCTGCCAAATCCACTTTCACTCCTAACTCATTCAAAGGAGGAAAAACGGATTTCAAGCAAGAGGCTTCCAAGAGAACGTGTTACAAGTGCCATGAAAAGGGACATATTGCTAGTGAATGTCCAAAACGGAACACACTCACCATTCATGAAGGAGGGTATGATTCCGAGGAAAATGAGGAAGAAGAAGAGGAATATGAGGAATATGGAGCTGAAGAAGACGCCACTCCATTGTGTGGTGTTATGAGAAGGATCCTACATTCTGAACCTCTCAAGGATGTGCAACAAAGAGAGAATCTTTTCCATACCAGATGCAAGGTACGAGACAAGATTTGTGATGTGATTGTAGATGGTGGTTCTTGTACAGATGTGGCTTCTAAGGAACTTGTAAGTAAACTGAAATTACCTACTCGTGAACATGCTAAGCCTTATAAGTTAAATTGGCTAGATAATGACACCGGTTTAAAGGTTAAGAAACAAGCTCTAGTTTCTTTTACAATTGGGAATTTTCATGATGAACGTTGGTGTGATATTCTGCCTATGAGTGCGTGTCATATTTTGCTGGGTAGACCATGGCAGTTTGATAGAAATGCGTTGCATGATGGTGTTTCTAATGTTTATACGGTCACTGCTCATGGGGGAAAGAAAATCAGGTTACTTCCTTTGCCTCCAAAGGTTGAACCTAAGATGGAAAAGAAACCTAATTTTCTGGTTTCAAGACGTGAGTTTGAGCGTGAGTATGCTATGGAAGGGGAAGGGTTTTTTCTTGTTGTTAAACCTGTTGATGATAACCTTTCCAATGTTACTAACTCATTACCTTTGAAGAAATTGCTAGAGGAATTTTCTGATGTATTTCCTAGTGATTTGCCACAAGGCCTGCCTCCATTTCGAGGTATTGAACATGCTATTGACTTGATTCCGGGAGCTCAATTGCCTAATAAGCCAGCCTACAGATGTAGTCCCGATCAGGCCAAAGAGTTGCAAAGACAAGTTGAAGAACTTATAGAAAGGGGATATGTGCGTGAAAGCCTTAGTCCATGTGCTGTTCCTGCTCTTTTAGTACCTAAGAAAGAAGGAACTTGGAGAATGTGTATTGATAGTCGTTCTATCAATAATATTACTATCAAATACAGATTTCCTATGCCAAGGCTTCAAGACATGTTTGATGAGTTGAGTGGAGCCAAGATTTTCAGTAAAATTGATTTACGAAGTGGCTATCATCAAATGAGAATTCGTGAAGGTGATGAATGGAAGACAGCTTTTAAGACTAAACAAGGCTTATACGAATGGCTTGTCATGCCATTTGGTCTTTGCAATGCTCCTAGCTCTTTCATGAGACTCATGAATGAGGTACTGCGTCCTTTTCTCAACAAATTCATTGTTGTATATTTAGATGATATTCTAGTATATAGCAAATCCATAGATGAACATTTGTTACATTTAAAATCTTTATTTGAGGTTTTAAGGACTAACAGATTGTATGGGAAGTTAGAAAAATGTGCTTTCATGTGTAAGCATATTACTTTCCTAGGATATGTTGTATCTAGTGAAGGAGTACAGGTTGACCCAGAAAAGGTGAAGGCTATTTCAACTTGGAAAGTGCCGAAAGATGTGCATGAAGTGAGGAGCTTTCATGGTCTTGCTTCATTTTACAGAATCTTTATGATATGGTAGCAAGCAATAAAGTCCGTAAAGTTCCAGAAGTTCAAACGACGGTCCATGCCTTGTTCATCCACGGAAAGTCCAAGTCCTTGGGTGATAATTTCGTGGGATTCTCTTCAATTAATCCTTTTGTTTCTTGCCTTAAATGGGAAGAGAGCAAAGAGGACGTATTGACCAGTTAAGGATACGATCAACAAGAAGTTTCAAACAGCACAATTAACGTCAGCTTGATTCAAGGCATTTTCTGTGGGAGAATAATTATGATTTATTTGCTGTTTATTTTAGTCGTTTAAAACTTTAATTAGGGAGGTTATTTTCTGTCAAATATGCACGAAATAGCTGCTCAAATAATCAGTCAAATAATGACTTAGTCAAAGCGTGATTCAAGGCTTGAATCATGCTCAATTTGAATTCAGTTTTTAAATTCTGTTTTGAATTTCAAAAAGGAGTTACAAAGCTTTATTGAGGCTTGTTTCTTCTGTTTTAAACGTATAAGATAGGAAGCTAAAGGATTTGTAAAGCTTCCTATAAATAGGGCACTTGCCAATTCATTTGGAACAAGAGTGAAAAAAATAGAACAGAATCTGATTTTCTTTGTGAATTTCGTGTGTTACTTTGTGTTTCACAAACTTATACTTTCTTTGCTTAGTGCTAGTTAGTATAAGCTCTATAATCTAGCCTTACTTCGTGTTTGGTCCAGATTATTTCCCCTAAACGCAATTTAGACCCGATTCTACCTTGCGTTTTTATCTTGTTTCTTTTTGAGACGAATTTGTTTCTAAGTCATCTAATCCACTCCAAAACGATCCTAAACCACAAACACATCAAACACATCAGTAAACACATCAGTTGGTATCAGAGCAAAGGCTTTGGAGTATGGCTTCGAGTTCATCCAACTCAACATCTCACGAAGCGATGAAAGACATTCTTGGAAAACTCCAGGAAATGCATGACGAAATGAAAAAGCATGAAACACGTATGGATGCCATTGCTGACCTATGCCTTAAACAAGGTAGAAAGTTACAGGAATTAGAACATTCCAATTCCACACCCACCCATGGGGAATCACAATTTCGTGGTTACCAAGAAGATAGAAGTCTTAAACTTGATCTTCCCGAATTCGATGGTTCTAATGATCCAGAAGTTTTTTTTGATTGGGTACGTAGATTGGAGAGTATCTTTGAGTATAAGGAGTATGATGATGCTAGGAGTTGTAAAATGGCGATTCTGAAGTTAACCAAACTTGCTGGACTTTGGTATGATAATCTGAAGGCCAAAAGGAGAAGAGAAGGAAAGGGTAAGATTGAGTCATGGGTGAAACTCAGGAAAAAGATGGAGCAACGTTGGATTCCACGTGAGTATGAGCAAGATCAATATGTAAAATTGACTCGCCTAGCTCAAGGGGAACGAAGTGTTGATGAATATGTGCGAGAATTTGAGACACTCAGTTTGGTGTGTGATATGCAAGAGAGAGAGCCACTCAAAATTGCGCGTTTTACCAAAGGGTTGTCAAAACCAATTTCTAATAAGGTGGATCTCCTACCTTATTCCACCTATGAAGAAGTTGTGAAAGCTGCCAGAAAGGTTGAGGCACAACACAAAGAAGATAGGCCAAGGCCTACTTCGAGGCCTCCTTACAAAGCTTTTCCTTCCGTAGGAAAGGGTGAAGTTGCTGCCAAATCCATTTTTACTCCTAACTCATTCAAAGGAGGAAAAACGGATTTCAAGCAAGAAGCTTCCAAGAGAACGTGTTACAAATGCCCCTAGCTCTTTCATGAGACTCATGAATGAGGTACTGCGTCCTTTTCTCAACAAATTCATTGTTGTATATTTAGATGATATTCTAGTATATAGCAAATCCATAGATGAACATTTGTTACATTTAAAATCTTTATTTGAGGTTTTAAGGACTAACAGATTGTATGGGAAGTTGGAAAAGTGTGCTTTCATGTGTAAGCATATTACTTTCCTAGGATATGTTGTATCTAGTGAAGGAGTACAGGTTGATCCAGAAAAGGTGAAGGCTATTTCAACTTGGAAAGTGCCGAAAGATGTGCATGAAGTGAGGAGCTTTCATGGTCTTGCTTCATTTTACAGAATCTTTATCAAGAATTTCTCAACAATCACAGCTCCTTTGACCGAGTTATTGAAGAAAGGTGCGTTCATTTGGAGTGAATCTGCTCAAAAAGCATTTGAAGAAATCAAAGAGAAATTGTGCAATACAACGGTTCTTGCATTGCCAGATTTTGATAAACTGTTTGAGGTTGAATGTGATGCAAGTGGCGTGGGTATTGGTGCTGTTCTTATTCAAGGAAAGAGACCCATTTGTTATTTCAGCGAAAAATTAAGTGGTGCTAAGCTTAATTATTCGAATTATGATCGTGAGTTCTATGCTATTGTTCGGGCTCTAGATCATTGGTCTCATTACCTAAGGCCAAAACCGTTTGTTTTACATTCGGATCATGAAGCCTTGAAATTCATTCATGGACAGCAGAAGCTTAATCACCGACATGCTAAATGGGTTGAATTTCTTCAATCATTTACATTCAGTTCGAGGTACAAAGAAGGGAAGAAGAATGTTGTGGCTGATGCATTATCAAGGAGAAGCTATCTATTAGCTATGGTTCATACGAAGATTCTTGGGTTTGAACATTTGAAAAATCACTATGAAGAAGATGAGGATTTTTCTGGAAAATTCAAGAAACCTACTCAAGACTACACGGTTCAAGATGGGTTCTTATTCAAAGGCAACAAACTTTGTGTGCCTAAGAATGGTGTGCGTGAACTCTTGGTTCGTGAAATCCATGGGGGAGGAATTGCTGGTCATTTTGGAATACATAAGACATTAGGAATGCTTCAAGAACATTTCTATTGGCCTCATATGATCAAGGACGTAACTCACATTGTGGAAAGGTGTTCTACTTGTCAAAAGTCCAAGAGTACTTTTCACAAGGGTCTTTACACTCCATTACCCGTTCCTGATGTTCCATGGCAAGGAGTGAGCATGGATTTTATTGTGGGTCTCCCTAGGACTCAAAGGGGGAAGGATAGTATCATGGTGGTGGTGGACCGTTTTTCTAAAATGGCGCATTTTATTCCATGTCACAAAACAGATGATGCTTCTAAAGTTGCTGATTTATACTTTAGAGAAATCATTCGTTTACATGGGGTTCCAAGGTCCATTGTTTCGGATAGGGATACTAAGTTTCTTAGTCATTTTTGGAGGATTTTGTGGAAATTGGTGGGAACTAAGCTCCTATTTAGTACTTCTCATCATCCACAAACGGATGGTCAAACAGAAGTGACTAATAGAACCCTTGGTGCGTTGTTACGAGGTCTAGTGAGTAGAACTCAAAAGGATTGGGATGTTAAGTTAGCCCATGCTGAATTCGCTTACAATAGGTCTCCTTCTTCTACCACTGCTCGTAGTCCTTTTGAAGTGGTGTATGGGATTAATCCTTTGCTGCCCATTGAGTTAATTCCCTTGCCTAAAGGAGATTTAATACATGGAGAACCTAAGAAGAGGAGGGAAGCATTTCAGAAAACATGCACCAAAATAAAAAAGAAGATTGAAGCTATGAACAAAGTCTACAAAGACCGTGCAAATAAGAACCGAAAACAACCTACATTTGCTAAAGGTGACTTGGTTTGGCTACATTTAAGGAAGGAACGTTTTCCTAACCTTAGGAAAAATAAGCTCATGCCTAGATCAGATGGTCCCTTTCAAGTCTTGGAAAAAATTGGGGAAAGCGCTTACAAGATTGATCTACCTAGTGATTTTGGTGGCGTAAGTGCAACGTTCAATGTGGGAGACTTGAGCCCATATCTAGATGATGAAAGTTTGAGGGCAAACTTTTCCGAAGAGGGGGAGAATGATATGGTAGCAAGCAATAAAGTCCGTAAAGTTCCAGAAGTTCAAACGACGGTCCATGCCTTGTTCATCCACGGAAAGTCCAAGTCCTTGGGTGATAATTTCGTGGGATTCTCTTCAATTAATCCTTTTGTTTCTTGCCTTAAATGGGAAGAGAGCAAAGAGGACGTATTGACCAGTTAAGGATACGATCAACAAGAAGTTTCAAACAGCACAATTAACGTCAGCTTGATTCAAGGCATTTTCTGTGGGAGAATAATTATGATTTATTTGCTGTTTATTTTAGTCGTTTAAAACTTTAATTAGGGAGGTTATTTTCTGTCAAATATGCACGAAATAGCTGCTCAAATAATTAGTCAAATAATGACTTAGTCAAAGCGTGATTCAAGGCTTGAATCATGCTCAATTTGAATTCAGTTTTTAAATTCTGTTTTGAATTTCAAAAAGGAGTTACAAAGCTTTATTGAGGCTTGTTTCTTCTATTTTAAACGTATAAGATAGGAAGCTAAAGGATTTGTAAAGCTTCCTATAAATAGGGCACTTGCCAATTCATTTGGAACAAGAGTGAAAAAAATAGAACAGAATCTGATTTTCTTTGTGAATTTCGTGTGTTACTTTGTGTTTCACAAACTTATACTTTCTTTGCTTAGTGCTAGTTAGTATAAGCTCTATAATCTAGCCTTACTTCGTGTTTGGTCCAGATTATTTCCCCTAAACGCAATTTAGACCCGATTCTACCTTGCGTTTTTATCTTGTTTCTTTTTGAGACGAATTTGTTTCTAAGTCATCTAATCCACTCCAAAACGATCCTAAACCACAAACACATCAAACACATCAGTAAACACATCACTTTATCAAGAATTTCTCAACAATCACAGCTCCTTTGACCGAATTATTGAAGAAAGGTGCGTTCATTTGGAGTGAATCTGCTCAAAAAGCCTTTGAAGAGATCAAGGAGAAATTGTGCAATACAACGGTTCTTGCATTGCCAGATTTTGATAAACTGTTTGAGGTTGAATGTGATGCAAGTGGCGTGGGTATTGGTGCTGTTCTTATTCAAGGAAAGAGACCCATTTGTTATTTTAGCGAAAAATTAAGTGGTGCTAAGCTTAATTATTTGAATTATGATCGTGAGTTCTATGCTATTGTTCGGGCTCTAGATCATTGGTCTCATTACCTAAGGTGATGTGTAAGCAAGATGAGAACCTTGTTACAAAATACGTATTAAGGGGTCTTAGTGAATTTCTTGATTGATGAGGGGAGAATAGGGGAACACTCAACCCTAGCCTCGGATATAACAAAGGGGAACGCTCACCCTTCGCTTGGTGTAGTTAGAAAATAGGGATTACTCGACCCACTCGTTCACTACGTAAGTTCTAGGTTTGGGAACACTCTACCAAAACTAGTACTCTTCAAATTTGGATTATCAAATTTGGACCTTAAAAATGACTAATTGCAAGTCACGTTTAATCAACAAAAGCACAAGTGTTTAGCAAATTTCTGGATGCCTTTCCTTTTCGTACAGTACACTATTTATAGTAGTGTATCAGTTACATAAGGGATCATAGGATTCCCTTTTAATAATTATCCATTACTTGCCTATTTAAAAGACAGAAATAAAATGCTAACTATAAAGTGATTAAAAGGCTCATATAACCGTCCAATTAATCCTTTATAACAATAAACTGAAACTAACTAACTAAACAACAATAAACTGAAACTAACTAACCAAACGAAAAACTAGGCTTAAATTAAGGAAAACGTTCAGCAAGCTTCAAACGGCATTTTCAACGTGCAAATAGCTTGTTTGTAACCTCCCTTGACTTAAGCTCCTTTATTCCGGCCATGAGCTAACTAACTCCTTAATTTACGCTCAATCAGTTCAACTAACCAACGAGCTAACTAACTCCTTAATTTACGCCCAATCAGTTCAACTATCCAACCATTTCAACCTAAACTTACGCCCAACAAATAATCAGTCAATTCCTCCCTTAATTCACGCCCCATGATCAGTCCAACGTAACTAAATCATGCGTGGCTTCAAGTTTGTGAAAACGGCACACTTAGATATTTTCAACTAGATTAACTACCTTAAGGGAAGTATAACCAGTTGTGAAACTCTTTGGACTACCGTGTATAGAATTGAAGAATGACTTGGACAGAACTAATCCCTTAGCCTCTTGTTCAATAGCACCGTCTTGAACGTCTTCATCTGGACCATGGATAATTGTTCTTTGACCATTTTGGTCATCCTCCCTTTCTTCAAAAGGAATTGCCCTCAATTCGTCATCATCAAAGTAAGGAGCAAGATCACCAACGTTGAATGTACTTGAGACACCATATTGACCTCCCAAATCAACTTTGTATGCGTTGTCATTGATCTTTTCCATGATCTCAAATGGTCCCTCGGCTCTTGGCATAAGTTTATTGATGTAAAATCCAAAACAGTCGATTTTTCATCTG
This sequence comes from Dysphania ambrosioides, assembly GCA_026401315.1. Taxonomy (NCBI): domain Eukaryota; kingdom Viridiplantae; phylum Streptophyta; class Magnoliopsida; order Caryophyllales; family Amaranthaceae; genus Dysphania; species Dysphania ambrosioides. The sequence continues at coordinate 12,716,440 of CM048671.1, read as the reverse complement.
AACCATTTTGGACTTCATTGGTAATAAGTGATGGGAATTCTGATTTTTCATCTAATGCTAATGGCTCCATAAAGGAGATCTTTTTAGCTAAATCCTTTGAGGAAAAATGGGGTGGTCCATTTTTGGTTGCATGGACCGTTGATTACTAATGCAAGGGTATTCTAGTCTTTTCACCTTAGGAAACTAGAATAAGGCGTTGAAGGAATTTTGTGTAAAATAAATAAATAAAATATTTGCTTATTTTAATTAATTAATCTGGTCTTAAACTAGTTAATTAATTAAAGGTAGTTAGTTAGTTAGTTAAATGAGTTGGGTAATAGTTGTTTAAACAAAATCAGACTGGCGTGTGGATTTGATGGGTTTGTTGAGGTGGAATGGCATTTAAATGGGAAGATTTGTTGCTATTTTATGCATGACATGATCAAGGGGCAATTAGGAAAAAGTAGGGACGTTTTTTCCTTGGAGGTGATATGCTAAGTTGGAATTTGCATGGAAATGGAAGTAAGCTGACCAGATTTGGGTGTGGGACCATTAAGGGGATTTAGGGAGATTAAATTTCGTCCAATTAAGTGTTAACTGGGGAGATTTAGTTGCGAAATTAGGCATGGAGATAAGGGAAATATATGGGTTGGAAAAATCAGATTTGATTCTTGCATGAATTAAGGAAAGATCTTGACTGATTTGATTCTTGCATGAGTTAAGGAAAGATTTGGACTTATTTTATTCCCTTTTAATAGATGGCATTTTTGGTGAGAATTATGGGTAAATTGAAGACATAAATTAGGGGATTTGGGAAAGATTTGATCTGATTTGATTTTAGCTTGATTTAAGGAAGGTATGATCAGATTTGCATATCTTAAGATATTCTTTTGAATATGGTCGAAAAGGGGATGGAAATAAATCAGATTTTCTGATTTTCTTCTCAAAATCAATTAAGAGATTTAAATCCCTTAAATTAAGGGATTTAATTTAGTTAATTGATTTGTTCCTTACTGTTGGGCGTTTTTATGGCAAGGGGGTTGATTGAGCTGATTCTTTTGGGCATAAATAAGGGAATAACATGGAATTATGGGAGGTTTTGGATGGATTCTTGATTAGGTGCGTCCAAGGCATCAAAGGAGGGATATTTGCTGATTTTCCTAGTCTAAATGGCATGTTTAATGAAGGGAAAGAAGACCTTGGTGCATGGAAGTTCTCCTTAGTTATTAGCATGAAGTAAGGATTAATTCCTTAAAACTCTCGCACATTTTTGGATAGTTTATTTTGACCTTTTTGGACAAATTTAAAAGGGGAGTTACTAGGGTTTTGTCCACTATAAATAGGAGATGTATTTTTGATGAAAGGATGATGAATGAATGAATGAAGTTTGAATCTTGATATCTTTACTTGCAATATCATGTATTGAGTTGCTTGTGTTTTTCCAAGTTTTACCTTGAAGAATTTGAGTGTGAAGTTGAGTGTTCCTTCCATCCAAATTTCAGTAAATCAATCCACAAGTTGAGTGTTCCTTGTTGAGAGATTTGCATCTAGTAAAGAAGTGAGTGTTCCTTCTTTACATATCCTAGGAGTATAGGTGAGTGTTCCCTATTTCCTAACCTTTCTTTTCTCTTCTACTTTCTATCAAAATCTGTACATTTTCAATTCTAAAATCCCACACAAACGTCTGTCCATTTTCTTGTTAAAATCACATCATTTCTTTTCCTTTTAAAAACCTAAACACATTAATCTTTTAGTCTATATTATCCACGAAATTACATACCTTTCCTAGCCTATTTTCGTGCATAATTCACACTTAAAGCCTACGCATTTCATCATATAAATCAAAACACATTTCTGTCCAATTTGAGATCCATTTGTTCTAGTGAATTCTAGTGTTCTCTCACTAGATTTTACATCATTAAGATATGCAAATCTGATCATACCTTCCTTAAATCAAGCTAAAATCAAATCAGATCAAATCTTTCCCAAATCCCCTAATTTATGTCTTCAATTTACCCATAATTCTCACCAAAAATGCCATCTATTAAAAGGGAATAAAATAAGTCCAAATCTTTCCTTAACTCATGCAAGAATCAAATCAGTCAAGATCTTTCCTTAATTCATGCAAGAATCAAATCTGATTTTTCCAACCCATATATTTCCCTTATCTCCATGCCTAATTTCGCAACTAAATCTCCCCAGTTAACACTTAATTGGACGAAATTTAATCTCCCTAAATCCCCTTAATGGTCCCACACCCAAATCTGGTCAGCTTACTTCCATTTCCATGCAAATTCCAACTTAGCATATCACCTCCAAGGAAAAAACGTCCCTACTTTTTCCTAATTGCCCCTTGATCATGTCATGCATAAAATAGCAAAAAATCTTCCCATTTAAATGCCATTCCACCTCAACAAACCCATCAAATCCACACGCCAGTCTGATTTTGTTTAAACAACTATTACCCAACTCATTTAACTAACTAACTAACTACCTTTAATTAATTAACTAGTTTAAGACCAGATTAATTAATTAAAATAAGCAAATATTTTATTTATTTATTTTACACAAAATTCCTTCAACGCCTTATTCTAGTTTCCTAAGGTGAAAAGACTAGAATACCCTTGCATTAGTAATCAACGGTCCATGCAACCAAAAATGGACCACCCCATTTTTCCTCAAAGGATTTAGCTAAAAAGATCTCCTTTATGGAGCCATTAGCATTAGATGAAAAATCAGAATTCCCATCACTTATTACCAATGAAGTCCAAAATGGTTCAGATGAAAAATCGACTGTTTTGGATTTTACATCATTTATTCTTCCTTTTGCTAGGAAAACGTTCTTTCCTCATGTAAATCCACACTAAATCCCCAACTTCAAAAGACTTCACATTTCTTACTCGTTTGTTGGCTTGTTTCTTGTAGATTTCATTCGCCTTTTCAATGTTTCTCCGAACTTCTTTATGGACCTTTAGCATGAACTCGGCTTGTTCTTTTGCCCCACCATGAACGAACTTGTCTTTTGGCAAAGCAATAAGATCAATGGGAACATAAGGATTGACGCCATATACTACTTCAAAAGGAGAGTACTTTGTAGTAGCACTAGGTGTCCTATTATAAGCAAACTCGGCATGAGCAAGCTTATTATCCCAATCCTTGGTACTCTTGCTTACCAAAGCCCTAAGCAACGAACCAAGTATTCTATTCACCACCTCCGTTTGGCCATCGGTTTGTGGATGATGTGAGGTAGAAAATAATAACTTAGTTCCCATCAAACGCCATATGGATTTCCAAAAATGACTTAGGAACTTAGTATCGCGATCTGACACTATGGTGCGTGGCACCCCATGGAAACGAACTACCTCTTCGAAGTATAACTTAGCCACTTTTATTGCATCTTCAGTTTTATGGCAAGGAATGAAATGAGCCATTTTCGAGAACCGATCAACCACCACCATTATCGAATCTTTGCTTCTTTGAGTTCTTGGCAAAGCTACAATAAAATCCATACTAACATCTTCCCAAGGTCTTTCGGGAATTGGTAAGGGCTTGTAGAGACCTTTATGAAACACCATTTTTGCTCTTTGACAGGTAGAACAACGACTCACCACATGATGAACCGTGGCTAACATTTTCGGCCAATAAAAATGAGCTTGGAGAAGCTCCATTGTCTTGTGAATACCCACGTGACCAGCTAGTCCTCCCCCATGAGCTTCATGTATCAACAAACTTCGAATGGGACATTTTGGGATACATAATCTATTCCCTTTGAAAAGAAAGCCATTATGCAAAGAAAACAGATCATAAACTCCACGGACGCATTTTTCAATTATCCCTTTGAATTCATCATCTTCTTGATAGTACTCCTTAATCAAATCGAATCCAAGTACCTTTGCTTCAACCATTCCAAGTAAATTATGCCTCCTAGACAAGGCATCCGCCACCACATTCGCTTTTCCACTCTTGTATTTAGAGGAAAAGTTAAATGTTTGCAAGAATTCGACCCACTTTGCATGCCTTGCATTCAGCTTCTTTTGGCCATGTATGAACCTCAAGGATTCATGATCAGAATGCAATATGAAAGGTTGTGGCCTCAAATAATGTGACCAATGATCTAGAGCTCTTACCATAGCATAGAACTCTTTATCATAGGTGGAGTAATTCAACTTGCCTTGGCTCATCTTCTCACTAAAGTAGGCAATGGGTCGCCCACCTTGAATCAATACGGCACCAATACCTTTTCCACTTGCGTCACATTCAACCTCAAATGGTTTGGAAAAATCCGAAAGTGCTAATATGGGTGTGTTGCACATCTTCTTCTTGACTTCTTCAAACGCCCTTTGAGCTTGGGGTGTCCATTCGAACACGCCTTTCTTAGTACACTCGGTGATGGGAGCCATGAGTGTGCTGAAGTTCTTGATGAATCTTCTATAGAAGGAGGCAAGTCCGTGAAATGAACGAACTTCCGTGAGCGTTCTCGGACTAGGCCATGATTGAATTGCTTCAATTTTGCTAGGATCCACCTTTACGCCATCACCTGAAACTATATAGCCAAGAAACATGACTTCATATAATAAAAAATCACATTTTTCTAGTTTCCCATACAGCTTTTCTTTCCTCAAAACAGAAAATACTTGAAAAAGGTGATCAAAATGAGATTCTTCATCACGTGAATAGATGAGAATGTCATCCAAGTATACTACCACAAACTTGCCAAGGAATGGCCTTAGCACCTCATTCATTAACCTCATGAATGTGCTAGGGGCATTGGTAAGGCCAAATGGCATGACGAGCCATTCATATAACCCATGCTTTGTTTTGAATGCAGTCTTCCATTCATCCCCTTCTCTCATGCGAATCTGATGATACCCACTTCTCAAGTCTACCTTTGAGAAGACCTTGGAACCACTCAATTCATCCAGCATGTCATCAAGCCTTGGGATTGGAAACCTGTACTTGATAGTAATGTTATTAACGGCTCTACTATCAATACACATTCTCCAAGTACCATCTTTCTTAGGAACCAACAAAGCAGGAACGGCACATGGACTCATGGACTCACGCACATAACCCATACCCATTAGTTCTTCAATTTGACGTTGTAACTCCTTAGTTTCTAAAGGGTTACACCTATAGGCTGGTTTATTTGGCAAGGGTGCTCCGGGAATGAGATCAATTTGATGCTCAATTCCTCGTATGGGTGGTAGTCCCTTAGGTAATTCATCCGGAAAAACGTCCTCAAAATCTTTAATTAATTGGGCTAACTTAGGATTTCGAACAACAAAATTTTCATGGGTTTCTTTGGAGTATAGTATAAACAACTCTGTCTCACCATCCAACTCCCTCTCAAATTCTTTAAAAGACAATAAGGATACTTCTTTTTGTGGTGTTCGTGATGGTGAAAAACGTGGGGGTGGTAAAGGGTGTAGTTTTTTCTTCCTCCCTTCATGGACTATGGTATAAGTGTTGTGATACCCATCATGTATAGATCTTTTATCAGTTTGCCAAGGCCTACCAAGTAGAATATGACAAGCATCCATAGACACAACATCACATAATATAGAATCACAATACGAACCAATACAGAAAGAAACCATACATTGCTTCCTAACCCCGGTGCTAGCATTAGAGTCTAACCAGCTCAATTTGTAAGGTTGTGGATGATTAGTGGTCGTAAGACCAAGTTTGGATACTAGAGTCTTAGATACGGTATTAGCCTCACTTCCCCCATCAATAATTAAATCACATACCTCGTCACCAATTTTACAACGGGTGATGAAAATGTGTTGTCGTTGAGGGGCAGCATCCTCTTCCACACGTGCTTGCAAGGCCCTCCTAATCACGAGGCTAGTCTTCTCCTCTGACTCGGCAATGCAATCATCACAATCATCTTCAACTTCTTCTTCCCCATCCTCAAACTCATCCCAGTTGATGTTTTGAGTGGCCATGAGCTTAACCTCTTGCATAGTTAACGCCCTAGTATTAGGACAATCCTTCTTGTAATGACCTCGCCCTCCACATTTGTAACACACAATGTCACCTAGCTTCACGTTCTTTGTGTCCTTCTTTAGGGGATTGCTCGGTTTGTTAAAGGATGAACTTTCCTTTGTAGGAAAAGAAGGTTTTCGTGTCAATTGAGGAATGGTAGTAGGCTTCTTCTTCTTCCTCTTAGCATCGAATTTACTCACTAACTTGCAAGCTTCCACAAACGTGAGGTTAGTGTAACCTTCAAGTCTGTCTTGTAACTCTTGGTCCAAACCAGATATGAAACGCCCCATTTTGAGCTCTTCATTCTCGGTTACTTCACACACAATAGCAAGCCTATCAAACTCTTTTATGTAATCCTCTACAGAGTCCCCATTTTGTTGCAAGGTACTCCACTTCACATATTGGCTTTGCTTGTAATTATGGGGAATGAAACGGTCTTTCATCCGTTTTTTAAGTTTGTCCCAAGTAGAGATAGGAACTTTCCCCTTAAGGGTACGTCCCCTTTGCTCTCCTTGTAGCCAACTATCACCATAGCCCTTTAGTTTGACTTTGGCAATCTTAAAACGCTGAACATCCTCATGAATGTCCTTGTATTCAAAGTACCTTTCCAAGGATTTCTCCCATTCCAAGTACTTTTCTGGATCAAGGGTCCCATCAAAGGAAGGGACGTCCACTTTGAGGCTCCTATCTTCCCTCCTAGGTGGAGGGTCTTCCTCTCGATCTCTCCTATCTTGCTCGTTCATGAGTCTTGCCATCAAGGCAGCAAGATTCCCTTGTAGATTGGCATTGGTTTCGGCCAACCTTTCTTGACTAGCAATGGATCGATTTAGAGCTTCCAAGGCTGTCCTTAAGTCTTGATTTTCTCCCATGGTGTGTAGGTACACGACCCCTTAGGAAAAATTTCTTTTTTTTTTGTTTTTTGTTTTCTTGAAAAATTTCCCCCTACCTGACGCGCCAAATGATGTGTAAGCAAGATGAGAACCTTGTTACAAAATACGTATTAAGGGGTCTTAGTGAATTTCTTGATTGATGAGGGGAGAATAGGGGAACACTCAACCTTAGCCTCAGATATAACAAAGGGGAACGCTCACCCTTCGCTTGGTGTAGTTAGAAAATAGGGATTACTCGACCCACTCGTTCACTACGTAAGTTCTAGGTTTGGGAACACTCTACCAAAACTAGTACTCTTCAAATTTGGATTATCAAATTTGGACCTTAAAAATGACTAATTGCAAGTCACGTTTAATCAACAAAAGCACAAGTGTTTAGCAAATTTCTGGATGCCTTTCCTTTTCGTACAGTACACTATTTATAGTAGTGTATCAGTTACATAAGGGATCATAGGATTCCCTTTTAATAATTATCCATTACTTGCCTATTTAAAAGACAGAAATAAAATGCTAACTATAAAGTGATTAAAAGGCTCATATAACCGTCCAATTAATCCTTTATAACAATAAACTGAAACTAACTAACTAAACAACAATAAACTGAAACTAACTAACCAAACGAAAAACTAGGCTTAAATTAAGGAAAACGTTCAGCAAGCTTCAAACGGCATTTTCAACGTGCAAATAGCTTGTTTGTAACCTCCCTTGACTTAAGCTCCTTTATTCCGGCCATGAGCTAACTAACTCCTTAATTTACGCTCAATCAGTTCAACTAACCAACGAGCTAACTAACTCCTTAATTTACGCCCAATCAGTTCAACTATCCAACCATTTCAACCTAAACTTACGCCCAACAAATAATCAGTCAATTCCTCCCTTAATTCATGCCCCATGATCAGTCCAACGTAACTAAATCATGCGTGGCTTCAAGTTTGTGAAAACGGCACACTTAGATATTTTCAACTAGATTAACTACCTTAAGGGAAGTATAACCAGTTGTGAAACTCTTTGGACTACCGTGTATAGAATTGAAGAATGACTTGGACAGAACTAATCCCTTAGCCTCTTGTTCAATAGCACCGTCTTGAACGTCTTCATCTGGACCATGGATAATTGTTCTTTGACCATTTTGGTCATAAGACCAAAACCGTTTGTTTTACATTCGGATCATGAAGCCTTGAAATTCATTCATGGACAGCAAAAGCTTAATCACCGACATGCTAAATGGGTTGAATTTCTTCAATCTTTTACATTCAGTTCGAGGTACAAAGAAGGGAAGAAGAATGTTGTAGCTGATGCATTATCAAGGAGAAGCTATCTATTAGCTATGGTTCATACGAAGATTCTTGGGTTTGAACACTTGAAAAATCACTATGAAGAAGATGAGGATTTTTCTGGAAAATTCAAGAAACCTACTCAAGACTACACGGTTCAAGATGGGTTCTTATTCAAAGGAAACAAACTTTGTGTGCCTAAGAATGGTGTGCGTGAACTCTTGGTTCGTGAAATCCATGGGGGAGAAATTGCTGGTCATTTTGGAATACATAAGACATTAGAAATGCTTCAAGAACATTTCTATTGGCCTCATATGATCAAAGACGTAACTCACATTGTGGAAAGGTGTTCTACTTGTCAAAAATCCAAGAGTACTTTTCATAAGGGTCTTTACACTCCATTACCCGTTCCTGATGTTCCATGGGAAGGAGTAAGCATGGATTTTATTGTGGGTCTCCCTAGGACTCAAAGGGGGAAGGATAGTATCATGGTGGTGGTGGACCATTTTTCTAAAATGGCGCATTTTATTCCATGTCACAAAACAGATGATGCTTCTAAAGTTGCTGATTTATACTTTAGAGAAATCATTCGTTTACATGGGGTTCCAAGGACCATTGTTTCGGATAGGGATACTAAATTCCTAAGTCATTTTTGGAGAATCTTGTGGAAATTGGTGGGGACTAAGCTCCTATTTAGTACTTCTCATCATCCACAAACGGATGGTCAAACAGAAGTGACTAATAGAACCCTTGGTGCTTTGTTACGAGGTCTAGTGAGTAGAACTCAAAAGGATTGGGATGTTAAGTTAGCCCATGCTGAATTCGCTTACAATAGGTCTCCTTCTTCTACCACTGCTCGTAGTCCTTTTGAAGTGGTGTATGGGGTTAATCCTTTGCTGCCCATTGAGTTAATTCCCTTGCCTAAAGGAGATTTGATACATGGAGAACCTAAGAAGAGGTGGGAAGCATTTCAGAAAACATGCACCAAAGTCAAAAAGAAGATTGAAGCTATGAGCAAAGTCTACAAAGATCGTGCAAATAAGAACCGAAAACAACCTACATTTGCTAAGGGTGACTTGGTTTGGCTACATTTAAGGAAGGAACGTTTTCCTAACCTTAGGAAAAATAAGCTCATGCCTAGATCAGATGGTCCCTTTCAAGTCTTGGAGAAAATTGGGGAAAGTGCTTACAAGATTGATCTACCTGGTGAGTTTGGTGGCGTAAGTGCAACGTTCAATGTGGGAGACTTGAGCCCATATCTAGATGATGAAAGTTTGAGGGCAAACTTTTCCGAAGAGGGGGAGAATGATATGGCAGCAAGCAATCAAGTCTTAACTAAAGTTCATAAAGTTCCAGAAGTTCAAACGACGGTCCATGCCTTGTTCATCCACAAAAAGTCCAAGTCCTTGGGTGATAATTTCGTGGGGTTCTCTTCAATTAATCCTTTTGTTTCTTGCCTTAAATGGGAAGAGAGAAAAGGGGAAGTTATGGCCAGTTAAAGGGGACGGTTAGGAAGAAGTTTTCAAACAGCCAAATTAACGCCACAGCTAAAAGGGGGGTTAATGCTTGATTCATGGCGATTTCTGTGGGAGAATAATTATGATTTATTTGCTGTTTATTTTAGTCGTTTAAAGCTTTAATTAAGGAGGTTATTTTCTGTCAAATATGCACGTAATAGCTGCTCAAATAATCAGTCATTTAGTGACTTAGTCAAAGCGTGATTCAAGGCTTGAATCATGCTCAGTTTGAATTCAGTTTTAAATTCTGTTTTGAATTTCGTAAAAGGAGTTACAAAGCTTTATTGAGGCTTGTTTCTTCTGTTTTAAACGTATAAGATAGGAAGCTAAAGGATTTGTAAAGCTTCCTATAAATAGGGCACTTGCCAATTCATTTGACAAGAGTGAAAGAAGTAGAACAGAATCTGATTTTCTTTGTGAATTTCATGTGTTACTTTGTGTTTCACAAACTTATACCTTCTTTGCTTAGTGCTAGTTAGTATAAGCTCTATAATCTAGCCTTACTTCGTGTTTGGTCCAGATTATTTCCCCTACACGCAATTTAGACCCGATTCTACTTTGAGTGTTTATCTTGTTTCCTTTTGAGACGAATTTGTTTCTAATTCATCTAATCCACTCCAAAACGATCCTAAACCACAAACACATCAGTAAACACATCAGCTAAAAAGGGTTCTACCTCGCCTATTTTTCAAATTGCTTATCACACTAACCTATAACTTGCACTAACATACAAATATAGCCTAGTTACAAGTGTTCATGCATTGAAAACGAGCCTTACAAGCATCTCCCTAAGTTTTCAATCGATGTTCGTGACTTTCAAGGGAAAGGGGGCCGAAAAGGGTTCTACCTCGCCTATTTTTCAAATTTCTAATCAAAATAACCTAGAACTTGCACTAATATACCAATATAGCCTAGTTACAAGTGTTAATGCATTGAAAACAAGCCTTAGAAGCATTTCACTAAGTTCTAAATCGATGTTCGTGGCTTTCAAGGGAAAGGGGGACGGAAAGGGTTCTACCTCACCTATTTTTCAAATTTATTATCACACTAACGTATAACTTGCACTAACATACCAATATAGCCTCGTTACAAGTGTTTATACATTGTAAACGAGCCTTAGAAACATTTCACTAAGTTTTAAATCGATGTACGTGACTTTTAATGGAAAGGGGACCAGAAAGGGTTCTACCTCGCAGATTTTTCAAATTTCTTATCAAAATAATCTACTTACACTAACATACCAATATAGCCTAGTTACAAGTGTTCATACATTGAAAACGAACCTTAGAAGCATATCTCTAAATTTTGGGATGATGTTCATGATTTTCAAGGGGAAGGGGGCTGGAAAGGGTTCTACCTTGCTTTTTTTCAAATTTCTTATTGAAATAACCTAGAATTTGCACTAACATACCAATATATCCTAGTTACAAGTGTTCATGGATTGAAAACGAGCCTTAGAAGCATTTCACTAAGTTTTCAATCGATGTTCGTGACTTTCAAGGTAAAAGGGGCCAGAAAGGGTTCTACCTCGCCTATTTTTCAAATTTCTTATCTCACTAACCTATACTTGCACTAACATAGCATTATAGCCTAGTTACAAGTGTTCATGCATTGAAAACGAGCCTTAGAAGTATTTCTCTAAGTTTTGGGATGATGTTCATGATTTTCAAGGGAAAGGGGGCCGAAAAGGATTCTACCTCGCTTATTTATTAAAATTCTTATCAAAATAACCTAGAACTAGCACGAACATACCAATATAGCCTAGTTACAAGTGTTCATGCATTGAAAACGAGCCTTAGAAGCATTTCACTAAGTTCTAAATCGATGTTCGTGATTTTCAAGGGAAAGTAGGCGGAAAGGGTTCTACCTCGCCTATTTTTCAAATTTCTTATCAGACTAACCTATAACTTGCTCTAACATACCAATATATCCTAGTTACAAGTATTCAAGTAGTTAAAACGAGCCTTACAAGCATTTCTCTAACTTTTGGGATGATGTTCGTGACTTTCAAGGGAAAGGGGGCCAAAAAGGGTTCTATCTCGCCAATTTTTCAAATTTCTTATCACACTAACCTATAACTTGCACTTACCAATATAGCCTAGTTATAAGGGTTCATGCATAAATATGAGCCTTAGAAGCATTTAACTAAGTTTTAAATTGATGTTCGTGAATTTCAAGGCAAAGGGGGCCAGAAAGGGTTCTACCTCGCCTATTTTTCAAATTTCTTCTCAAAATAACCTAGAACTTGCACTAAAATACCAATATAGCCTAGCTATAAGTGTTCATCCATTGAAAACGATCCTTAGAAGCATTTCACTAAGTTTTCAATCGATTTTCGTCACTTACAAGAGAAAGGGGGCCGAAAAGGGTCGTCTATTTTTTAAATTTTATATCACACTAACCTATAACTTTCACTAACATACCAATATAGCCTAGTTACAAGTGTTCATGCATTGAAAACGAGGCTTAGAAGCATTTCACTAAGTTTTCAATCGATGTTCGTGACTTTCAAGGTAAAAGGGGCCAAAAAGGGTTCTACCTCGCCTATTTTTCAAATTTCTTATCTCACTAACCTATAACTTGCACTAACATAGCATTATAGCCTAGTTACAAGTGTTCATGCATTGAAAACGAGCCTTAGAAGTATTTCTCTATGTTTTGGGATGTTGTTCATGATTTTCAAGGGAAAGGGGGCCGGAAAGGATTCTACCTCGCTTATTTTTTAAATTTCTTATCAAAATAACCTAGAACTAGCACGAACATACCAATATAGCCTAGTTACAAGTGTTCATGCATTGAAAACGAGCCTTAGAAGCATTTCACTAAGTTCTAAATCGATGTTCGTGATTTTCAAGGGAAAGTGGGCGGAAAGGGTTCTACCTCGCCTATTTTTCAAATTTCTTATCACACTAACCTATAACTTGCACTAACATACCAATATAGCCTAGTTACAAGTATTCAAGTATTGAAAACGAGCCTTACAAGCATTTCTCTAACTTTTGGGATGATGTTCGTGACTTTCAAGGGAAAGGGGGCCAGAAAGGGTTCTATCTCGCCAATTTTTCAAATTTCTTATCACACTAACCTATAATTTGCACTTACCAATATAGCCTAGTTATAAGGGTTCATGCATAAATATGAGCCTTAGAAGCATTTAACTAAGTTTTAAATTGATGTTCGTGAATTTCAAGGCAAAGGGGGCCAGAAAGGGTTCTACCTCGCCTATTTTTCAAATTTCGTATCAAAATAACCTAGAACTTGCACTAAAATATCAATATAGCCTAGCTACAAGTGTTCATCCATTGAAAACGATCCTTAGAAGCATTTCACTAAGTTTTCAATCGATTTTCGTCACTTACAAGAGAAAGGGGGCCGAAAAGGGTCGTCTATTTTTTAAATTTTATATCACACTAACCTATAACTTGCACTAACATACCATTATAGCCTAGTTACAAGTGTTCATGCATTGAAAACGAGGCTTAGAAGCATTTCACTAAGTTTTCAATCGATGTTCGTGACTTTCAAGGTAAAAGGGGCCAAAATGGGTTCTACCTTGCCTATTTTTCAAATTTCTTATCTCACTAACCTATAACTTGCACTAACATAGCATTATAGCCTAGTTACAAGTGTTCATGCATTGAAAACGAGCATTAGAAGTATTTCTCTAAGTTTTGGGATGATGTTCATGATTTTCAAGGGAAAGGGGGCCAGAAAGGATTCTACCTCGCTTATTTTTTAAATTTCTTATCAAAATAACCTAGAACTAGCACGAACATACCAATATAGCCTAGTTACAAGTGTTCATGCATTGAAAACGAGCCTTAGAAGCATTTCAGTAAGTTCTAAATTGATGCTCATGATTTTCAAGGGAAAGTGGGCGGAAAGGGTTCTACTTCGCCTATTTTTCAAATTTCTTATCACACTAACCTATAACTTGCACTAACATACCAATATAGCCTAGTTATAAGTATTCAAGCATTGAAAACGAGCCTTACAAGCATTTCTCTAACTTTTGGGATGATGTTCGTGACTTTCAAGGGAAAGGGGGCCAGAAAGGGTTCTATCTCGCCAATTTTTCAAATTTCTTATCACACTAGCCTATAACTTGCACTTACCAATATAGCCTAGTTACAAGGGTTTATGCATAAATATGAGGCTTAGAAGCATTTCACTAAGTTTTAAATTGATGTTCGTGAATTTCAAGGCAAAGGGGGCCAGAAAGGGTTCTACCTCGCCTATTTTTCAAATTTCTTATCAAAATAACCCAGAACTTGCACTAAAATACTAATATAGCCTAGCTACAAGTGTTCATCCATTGAAAACGATCCTTAGAAGCATTTCACTAAGTTTTCAATCGATTTTCGTCACTTACAAGGGAAAGGGGGCCGAAAAGGGTCGTCTAGTTTTTAAATTTTATATCACACTAACCTATAACTTGCACGAATATATCAATATAGCCTAGTTACAAGTGTTCATGCATTGAAAACGAGGCTTAGTGATGTCTTTACTGATGTGTTTGATGTGTTTGTGGTTTAGGATCATTTTGGAGTGGGTTAGATGAATTAGAAACAAATTTGTCTCAAAAGGAAACAAGATAAACACTCAGAGTAGAATCGAGTCTAAATTGCGTGTAGGGGAAATAATCTGGACCAAACACGAAGTAAGGCTAGATTATAGAGCTTATACTAACTAGCACTAAGCAAAGAAGGTATAAGTTTGTGAAACACAAAGTAACACATGAAATTCACAAAGAAAATCAGATTCTGTTCTACTTCTTTTCTTTCACTCTTGTTCCAAATGAATTGGCAAGTGCCCTATTTATAGGAAGCTTTACAAATCCTTTAGCTTCCTATCTTATACGTTTAAAACAGAAGAAACAAGCCTCAATAAAGCTTTGTAACTCCTTTTTGAAATTCAAAACAGAATTTAAAAACTGAATTCAAATTAAGCATGATTCAAGCCTTGAATCACGCTTTGACTAAGTCACTAGATGACTGATTATTTGAGCATCTATTTCGTGCATATTTGACAGAAAATAACCTCCCTAATTAAAGTTTTAAACGACTAAAATAAACAGCAAATAAATCATAATTATTCTCCCACAGAAATCGCCATGAATCAAGCATTGACCCCCCCCCCCCCCCCCCCCCCCCCCTTTTTAGCTGTGGCGTTAATTTGGCTGTTTGAAAACTTCTTCTTGACCGTCCCCTTTAACTGGCCATAATTTCCCCTTTGCTCTCTTCCCATTTAAGGCAAGAAACAAAAGGATTAATTGAAGAGAACCCCACGAAATTATCACCCAAGGACTTGGACTTTCCGTGGATGAACAAGGCATGGACCGTCGTTTGAACTTCTGGAACTTTATGGACTTTATTGCTTGCTACCATATCACTTAGAAGCATTTCACTAAGTTTTCAATCGATGTTCGTGACTTTCAAGGTAAAAGGGGCCAGAAAGGGTTATACCTCGCCTATTTTTCAAATTTCTTATCTCACTAACCTATAACTTGCACTAACATAGCATTATAGCCTAGTTACAAGTGGTCATGCATTGAAAACAAGCCTTAGAAGCATTTCTCTATGTTTTGGGATGATGTTCATGATTTTCAAGGGAAAGGGGGCCGGAAAGGATTCTACCTCGCTTATTTTTTAAATTTCTTATCAAAATAACCTAGAACTAGCAGGAACATATTAATATACTGATGTGAATCTAGGTATTGAAACCTTAATCCACACAAAAGGGATAGAACTAGATAGAAAACCCTCTAAAGCTACGCACCAAAGGTTTAAAATCTAGGGCGAAAGTTTAAGAATTGATTAAAGCAAAGCACCCTCAATTCCTACACTTCCTCACGTGAATCTAAAGCTTTAAGCACCAATTCACAACTCTTTGTTACACACAAAGAAAAACAACAAACTCTCTAAGTTTATTGAAGAATATATAGAAAAGAATCTCCAAATCTGATTTTTCCAAGCTTGGGTGCACATCTATTTATACCCATAGCTTGAGAGTTTCAATCATATTATGACTAGGCCTTAATATGGCAGCAAGCAATCAAGTCCTAACTAAAGCCCATAAAGTTCCAGAAGTTCAAACGACGGTCCATGCCTTGTTCATCCACGAAAAGTCCAAGTCCTTGGGTGATAATTTCGTGGGGTTCTCTTCAATTAATCCTTTTGTTTCTTGCCTTAAATGGGAAGAGAGAAAAGGGGAAGTTATGGCCAGTTAAAGGGGACGGTCAAGAAGAAGTTTTCAAACAGCCAAATTAACGCCACAGCTAAAAAGGGGGGGGTCAATGCTTGATTCATGGCGATTTCTGTGGGAGAATAATTATGATTTATTTGCTGTTTATTTTAGTCGTTTAAAGCTTTAATTAGGGAGGTTATTTTCTGTCAAATATGCACGAAATAGCTGCTCAAATAATCAGTCAACTAGTGACTTAGTCAAAGCGTGATTCAAGGCTTAAATCATGCTCAATTTGAATTCAGTTTTTAAATTCTGTTTTGAATTTCAAAAAGGAGTTACAAAGCTTTATTGAGGCTTGTTTCTTCTGTTTTAAACGTATAAGATAGGAAGCTAAAGGATTTGTAAAGCTTCCTATAAATAGGGCACTTGCCAATTCATTTAACACAAGAGTGAAAGAAATAGAACAGAATCTGATTTTCTTTGTGAATTTCGTGTGTTACTTGGTGTTTCACAAACTTATACTTTCTTTGCTTAGTGCTAGTTAGTATAAGCTCTATAATCTAAGCCTTACTTCGTGTTTGGTCCAGATTATTTCCCCTACACGCAATTTAGACCCGATTCTACCTTGCGTGTTTATCTTGTTTCCTTTTGAAACGAATTTGTTTCTAATTCATTTAATCCACTCCAAAACGATCCTAAACTTCAAACACATCAGTAAACACATCAGTTGGTATCAGAGCAAAGGCTTTGGAGTATGGCTTCGAGTTCATCCAACTCAACATCTCACGAAGTGATGAAAGACATTCTTGGAAAACTCCAGGAAATGCATAACGAAATGAAAAAGCATGAAACACGTATGGATGCCATTGCTGACCTATGCCTTAAACAAGGTAGAAAGTTAGAGGAATTAGAACATTCCAATTCCACACCCACCCATGGGGAATCACAATTTCGTGGTTACCAAGAAGATAGAAGTCTCAAACTTGATCTTCCCGAATTTGATGGTTCTAATGATCCAGAAGTTTTTTTTGATTGGGTACGTAGATTGGAGAGTATCTTTGAGTATAAGGAGTATGATGATGCTAGGAGTTGTAAAATGGCGATTCTGAAGTTAACCAAACTTGCTGGACTTTGGTATGATAATCTGAAGGCCAAAAGGAGAAGAGAAGGAAAGGGTAAGATTGAGTCATGGGTGAAACTCAGAAAAAAGATGGAGCAACGTTGGATTCCACGTGAGTATGAGCAAGATCAATATGTAAAATTGACTCGCCTAGCTCAAGGGGAACGAAGTGTTGATGCATATGTGCGAGAATTTGAGACACTCAGTTTGGTGTGTGATATGCAAGAGAGAGAGCCACTCAAAATTGCGCGTTTTACCAAAGGGTTGTCAAAACCAATTTCTAATAAGGTGGATCTCCTACCTTATTCCACCTATGAAGAAGTTGTTAAGGCTGCCAGAAAGGTTGAGGCACAAAACAAAGAAGATAGGCCAAGACCTACTTCGAGGCCTCCTTACAAAGCTTTTCCTTCCATAGGAAAAGGTGAGGTTGCTGCCAAATCCACTTTCACTCCTAACTCATTCAAAGGAGGAAAAACGGATTTCAAGCAAGAGGCTTCCAAGAGAATGTGTTACAAGTGCCATGAAAAGGGACATATTGCTAGTGAATGTCCAAAACGGAACACACTCACCATTCATGAAGGAGGGTATGATTCCGAGGAAAATGAGGAAGAAGAAGAGGAATATGAGGAATATGGAGCTGAAGAAGACGCCACTCCATTGTGTGGTGTTATGAGGAGGATCCTACATTCTGAACCTCTCAAAGATGTCCAACAAAGAGAGAATCTTTTCCATACCAGATGCAAGGTACGAGACAAGCTTTGTGATGTGATTGTAGATGGTGGTTCTTGTACAGATGTGGCCTCTAAGGAACTTGTAAGTAAACTGAAATTACCTACTCGTGAACATGCTAAGCCTTATAAGTTAAATTGGCTAGATAATGACACCGGTTTAAAGGTTAAGAAACAAGCTCTAGTTTCTTTTACAATTGGGAATTTTCATGATGAACGTTGGTGTGATATTCTGCCTATGAGTGCATGTCATATTTTGCTTGGTAGACCATGGCAGTTTGATAGAAATGCGTTGCATGATGGCGTTTCTAATGTTTATACGGTCACTGCTCATGGGGGAAAGAAAATCAGGTTACTTCCTTTGCCTCCAAAGGTTGAACCTATGGTGGAGAAGAAACCTAATTTTCTGGTTTCGAGACGTGAGTTTGAGCGTGAGTATGCTATGGAAGGGGAAGGGTTTTTTCTTGTTGTTAAACCTGTTAATGATAACCTTTCCAATGTTACTAACTCATTACCTTTGAAGAAATTGCTAGAGGAATTTTCTGATGTATTTCCTAGTGATTTGCCACAAGGCCTGCCTCCATTTCGAGGTATTGAACATGCTATTGACTTGATTCCGGGAGCTCAATTGCCTAATAAGCCAGCCTACAGATGTAGTCCCGATCAGGCCAAAGAGTTGCAAAGACAAGTTGAAGAACTTATAGAAAGGGGATATGTGCGCGAAAGCCTTAGTCCATGTGCTGTTCCTGCTCTTTTAGTACCTAAGAAAGAGGGAACTTGGAGAATGTGTATTGATAGTCGTTCTATCAATAATATTACTATCAAATACAGATTTCCTATGCCGAGGCTTCAAGACATGTTTGATGAGTTGAGTGGAGCCAAGATTTTCAGTAAAATTGATTTGAGAAGTGGCTATCACCAAATGAGAATTCGTGAAGGTGATGAATGGAAAACAGCTTTTAAGACCAAGCAAGGCTTATACGAATGGCTTGTCATGCCATTTGGTCTTTGCAATGCTCCTAGCTCTTTCATGAGACTCATGAATGAGGTACTGCGTCCTTTTCTCAACAAATTCATTGTTGTATATTTAGATGATATTCTAGTATATAGCAAATCCATAGATGAACATTTGTTACATTTAAAATCTTTATTTTGAGGTTTTAAGGACTAACAGATTATATGGGAAGTTGGAAAAGTGTGCTTTCATGTGTAAGCATATTACTTTCCTAGGATATGTTGTATCTAGTGGAGGAGTACAGGTTGATCCAGAGAAAGTGAAGGCTATTTCAACTTGGAAGGTGCCGAAAGATGTGCATGAAGTGAGGAGCTTTCATGGTCTTGCTTCATTTTACAGAATCTTTATCAAGTATTTCTCAACAATCACAGCTCCTTTGACCGAGTTATTGAAGAAAGGTGCGTTCATTTGGAGTGAATCTGCTCAAAAAGCCTTTGAAGAAATCAAAGAGAAATTGTGCAATACAACGGTTCTTGCATTGCCAGATTTTGATAAACTGTTTGAGGTTGAATGTGATGCAAGTGGCGTGGGTATTGGTGCTGTTCTTATTCAAGGAAAGAGACCCATTTGTTATTTCAGCGAAAAATTAAGTGGTGCTAAGCTTAATTATTCGAATTATGATCGTGAGTTCTATGCTATTGTTCGGGCTCTAGATCATTGGTCTCATTACCTAAGGCCAAAACCGTTTGTTTTACATTCGGATCATGAAGCCTTGAAATTCATTCATGGACAGCAGAAGCTTAATCACCGACATGCTAAATGGGTTGAATTTCTTCAATCTTTTACATTCAGTTCGAGGTACAAAGAAGGGAAGAAGAATGTTGTAGCTGATGCATTATCAAGGAGAAGCTATCTATTAGCTATGGTTCATACGAAGATTCTTGGGTTTGAACACTTGAAAAATCACTATGAAGAAGATGAGGATTTTTCTGGAAAATTCAAGAAACCTACTCAAGACTACACGGTTCAAGATGGGTTCTTATTCAAAGGCAACAAACTTTGTGTGCCTAAGAATGGTGTACGTGAACTCTTGGTTTGTGAAATCCATGGGGGAGGAGTTGCTGGTCATTTTGGAATACATAAGACATTAGAAATGCTTCAAGAACATTTCTATTGGCCTCATATGATCAAAGACGTTACTCACATTGTAGAAAGGTGTTCTACTTGTCAAAAATCCAAGAGTACTTTTCACAAGGGTCTTTACACTCCATTACCAGTTCCTGATGTTCCATGGGAAGGAGTAAGCATGGATTTTATTGTGGGTCTCCCTAGGACTCAAAGGGGGAAGGATAGTATCATGGTGGTGGTGGACCGTTTTTCTAAAATGGCTCATTTTATTCCATGTCACAAAACAGATGATGCTTCTAAAGTTGCTGATTTATACTTTAGAGAAATCATTCGTTTACATGGGGTTCCAAGGACCATTGTTTCGGATAGGGATACTAAATTCCTTAGTCATTTTTGGAGAATCTTGTGGAAATTGGTGGGGACTAAGCTCCTATTTAGTACTTCTCATCATCCACAAACGGATGGTCAAACAGAAGTGACTAATAGAACCCTTGGTGCTTTGTTACGAGGTCTAGTGAGTAGAACTCAAAAGGATTGGGATGTTAAGTTAGCCCATGCTGAATTCGCTTACAATAGGTCTCCTTCTTCTACCACTGCTCGTAGTCCTTTTGAAGTGGTGTATGGGGTTAATCCTTTGCTGCCCATTGAGTTAATTCCCTTGCCTAAAGGAGATTTGATACATGGAGAACCTAAGAAGAGGTGGGAAGCATTTCAGAAAACATGCACCAAAGTCAAAAAGAAGATTGAAGCTATGAACAAAGTCTACAAAGATCGTGCAAATAAGAACCGAAAACAACCTACATTTGCTAAGGGTGACTTGGTTTGGCTACATTTAAGGAAGGAACGTTTTCCTAACCTTAGGAAAAATAAGCTCATGCCTAGATCAGATGGTCCCTTTCAAGTCTTGGAGAAAATTGGGGAAAGTGCTTACAAGATTGATCTACCTGGTGAGTTTGGTGGCGTAAGTGCAACGTTCAATGTGGGAGACTTGAGCCCATATCTAGATGATAAAAGTTTGAGGGCAAACTTTTCCGAAGAGGGGGAGAATGATATGGCAGCAAGCAATCAAGTCCTAACTAAAGCCCATAAAGTTCCAGAAGTTCAAACGACGGTCCATGCCTTGTTCATCCACGAAAAGTCCAAGTCCTTGGGTGATAATTTCGTGGGGTTCTCTTCAATTAATCCTTTTGTTTCTTGCCTTAAATGGGAAGAGAGAAAAGGGGAAGTTATGGCCAGTTAAAGGGGACGGTCAAGAAGAAGTTTTCAAACAGCCAAATTAACGCCACAGCTAAAAAGGGGGGGGTCAATGCTTGATTCATGGCGATTTCTGTGGGAGAATAATTATGATTTATTTGCTGTTTATTTTAGTCGTTTAAAGCTTTAATTAGGGAGGTTATTTTCTGTCAAATATGCACGAAATAGCTGCTCAAATAATCAGTCAACTAGTGACTTAGTCAAAGCGTGATTCAAGGCTTGAATCATGCTCAATTTGAATTCAGTTTTTAAATTCTGTTTTGAATTTCAAAAAGGAGTTACAAAGCTTTATTGAGGCTTGTTTCTTCTGTTTTAAACGTATAAGATAGGAAGCTAAAGGATTTGTAAAGCTTCCTATAAATAGGGCACTTGCCAATTCATTTAACACAAGAGTGAAAGAAATAGAACAGAATCTGATTTTCTTTGTGAATTTCGTGTGTTACTTGGTGTTTCACAAACTTATACTTTCTTTGCTTAGTGCTAGTTAGTATAAGCTCTATAATCTAAGCCTTACTTCGTGTTTGGTCCAGATTATTTCCCCTACACGCAATTTAGACCCGATTCTACCTTGCGTGTTTATCTTGTTTCCTTTTGAAACGAATTTGTTTCTAATTCATTTAATCCACTCCAAAACGATCCTAAACATCAAACACATCAGTAAACACATCAGGCCTCCTACTTCTAAAAGGACTCCTAATAACCAATAGGATAATGCCACCTATTTATTACATAATCCTACTAAAACTCTAACACTATCTTATCTTAATTAGAATCTTATCCTACCTAAAAAGATAATATTACAAATTAACTACTCTAATCCTATTTTATTTAAAGTAAAACACTAAATATCCAATCCCATGTGTGTAGCCACGTCCATACCCATGCCATGTCACTTGCCATGTCACTTAAGTCGTAATAAAGCACCGATAAGATGTAATATGCACATCTCAATGTAACAAGCACCTCCCCTTGTCTTAAAATTTTCCTCCTTGGTCATAATTTTCAATCTTCGAAAATTACTCCAAGATTTTAGCTTTTGATCAAGGCCTTCCATCAATCATCACCTCCATGGCTTCCACACATTATAGAATCATAAAACCTGAAAATGGAAAGTTCAAAACACACCTATGCCTAAAATGAGAAAAACCCTATCAAATGAAATGGGAGAAAACTCATAGGCAAAACCAACTTATTCCCTATGTCCACCAATCCTCATTTACATTTGCATGTTATCATGCACATGCAAATGTTCCCCTTTGATGGCTAGAAGATTCGTGTCTCCATAAGCCAACAACTCTCCCATGGTAGCATTCTTCTTTAAAGCTTCAACCAATCCTTCGAATTTGGCATCCTCTATCATATCATCCTCCTCTTCTTCAAAAGAGTTTGTCCTCAAACTTCGAAGTTGATCATCAGGCACATAAGGTGCTAAGTCGCCTATATTGAATGTGTCATGAACTCCATAGTCTCTAGGCAACTGAAGCTTATATGCATAATCACCCACCTTACTGATGATTTTGAATGGACCATCACACCTAGGCATAAGCTTGTTCTTACGTCGATTAGGAAATCTTTCCTTCCTCAAGTGTAACCAAACCAAGTCTCCCTCCTTGTAAGTATGTTGAGTCTTGTGTTTGTTAGCTCTAGCCTTATAGATATCATTGACCTTCTCAATTCTTGCTCTCACTTGGGTGTGAAGCTTTTGCATATAGTCAACCTTGGCCTTCGCATCCTTCTCTAATTCCCTTCCATCCACCAATAACACTCCCTTGCCATTATCTTTGTTAGAACGAGTTTTTAGTGCCATAAAAGGCTTCAAAGCAAATGCTTTGGCTTGTGCATTCTTCCTCACAACATATATGTTTGTCCTTCCATCAAACTTTATAAATCTGTCATATTGCCAAGGTCTTCCCAAGAGAATATGACACGCATCCATGGGACAAACATCACAAAGGACTTGATCTTCATAATTGCCAATTTTGAACGAAATCAATGCTTGTTTACTAACCTTTACGTCACTTGAATTGCTAAGCCAATGGAGCTTATATGGTTGAGGATGGATTTGAGTGGGCACCTCCAACTTGTCCACCAAGAGTGTAGAAACCACGTTAGTGCAACTCCCCGAATCTATAATCACATCACATAGTCTTCCTTGGACATTGCATCTTGTGAGGAAGATTTTCTCCCTTTGGCTCTCCTCTAATGGTAAGGACTTGGATTGCAATGCCCTTCGCAATACTAGGCTAGATCCCCTAGTTTCTGCCATCACCTCCTCCACATCCTCCTCTAGGACTTCAAAAGATGTGTTACCTTCTTCCTCTTCAAGCTCATGCTCCTCTTCTTCAAAGGTTTCATCTTCCTCCCAATTCCGAGTAGTAGCAATCCTAGCATGGGGACAATCCCGTTGGATATGGCCTTGTCCCTTACATTTGAAGCAAGTTCGTTGATCTCCCATAGGGGGCCTCAAACTTCCTCCCTTATCTCTCCCAAAAGATTGTGGCTTTATGGAATTCTCGAGATTAGGCTTCATATTAGACATCTCACGCACCCCTTTAGCTTCAAATGATCGAAAGATCCCTCTAGGTTTACGTGTTTGCCTTTCAACCCTAGTTGCTATTGTACACACCTCATCAAAGCTCCAATAGGGTTGTAATTCCACCTTTTCCTTGATTGGGTCATTTAACCCAGCCACAAAATGAGCCACCTTGTGGTCTTCTTTCTCCTCTAGCCCACACACCATGGCTAGATTTTCGAATTCCATCAAGTATTCCTCCACAGACCTCCTTTCTTGCTTCAAAGTATGCATTTTTATAAAATTGTTTTGTTCAAAGTCTTGAGGAACAAACCTTTTTTGCATGTACTTCTTTAGTTTTGTCCAAGATGAGATCTTGGAACGCCCCTCCTTTCTCCTCTTCTTTTGCAAACCTTCAAGCCACAAACTTGCATAAGAAGTGAGTTTGAGTTCAGCAACCTTAAAGGATCTATGATCATCATAGTCCTTATATCTGAAAATTCGTTCAACTCTACGGATCCAATCTAGGAACTTGTCTGGGTCCAAACTGCCATTGAACTCAGGGATTTCAAGTCTCAAGCTTTGATCCTCTTTCCCCCTTAAACTCTTTCTCCTACGCCCTTTATATGATTCCTCATCATCACCTGAGGAGGATGGGTCCCTCTTGCTAGGCCTCCTTGAGCTTCTAACACTGGATTCACCATCACTTTCGCTAGAGTTAGATTCATGAGAAGAGAGTTTACCTTTGCTTGAGGACTTTTCCTTCTTCCCCACGATTTGCAACAGCTCATTCATACGTTCCTTCAGTTCCTTCAACTCGCGTTCCATGCACAAGGCTTTGGCTTCTTGTAAGGTTAAACCTTTTTTGAAGCCTGGTGGCATCTCGTGTGCATCATCACCACTAGAATCCATATTGCTTGAGTATTCTTTGAATCCTCTCAACGAGAGCACCAAAAGTTGATGTGAATCTAGGTATTGAAACCTTAATCCACACAAAAGGGATAGAACTAGATAGAAAACCCTCTAAAGCTACGCACCAAAGGTTTAAAATCTAGGGCGAAAGTTTAAGAATTGATTAAAGCAAAGCACCCTCAATTCCTACACTTCCTCACGTGAATCTAAAGCTTTAAGCACCAATTCACAACTCTTTGTTACACACAAAGAAAAACAACAAACTCTCTAAGTTTATTGAAGAATATATAGAAAAGAATCTCCAAATCTGATTTTTCCAAGCTTGGGTGCACATCTATTTATACCCATAGCTTGAGAGTTTCAATCATATTATGACTAGGCCTCCTACTTCTAAAAGGACTCCTAATAACCAATAGGATAATGCCACCTATTTATTACATAATCCTACTAAAACTCTAACACTATCTTATCTTAATTAGAATCTTATCCTACCTAAAAAGATAATATTACAAATTAACTACTCTAATCCTATTTTATTTAAAGTAAAACACTAAATATCCAATCCCATGTGTGTAGCCACGTCCATACCCATGCCATGTCACTTGCCATGTCACTTAAGTCGTAATAAAGCACCGATAAGATGTAATATGCACATCTCAATGTAACAAGCACCTCCCCTTGTCTTAAAATTTTCCTCCTTGGTCATAATTTTCAATCTTCGAAAATTACTCCAAGATTTTAGCTTTTGATCAAGGCCTTCCATCAATCATCACCTCCATGGCTTCCACACATTATAGAATCATAAAACCTGAAAATGGAAAGTTCAAAACACACCTATGCCTAAAATGAGAAAAACCCTATCAAATGAAATGGGAGAAAACTCATAGGCAAAACCAACTTATTCCCTATGTCCACCAATCCTCATTTACATTTGCATGTTATCATGCACATACAAATGTTCCCCTTTGATGGCTAGAAGATTCGTGTCTCCATAAGCCAACAACTCTCCCATGGTAGCATTCTTCTTTAAAGCTTCAACCAATCCTTCGAATTTGGCATCCTCTATCATATCATATACCCTAGTCACAAGTGTTCATGCATTGAAAATGAGCCTTAGAAGCATTTCACTAAGTTCTAAATCGATGTTCGTGATTTTCAAAGGAAAGTGGGCGAAAAGGGTTCTAACTCGCCTATTTTTCAAATTTCTTATCACACTAACCTATAACTTACACTAACATACCAATATAGCCTAGTTACAAGTGTTCAAGAATTGAAAACAAAACTTACAAACATTTCTTTAACTTTTGGGATGATGTTCGTGACTTTCAAGGGAAAGGGGGCCAGAAAGGGTTCTATCTCGCCTATTTTTTAAATTTCTTATCACACTAACCTATAACTTGCACTTACCAATATAGCCTAGTTACAAGGGTTCATGCATAAATATAAGCCTTAGAAGCTTTTCACTAAGTTTTCAATCGATGTTCGTGAATTTCAAGGCAAAGGGGGCCAGAAAGGCTTCTACCTCCCCTATTTTTCAAATTTCTTATTAAAATAACCTAGACCTTGCACTAACATACAAATATAGCCTGGCTACAAGTGTTTATGCATTGAAAATGATCCTTAGAAGCATTTCACTATGTTTTCAATCGATGTTCGTGACTTTTAAGAGAAAGGGGGCTGAAAGGGTTCTACCTTGTCTATTTTTTAAATTTTATATCACACTAACCTATAACTTGCTCTAACATACCAATATAGCCTAGTTACAGGTGTTAATACATTGAAAACAAGCCTTAGAAGCATTTCACTAAGTTCTAAATCGATGTTCGTGGCTTTCAAGGGAAAGGGGGCCGGAAAGGGTTCTACCTCACCTATTTTTCAAATTTGTTATCACACTAACGTATAACTTGCCCTAACATACCAATATAGCCTAGTTACAAGTGTTTATGCATTGTAAATGAGCCTTAGAAACATTTCACTATGTTTTAAATCGATGTACGTGACTTTTAATGGAAAGGGGGCCAAAAAGGGTTCTACCTCGCCGATTTTTCAAATTTCTTATCAAAATAATCTAAAACTTACACTAACATACCAATATAGCCTAGTTACAAGTGTTCATGCATTGAAAACGAACCTTAGAAGCATATCTCTAAATTTTGGGATGATGTTCATGATTTCCAAGGGGAAGGGGGCTAGAAAGGGTTCTACCTTGCTTTTTTTCAAATTTCTTATTGAAATAACCTAGAATTTGCACTAACATACCAATATATCCTAGTTACAAGTGTTCATGGATTGAAAATGAGCCTTAGAAGCATTTCACTAAGTTTTCAATCGATGTTCGTGACTTTCAAGGTAAAAGGGGCCAGAAAGGGTTCTACCTCGCCTATTTTTTAAATTTCTTATCAAAATAACCTCGAACTAGCACGAACATACCAATATAGCCTAGTTACAAGTGTTCATGCATTGAAAACGAGCCTTAGAAGCATTTCACTAAGTTCTAAATCGATGTTCGTGATTTTCAAGGGAAAGGGGGCGGAAAGGGTTCTACGTCGCCTATTTTTAAAATTTCTTATCACACTAACCTATAACTTGCACTAACATACCAATATAGCCTAGTTACAAGTGTTCAAGCATTGAAAATGAGCCTTACAAGCATTTCTCTAACTTTTGGGATGACGTTCGTGACTTTCAAGGGAAAGGGGGCCAGAAAGGGTTCTATCTCGCCAATTTTTCAAATTTCTTATCACACTAACCTATAACTTGCACTTACCAATATAGCCTAGTTATACGGGTTCATGCATAAATATAAGCCTTAGAAGCATTTCACTAAGTTTTAAATCGATGTTCGTGAATTTCAAGGCAAAGGGGGCCAGAAAGGGTTCTACCTCGCCTATTTTTCAAATTTCTTATCAAAATAACCTAGAACTTGCACTAACATACCAATATAGCCTAGCTACAAGTGTTCATCCATTGAAAACGATCCTTAGAAGCATTTCACTAAGTTTTCAATCGATTTTCGTCACTTTTAAGAGAAAGGGGGCCGAAAAGGGTCGTCTATTTTTTAAATTTTATATCACACTAACCTATAACTTGTACTAACATACCAATATAGCCTAGTTACAAGTGTTCATGCATTGAAAATGAGGCTTAGAAGCATTTCACTAAGTTTTCAATCGATGTTCGTGACTTTCAAGGTAAAAGGGGCCAGAAAGGGTTATTACTCGCCTATTTTTCAAATTTCTTATCTCACTAACCTATAACTTGCACTAACATAGCATTATAGCCTAGTTACATGTGTTCAAGAATAGAAAATGAGCCTTACAAACATTTCTCTAACTTTTGGGATGATGTTCGTGACTTTCAAGGGAAAGGGGGCCAGAAAGGGTTCTATCGCGCCAATTTTTCAAATTTCTTATCACACTAACCTATAACTTGCACTAACATAGCATTATAGCCTAGTTACATGTGTTCAAGAATAGAAAATGAGCCTTACAAACATTTCTCTAACTTTTGGGATGATGTTCGTGACTTTCAAGGGAAAGGGGGCCAGAAAGGGTTCTATCGCGCCAATTTTTCAAATTTCTTATCACACTAACCTATAACTTGCACTTACCAATATAGCCTAGTTATAAGGGTTCATGCATAAATATGAGCCTTAGAAGCATTTCACTAAGTTTTATATCGATGTTCGTGAATTTCAAGGCAAAGGGGGCCAAAAAGGGTTCTACCTCGCCTATTTTTCAAATTTCTTATCAAAATAACCTAGAACTTGCACTAAAATACCAATATAGCCTATCTACAAGTGTTCATCCATTGAAAACGATCCTTAGAAGCATTTCACTAAGTTTTCAATCGATTTTCGTCACTTTCAAGAGAAAGGGGGCCGAAAAGGGTCGTCTATTTTTTAAATTTTATATCACACTAACCTATAACTTGCACAAATATATCAATATAGTTACAAGTGTTCATGCATTGAAAACGAGGCTTAGAAACATTTCACTAAGTTTTCAATCGATGTTCGTGACTTTCAAGGTAAAAGGGGCCAGAAAGGGTTATACCTCGCTTATTTTTCAAATTTCTTATCTCACTAACCTATAACTTGCTCTAACATACCATTATAGCCTAGTTACAAGTGTTCATGCATTGAAAATGAGCCTTAGAAGCATTTGTCTATGTTTTGGGATGATGTTCATGATTTTCAAGGGAAAGGGGGCCGGAAAGGATTCTACCTCGCTTATTTTTTAAATTTCTTATCAAAATAACCCAGAACTAGCACGAACATACTAATATACCCTAGTCACAAGTGTTCATACATTGAAAATAATCCTTCGAAGCATTTCACTAAGTTCTAAATTGATGTTCGTGATTTTCAAGGGAAAGTGGGCGGAAAGGGTTCTAACTCGCCTATTTTTCAAATTTCTTATCACACTAACCTATAACTTGCACTAACATACCAATATAGCCTAGTTACAAGTGTTCAAGAATTGAAAATGAGCCTTACAAACATTTCTTTAACTTTTGGGATGATGTTCGTGACTTTCAAGGGAAAGGGGGCCAGAAAGGGTTCTATCTCGCCTATTTTTTAAATTTCTTATCACACTAACCTATAACTTGCACTTACCAATATAGCCTAGTTACAAGAGTTCATGCTTAAATATAAGCCTTAGAAGATTTTCACTAAGTTTTCAATCGATGTTCGTGACTTTCAAGGTAAAAGGGGCCAGAAAGGGTTCTACCTCGCCTATTTTTCAAAATTCTTATCTCACAAACCTATAACTTGCACTAACATAGCATTATAGCCTAGTTACAAGTGTTCATGCATTGAAAATGACCCTTAGAAGCATTTCTCTAAGTTTTGGGATGATGTTCATGATTTTCAATGGAAAGGGGGCCGGAAAGGATTCTACCTCCCTTATTTTTTAAATTTCTTATCAAAATAACCTAGAACTAGCACGAACATACGAAATATAGCCTAGTTACAAGTGTTCATGCATTGAAAACGAGCCTTAGATGCATTTCACTAAGTTTTAAATCGATGTTCTTGATTTTCAAGGGAAAGTGGGCGGAAAGGGTTCTACCTCGCCTATTTTTCAAATTTCTTATCACACTAACCTATAACTTGCACTAACATACCAATATAGCCTAGTTACAAGTGTTCAAGCATTGAAAGCGAGCCTTACATGCATTTCTCTAACTTTTGGGATGATGTTCGTGACTTTCAAGGGAAAGGGGGCCAGAAAGGGTTCTATCTCGCCTATTTTTCAAATTTCTTATCACACTAACTTGTAACTTGCACTAACCTGTAACCTCGCCTATTTTTCAAATTTCTTATCAAAATAACCTAAAACTTGCACTAACATACCAATATAGCTTAGTTACAATTGTTCGTGCTTTGTAAACGAGCTTTCGAGGCATTTCACTAAGTTTTCAATCGATGTTCGTGATTTTCATAGGAAAGGGGGCTGGAAGGGGTCTTACCTCGCCTTTTTTTCAAATTTTTTATGAAAATAACCTAGAACTTGCACTAACATACCAATATAGATTAGTTTCAAGGCTCATACATTCAAAACGAGCCTTAGAGGCATTTCACTGAATTCTAAATCGATGTTCTTGATTTTCAAGGGAAAGGGGGCCGGAAAGGGTTCAACATCGCTTAATTTTCAAATTTCTTACCAAAAAAACCTAGAACTAGCACTAACATACCAATATAGCCTAGGTACAAGTGTTCATGAAAATGAGCCTTAGAAGCATTTCACTAAGATCTAAATCGATGTTCGTAAGTTTTAAGGGAAATGGGGCCGGAAAGGGTTCTACCTCACCTATTTTTCAAATTTTTTCTCACACTAACCTATAACTTGCACTGACGTACCAATATAGCCTAGGTACAAGTGTTCATGCATTGAAAACAAACCTTAGAAGCATTTCACTATGTTCTAAATCGATGTTCGTGATTTTCAAGGGAAAGGGGGTGGAAAGGGTTCTACCTGGCCTATTTTTCGAATTTCTTATCACACTAACCTATAACTTACACTTACATACCAATATAGCCTAGTTACTAGTGTTCATGCATTGAATATGAGCCTTAGAAGCATTTCACTAAATTTTAAACCGATGTTCGTGATTTTCAAGAGAAAGGGGGCCAAAAAGGGTTTTACCTCGCCTATTTTTCAAATTTCTTATCAAAATAACCTAGAACTTAACCTAAGATACCAATATAGCTTAGTTACAAGTGTTCATGCCATGTAAACGAGCCTTAGACGCATTTCACTAAATTTTTAATCGATGTTCGTGACTTTCAAGGGAAAGGGGGCGGAAGGGGTTCTACCTTGCCTATTTTTCAAATTTCTTATCAAAATAACCTATAACTTGCCCTAACATACCAATATAGGCTACTTACAAGTGTTCATGCATTGAAAACGAGCCTTAGAAGTATTTCACTAAGTTTTGAATCGATATTCGTTATTTTCAATGGAAAGGGGGCCGGGAAGGGTTCTACCTCCCTATTTTTCAAATTTCGTATCAAAATAACCTGGAACTTGCACTAACATACCAATATAGATTAGTTACAAGTGCTCATGCATTGTAAATGACCCTTAGAAGCATTTCACTAAGTTCTAAATCGATGTTTGTGATTTTTAAGGGAAAAGGGGCGGAAAGGGTTCTACCTTGCCTATTTTTCGAATATCTTATCACACTAACCTATAACTTGCACTTACATACAAATATAGCCTAGTTACAAGTGTTCATGCATTGAAAATGAGCCATAGAAACATTTCACTAAGTTTTAAATCGATGTTCGTCATTTTCAAGGGAAAGGGGGCCAGAAAGGGTTCTACCTCGCTTATTTTTCAAATTTCTTATCAAAATAACCTATAACTTGCACTAATATACCAATATAACTTAGTTACAAGTATTCATGCTTTGCAAACGAGCCTTAGAAGCATTTCACTAAGTTTTCAATCGATGTTCGTGATTTTCATTGGAAAGGGGGCTGGAGAGGGTTCTACCTCGCCTATTTTTCAAATTTCTTATCAAAATAACCTAGATCTTGCACCAAAATACCAATATAGATTAGTAACAAGTGCCCATGCATTGAAAACGAGCCATAGAAGCATTTCACTAAATTCTAAATCGATGTTCGTGATTTTCAAGGGAGAGGGGGCTGGAAAGGATTCTAGCTCGCTTATTTTTCAACTTTCTTATCAAAATAACCTAGAATTAGCAATAAAATACCAATATAGCCTAGTTACAACTGTTCATGCATTGAAAACGAGCCTTAGAAGCATTTCACTAAGTTCTAAATCGATATTCGTGATTTTCAAGGGAAAGGGGGCCGGAAAGGGTTCTACCTCGCCTATTTATCGAATTTCTTATCACACTGATGTAATTTCTAAAATTACATCTATCTCTAATGGAGTCACTAAGGAGACTTTTGAAGAAAATGGGTTAGACCAATTTTTTTTATTGCATGGCCCATTCATTATGTGAGGGTATTCTAGTTTTTCGACCTTGGAAAAAACTAAAATTAGACTTTTAAATCAATTTAAGTGTATTTTGGTTGATTAATCTAGTTTAATCATTAAACTAGTTTAATTAATTAAAGTGGTAGTATTTTAGGTGATTAAAAATAAAGTAGTTATTGGAGGAAGTGGTGAGAACTTTGCATGGAATTTGCATGGCAATACTTAATGGGTACGTGATTTGTGGGAAATATTTGGGAAGTTTGGCAGAATTTAAGTTACATGTTTTTATGGGCATAATTAAATAGTGTAGATAAATGGTTTTGCATGGGTGTGAATGATGGAGTCCACGTGTTTAATGGAAGCCATGGATTATTTGGAGCCGCATAGATTGCGGGGGATTTTTGTCCAAATTTAGGAATGAAATTGATGAGATTTGCTGATTGCGACCACGTGAATCATGGGTTTGATTTCCAGATTTGGTGCCTGGAGTATAAAGACTATTTGTGTGGAAATAATAAGAGATGGGGCGTGATTTGCTGGAGATTTATTGCTGATTTGTTGGGGTGATTAAGGGAGTAAATTAGGGTGTTTTGCTGAATGTTGTTCGCGTGTAAAATCAAGGTCTTTTAAGGATAAAATCACATTGGTGCATGGAAAAGGAAGAAACTTGCTAATTTGATTTGGTGTGGTTTATGGTTTTATTACGGGGTTATAAAATCAATTAGTCAAGATTTAATTTTCTTAATTTAAGGGTTTTATTTGAATGATTTTATTTCCCTTTAATATGGCATTTTGGAGGATTCTGATCAGATTTATAGAGCAAATTAAGGGAGCTAAAAGGGGAACGTTTTTGGCTGATTTCAAACCCATTTTGGGCATGCTTAATTGGGGAATTAAGGCTAAAATTACAAGAGTTATTTTAGACTTAATTGCATGTTTAATGGGGTAAATGACCAGCTTGGATACGTGACTTTGGAAGGTTGAAATGCTGAAGTTTTAAGTTGGAATTAAAGCCTTATTTACATGAGTTTAAATGGGTAAAGACTAGCTGGAGATCCGGTGCACTAAAGGGATTTAAAATAGATGTTACACGACTTAATTAAAGGTTTTTAGGCATGAGTAAAGGATGGGACGTTTCTCCTTAGTTCCAGTTTAATTTCACAAGCTCAAGGGGCATTAAAAGTGACGTTTTTCAATCTTTAGTGGCTGAATGTTATGGGCAATTAAGGAGGACGTTTGGAAGTAAAGGGGTTTCTTTATTCCCTTAAAACTTCAGTGCATTTTTTCAGTTTTGCCTCTTCAAGTTGCCGTGCATTTTGGGGAGAGGAAAAGAAGTTTTTTTGAAGCTCCAATTGATGGGTAAATGCAAGGAAGTTATGGGGGTGTTTTATTACACTCATAATTTCAGAAATTCAAGAGGTTAGAGCTTTGATTTCAATCGAATTCAAGAGTAAAGATGGAGAATTTGTGACTTTTGGAAGTGCAATACCACTAATTTCAATTCTGTTTTTTTTTATTATTTGTTTTTCTTAATTATGTAAAGTGACTTTTGGACTTTTCTGATTTTTTTTTATTTTTGTTTAACTTTTCATAATCTTTATTTTAATTTCGTTTTTAAGCATGTTAGGTCAGAAATTAGTCTCTATTAATAGTTTGTCACTTGTACTTCGTGAGGAGAAGTTGAATATCAAAAATTTGAAGTCATTTTTACTTGCATTTCGGTTGTGAATTACTTGTGCGTTTTTCAAGAGTTTTCTCTTGAAGATTTTGAGTGGTACGTGAGAAATCCTCCACACAAGTTTCGTAGCCTCTTAGGGTCAAGTGAGTATTCCTTCCCTTAGTACTACACCTAGTAGGTTATGTTAGAAATCCATGCCTACATATCTAGATTGTTTAAGTGAGTATTCCTTGCAATCTAACCCTTTCTTTTCTTTTCTTTTTCTATCAAAATCTACCCATCTTTTTTTTAAACACTCACACCAATTTTTGTCCATTTTCTTGTTAAAACCCCATCATTTCTTTTTTAAACACAAAATTACATTTATGTCCAAACACCCACGAAATTCTTTCCATTTCTAAACCACGAAATTATCAACCATTTCTAGCCTAAATACATATCATTTTCCATATAAAAGCCTACGCATTTTAACATATAAACCCACATCTATATTTTATCAAATTTGAGATCCATTTGTTTTAGTGAATTCTAGTGTTCTCTCACTAGTTTTTACATCACACACTAACCTATAACTCGCAATTACATATCAATATATCCTAGTTACAAGTGTTCATGCATTGAAAATGAGCCTTAGAAGAATTTCACTAAGTTTTAAATCGGTGTTCGTGATTTTCAAGGGTAAGGGGCCGGAAAGGGTTCAACCTCGCCAATTTTTAAAATTTCTTATCAAAATAACCTAGAACTTGCCCTAAGATACTAATATAGCTTAGTTACAAGTGTTCATGCATTGTAAACGAGCCTTAGAATGATTTCACTACGTTTCCAATCGATGTTCGTGACTTTAAAAGGAAAGGGGGCCGGAAAGGGTTCTACCTCGCCTATTTTCCAAATTTCTTATCAAAATAACCTATAACTTACACTAACATACCAATATAGCCTAGTTACAAGTGTTCTTGCATTAAAAACAAGCCTTAGAAGCATTTCACTAAGTTTTAAATCGATGTTCGTGATTTTCAAGGGAAAGGGGGCCGGAAAGGGTTCTACCTCGCCTATTTTTCAAATTTCTTATCAAAATAACCTTGAACTTGCACTAACAATACCAATATATCTTAGTTACAATTGTTTATGCATTG
This sequence comes from Dysphania ambrosioides, assembly GCA_026401315.1. Taxonomy (NCBI): domain Eukaryota; kingdom Viridiplantae; phylum Streptophyta; class Magnoliopsida; order Caryophyllales; family Amaranthaceae; genus Dysphania; species Dysphania ambrosioides. The sequence continues at coordinate 12,681,726 of CM048671.1, read as the reverse complement.
TAAACGAGCCTTAGAAGCATTTCACTATGTTTTCAATTGATTTTCGTGACATTCAAGAGAAAGGGGGCCGGAAAAGGTTCTACCTCGCCTATTTTTCAAATTTCTTATCAAAATAACCTATAACTTAAACTAACATACTAATATAGCCTAGTTACATGTGTTCATGCATTGAAAATGAGTCTTAGAAGCAATTCTCTAAGTTTTGGGAAGACGTTCATTATTTTCCAGGGAAAGGTGGCCGGAAAGGGTTCTACCTAACTTTTTTTTCAAATTTCTTATCACAATAACCTATAACTTGCACTACCATAGCAATATAGCCTTTTTACAAGTGTTTATGCATTGAAAACAAGCCTTAGAAGTATTTCACTAAGTTATAAATCGATGTTCGTGATTTTCAAGGGAAAGGGGGCTGGAAAGGGTTCTACCTCGCTTATTTTTCAAATTTCTTATCAAAATAACCTAAAACTAGCACTAACTTACCAATATAGCCTAGTTACAAGTGTTCATGTATTGAAAACGAGCGTTAGAAGAATTTTACTAAGTCCTAAATCGATGTTCGTGATTTTCAAGAGAAAGGGGGCCCGAAAGGGTTCTACCTCGCTTATTTTTCCAATTTCTTATCAAAATACCTAGAACTAGCACTAACATACCAATATAGATTAGTTACAACTGCTCATGCACTGAAAATGAGCCTTAGAAGCATTTCACTAATGTCTAAATTGATGTTCGTGATTTTCAAGGGAATGGGGGCCAGAAAGGGTTCTACCTCGTCTACTTTTCAAATTTCATATCAAAATAACTTAGAATTTGCACTAAAATACCAGTATAGATTAGTTACAAGTGCTCATTCATTGATAACGAGCCTTAGAAGCATTTCACTTAGTTATAAATCGATGATAGTGATTTTGAAGGGAAAGGGGGCTGGAAAGGGTTCTACCACGCTTATTTTTCAAATTTCTTATAAAAATAAACTAGAACTAGCACTAATATACCAATATAGCCAAAGGGGGCCGGAAAGGTTCTACCCCTCCTATTTTTTCAAATTTCTTATCAGTTCTAAATCGATGTTCGTGATTTTAAAGGGAAAGGGGGCCGGAAAAGGTTCTACCTCGCTTATAATTCAAATTTCATATCAAAATAACCTAGAACTAGCACTAACATACCAATATAGATTAGTTACAAGTGCTCATGCATTGAAAACGAGCCTTAGAAGCATTTCACTAAGGTCTAAATCGAAGTTCGTGATTTTCATGGGAAAGGGGGCCGGAAAGGGTTCTACCTTGCTTATTTTTCAAATTTCTTATCAAAATAACCTAGAACTAGCACTAATATACCAATATAGATTAGTTACAAGTGCTCATGCATTAAAAACAAGCCTTAGAAGCATTTCACTAAGGTGTAAATTGATGTTCGTGATTTTCAAGGGAAAAGGGGCCGGAAAGGGTTCTACCTCGCTTATTTTTCAAATTTCTTATCAAAATAACCTAGAACTAGCACTAACATAACAATATCGATTAGTTACAAGTGCTCATGCATTGAAAACGAGCCTTAGAAGCATTTCACTAAGTTCTAAATCGATGTTCGTGATTTTCAAGATAAAGGGGGCCAAAAAAGGTTTTACCTCGCCTATTTATCGAATTTCTTACCACACTAAACTATAACTTGCAATTACATACCAATATATCCTAGTTACAAGTGTTCATGCATTGAAAATGAGCCATAGAAGGATTTCACTAAGTTTTAAATCGGTTTTCGTGATTTTCAAGGGAAACGGGGCTGGAAAGGGTTTAACCTCGCCAATTTTTGAAATTTCTTATCAAAATAACCTACAAATTGCACTAAGATACCAATATAGCTTAGTTAAAAGTGTTCATGCATTGTAAACGAGCCTTAGAAAGATTTCACTAAGTTTCCAATCGATGTTCGTGACTTTCAAGGGAAAGGGGGCCGGAAAGGGTTCTACCTCGACTATTTTTCAAGTTTCCTGTCAAAATAACCTATAACTTACAATAACATACCAATAAAGCCTAGTTACAAGTGTTCTTGCATTGAAAACGAGCTTTAGAAGCATTTCACTAAGTTTTAAATCGATGTTCGTGATTTTCAAGGGAAAGGGGGCTGGAAAAGGTTCTACCACGCTTATTTTTCAAATTTCTTATCAAAATAACCTAGAACTAGCACTAACATACTAATATAGATTAGTTACAAGTGCTCATGCATTAAAAACGAGCCTTAGAAGCATTTCACTAAGGTTTAAATCGATGTTCCTGATTTTCAAGGGAAAGGGGGCCGGAAAGGGTTCTACCTCGTCTGTTTTTCAAATTTCTTATTAAAATAACTTAGAACTTGAACTAACATACCAGTTTAGATTAGTGACAAGTGCTCATTCATTGATAACGAGACTTAGAAGCATTTCACTAAGGTCTAAATCGATGTTTGTGATTTTCAAGGGAAAGGGGGCCGAAAAGGGTTTTACCACATTTATTTTTCAAATTTCTTAACAAAATAACCGAGAACTAGCACTAACATACAAGATAGCCTAGTTACAAATGTTCATGTATTAAAAACGAGCCTTAGAAGAATTTCACTAAGTTCTAAATCAATGTTAGTGATTTTCAAGGGAAAGGGGGCCGGAAAGGGTTCTACCTCGCTTATTTTTAAAATTTCTTATCAAAATAACCTATAACAAGCCCTTACATACAAATATACCCTAGTTAGAAGTGTTTATGCATTGAAAACGAGCATTAGAAGCATTTCACTAAGTACTAAATCGATGTTCGTGATTTTCAAGGGAAAGGGGACGGAAAGGGTTCTACCTCGCCTATTTTTCGAATATCTTATCACACTAACCTATAACTTGCACTAACATACCAATATAGCTTAATTACAAGTGTTGATGAATTGAAAACAAAACTTAGAAGCATTTCACTAAGTTTTAAATCGATGTTCTTGATTTTCAAGGGAAAGGGGGCCGGAAAGGGTTCTACTTTGCCTATTTTTCAAATTTCTTATCAAAATAACCTATAACTTACACTAACATACCAATATAGCCTAGTTACAAGTGTTCATGCATTGAAAACGAGCCTTAGAAGCATTTCACTAAGTTTTAAATCGATGTTTTTGATTTTCAAGGGAACGGGGGCTGGAAAGGGTTCTACCTCGCCTATTTTTCAAATTTCTTATCAAAAGAACGTAGAACATGACCTAACATAGCAATATATCCTAGTTACAAGTGTTCATGCATTGAAAACGAGCCTTTGAAGTATTTCACTAAGTTCTAAATTGATGTTCCTGATTTTTAAGGGAAAGGGGCTAGAAAGGGTTCTACCTCGCTTATTTTTTAATTTCATATCAAAATAACCTAGAACTAGCACTAACATACCAATATAGCCTAGTTACAAGTGTTCTTGTATTGAAAACGAGCCTTAGAAGAATTTCACTAAGTTCTAAATCAATGTTCGTGATTTTCAAGGGAAAGGGGGCCTGAAAGGGTTCTACCTCGCTTATTTTTCAAATTTCTTATCGAAATAAGCTACAACTAGCACTAACATAACAATATAACGTAGTTACAAGAGTTCGTGCATTGAAAACGAGCCTTAGAAGCATTTCACTAAGTTCTAAATTGATGTTCGTTATTTTCAAGGGAAAGGGGGCTGAAAATGGTTCTACCTCACTTATTTTTCAAATTTCTTATCAAAATAACCTAGAACTAGCACTAACATACCAATATAGATTAGTTACAAGTGCTCATGCATTGAAAACGATCCTTAGAAGCATTTCACTAAGTACTAAATCGATGTTCGTGAATTTAAATGGAAAGGGGGCGGAAAGGGTTCTACCTCGCCTATTTTTCGATTATCTTATCACACTAACCTAGAACATGCACTAACGTACAGATATAGCCTAGTTACAAGTGTTCATGCATTTAAAACGAGCCTTAGAAGCATTTCACTAAGTTCTAAATTGATGTTCGTGATTTTCAAGGGAAAGGGGGCCGGAAAAGGTTTTACCTCGTCTATTTTTTAAATTTCTTATCAAAAAAACTAGAACTTGCACTAATACCAGTATAGATTAGTTACAAGTGCTCATCCGTTGAAAACGAGCCTTAGAAGCATTTCACTAAGTTCTAAATCGATGGTTGTGATTTTCAAGGGAAAGGGGGCCGGAAAGGGTTCTACCTCGCCTATTTTTCGAATATCTTATCACACTAACCTATAACTTGCACTAACATACCAATATAGCTTAATTACAAGTGCTCATGCATTAAAACCAGACTTAGAAGCATTTCACTAAGTTTTAAATCGATGTTCGTGATTTTCAAGGGAAAGGTGGCCGGAAAGGGTTCTAGCTCGCCTATTTTTCAAATTTCTTATCAAAATAACCTACTACTTGCACTAACATACCAATATAGCTTAGTTATAAGTGTTTATGCATTGTAAACGAGCTTAAGAAGCGTTTCACTAAGTTTTCAATCGATAATCTTGACTTTTAAGGGAAAGTGGGCTGGAAAGGGTTCTACCACGCCTATTTTTCAAATTTCTTATCAAAATAACCTAGAACTTGCACTAACATACCAATATAGCCTAGTTACAAGTGTTCATGCATTGAAAAGGAGCCTTAGAAGCATTTCTCTAACTTTTGGAATGATGTTCATGACTTTCAAGGGAAAGGGGGCCTAAAAGGATTCTACCTTGCCTATTTTTCAAATTTCATATCAAAATAACCTAGAACTTGCACTAACATACCAATATAGATTAGTTACAAGTGTTCATGCATTGAACACGAGCCTTAGAAGCATTTCTCTAAGTTCTAAATCGATGTTCGTGATTTTCAAGGGAAGGGGGCGGAAAGAGTTCTACCTCACCTATTTTTCGAATATCTTATCACACTAACCTATAACTTGCACTAACATACCAATATAGACTAATTACAAGTGTTCATGCATTGAAAACGAGACTTGGAAGCATTTCTCTAAGTTTTGGGTTGATGTTCATGAGTTTCAAGGGAAAGGGGGCCGGAAAGGGTTCTACCTCGCTTATTTTTCAAATTTCTTATCAAAATAACCTAGCACTTGCACTAACATACCAATATATCCTAGTTACAAGTGTTCATGCATTGAAAACGAGCCTTAGAAGCATTTAACTAAGTTCTAAATCGATGTTCGTGATTTTCAAGGGAAAAGGGGGCGGAAAGGGTTCTACCTCGCTTATTTTTTGAATTTCTTATCTCACTAACCTATAACTTGCACTAACATACCAATATAGGCTAGTTACAAGTGTTCATGCATTGAAAATGAGCCTTAGAAGCATTTCTCTAACTTTTGGGATGATGTTCGTGACTTTCAAGGGAAAGGGGGCCGAAAAGGGTTCTTGATGTAAAATCTAATGAAGAACACTAGAAATTACTAGACAAAATGGATCACAAATAGGTTAAATAAAAAGGACTGATTTTTATGCTTTAGAGAAGGACTTGGAAATGTCTTTAGGCTAGAAATTATGAAAGAAATGGAGATGTGTTTTAGGTGGTAAAATGGACAAAAATTTGTGTGGAACTTTTTTTGACAGGAAGTAGAAAAGAAACGAGGGGTTTGAAAGTAGGGAACACTCACCTAACAATCAAGATAAGAAAAAGAGGAACACTCACTCTTTAACTAGTATGAATCTCACAAACAAGGAACACTTAATTGGATGACTAGATTCACGAAAATTTGAAAAAGAAGGAACTCTCACTTCTCTCACAAAGTCTTCAAGAAAAACTTGGAAAAACACAAGCAACTCAATTTCGTGATATTGCAAGTAAAGATATCAAGGTTTAACTTCATTCATTCATCTATTTGCACATAAAACATGCCCTATTTATAGAGAAACGAAAACCTAACATGCTACTATGGATTTAAAACAAAGCTAATGAAAAGCTAAAAGAAAGCAAAAACAAACCAATGAAAAGTCCAATGTCCGTTTACAAATTAAAGCCAAAATAATAAAATCAGTAAAACAATAGGCTCCTTGGACACACGAACGGATGGATCTCTTCATCTTCAATACTTGATTTGTTTCCTCCTTCATCTCTTGATGTATCCACCATAAATATTCGTCCTTAATACCATGGTAATAAATCTAGGCAACTCCAAGAGACCCTCAACCTTTCATATGGACGTGAACATCAAAAGACTTTTGAGAAATGAATTGTTAATCTTTTAAACCACAAAACCCATACATTGAATCACCCATCAATATCCTTCTTCAATGTCTTGTAACTTTGGTCTTCAATTCTCATCAAACCCTCAATAAACCATAAGTTATAAAGGTTTTAAAGAGAGGAATAATACCCATAGTTAATAGCCACAAAACCCCTACAAAACCCTTCAACTTTTTCTCCCAAAAATTCATGGTTTAATGTGTTTGTTGTGCAAAGTAACTTCAGCCATTAACCCTCTTCAAAAACCCTAATAATACCCTTAAAACCGTCCAAAACAATCAAGGAATCAGAAAATGTGTGAAAGGTTAAAGAAACAACCCTTAAATCAAGTCATTAATCCCATAATAACCCCATGTAACTTGGTCTTCCTTCCTTCCTTAAATCACGTCAATTAAGGCTTAAGGAATCAGCAAATTAGTGCCCTTTAATTGCATGGGACGAACTTAACCTCCATCCCAACTAAATCCATGCAATAGTCCACACTTTCCTCTTAAATCATGCTAATCAGTCCAAATTAGCCCATCCTTTCCTTAAGCCAGCCCAAAACAAATTAAGCAATCAATTTGTCAATATTTAATCCCTTAAATTAAGGAATAAAATATCCTAATTGATTCACTAAAAAAAAAATCAGAAATTATGACTTATTCTCCCCATAATTTCGTCCAAAATGAAAGAAGATATCGAAATCATCCCAAATCTTACAATATTCCAAGATTTCCAAATCTTCCCAAAACTCTAAATGTAATCCCCCTTTTCCAAGCCCCTTATTCAGCAAATCCAACCCTTTTTCACCCCAAACCTCATGTGATTAACCCCCAAAAATCTCTTTGGACCAATGCACAAATCAGTAAGAAAATACCAATGCCAACTCACCCATGCACGCCACCTCCCTTTTTCTTCAACTAAATTAAACTAACTTAAGTTAATTAAATAACCATTATTTATTCACAAGAAATATTTCCCACTCAATTATTCTAAATTTCCAAATGAAAGACTAGAATAACCATGACCTGAAATAAATGGCCCACGGGCCCCATAACTATCAACTAGCCCATCTTCAAAATAACGAGTCAACAAAATTTCTTTTGACTCTTGGGCTATCTCGGGATTCCCAGCAGTTCTACCTCGCTTATTTTTCAAATTTCTAATAAAAATAACCTAGAACTAGCACTAACATACCAATATCGCCTAGTTACAGGTGTTCATGCATTGAAAACAAGCCTTAGAAGCATTTCACTAAGTTCTAAATCGATGTTCGTGATTTTCAAGGAAAAGGGGGCGAAAAGCGTTCTACCTCGCCTATTTTTCGAATTTCATATCACACTAACCTATAACTTGCACTAACATACTAATATAGCCTAGTTATAAGTGTTCATGCATTTAAAATGAGCCTTAGAAGCATTTCTCTAACTTTTTGGGATGATGTTCGTGACTTTCAAGGGAAAGTGGGCAGAAAAGGGTTCTACCTCGCATATTTTTCAAATTTCTTGTCCAAATAACCTAGAACTTACACTAACAAAACAATATAGATTAGTTACAAGTGCTCATGCATTGAAAACGAGCCTTAGAAGCATTTCCCTAAGTTCTAAATCGATGTTCGTGATTTTCAAGGGAAAGGGGGCCAGAAAGGATTCTACCTTGCTTATTTTTTAAATTTATTATCAAAATAATCTATAAGTAGCACTAACATACCATTATAGCCTAGTTATAAGTGTTCATGCATTGAAAATGAGCCTTAGAAGAATTTCACTAAGTTCTAAATCGATGTTCGTGATTTTAAAAAGAAACGGGGCTGGAAAGGGTTCTACCTCGCTTATTTTTCTAATTTCTTATCAAAATAACCAAGAACTAGCACTAACATACCAACATAGCTTAGTTACATGTGTTCATGCATTCAAAATGAGCCTTAGAAGCATTTCACTAAATTCTAAATTGATGTTCATGATTTTCGAGGGAAAGGGGGCGGAAAGGGTTCTACCTCGCCTATTTTTTGAATTTCTTATCACACTAATCTATAACTTGCACTAACATACCAATATAGCCTAGTTACAAGTGTTCATGCATTGAAAACGAGCCTTAGAAGCATTTCACTAAGTTTTAAATCGATGTTTGTGATTTTCACGGGAAACAAGGCCGGAAAGGGTTCTACCTCGCCTATTTTTCAAATTTCTTATCAAAATAACCTAGAACTTGCACTAACATACCAATATAGCTTAGTTACAAGTGTCATGCATTGCAAACGAGCCTTAGAAGCATTTTAATAAGTTTACAATCGATGTTCGTGACTTTCAAGGGAAAAGGGGCCGGAAAGGGTTCTACCTCGCCTATTTTTTAAATTTCTTATCAAAATAACCTATAACTTACACTAACATACCACTATAGCCTAGGTACAAGTGTTCATGCATTGAAATTGAGCCTTAGAAGCATTTCTCTAAGTTTTGGGATGATGTTCAGGATTTTCAAGGGAAAGGGGGCCGGAAAGGGTTCTACCTCGCTTATTTTTCAAATTTCTTATGAAAATAACCTATAACTTTCCCTAACATACCAATATAGCCTAGTTACAAGTGTTGATGCATTGAAAATGAGCCTTAGAAGCATTTCACTAAGATTTCAATCGATGTTCGTGACTTGTAAGGGAAAAGGGGCCAGAAAGGTTCTACCTCGCCTATTTTTCAAATTTCTTATCACAATAACCTATAACTTTCACTAATATAGAAATATAGCTCATTTATAAGTGTTCGAGCATTAAAAACGAGCGTTAGAAGCATTTCTCTAAGTTTTGGGTTGATGTTCATGATTTTCAAGGGAAAGGGGGCGGAAAGGGCTCTACCTCGCTTTTTTTTCAAATTTCTTGTCAAAATAAGCTAGAACTTGCACTAACATACCAATATAACCTAGTTACAAGTATTCATGCATTGAAAACGAGCCTTAGAAGCATTTCACTAAGTTCTAAATCGATGTTCGTGATTTTTAAGGGAAAGGGGCCGGAAAGGGTTCTACCTCGCTTATTTTTCAAATTTCTTATCAAAATAACCTAGAACTCGCACTAACATACCAATATAGCCTAGTTACAAGTGTTCATGAATTGAAAACGAGCCTTAGAAGCATTTCAATAAGATTTAAATCGATGTTCGTGATATTGAAGGGAAAGGGGGCCAGTAAGGGTTCTACCTCGCCTATTTTTCGAATTTCTTATCAAAATAACCCATAACATACACTAACATACCAATATAGCCTAGTTACAAGTGTTCATGCACTGAAAACGAGCCTTGGAAGAATTTCTCTAAGTTTTGGGATGATGTTAATGTTTTTTAAGGGAAAGGGGGCTGAAAATGGTTCTACCTCGCTTTTTTTTCAAATTTCTTATCAAAATAACCTATAACTTATCTTAACATACCAACATAGCCTAGTTACAAGTGTTCATGCATTGAAAACGACCCTTAAAAGCATTTCACTAAGATTTCAATAGATGTTCCTGACTTTCATGGGAAAAGGGGTCGAAACATGTTCTACCTCGCCTATTTTTCAAAATTGTTATCACACTAACCTATAAATTGCACTAACATAGCAATATAGCCTAGTTACAAGTGTTTATGCATTGAAAACGAGCCTTAAAAGCATTTCTCTAAGTTAAGGGTTGATGTTCATGATTTTCAAGGGAAAGGGGTCCAGAAAGGGTTCTACCTCGCTTATTTTTCAAAATTCTTGTTAAAATAACCTAGAACTTGCACTAACATACCAATATAACCTAGTTACAAGAGTTTATGCATTGAAAACGAGCCTTAGAAGCATTTCACTAAGTTCTAAATCGATGTTTGTGACTTTCAAGGGAAAGGAGGCGAAAAGGGTTCTACCTCGCCTATTTTTCGAATTTCTTATCAAACTGACCAAAATGGTCAAGGTGCGAATATTCCAGTCCAAGGGTCGAACGTTAGGGAGTTGATTTTGTCCAAGTCTCTCCTCAATACTACTCTTAGGGATTTTGGCATGCACGGCCCATATAAGTCCTCAAATGGTTGCACCGTATTGAGCGTAACTAATTACCTCAATAATGGGGGAATATAGGCAGACTTTAAGGGGCGTTCCTAGCTGGTTTAAATTCGAAATAAAAGAGCTTAAATGAAGGCTTAAAAAGCGCATTTCAAGGCTACTTTGGAGGACGAATTTGAACAGCAATTTGAAGTCAATTTGCTGAACGATTTGGTGCATTTCAAGGCGACTTTGAAGGAGGAATTTGAACAGCAGTTTGGAGTCAATTTGCTGAACGTTTCTTTCCTTATTTTAAGCTATTCTTCCCTTGTTTTAAGCTTTATTAGTTAGAGAAATAATGAGTTGTTATGGGGATTATGTTGGACGGTTGTGAGCCACTTAATCTACCCTTATTTTCAGCTTTCTGTTTATTCTTTGTTTTAGCTTAGTATGATGTACGAAAAAGCTATAAATAGCGTTCTAATAATCAATGAAAGGCATTCCAGAATTTTGCCCAAAACACACGAGTGTATAATCCGAATTTGGCTTGTGCTAGTCAAGTTTATTTTCCAAATTTGAGAGTTCCCTCAATTTGAAGAGTTTGTGTTTTAGTGAGAGTTCCTAAAACTTAAACTTGTAGTTGTCGAATAGGTGAGAGTTCCCTAATCACTACTACGCCCAAACACGTGAGTGAGTGTTCCTCACTGTTATATCCTCAAGTTAAGGGTGAGAGTTCCCCTAAACTTTCTTAACACACATTCCCGATCATTTGTAATCAAGTTTCTCACCTTGTTTACACATCATTTGGCGCGCCAGGTAGGGGGAAAAATTTCCTTAAATTTTTCCAAAGGGGTCGAATACCTACATACCATGGGAGAGAATCAAGACTTGAGGACAGCTTTGGAAGCTCTTAATCGATCCATTGCTAGTCAAGAGAGGTTGGCCGAAACCAACGCCAATCTACAAGGGAACCTTGCTGCCTTGATGGCAAGGCTCATGAACGAGCATGATAGGAGAGATCAAGGCGAAGACCCTCCACCTAGGAGGGAAGATAGGAGTCTCAAAGTGGACGTCCCTTCATTTGATGGGACACTTGATCCAGAAAAATACTTGGAATGGGAGAAATCCTTGGAGAGGTACTTCGACTACAAGGATATTCAAGAGGAATTCCAAAAATACAAGATAGCCAAGGTGAAGTTGAAAGGCTATGGAGATAATTGGCTACAAGGAGAACAAAGGGGGCGTACTCTTAAGGGTAAGGCAACCATTGCTACTTGGAGCAAGTTGAAGAAGAGGATGAGGGATCGTTTTATTCCTCACAATTACAAGCAAAGTCAATATGTGAAGTGGAGCACTTTGCACCAAAATGGAGAATCGGCTGAGGACTACATCAAAGAGTTTGATAGACTTTCTATCGTGTGTGAAATCACGGAGAATGAAGAACTCAAGATGGGACGTTTCGTGGCTGGGTTGGATCAAGAGTTGCAAGACAAACTTGAAGGTTACACCAATTTAACCTTTGCTGAAGCGTGCAAACTTGTAATCAAGTTTGATTCAAGAAGGAAGAAGAAGAAGCCGATTGTCACCCCTCAAGTGACACGAAGACCAACCTTCCCTGTCAAGGATGGTTCTTCTTTTGTCAAAACCAACGATCCACCTAAGAAGGACAAGAAAGATTTCAGAATAAGTGACATTGTTTGTTACAAATGCGGAGGAAGGGGTCACTTTAAGAAAGATTGTCCAAATTCAAGAGCTTTGACCATGCAAGAGGTCAAGCTTATTGCTAACCAAACTATCAATTGGGAGGATTTCGAGGTTGAAGAAGTGGAGGACGTGAATTTTACTGAAGGGGACGAGGAGGAAGAGCAATGTTTCCCCGAAGAAGAGACCAAAACAAATCTAGTTGTGAGAAGGGCGTTGCAAGCTCACGTTGAGGAACCCTTAGCACCGCAAAGACAACATGTTTTCATTACCAAGTGCAAGATTAAAGACGAGGTATGTGATTTAATCGTTGATAGTGGTAGTGAGGCAAACACAGTTTCCAAAACCTTGATAACTAGACTTGGTCTTACAACTACAAATCACCCACATCCTTACAAGTTGAGTTGGTTGGATTCTAGTTCTAGCACGGGGGTTAGGAAACAATGCATGGTTAGTTTTTCTATTGGGTCTTATCATGATACTCAACTGTGTGATGTTGTGTCTATGGATGCTTGTCACGTTTTGCTTGGTAGACCTTGGCAAACTGATCGAAAATCTCAACATGATGGGTACCATAACACTTACACTATAACTCACCAAGGAAAACAAAAAAAGTTGCACCCTTTACCACCCCCACGATTTTCACAAAATCCGAAACAATCAAAGGAGGTGTCATTACTTACCCTTAAGGAATTTGAAAGGGAAATTGATGGTGAGGATGAATTATACTTGTTGTACTCTAAAGAGGTCCACGAAAATTTTGTGAGTCAAAACCCCAAATTGGCTCAATTGATTAAGGATTTTGAGGATGTTTTTCCCGATGAGTTACCTAAAGGATTACCACCTTTGAGGGGAATTGAACATCAAATTGACCTCATTCCCGGTGCTCCTTTACCTAACAAACCTGCCTATAGGTGTAATCCCTTGGAAACTAAGGAATTACAACGACAAATTGAGGAGTTGATGAGTATGGGGTATGTACGTGAGTCTATGAGTCCGTGTGCTGTTCCTGCTCTTTTGGTCCCTAAAAAGGATGGGACATGGCGTATGTGTATTGATAGTAGGGCTGTTAACAATATTACTATCAAGTACAGGTTTCCAATTCCAAGGCTAGATGACATGCTTGATGAACTGAGCGGCTCGAAGTGGTTTTCAAAGGTTGATTTGAGAAGTGGGTATCATCAAATTCGGATGAGAGAAGGAGATGAATGGAAGACCGCTTTCAAAACCAAGCACGGTTTGTATGAGTGGCTCGTGATGCCATTTGGACTCACCAACGCACCTAGCACTTTCATGAGGTTGATGAACGAGGTGTTGCGGCCTTTCCTTGGAAAGTTCGTGGTGGTGTACCTTGATGATATCCTTATTTATAGCAAGAGTGGGGACGAACATTTGATACATTTATTTAAAGTTTTCACGGTTTTGAGAGAACAAAAATTGTATGGAAAACTTGAAAAATGTAATTTTATGCTATATGAGGTCACTTTTCTTGGTTACATTATTTCAGGAGAAGGTGTGAAAGTTGATCCTAGCAAGATTGAGGCTATTCAATCATGGCCTAGCCCAAAGACACTCACGGAGGTCCGTTCTTTCCATGGATTAGCTTCCTTTTATAGGAGGTTCATTCGCAATTTTAGCACTCTAATGGCTCCTATCACCGAGTGCACAAAGAAGGGTTCATTTGAGTGGACTCCTCAAGCTCAAAAGGCGTTTGAAGTAATCAAAGAGAAGATGTGCAATACACCTGTTCTAGCACTTCCAGATTTTTCAAAACCATTTGAAGTTGAGTGTGATGCAAGCGGAAAGGGGATTGGTGCCGTGTTGATTCAAGAAGGGCGTCCGATTGCCTACTTTAGTGAGAAATTGAGCCAAGGCAAGCTGAATTATTCCACCTATGACAAGGAGTTCTATGCAATGGTGCGAGCTTTGGATCATTGGTCGCATTACTTGAGGCCACAACCATTCATACTTCATTCTGACCATGAATCGTTAAGGTTCATCCATGGCCAAAAGAAATTGAATTCGAGGCATGCAAAGTGGGTGGAATTCTTGCAAACATTTAACTTCTCATCAAAGTACAAAAGTGGAAAGGCGAATGTTGTTGCGGATGCCTTATCTCGAAGGCATACTTTACTTGGAGTCGTCGAGGCGAAAGTCCTTGGGTTCGAATTAATAAAAGAATACTACAAGGAAGATGATGATTTCAAGGGCATTTTGGAGAAATGCGTGAAGGGAAGTTATGATTTATTTTCCTTACAAAATGATTTTCTTTTTAAGGGAAATAGGTTATGCATTCCTAAATGTCCGATTCAAAGCTTGTTGATTCATGAAGCGCATGGAGGAGGTCTAGCAGGCCATTTCGGAGTTCAAAAGACTATGGAGCTTCTTCAAGCTCACTTTTATTGGCCTAACATGCTATCTACTGTCCATCATGTTGTAGCGCGTTGCTCTACTTGTCAAAGGGCAAAGATGGTGTTTCACAAAGGTCTTTACAAGCCATTGCCAATTCCGGAGAGACCTTGGGAAGACCTAAGCATGGATTTCATTGTGGCTTTACCTAGAACTCAAAGAGGTAAGGACTCAATCATGGTGGTAGTTGATCGTTTTTCAAAGATGGCTCACTTTATCCCTTGTCATAAAACCGAGGATGCTATGAAGGTGGCAAAATTATATTTTGATGGGATTGTTCGTTTCCATGGAGTCCCACGCACCATTGTTTCAGATCGAGATACAAAGTTCCAAAGTCATTTTTGGAAGTCTTTGTGGCGTCTTATGGGAACCAAGTTGCTGTTTTCTACCTCACATCACCCCCAAACCGATGGCCAAACCGAGGTGGTGAATAGGGTGCTAGGTTCTTTGCTTAGAACCTTGGTTAGTAAAAGCACCAAAGATTGGGATGTCAAACTCGCTCATGCCGAGTTTGCTTACAATAGAACTCCTAGCGCTACTACAAAGTATTCTCCTTTTGAAGTAGTCTATGGTTCTAATCCCTATGTTCCAATTGATCTCGTAGCTTTGCCTAAAGACAAATTCGTGCATGGAGGTGCCAAGGAACAAGCCGAGTTCATGGTGAAAATCCACAAAGAAGTGAGGAAGAACATCGAGAAGGCTAATGAAATCTATAAGAAGCAAGCCAACAAGAGAGTCAAAAATGTGAAACGTTTTGAAGTTGGTGACTTAGTATGGATCTACATGAGGAAGGAGAGATTTCCCAATCAAAGGAAGAACAAGCTCATGCCACGAGCCGAGGGTCCATTTGAGATAGTGAAAAAGATCAATGACAATGCCTACAAGGTAGATTTGGGAAGAAAGTACGGCGTCTCAAGCACATTCAATGTGGGGGATCTAGCACCGTACTATAATGATGAAGAATTGAGGGCAATTCCCTTTGAAGAAGGGGAGGATGACCAAAATGGTCAAGGTGCGAATATTCCAGTCCAAGGGTCGAACGTTAGGGAGTTGATTTTGTCCAAGTCTCTCCTCAATACTACTCTTAGGGATTTTGGCATGCACGGCCCATATAAGTCCTCAAATGGTTGCACCGTATTGAGCGTAACTAATTACCTCAATAATGGGGGAATATAGGCAGACTTTAAGGGGCGTTCCTAGCTGGTTTAAATTCGAAATAAAAGAGCTTAAATGAAGGCTTAAAAAGCGCATTTCAAGGCTACTTTGGAGGACGAATTTGAACAGCAATTTGAAGTCAATTTGCTGAACGATTTGGTGCATTTCAAGGCGACTTTGAAGGAGGAATTTGAACAGCAGTTTGGAGTCAATTTGCTGAACGTTTCTTTCCTTATTTTAAGCTATTCTTCCCTTGTTTTAAGCTTTATTAGTTAGAGAAATAATGAGTTGTTATGGGGATTATGTTGGACGGTTGTGAGCCACTTAATCTACCCTTATTTTCAGCTTTCTGTTTATTGTTTGTTTTAGCTTAGTATGATGTACGAAAAAGCTATAAATAGCGTGCTAATAATCAATGAAAGGCATTCCAGAATTTTGCCCAAAACACACGAGTGTATAATCCGAATTTGGCTTGTGCTAGTCAAGTTTATTTTCCAAATTTGAGAGTTCCCTCAATTTGAAGAGTTTGTGTTTTAGTGAGAGTTCCTAAAACTTAAACTTGTAGTTGTCGAATAGGTGAGAGTTCCCTAATCACTACTACGCCCAAACACGTGAGTGAGTGTTCCTCACTGTTATATCCTCAAGTTAAGGGTGAGAGTTCCCCTAAACTTTCTTAACACACATTCCCGATCATTTGTAATCAAGTTTCTCACCTTGTTTACACATCACAAACTAACCTATAAGTTGCACTAACATACCAATATAGCCTAGTTAAAAATGTTCATGCATTGAAAATGAGCCTTAGAAGCATTTCACCAAGTTCTAAATCGATGTTCGTTATTTTCAAGGGAAAGGGGGCCCAAAAGGGTTCTACCTCGCGTATTTTTCAAATTTCTTATCAAAATAACCTAGAACTAGCACTAACATACCAATATAGCCTAGTTACAAGTGATCATGCATTGAAAACGAGCCTTAGAAGCATTTCACTAAGTTCTAAATCGATATTCGAGATTTTCAAGGGAAAGGGGGCGGAAAGAATTCTACCTCGCCTATTTTTCGAATTTCTTATCACACTAACCTATAACTTGCACTAACATACCAATATATTCTAGTGACAAGTGTTCATGCATTGAAAATGAGCCTTAGAAGCATTTCACAAAAGTCTAAATCGATGTTCGAGATTTTCAAGGGAAAGGGGGCTGGAAAGGGTTCTATCTCGCGTACTTTTCAAATTTCTTATCAAAATAACCTAGAACTAGCACTAACATACCAATATAGCCTAGTTACATTAGAAGCATTTCACTAAGTTCTAAATCGATGTTCGTGATTTTCAAGTGAATAGGGGGGCGGAAAGGGTTCTAACTCGCCTATTTTTCAAATTTCTTATCAAAATAACCTACAACTTGCACTAACATACCAATATAGCCTAATTATAAGTGTTCATGCATTGAAAATGAGCCTTAGAAGCATTTCACTAAGTTTTCAATCGATGTTCGTGACTTTCAAGGGAAAGGGGGCCGGAAAGGGATCTCCCTAGCCTATTTTTAAAATTTCTTATCAAAATAACTTATAACTTACACTTACATACCAATATAGCCTAGTTGCCAGTAATCATGCATTGAAAATGAGCCTTAGAAGCATTTCACTAAGTTCTAAATCAATGTTCGTGATTTTCAAGGGAAAGGGGGCTGAAAGGGTTCTACCTCGCCTATTTTTCGAATTTCTTATCACACTAACCTATAACTTGCACTAACATATCAATATAGCCTACTTACAAGTGTTCATGCATTGAAAACAAGCCTTAGAAGCATTTCACTAAGTTCTATATCAATGTTCGTGATTTTCAATGGAAAGGGGGCCGAAAAGGGTTCTACCTCGCATATTTTTCAAATTTCATATCACAGTAACCTATAACTTGCACTAACATACCAATTTAGCCTAGTTACAAGTGTTCATGCATTGAAAATGAGCCTTAGAAGCATTTCTCTAACTTTTGGTGATGTGTTTACTGATGTGTTTGATGTGTTTGTGGTTTAGGATCGTTTTGGAGTGGGTTAGATGAATTAGAAACAAATTTGTCTCAAAAGGAAACAAGATAAACACTCAAAGTAGAATCGAGTCTAAATTGCGTGTAGGGGAAATAATCTGGACCAAACACGAAGTAAGGCTAGATTATAGAGCTTATACTAACTAGCACTAAGCAAAGAAGGTATAAGTTTGTGAAACACAAAGTAACACATGAAATTCACAAAGAAAATTAGATTCTGTTCTACTTCTTTTCACTCCCTCAAATGAATTGGCAAGTGCCCTATTTATAGGAAGCTTTACAAATCCTTTAGCTTCCTATCTTATATGTTTAAAACAGAAGAAACAAGCCTCAATAAAGCTTTGTAACTCCTTTTACGAAATTCAAAACAGAATTTAAACTGAATTCAAACTGAGCATGATTCAAGCCTTGAATCACGCTTTGACTAAGTCACTAAATGACTGATTATTTGAGCAGCTATTACGTGCATATTTGACAGAAAATAACCTCCCTAATTAAAGCTTTAAACGACTAAAATAAACAGCAAATAAATCATAATTATTCTCCCACAGAAATCGCCATGAATCAAGCATTAACCCCCCTTTTTAGCTGTGGCGTTAATTTAGCTGTTTGAAAACTTCTTCTTGACCGTCCCCTTTAACTGGCCATAACTTCCCCTTTGCTCTCTTCCCATTTAAGGCAAGAAACAAAAGGATTAATTGAAGAGAACCCCACGAAATTATCACCCAAGGACTTGGACTTTTTGTGGATGAACAAGGCATGGACCGTCGTTTGAACTTCTAGAACTTTATGAACTTTAGTTAAGACTTGATTGCTTGCTGCCATATCATTCTCCCCCTCTTCAGAAAAGTTTGCCCTCAAACTAGATATGGGCTCAAGTCTCCCACATTGAACGTTGCACTTACGCCACCAAACTCACCAGGTAGATCAATCTTGTAAGCACTTTCCCCAATTTTCTCCAAGACTTGAAAGGGACCATCTGATCTAGGCATGAGCTTATTTTTCCTAAGGTTAGGAAAACTTTCCTTCCTTAAATGTAGCCAAACCAAGTCACCTTTAGCAAATGTAGGTTGTTTACGGTTCTTATTTGCACGGTCTTTGTAGACTTTGTTCATAGCTTCAATCTTCTTTTTGACTTTGGTGCATGTTTTCTGAAATGCTTCCCACCTCTTCTTAGGTTCTCCATGTATCAAATCTCCTTTAGGCAAGGGAATTAACTCAATGGGCAGAAAAGGATTAACCCCATACACCACTTCAAAAGGACTACGAGCAGTGGTAGAAGAAGGAGACCTATTGTAAGCGAATTCAGCATGGGCTAACTTAACATCCCAATCCTTTTGAGTTCTACTCACTAGACCTCGTAACAAAGCACCAAGGGTTCTATTAGTCACTTCTGTTTGACCATCCGTTTGTGGATGATGAGAAGTACTAAATAGGAGCTTAGTTCCCACCAATTTCCACAAAATCCTCCAAAAATGACTAAGGAACTTAGTATCCCTATCCGAAACAATGGACCTTGGAACCCCATGTAAACGAATGATTTCTCTAAAGTATAAATCAGCAACTTTAGAAGCATCATCTGTTTTGTGACATGGAATAAAATGAGCCATTTTAGAAAAACGGTCCACCACCACCATGATACTATCCTTCCCCCTTTGAGTCCTAGGGAGACCCATAATAAAATCCATGCTTACTCCTTCCCATGGAACATCAGGAACGGGTAATGGAGTGTAAAGACCCTTATGAAAAGTACTCTTGGATTTTTGACAAGTAGAACACCTTTCCACAATGTGAGTTACGTCTTTGATCATATGAGGCCAATAGAAATGTTCTTGAAGCATTTCTAATGTCTTATGTATTCCAAAATGACCAGCAATTCCTCCCCCATGGATTTCACGAACCAAGAGTTCACGCACACCATTCTTAGGCACACAAAGTTTGTTGCCTTTGAATAAGAACCCATCTTGAACCGTGTAGTCTTGAGTAGGTTTCTTGAATTTTCCAGAAAAATCCTCATCTTCTTCATAGTGATTTTTCAAATGTTCAAACCCAAGAATCTTCGTATGAACCATAGCTAATAGATAGCTTCTCCTTGATAATGCATCAGCCACAACATTCTTCTTCCCTTCTTTGTACCTCGAACTGAATGTAAAAGATTGAAGAAATTCAACCCATTTAGCATGTCGGTGATTAAGCTTCTGCTGTCCATGAATGAATTTCAAGGCTTCATGATCCGAATGTAAAACAAACGGTTTTGGCCTTAGGTAATGAGACCAATGATCTAGAGCCCGAACAATAGCATAGAACTCACGATCATAATTCGAATAATTAAGCTTAGCACCACTTAATTTTTCGCTGAAATAACAAATGGGTCTCTTTCCTTGAATAAGAACAGCACCAATACCCACGCCACTTGCATCACATTCAACCTCAAACAGTTTATCAAAATCTGGCAATGCAAGAACCGTTGTATTGCACAATTTCTCTTTGATTTCTTCAAAGGCTTTTTGAGCAGATTCACTCCAAATGAACGCACCTTTCTTCAATAACTCGGTCAAAGGAGCTGTGATTGTTGAGAAATTCTTGATAAAGATTCTGTAAAATGAAGCAAGACCATGAAAGCTCCTCACTTCATGCACATCTTTCGGCACCTTCCAAGTTGAAATAGCCTTCACTTTCTCTGGATCAACCTGTACTCCTCCACTAGATACAACATATCCTAGGAAAGTAATATGCTTACACATGAAAGCACACTTTTCCAACTTCCCATACAATCTGTTAGTCCTTAAAACCTCAAATAAAGATTTTAAATGTAACAAATGTTCATCTATGGATTTGCTATATACTAGAATATCATCTAAATATACAACAATGAATTTGTTGAGAAAAGGACGCAGTACCTCATTCATGAGTCTCATGAAAGAGCTAGGAGCATTGCAAAGACCAAATGGCATGACAAGCCATTCGTATAAGCCTTGCTTGGTCTTAAAAGCTGTTTTCCATTCATCACCTTCACGAATTCTCATTTGGTGATAGCCACTTCTCAAATCAATTTTACTGAAAATCTTGGCTCCACTCAACTCATCAAACATGTCTTGAAGCCTCGGCATAGGAAATCTGTATTTGATAGTAATATTATTGATAGAACGACTATCAATACACATTCTCCAAGTTCCCTCTTTCTTAGGTACTAAAAGAGCAGGAACAGCACATGGACTAAGGCTTTCGCGCACATATCCCCTTTCTATAAGTTCTTCAACTTGTCTTTGCAACTCTTTGGCCTGATCGGGACTACATCTGTAGGCTGGCTTATTAGGCAATTGAGCTCCCGGAATCAAGTTAATAGCATGCTCAATACCTCGAAATGGCGGCAGGCCTTGTGGCAAATCACTAGGAAATACATCAGAAAATTCCTCTAGCAATTTCCTCAAAGGCAATGAGTTAGTAACATTGGAAAGGTTATCATCAACAGGTTTAATAACAAGAAAAAACCCTTCCCCTTCCATAGCATACTCACGCTCAAACTCACGTTTTGAAACCAGAAAATTAGGTTTCTTCTCCATCATAGGTTCAATCTTTGGAGGCAAAGGAAGTAACCTGATTTTCTTTCCTCCATGAGCAGTGACCGTATAAACATTAGAAACGCCATCATGCAACGCATTTCTATCAAATTGCCATGGTCTACCAAGCAAAATATGACACGCACTCATAGGCAGAATATCACACCAACGTTCATCATGAAAATTTCCAATTGTAAAAGAAACTAGAGCTTGTTTCTTAACCTTTAAACCGGTGTCATTATCTAGCCAATTTAACTTATAAGGCTTAGCATGTTCACGAGTAGGTAATTTCAGTTTACTTACAAGTTCCTTAGAGGCCACATCTGTACAAGAACCACCATCTACAATCACATCACAAAGCTTGTCTCGTACCTTGCATCTGGTATGGAAAAGATTCTCTCTTTGTTGGACATCTTTGAGAGGTTCAGAATGTAGGATCCTCCTCATAACACCACACAATGGAGTGGCGTCTTCTTCAGCTCCATATTCCTCATATTCCTCTTCTTCTTCCTCATTTTCTTCGGAATCATACCCTCCTTCATGAATGGTGAGTGTATTCCTTTTATGGCATTTGTAACACGTTCTTTTGGAAGCTTCTTGCTTGAAATCCGTTTTTCCTCCTTTGAATGAGTTAGGAGTAAAAATGGATTTGGCAGCAACTTCACCCTTTCCTACGGAAGGAAAAGCTTTGTAAGGAGGCCTCGAAGTAGGCCTTGGACTATCTTCTTTGTGTTGTGCCTCAACCTTTCTGGCAGCTTTCACAACTTCTTCATAGGTGGAATAAGGTAGGAGATCCACCTTATTAGAAATTGGTTTTGACAACCCTTTGGTAAAACGCGCAATTTTGAGTGGCTCTCTCTCTTGCATATCACACACCAAACTGAGTGTCTCAAATTCTCGCACATATTCATCAACACTTCGTTCCCCTTGAGCTAGGCGAGTCAATTTTACATATTGATCTTGCTCATACTCACGTGGAATCCAACGTTGCTCCATCTTTTTTCTGAGTTTCACCCATGACTCAATCTTACCCTTTCCTTCTCTTCTCCTTTTGGCCTTCAGATTATCATACCAAAGTCCAGCAAGTTTGGTTAACTTAAGAATCGCCATTTTACAACTCCTAGTATCATCATACTCCTTATACTCAAAAATACTCTCCAATCTACGTACCCAATCAAAAAAAACTTCTGGATCGTTAGATCCATCAAATTCGGGAAGATCTAATTTGAGACTTCTATCTTCTTGATAACCACGAAATTGTGATTCCCCTTGGGTGGGTGTGGAATTGGAATGTTCTAATTCCTCTAACTTTCTACCTTGTCTAAGGCATAGGTCAGCAATGGCATCCATACGTGTTTCATGCTTTTTCATTTCGTTATGCATTTCCTGGAGTTTTCCAAGAATGTCTTTCATCACTTCGTGAGATGTTGAGTTGGATGAACTCGAAGCCATACTCCAAAGCCTTTGCTCTGATACCAACTGATGTGTTTACTGATGTGTTTGTGGTTTAGGATCGTTTTGAAGTGGATTAGATGAATTAGAAACAAATTCGTCTCAAAAGGAAACAAGATAAACACTCAAAGTAGAATCGGGTCTAAATTGCGTGTAGGGGAAATAATCTGGACCAACCACGAAGTAAGGCTAGATTATAGAGCTTATACTAACTAGCACTAAGCAAAGAAGGTATAAGTTTGTGAAACACAAAGTAACACATGAAATTCACAAAGAAAATCAGATTCTGTTTTACTTCTTTCACTCCTGTCAAATGAATTGGCAAGTGCCCTATTTATAGGAAGCTTTACAAATCCTTTAGCTTCCTATCTTATACGTTTAAAACAGAAGAAACAAGCCTCAATAAAGCTTTGTAACTCCTTTTACGAAATTCAAAACAGAATTTAAACTGAATTCAAACTGAGCATGATTCAAGCCTTGAATCACGCTTTGACTAAGTCACTAAATGACTGATTATTTGAGCAGCTATTACGTGCATATTTGACAGAAAATAACCTCCCTAATTAAAGCTTTAAACGACTAAAATAAACAGCAAATAAATCATAATTATTCTCCCACAGAAATCGCCATGAATCAAGCATTAACCCCCCTTTTAGCTGTGGCGTTAATTTGGCTGTTTGAAAACTTCTTCTTGACCGTCCCCTTTAACTGGCCATAACTTCCCCTTTGCTCTCTTCCCATTTAAGGCAAGAAACAAAAGGATTAATTGAGGAGAACCCCATGAAATTATCACCCAAGGACTTGGACTTTTTGTGGATGAACAAGGCATGGACCGTCGTTTGAACTTCTGGAACTTTATGAACTTTAGTTAAGACTTGATTGCTTGCTGCCATATCATTTGGGATGATATTCGTTACTTTCAAGGGAAAGTGGGCAGAAAAGGGTTTTTCCTCGCCTATTTTTCAAATTTGTTATCAAAATAACCTAGAACTTACACTAACAAACCAATATAGATTAGTTACAAGTGCTCATGCATTGAAAACGAGCCTTAGAAGCATTTCACCAAGTTCTAAATCGATGTTCGTGATTTTCAAGGGAAAGGGGGCCGGAAAGGATTCTACCTTGC
The DNA here is from genome assembly GCA_026401315.1 of Dysphania ambrosioides. NCBI lineage: Eukaryota > Viridiplantae > Streptophyta > Magnoliopsida > Caryophyllales > Amaranthaceae > Dysphania > Dysphania ambrosioides. Next base: position 12,658,109 of record CM048671.1, on the reverse strand, counting down.
TTTTTTTTCAAATTTTTTATAAAATAATCTATAACTAGCACTAACATACCATTATAGCCTAGTTATAAGTGTTCATGCATTGAAAAAGAGCCTTAGAAGAATTTCACCAAGTTCCAAATCGATGTTCGTGATTTTAAAGAGATAGGGGGCTGGAAAGGGTTCTAACTAGCACTAACATACAAACATAGCCTTGTTACATGTGTTCATGCATTGAAAATGAGCATTAAAAGCATTTCACTAAATTCTAAATCGATGTTCGTGATTTTCAAGGGAAAGGGGGCGGAAAGGGTTCTACCTCGCCTATTTTTTGAATTTCTTTATCACACTAAACTATAACTTGCACTAACATACCAATATAGCCTAGTTACAAGTGTTCATGCATTGAAAACGAGCCTTAGAAGCATTTCACTAAGTTTTAAATCGATATTCGTGATTTTCAAGGAAAACAAGGCCGGAAAGGGTTCTACCTCACCTATTTTTCAAATTTCTTATAATATAACCTAGAACTTGCACTAACATACCAATATAGCTTAATTACAAGTGTCATGCATTGTAAACGAGCCTTAGAAGCATTTCAATATGTTTACAATCGATGTTCGTGACTTTCAAGGGAAAGGGGGCCGGAAAGGGTTCTACCTCACCTATTTTTCAAAGTTCTTATGAAAATAACCTATAACTTACACTTACATACCAATATAGCCTAGTTACAAGTGTTCATGCATTGAAAACGAGCCTTAGAAGAATTTCTCTAAGTTCTGGGATGATGTTTCGAATTTTCAAGGGAAAGGGGGCCAGAAAGGGTTCTACCTCGCTTATTTTTCAAATTTCTTATCAAAATAACCTAGAACTTTCCCTAACATAGCAATATAGCCTAGTTACAAGTGTTGATGCATTGAAAATGAGCCTTAGAAGCATTTCACTAAGATTTCAATCGATGTTCATGACTTGCAAGGGTAAAGGGGCCGGAAAGGTTCTACCTCGCCTATTTTTCAAATTTCTTATCACACTAAACTATAACTTGCACTAACATAGCAATATAGCTCAGTTATAAGTGTTCAAACATTGAAAACGAGCGTTGGAAGCATTTCTCTAAGTTTTGGGCTGATGTTCATGATTTTCAAGGGAAAGGGGGCCTAGAATAGGTTCTACTTCGCTTTTTTTCAAATTTCTTGTCAAAATAACCTAGAACTTGCACTAACACACCAATATAACCTAATTACAAGTATTCATGCATTGAAAATGAGCCTTAGAAGTATTTCACTAAGTTCTAAATCAATGTTTGTGATTTTTAATGGAAAGGGGTCGGAAAGGGTTCTACCTCGCTTATTTTTTAAATTTCTTATCAAAATAACCTAATATTAGCACTACCATACCAATATAGCCTAGTTACAATTGTTCATGAATTGAAAATGAGCCTTAGAAGCATTTCACTAAGATTTAAGTCGATGTTCGTGATATTCAAGGGAAAGGGGCCCAGAAAGGGTTCTACCTCGCCTATTTTTAAAATTTCTTATCAAAATAACCCATAACTTACACTAACATACCAATATAGCCTAGTTATAAGTGTTCATGTATTGAAAACGAGCCTTAGAAGAATTTCTCCAAGTTTTGGAATGATGTTAATGATTTTCAAGGGAAAGGGGGCCGAAAAGGGTTCTACCTCGCTTATTTTTCAAATTTCTTATCAAAATAACCTATAACTTGCCCTAACATACCAACATAGCCTAGTTACAAGTGTTCATGCATTGAAAAGGAGCCTTTGAAGCATTTCACTAAGATTTCAATCGATGTTCGTGACTTTCATGGGAAAAGGGGTCGAAAAGGGTTCAACCTCGCCTATTTTTTAAAATTTTTATCACACTAACCTACATATTGCACTAACATAGCAATATAGCCTAGTTACAAGTATTTATGCATTGAAAATGAGCCTTAGAAGCATTTCACTAAGATTTCAATCGATGTTCGTGACTTGCAAGGGGCCGGAAAGGTTCTACCTCGCCTATTTTTCAAATTTCTTATCACACTAACCTATAACTTGCACTAACATAGCACTATAGCTCAGTTATAAGTGTTCAAGCATTGAAAACGAGCGTTAGAAGCATTTCTCTAAGTTTTGGGCTGATGCTCATGATTTTTAAGGGAAAGGGGGCCTTGAATAGGTTCTACCTCGCTTTTTTTAAAATTTCTTGTCAAAATAACCTAGAACTTGCACTAACACACCAATATAACCTAGTTACAAGTATTCATGCATTGAAAATGAGCCTTAGAAGCATTTCACTAAGTTCTAAATCGATGTTCGTGATTTTTAAGGGAAAGGGGTCGGAAAGGGTTCTACCTCGCTTATTTTTCAAATTTCTTATCAAAATAACCTAATACTAGCACTACCATACCAATATAGCCTAGTTACAAGTTTTCATGAATTGAAAACGAGCCTTAGAAGCATTTCACTAAGATTTAAATCGATGTTCGTGATATTCAAGGGAAAGGGGCCCAGAAAAGGTTCTACCTCGCCTATTTTTCAAATTTCTTATCAAAATAACCCATAACCTACACTAACATACCAATATAGCCTAGTTACAAGTGTTCATGAATTGAAAACGAGCCTTAGATGAATTTCTCTAAGTTTTGGAATGATGTTAATGATTTTCAAGGGAAAGGGGGCCGGAAAGGGTTCTTCCTCGCTTATTTTTCAAATTTCTTATTAAAATATCCTACAACTTGCCCTAACATACCAACATAGCCTAGTTACAAGTGTTCATGCATTGAAAAGGAGCCTTAGAAGCATTTCACTAAGATTTCAATCGATGTTCGTGACTTTCATGGGAAAAGGGGTCGAAAAAGGTTCTACCTCGCCTATTTTTCAAAATTGTTATCACACTAAGCTATAAATTGCACTAACATAGCAATATAGCCTAGTTACAAGTGTTTATGCATTGAATATGAGCCTTAGAAGCATTTCACTAAGATTTCAATCGATGTTCGTGACTTGCAAGGGTAAAGGGGCCGGAATGGTTCTACCTCGCCTATTTTTCAAATTTCTTATCACACTAACCTATAACTTGCACTAACATGGCAATATAGCTCAGTTATAAGTGTTCAAGCATTGAAAATGAGCATTAGAAGCATTTCTCTAAGTTTTGGGCTGATCTTCATGATTTTCAAGGGAAAGCGGGCCTGGAAAGGGTTCTACCTCGCTTTTTTTCAAATTTCTTGTCAAAATAACCTAGAACTTGCACTAACACACCAATATAACCTAGTTACAAGTATTCATGCATTGAAAACGAGCCTTAGAAGCATTTCACTAAGTTCTAAATCGATGTTCGTGATTTTTAAGGGAAAGGGTTCGAAAAGGGTTCTACCTCGCTTATTTTTCAAATTTCTTATCAAAATAATCTAATACTAGCACTACCATACCAATATAGCCTAGTTACAAGTGTTCATGAATTGAAAACAAGCCTTAGAAACATTTCACTAAGATTTAAATCGATATTCGTGATATTCAAGGGAAAGGGGCCCAGAAAGGGTTCTACCTCGCCTATTTTTCAAATTTCTTATCAAAATAACCCATAACTTACACTAACATACCAATATAGCCTAGTTACAAGTTTTCATGCATTAAAAACGAGCCTTAGAACAATTTCTCTAAGTTTTAGAATGATGTTAATGATTTTCATGGGAAAGCGGGCCGGAAAGGGTTCTACCTCGCTTATTTTTCAAATTTCTTATCAAAATAACCTATAACTTGCCCTAACATACCAACATAGCCTAGGTACAAGTGTTCATGCATTGAAAAGGAGCCTTAGAAGAATTTCACTAAGATTTCAATCGATGTTCGTGACTTTCATGGGAAAAGGGGTCGAAAAGGGTTCTATCTCGCCTATTTTTCAAAATTGTTATCACACTAAGCTATAAATTGCACTAACATAGCAATATAGCCTAGTTACAAGTGTTTATGCATTGAATATGAACCTTAGAAGCATTTCACTAAGATTTCAATAGATGTTTGTGACTTACAAGGGTAAAGGGGCCGGAATGGTTCTACCTCGCCTATTTTTCAAGTTTCTTATCACACTAACCTATAACTTGCACTAACATGGCAATATAGCTCAGTTATAAGTGTTCAAGCATTGAAAATGAGCATTAGAAGCATTTCTCTAAGTTTTGGGCTGATCTTCATGATTTTCAAGGGAAAGCGGGCCTAGAAAGGGTTCTACCTCGCTTTTTTTCAAATTTCTTGTCAAAATAACCTAGAACTTGCACTAACACACCAATATAACCTAGTTACAAGTATTCATGCATTGAAAACGAGCCTTAGAAGCATTTCACTAAGTTCTAAATCGATGTTCGTGATATTCAAGGGAAAGGGGCCCAGAAAGGGTTCTACCTCGCCTATTTTTCAAATTTCTTATCAAAATAACCCCATAACTTACACTAACATACCAATATAGCCTAGTTACAAGTGTTCATGCATTAAAAATGAGCCTTAGAAGAATTTCTCTAAGTTTTAGAATGATGTTAATGATTTTCAAGGGAAAGCGGGCCGGAAAGGGTTCTACCTCGCTTATTTTTCAAATTTCTTATCAAAATAACCTATAACTTGCCCTAACATACCAACATAGCCTAGGTACAAGTGTTCATGCATTGAAAAGGAGCCTTAGAAGCATTTCACTAAGATTTCAATCGATGTTCGTGACTTTCATGGGAAAAGGGGTCGAAAAGGGTTCTACCTCGCCTATTTTTCAAAATTGTTATCACACTAAGCTATAAATTGCACTAACATAGCAATATAGCCTAGTTACAAGTGTTTATGCATTGAAAACAAGCCTTATAAGCATTTCTCTAAGTTTTGGGTTGATGTTAATGATTTTCAAGGGAAAGGGGGCCGGAAAGGGTTGTACCTCGCTTTTTTTTCAAAATTCTTGTCAAAATAACCTAGAACTTGCACTAACATAACAATATAGCCTAGTTAGAAGTGTTAATACATTGAAAATGAGCCTTAGAAGCGTTTCAATAAGTTCTAAATCGATGTTCGTGATTTTCAAGGGAAAGGGGGCGAAAAGGGTTCTACCTCACCTATTTTTCGAATTTCTTATCAATCTAACCTAGAACTGGCACTAACATACCAATATAGCCTAGTTACAAGTGATCATGCATTGAAAACGAGCCTTAGAAGCATTTCACTAAGTTCTAAATGGATGTTCGTGATATTCAAGGGAAAGGGGGCGGAAACGGTTCTACCTCGCCTATTTTTCGAATTTCTTATCACACTAACCTATAACTTACACTAACATACCAATATAGCCTAATGACAAGTGTTCATGCATTGAAAATGAGTCTTAGAAGCATTTGACAAAAGTCTAAATCGATGTTCGAGATTTTCAAGGGAAAGGGGGCTGGAAAGGGTTCTATCTCGCGTACTTTTCAAATTTCTTATTAAAATAACCTAGTACTAGCACTAACATAACAATATAGCCTAGTTACATTGGAAGCATTTCACTAAGTTCTAAATCGATATTCATGATTTTCAAGTGAATAGGGGCGGAAAAGGTTCTAACTCGCCTATTTTTCAAATTTCTTAGCAAAATAACCTACAACTTGCACTAATATACCAATATAGCCTATTTATAAGTGTTTATGCATTGGAATGAGCCTTAGAAGCATTTCACTAAGTTTTCAATCGATGTTCGTGACTTTCAAGGGAAAGAAGGCCGGAAAGGAATCTACCTCGCCTATTTTTCAAATTTCTTATCAAAATAACCTTTAACTTACCCTAACATACCAATATAGCCTAGTTATAAGTTTTCATGCACTGAAAATGAGCCTTAGAAGCATTTCACTAAGATTTCAATCGATGTTCGTGACTTGCAAGGGAAATGGGGCAGGAAAGGTTCTACCTCGCCTATTTTTCAAATTTCTTATCACACTAACCTATAACTTGCACTAAAATAGCAATATAGCCTAGTTATAAGTGTTCATGCGTTGAAAACAAGCCTTAGAAGCATTTCTCTAAGTTTTGGGTTGATGGAAAAAGTTCTATCACGATTTTTTTTTCAATTTCTTGTCAAAAAAACCTAGAACTTGCACTAACATACCTATATAGCCTACTTATAAGTGTTCATGTATTGAAACGAGCCTTAGATGCATTTCACTAAGTTCTATATCGATGTTCGTGAATTTCAAGGGAAAGGGGGCCGGAAAGGGTTCTACCTCGCGTATTTTTCAAATATCTTATCAAAATAACCTAGGACTAGCACTAACATACCAATATAGCCTAGTTACATTAGAAGCATTTTACTTAGTTTTAAATCGATGTTCGTGATTTTCAAGGAATTAGGGGCGAAAAGGGTTCTACCTCCCCTATTTTTCAAATTTCTTATCCAAATTACCTATAACTTCACTAACATATCAATATAGCCTAGTTACAAGTGTTCATGCATTGAAAATGAGCCTTAGAAGCATTTCACTAAGTTTTCAATCGATGTTCGTGACTTTCAAGGGAAAGGGGGCCAGAAAGGGATCTATCTAGCCTATTTTTTAAATTTCTTATCAAAATAACTTATAACTTAAACTTACATACCAATATAGCCTAGTTGCCAGTGTTCATGCATTGAAAATGAGCCTTAGAAGCATTTCACTAAGTTCTAAATCAATGTTCGTGATTTTCAAGGGAAAGGGGGCGGAAAGGGTTCTACCTCGCCTATTTTTCGAATTTCTTATCACACTAACCTATAACTTGCACTAACATATCAATATAGCCTACTTACATGTGTTCATGCATTGAAAATGAGTCTTAGAAACATTGCACTAAGTTCTAAATCGATGTTCGTGATTTTCAAGGGAAAGGGAGCGGAAAGGGTTCTACCTCGCCTATTTTTCGAATTTCTTATCACACAAACCTATAACTTGTACTAAAATACCAATAAAGCCTAGTTACAAGTGTTCATGCACTGAAAACGAGCCTTAGATGCATTTCACCAAGTTCTAAATCAATGTTCGTGATTTTCAAGGGAAAGGGGGCGGAAAGGGTTCTACCTTGCCTATTTTTCGAATTTCTTATCACACTAACCTATAACTTGAACTAACATACCAATATAGCATATTAACAAGTGTTTATGCATTGAAAATAAGCGTTAAAAGCATTTCACTAAGTTTTAAGTCGGTGTTCGTGATTTTCAAGGGTAAGGGGGCCGGAAAGAGTTCTACCTCGCCTATTTTTCAAATTTCTTATCAAAATAACCTAGAACTTTCACTAACATACCAATATAGCTTAGTTACAAGTGTTCATGTATTGTAAATGAGCCTTAGATGCTTTTCACTAAGTTTTCAATTGATGATCGTGACTTTCAAGGGAAAGGGGGCCGGAAAGGGTTCTAGCTCGCCTATTTTTCGATTTTCTTATCATACTAACCTATAACTTGCACTAATATTGATGTAAAAACTAGTAGGAAAGAACTAGTAATTATGAGAAAAACGGATCACAAATTGGGCTAAGAAAATGGACAGATTATGTAGGCTTTTTAGAAAGTTTTAGAGTATGTGTTTAGGCTAGAAAAGGATATATTTTTGTGGGCAAAATGGACATAAAATGGCGTGGCTTTTGTGGAGAAAAGGCTTTGAATTTCTATGGAAATAGAAGAGAAAACAGAGAGTAGATTGTAAGGAATACTCACTTGAACAATCTGAGTTATGTAGGTAAGGATTTCTCACATAACCTATTAGGTGTAGATCCAAGGGAAGGAATACTCACTTAACCCTAGAGAGACTACGAAAATTTGTGTGGAGGATTTTTCACATGCCACTCAAATTCGTCATGACAATATCTTGGAAAATCACAAGCAATTCACACGAAATTGACAAGTAAAAGATTCAAAAGTTCAAACATCAACAACTTCCTTCATTATAAAATATGCAATACTTATAGGCAACAAACCCTAGCATGCATACTACAAAAATTAATGCCATAAAGAGCGAAAATTAAAAAAAACAAACCAACCAAGAGTCCAATGTCCGTTTACACATTAAAACAAAACAACAAAAATCCGAATATGAAAAGTTTCTTCAAGTCTTGAATGATCGGATCTTCCATTGATTCGTCTTCCTCTTATGACTCTTGGCTTTAACTCGTTCTTAACTTCAAAGCATTAACCCGTAGGCAACACCAAGAGCCTTCCAACCCTTCATTTGGACGTGCAACACCAAGAGGTTTCTAGGCATTGAATCACCAAAAACGTGTATCATGAATGAGAGTTGGCCTTTAAAACTCACGTATTCATTCCTCAAGAACGCACTCTTCAAAGGTCTTCAATGCTCCCATAAATCCGGCCTTCAATACCTCTCAAATTCTCATTGAAGCATAAGTTATAAGAATTAAAGAGATAGTAAACTAGACCCTTCATCTTCACACACAAGCCCTTCATTTTCCTCCTCAAAACCGTGGCTTAAGTGGTGAAATAATGAGCACAATATGTTCAGCCACAACCCTCTTCAATACCCTAATAACACCCCTTAAAAACCATCCAAAAACCATCCTAAACCGTCCATAAAATGCTCCCCACGATTTTCCTAATCTTCCCCACTTAAACTCCCTTAATCATGCATTTAAGTCCAATAAAATCAATCATAAAATTCCCTCCATTAAAATATGAAACTTACCCATTAAAACCCTTAATTTTATGGAATTAAATCTAACTTCAACCCATAAAAACGCAGCTCCAAAAATCAGTCAAAATAATCCCCAAAATCACGCCACACTCCAAATCAGAACAACCTCCATAAATCTGAAACTTCCCTTCTTTAAGGCCTTGATTTATGGATCAAATTTAACCATAATAATGGTCCAAAATGCCAGACATAAAGGAAAAAAATCAGTCAAAAAAATATCCCAAGAATCATGCTAGATTTGATTTTATTCTAGTCAAAGAATCCCCTTAATTCAAGCTAACCAAATCTGATTTTTTCCAACTCAATCCTTCCATAACTAACACCCAAAGCCACATGAATCTCCCTAACAAATCAGAAAAATCAAACCCATAACTACCTTGGATTCACACGCCTAAATCAACCCCACACACCCAATTAAACACGCCAACACAATCAGCCCCAACTAGCAAATTCACGCCTATCTGAATTTGTTGCCCAATGATTGCCCAACTACTTCACCTAATTAACTAACTTTAATTATTAATTAAAAAAAAAACTCCTTTATTTTTTTTACAAAAATTCTTCCATCACCTTATTCTAGTTTCCCAAAGTGGAAAGACTAGAATACCCTTGCAAAGAGATAAATGGGCCATGTAACCAAAAATGGTCCAACCCATTTTCTTCAAAATATTTTGCCAATAAAATCTCCATATTATCATTAGATGGAATTTCAGAATTTCCATCAAACATACCAATATAGCCTATTTATAAGTGTTCATGCATTGAAAATGAGCCTTAGAAGCATTTCTCTAACTTTTGGGATGATGTTCGTGACTTTCAAGGGAAAGGGGGCCGAAAAGGGTTCTACCTCGCCTATTTTTAAAATTTCTTATCAAAATAACCTAGAACTCGCACTAACATACCCATATAGATTAGTTACAAGTGCTCATGCATTGAAAACAAGTCTTAGAAGCATTTCACTAAGTTCTAAATCAATGTTCGTGACTTTCAAGGGAAAGGGGGCCAAAAAGGGTTCTACCCCGCTTATTTTTCAAATTTCTTAAAAAAAAAACCTAGAACTAGCACTAACATACCAATATAGCCTAGTTACAAGTGTTCAAGCATTGAAAACGAGCCTTAGAAGCATTTCACCAAGCTCTAAATCGATGTTCATGATTTTCAAGGGAAAGGGGGAGGAAAGGGTTCTACCTCGCCTATTTTTCGAATTTCTTATCACACTAACCTATAAATTGCACTAAAATACCAATAAAGCCTAGTAAAAAGTGTTCGCGCATTGAAAACGAGCCTTAGAAGCATTTTACTAAGTTCTAAATCAATGTTCATGATTTTCAAAGGAAAGGGGGCGGAAAGGGTTTTACCTTCCCTATTTTTCGAATTTCTTATCACACTAACCAATAAATTGCACTAACATACCAATATAGCCTAATTACAAGTGTTCATGCATTGCAAACGACCCTTAGAATCATTTCACTAAGTATTAAATAATTGTTCGTGATTTTCAAGGGAAAGGGGGCCACAAAGGGTTTTACCTCACTTTTTTTCAAATTTCTTGTCAAAATAACCTAGAACTTGCACTAACATACCAATATAGCCTAGTTACAAGTGTTCATGCATTAAAATTGAGCCTTAGAAGCATTTCACTAAGTTCTAAATCAATGTTCGTGATTTTCAAGGGAAAGGGGGCAGAATGGGTTCTACCTCGCCTATTTTTCGAATTTCTTATCACAAAAACCTATAACTTGTACTAACATACCAATATATCCTAGTTACTAGTGTTCATGCATTGTAAACGAAGCTTAGAAGCATTTCACAAAGTTTTCAATCGATGTTCGTGACTTTCAAGGGAAAGAGGGCTGGAAAGGGTTCTACATCGCTTATTTATAAAATTTCTTATCAAAAAAACCTAAAACTTGCCCTAACATACCAATATAGCCTAGTTACAAGTGTTCATGCATTGAAAATGAGCCTTAGAAACATTTCACTAAGATTTCAATATATGTTCATGACTTTCAAGGGAAAAGGGGCTGGAAAGGGTTCTACCTCGCCTATTTTTCAAATTTCTTATCACACAAAACTATAACTTGCACTAACATAGGAATGTAGCCTATTTACAAGTGTTCATGCATTGAAAATGATTCTTAGAAGCATTTCTCTAATTTTTGGGTTGATGTTCATGATTTTCAAGGGAAATGGGGCCGGAAAGGGTTCTACCACGCTTTTTTTTTTTAAATTTCTTGTCAAAATAACCTAAAACTTCCACTATCATACCAATATAGCCTAGTTATAGTATTCATGCATTGAAAGCGAGCCTTGGAAGCATTTCAGTAAGTTCTAGATTGATGTTCGTGATTTTCAAGGGAAAAGGGTCCAGAAAGGGTTCTACCTTGCCTATTTTTCGAATTTCTTATCACACTAACCTATAACTTGCACTAACATACCAATGTAGCCTAGTTACAAGTGTTCATGCATTAAAAACAAGCCTTAGAAGCATTTTAATAAGTTCTAAATCGATGTTCGTGATTTTCAAGGGAAAGGGGGCCGGAAACGGTTCTACCTCTCTTATTTTTCAAATTTCGTATCAAAATAACCTAGAACTTGAACTAATATACCAATATATCATAGTTACAAGTGTTCATGCATTGAAAACGACCCTTAGAAGCATATCACTAAGTTCTAAATCGATGTTCGTCATTTTCAAGGGAAAGGGGGTGGAAAGGGTTCTTCCTTGCCTATTTTTCGAATTTCTTATCACACTAACCTATAACTTGCACTAGCATATCAATATAGCCTAGTTTCAAGTGTTCATGCATTGAAAACTAGGCTTAGTAGCATTTCACTAAGTTCTAAATCGATGTTCATGATTTTCAATGGAAACGGGGCCGAAAAGGGTTCTACCTCGCTTATTTTTCAAATTTCTTATCAAAATAACCTAGAACTAGAAATAACACACCAACATAGTCTAGTTACATGTGTTCATGCATTCAAAAGGAGAGTTAGAAGCATTTCACAAAGTTCTAAATCGATGTTCGTGATTTTCAAGGGAAAGGGGGCGGAAAGGGTTCTACCTCGCCTATTTTTCGAATTTCTTATCACAAAAACCTAGAACTTGCACTAACATACCAATAAAGCCTAGTTACCAGTGTTCTTGCATTGAACACGAGCCTTAGAAGCATTTTACTAAGTTCTAAATCGATGTTCGTGATTTTTAAAGGAAAGGGGGCGGAAAGGGTAGTTGTCGAATAGGTGAGAGTTTCTCACCTTGCTTACACATCAGGAACACTCAACTTGTGGATTGATTTACTGAAATTTGGATGGAAGGAACACTCAACTTCACACTCAAATTCTTCAAGGTAAAACTTGGAAAAACACAAGCAACTCAATACATGATATTGCAAGTAAAGATATCAAGATTCAAACTTCATCCATTCATTCATTCATTCATTCATTCATCAACATACATCTCCTATTTATAGTGGGCAAAACCCTAGTAACTCCCCTTTTAAATTTGTCCAAAAGGTAAAAATAAACTATCCAAAAATGTGTGAGAGTTTTAAGGAATTAATCCTTAATTCATGCTAATAACTTAAGGAAAACTTCCATGCACCAAGGTCTTTTTTCCCATCATTAAACATGCCATTTAGACTAGGAAAATCAGCAAGTATCCATCCTTTAATGCCTTGGACGCACCTAATCAAGAACCCATCCAAAACCTCCCATAATTCCATGCTATTCCCTTATTTATGTCCAAAAGAATCAGCTCAATCAACCCCCTTGCCATAAAAATGCCCAACATTGAGGAACAAATCAATTAACTAAATTAAATCCCTTAGTTTAAGGGATTCAAATCTCTTAATTGATTTTGAGAAGAAAATCAGAAAATCTGATTTATTTCCATCCCATTTTCGACCATATTCACAAGAATATCTTAAGATATGAAAATCTGATCATACCTTCCTTAAATTAAGCTAAAATCAAATCAGATAAATCTTTCCCAAATCCCCTAATTTATGACTTCAATCTTCCTATAATTCTTACCAAAAATGCCATCTATGAAAAGGGAATAAAATAAGTCCAAATCTTTCCTTAACTCATGCAAGAATCAAATCAGTCAAGATCTTTCCTTAATTCATGCAAGAATCAAATCTGATTTTTCCAACCCATATCTTTCCCTTATCTCCATCCCTAATTTAGCAACTAAATCTCTCCAATTAACACTTAATTGGACGAAATTTAATCTCCCTAAATCCCCCTAATGGTCCCACACCCAAATCTGGTCAGCATACTTCCATTTCCACGCAAATTCCAACTTAGCATATCACCTCCAAGGAAAAAACGTCCCTAATTATTCCTAATTGCCCCTTGATCATGCCATGCATAAAATAGCAACAAATCTTCCCATTTAAATGCCATTCCACCTCAACAAACCCATCAAATCCACACGCCAATCTGATTTTGTTTAACCAATTATTACCCATCTCCTTTAACTAACTAACTAACTACCTTTAATTAATTAACTAGTTTAAAACCAGATTAATTAATTAAAATAAGAAAATATTTTTTTTATTTATTTTACACAAAATTCCTTCAACTCCTTATTCTAGTTTCCCAAGGTGAAAAGACTAGAATATCCTTGCATAGTAATCAACGATCCATGCAACCAAAAATGGACCACCCCATTTTTCCTCAAATGATTTAGCTAAAAAGATGATGGAAATCCCAAAATAATTCATGAGTCAAAGGAGGTTTTGTTGACCCGTTATTTTGAGGATGGGCCGGTGGATAATTATTGGGCCCATGGACCATTCATTTCGGGTCATGGTTATTCTAGTATTTCCACTTTGGGAAATTAGAATAATAAAATTAGTGGTGTTTCATGTAAATAAATAATGATTAATTAAGTAATTAAGTTAATTAGAGTAGGGTGAGTTGGCGTGGGTCCTTGTTGACGTGTGGAGAGAGTTGGAGTGATTTTTGTGTGCTGATTTATGTGGGGGTCCAAGGTGATTTTTTGGGGGACATTATGAACGTGATTTTGGGTACAAAGAGGATTATTTTGCTGAAATAATGGCATGGGAAAGAGGGAATATTAGGGGATTTGGGAAAGATATGATCTGATTTGATTTTAGCTTGATTTAAGGAAGGTATGATCAGATTTGCATATCTTAAGATATTCTTTTGAATATGGTCGAAAATGGGATGGAAATAAATCAGATTTTCTGATTTTCTTCTCAAAATCAATTAAGAGATTTGAATCCCTTAAATTAAGGGATTTAATTTAATTAATTGATTTGTTCCTTAATGTTGGGCGTTTTTATGGCAAGGGGGTTGATTGAGATGATTCTTTTGGGCATAAATAAGGGAATAGCATGGAATTATGGGAGGTTTTGGATGGGTTCTTGACTAGGTGCGTCCAAGGCATTAAAGGAGGGATATTTGCTGATTTTCCTAGTCTAAATGGCATGTTTAATGGAGGGAAAGAAGACCTTGGTGCATGGAAGTTCTCCTTAAGTTATTAGCATGAATTAAGGATTAATTCCTTAAAACTCTCACACTTTTGGATAGTTTATTTTAGACAAATTTAAGGGGAGTTACTAGGGTTTTGTCCACTATAAATAGGAGATGTATGTTTGTATTTCAAAGCAATCAATGAATGAATAAAGTTTGAATCTTGATATCTTTACTTGCAATATCATGTATTGAGTTGCTCGTGTTTTCCCAAGTTTTGCTTGAAGAATTTGTGAGAGAAGTGAGAGTTCCTTCTTTGCAAATTTTCTTGAATCTAATCATCCAAGTGAGTGTTCCTTGTGTGTAAGATTCATACTAGTAAAAGAGTGAGTGTTCCTCTTTTACATATCTTGATTGTCAGGTGAGTGTTCCCTACTATCAAAACCCCTTATTTCTCTTCTACTTCTTATCAAAGCCATAATTAAACCTATCCAAAAATCCATATCTATTTCTTTCCTTTTCCACCTAAAACACATATCCATTTCTTCCTTACTTTCTAGCCTAAACACATTTCTAAGTCTTTTTCTAAAGCCTACGAATCTGTCCTTTTTGTTAACCTATTTGTGATCCATTTTGTCTAGTAATTTCTAGTGTTCTTCATTAGATTTTACATCATTTGGCGCGCCAGGTAGGGGGAAGCAGATTCTCTTTAAAAAAAATGGATCCTAATGAAACCCCTCAAGAGAGACACCTTCGATTCTTGGAGGAAAATCAACAAAGACTCATTGAAACAAATGAGCAACTTTTAAACAATGTCACGGCATTGATGGCTCGAATTTTCACACATGAAAATAGGGAGACCAATAATCCCCCTAGGTTTGATGATCGAAATCTAAGGGTTGATGTGGATGAGTTTGATGGTACTCTTGATCCCGAAAGGTACCTTGAATGGGAACAATCCTTGGAGCGATTCTTTGACTTTAAAGACATCCAAGATGATGAGCAACAATTTAGGGTTGCTAAAGTGAAAATAACCAGGTACGCTGAAACTTGGTTAAAAGGTGTCCAAAGAAAGAGAGAAAACAATGGCAAAGCCCGAATTTTTACTTGGGTCAAATTGAAGAAGAAACTTAGAGGTCGATTTGTGCCCTCTAATTACAAGCAGTCACTATATGTAAAGTGGAGTACTTTACAACAAGGAGGTGGTTCAGTGGAGGAATATATCAAGGAGTTTGAGAGACTCTCTATTGTTTGTGAGATTGAGGAGAATGAGGAACTCAAATTAGGGAGGTTTATGGCTGGTCTAGATTGTGAGATCTATGAGAAGGTGGAAGTACAACCAAACCTATCCTTTGATGAAGTGTGCAAATTGGCTGTCAAATTTGACAACCAAAGAAAGAAGAAGAAACCTTTTTCTTCTTTTGATTCAAGGTTCAAGAAACCTATTTTTCCATCCCAACCACAAAATAAACCTTTTGTTCCTAAACCAAACCCATCTTTTTCTAACCCCACAAAAAGAACCCGAAACACTTTTGAACCCTCAAACAAAGATAAAGGCAAAGTCATTACCAAGGAATCTGATTTGAGTGAGATTGTATGTTTCAAATGTCATGGAAGAGGACACTATAAACGAGATTGTCCAAATTCTCGTGCATTGACTGTGAGAGAGATTCGTATCATGACTACTCAACCTTTTCCTATGGAGGAAGAAGAGGAGGAGGAAGAAGAAGTCCCTGAAGAGTCTCAAGAGTTTGTTGACGAGCAAGAGTGTGATAATGTTGATGACTGTTTTCCTGAAAAAAATAGTTTAGTCTTGAGAAGAGCCTTACAAATTCAAACTGAAAGGGAAGAAGTTCCTATTCAAAGAGAGAACTTGTTCTTGACTAAGTGCAAAGTGAAGGGAGAGGTATGTGATCTTATTGTGGATAGTGGTAGTGAAGCAAATGTAGTCTCTAGTGATTTGGTAAAGAGACTTGAAATGAAAACCACTAAACATCCCCACCCATATAAGTTAAGTTGGTTAGAAAGGAGTAAGAATACTGGTGTTAGGAGACAATGTATGGTGAACTTTGCAATTGGCTCCTATGTTGATCAGGTATTATGTGATGTCATTCCTATGGATGCATGCCATATCTTGTTGGGTAGACCATGGCAAAGTGATAAGAAGTCCATACATGATGGATTAGCCAATACTTACACCATTACCCATCTTGGCAACAAGAAAATGCTCCATCCTTTACCACCACAAAAAAACCCACCACCACAAAAAGCCCCTTCTAAAAGTGTGTTCCTTTTGTCTCACAAGGAGTTTGAAGGTGAGATAGAAGAAGAGGACGAGATCTTCCTATTACTTTCGAGGGAAGAATATGATGGATACATGGCTCAAAATCCAAAATTAGCCAAGTTAATCAAGGCTTATGAGGATGTATTCCCAGATGAGTTACCACAAGGTTTACCACCTATTCGTGGTATAGAACATCAAATCGATCTTGTTCCTGGAGCACCCCTTCCTAACAAACCCCCTTATCGATGCAATCCGATGGAGACAAAGGAGTTGCAAAGACAGATCCAGGAATTGATGGAAATGGGCTATGTTAAAGAATCGATGAGTCCTTGTGCAGTGCCAGCGTTGTTGGTTCCAAAGAAGGATGGCACATGGAGAATGTGTATTGATAGTAGGGCCGTAAACAACATCACTATCAAGTATAGGTTTCCTATACCCAGATTGGATGATATGCTTGATGAGCTAAGTGGGTCCCAAGTTTTTTCTAAGATTGATCTTAGAAGTGGATACCACCAAATAAGGATGCGAGAAGGAGATGAATGGAAGACAGCTTTCAAGACAAAGCATGGTCTCTATGAATGGCTTGTCATGCCATTTGGGCTTACCAATGCTCCAAGTACCTTCATGCGGTTGATGAATGAGGTACTAAGACCTTTTTTGGGAAAGTTTGTCGTTGTATATTTGGATGACATTCTTATATATAGTAAGAATGAGGAAGATCATTTGATACATCTTGAGGAAGTTTTTAAAGCTTTAAGGGAGAAGAAGCTTTATGGGAAGTTGGAGAAATGTCATTTTATGCTCACCGAGTTAGTGTTTCTTGGGTTCATTGTTTCTAGTGATGGTGTCAAGGTGGATCCTAGCAAGGTGGAAGCTATTTCTTCATGGCCTGTCCCTAAGTCCATCACCGAAGTGCGATCTTTCCATGGGCTAACTTCTTTTTATAGAAGGTTTATAGCCAACTTTAGTACGCTCATGGCCCCAATTACGGAGTGTACAAAGAAGGGCACTTTTCAATGGACTCCTCAAGCTCAAAAGGCGTTTGAGTACATAAAGAAGAAGATGTGTGAAGCCCCTGTACTTGCTTTACCTGATTTCACTAAACCTTTTGAGGTTGAGTGTGATGCAAGTGGAAAAGGTGTTGGTGCTGTCTTAATCCAAGAAGGAAAACCGATTGCATACTTTAGTGAGAAGTTAAGTCATGGTAAGCTTAACTACTCAACATATGACAAGGAATTTTATGCTATGGTTCGAGCTCTTGATTTTTGGTCACATTATCTAAGACCAAGTCCTTTCATTCTCCATTCTGATCATGAGTCCTTGAGGTTTATTCATGGACAAAAGAAGCTCAATGCAAGGCATGCAAAATGGGTGGAATTTCTACAATCTTTTAATTTTGCTGCTAAGTATAAGAATGGGAAGGCTAATGTGGTAGCCGATGCTTTATCTCGAAGGCATTTTCTTCTTGGCATGATGGATGCTAAAGTTCTTGGTTTTGAGATGTTAAAAGAACTTTATAAGGAAGATGAAGAAATGTTTGGGATAATGAAGACATGCAAAGATGGAGTTAATGGACTCTTTTCAGTGGTTGATGATTTCCTTTTCAAAGGAAACAAACTTTGTGTTCCAAAGAGTTCCATTAGAGAACTGTTGATCAAAGAAGCTCATAGTGGAGGTTTGGCCGGACACATGGGAATTTCCAAAACTTTGGAAATCCTTCAAGGCTATTTTTATTGGCCTAAAATGCTTGCCCATGTTTATCATATAATCATTCGATGTGCTACATGTCAAAGGGCAAAGTTGTCATTCCATAGAGGAGAATACAAACCATTGCCTGTACCTGAAAGGCCTTGGGAAGACTTGAGTATGGATTTTATTATGGCACTTCCTCGAACTCAACGTGGGAAGGATTCCATAATGGTGGTAGTGGATCGATTTTCGAAGATGGCTCATTTTGTGGCCTGCCGAAAAGTAGATGATGCTTTCAATGTGGCTCAATTGTTTTTCACCGAAATTGCTCGATTGCATGGTTTGCCAAGGACTATTGTTTCTGATCGAGACACTAAGTTCTTGAGTCATTTTTGGAAGTCTCTTTGGAGGCTTGTGGGGACCAAGTTACTGTTTTCAACAAGTCATCATCCCCAAACTGATGGGCAAACTGAGGTGGTAAATAGGATTCTTGGTTCTTTACTTCGATCATTAGTAAGTAAAGGAGGTAAGAATTGGGATTTGAAGCTTGCTCATGCTGAGTTTGCTTATAATCGAACACCGAGCCGATCCACTAAGTACTCTCCATTTGAAGTTGTCTATGGGGTGAACCCATATGTGCCGATTGATTACATCACTCTTCACAAAGATAAATTTGTGCATGGTACGGCCAAGGAATGTATGGAGTTCATGATGAACGTCCATAAGGAGGTGAGGAAGAATATCGAGAAGGCAAATGAGGAATACAAGAAACAGTCCAACAAAAGTTTGAAGAATGCTAGAACCTTTGAGGTTGGTGATCTTGTTTGGGTTTTTCTGAGGAAAGAGAGATTTCCGAAGCAAAGGAAGCATAAGTTAATGCCTAGGGCCGAAGGACCATTTCAAATCATTGACAAAGTCAATGATAATGCTTATAAGGTGGATCTAGGTGGAAAATATGGAGTCTCTTCCACTTTCAATGTGGGTGACCTTTCCCCTTATTATGAAGATGACGAGTTGAGGTCAACTCTTTTTGAAGAAGGGGAGGATGATGGAAATCCCAAAATAATTCATGAGTCAAAGGAGGTTTTGTTGACCCGTTATTTTGAGGATGGGCCGGTGGATAATTATTGGGCCCATGGACCGTTCATTTCGGGTCATGGTTATTCTAGTATTTCCACTTTGGTGATGCGTGCATAAATGTGAACGACGAGCATGTTGAAGAATTATTCCAAGAAAGTCAAGAAAGCATGAATCTATACTTGGAAGCTTCCTCAATAGGTCAAACTTACTATCGGGGGCATCAAGACAAAGCCACGCTTTGTATGGTGGCGTTCTTGGGAGTTCTTGAAGCTTCTTGATAGTTCTTTAAGGTTTCTTTAAAAGCTTTCTTAGATTTTGGTCTACAAGTTTTTACCTTTCACTTGAAAGGGTTTTTCTTGGTTTAGACCTTAGGTTTCTTTATGTTCTTAATTATTTTTGTACGTGTGCGTAGTTAATTAAGTTGGAGAATCGTGTAACGTTACTTGGCGCACAAGGTTAAGTTAGGTTTCCTATTTCAAGAGGGATTCCTACTCAAAATTGAAAGTGGCGGCTGCTTGGAGATCAAGGCAAAGTGGAAGACTTTTACTCAAGCTAGAACTCTAATGTGTTTAGAAAAAGTAGGAGTTTTACTCAAGCTAGAACTCTAATGTGTTTAGAAAAAGTAGGAGTTTTACTCAAGTTAGAACTCTAATATGCTTAGGAAGAGAAGGAGTTTTATTCTAGTTAGAGTTCTAATAGTCTTAGGAAAGGATTGCTATAAATACTCCATGTAATTCACGAATTCATTCATTCATTCAGATTTTGAGCAATACAAAAAACACATTTATTTTGAGTGATATTTTGGTTGGATTACCTAAATATTTCTTTGGCTAACTTGCGAGTTGGTTGCTGTTTTGGGTGTTTTAGTTAAAACATTCATTGGTTTGATTAATTAAGTGGACTCTTAATTAATTAAACTCAGTTCTTGCCTAGTTCTTGGTGATTTATCTGTATAGGACGAAGCTTAGAACATATCCTTGTGATAACTTGGTTTTCGGATCAAGAATCACATCATCGTGGTATCAGAGCTGTTGGTGACGTTTGGCTTGGAATTTTTGGCTGAAATTTTGTGGGAGGATTCAGAAAAAGTAGATCAACATTGTGTCAAAATTTCGTGTCAATCGGACGCGTAACGAAGTCTGTGCAACCTCAAACTTTTGAGATTGTTACACGGAGTTGCGATCTGGAGATCGGTTTTTATTTGCCTCAAGAATCAATCAAGATTCAATCTTTTAATCAAGATTTTTACATAAACTAACCTGGTTTGTGTAGGAGCAATGAGTGACGAAGAAATCCCAGGGATTCCAAGGGGTTTGAACCTTGATCAAGCGCATAACTTGCGAAGGGATCGTCAAATAGAGCGATTGTCACAACAATTGCAAGAAGTATTGGCTAGGCTTGACGAACGTGACAAAACTTCATCTTCAAGGAAGAACAAATCAGTTACAAGTTCTAGTTCAAGTGAAGATGAATATGAAAGGAGAAAAGCAAGTAGATCACGCCATAAAGATTCATCTTCAAGTGATGAACCTAGAAGGCATAGACGGAAGAACAAGGCCAAAGATGATGACCGAAATATAAGGTTAGATTTTCCGGAATTCAATGGTAGTATGCTAGACCCCGAAAAATATTTTGAGTGGGTTAGAAGAGCGGAAACACTCTTTGATTACAAGGAGTATGATGAACGAAAGAGGTGCAAACTTGCTGAATTAAAACTCACGGGTTATGCGAGTTTATGGTATGATAATCTCAAGAAAAAGAGACGCAAGGAGGGACGATCCAAGATCACTACTTGGACACAATTACAGAAATATATGAAGCGTCAATTTGTGCCCCATGAGTACGTGCAAGAAGTGTATCTCAAGATGCAGACTTTTAAGCAAGGAAATCAATCCGTGGAGGCTTATTTGTGTGAATTTGAGAAACTATGTTTATTGTGTGATTTAGAAGAAATTCTAGAGCACAAAATAGCACGTTTTATTGCAGGTTTGAACGAAAATGTTCAAGAGAAGATTGAATTGCACGAATACTATTCGTTTGAAGAAGTATGCAAGGCGGCCATTAAGGTTGAAAGACAATTCAAGGCCAAGAAGACCTCAAGTGTGAAGCCGTTCACACGCACGTTCACAAAGGCTAGTGACAAGCCTACCTTTGATAGGACTTCTTCTAATTCGTATGCTAAAGATAACAAACCCAGAAACGAAGCTAGCAAGAAGGTGACTGAAGATAGAAAATGTTTCAAATGTGGGAGTGTTGGCCATATAGCAAGCAATTGCTACTCAAAACGCACTATGACGGCTCAAGAATGGGAAGAAGAGAAAGCTAGGTGTGAGGGAAGTAGTGACATGGAGGTTGTGGTCGAGCAAGAACGTGATTTTGAAGAAGAGGAGGGTAGTGCCGAAGAGGTTGATGGTGAAACGCAAGGAAAGAGCTTGGTTCTAAGGAGAGCTCTTCACTCTAAACCTATGCCCGTTGAAGAGAATCAAAGAGAGAAAATCTTTTTAACAAGGTGCAAGGTGGAAGATCGATTGTGTGACGTAATAATAGACTCGGGAAGTTGCACAAATGTGGTGTCTACAACTTTGATCAACAAATTAGAGTGGCCTACAACCGATCACCCAAAACCTTACAAGCTACATTGGCTCAATGATGCTAGTGACGTAAAGGTAACGAAGCGAGCCCTAATCACCTTTTCAATTGGCAAATATCATGATAAAGTTTTATGTGATGTATGCCCCATGGATGCTTGTCATATCTTATTGGGTAGACCATGGCAATATGATAGATTTGTCAAGTTTAATGGTAGGACAAATGTGTATATAATTCGAAAAGGAAAGGGGGAAAAATCATATGCATTGAAACCACTTGTTGATCATAGAATTAACCCTAGTTCGAAAGGTGCATATTTAATTGGGGAAAAGGAGTTGGAGAAAGAGATCAACAATAACAATATGGTATATATTATGGTGGCTAACAATGTGCAAGTGAATGAAAGTAAACAAGAAAAGAGGCCCGTGGAATTAGAAGTGGTATTGCAAGAGTATTGTGATGTTTTTCCTAGTGAATTACCACCGGGATTACCACCAATTCGTGGTATTGAACATCAAATTGATCTTATTCCGGGAGCTCCACTACCTAACAAGGCAGCATATAGAAGTAATCCAGAAGAAACAAAGGAAATACAACGTCAAATAGAGGAATTGATGCAAAGAGGCTACGTGAAAGAGAGTATGAGCCCCTGTGCCGTGCCTGCATTGCTAGTTCCAAAAAAAGATGGGAGTTGGCGTATGTGCATTGATAGTAGGAGTGTGAACAACATAACCATCAAGTATAGATTTCCTATACCTAGACTTGATGATTTGTTAGACGAATTGCATGGTTCAAAGCTATTTTCCAAGATTGATCTTATGAGTGGCTATCATCAAATACGCATGAGGGAAGGAGATGAATGGAAGACGGCTTTCAAGACTAAAGTGGGGTTGTACGAATGGTTAGTCATGCCTTTTGGTCTAACCAATGCGCCTAGTACATTTATGAGATTGATGAACGAGGTGTTGAAACCATTTCTTGGAAGGTTCGTAGTTGTTTACTTGGATGACATATTAATTTATTCTGAAAATTTCAATGATCATCTAATGCATTTGAGAAGCGTTTTTGAGGTTCTTAGGGAGAAGAAGTTGTACGCAAAATTGGAAAAATGTTATTTTCTTGTTCCTAGCGTGACGTTTCTAGGGTATGTAGTATCCAAAGATGGTGTGTCCGTGGATCAATCCAAGGTTGAAGCTATCAAGACTTGGCCCGTACCTACCAATGTGAGTGAAGTTAGATCGTTTCATGGTCTAGCGTCATTTTATAGAAGATTTGTGAAGAATTTTTCCACGATAGTTGCACCTATGACTGAATGCTTGAAGAAAGACAAGGGAAAATTCGAGTGGACCAAGGAAGCCCAACGTGCATTTGATTTGGTCAAAAGGAAGCTATGTGAAGCACCTGTACTTGCATTGCCGGATTTTTCACAACCATTTGAGGTAGAAACCGACGCTAGTGGTGTGGGGATTGGTGCCGTTTTGGTTCAAAAGAAGCGCCCTATTGCCTATTTTAGTGAGAAATTAAACGGTGCTAGATTGAACTATTCTACCTATGACAAGGAGTTTTATGCTATTGTGCGAGCATTGGACCATTGGAGTCACTATTTGCGCCCAAATCACTTTGTGTTGCATAGTGATCACGAAGCTTTGAAGTACATTCATGGTCAACAAAAATTGAACCCTAGACATGCTAAATGGGTAGAGTTTCTACAAGCTTTCAATTTTTCTTCAAAGTATAAAGAGGGGAAAGCAAATGTAGTGGCCGATGCACTATCTAGAAGACACACGTTGCTTGGAGTATTGAATTGTAAACTACTTGGTTTCGAGTTAATCAAGGAGTACTATAAGGGGGACGTGGATTTCTCTACACTCCTAGAGGAGTGTTCCAAGGGGGCCGTAGGTTCCTATGTTTTACAAGACGGTTTTCTTTTCAAGGGGAATCGTTTGTGCGTGCCTAAGTGTTCTATTAGAGAATTAATAGTAAGAGAAGTGCATGGTGGAGGGATAGCGGGACATTTTGGCATAACGAAAACATTAACTATGCTCCAAGAGCATTTTTATTGGCCTAGAATGCTAGCGGATGTACAATCAATAGTTCCTAGGTGTGCAACATGTCAAAAAGCCAAGGCTACGTTTCATCAAGGCTTATATACGCCCTTGCCCGTGCCAGATTCACCTTGGGAAGACGTGTCTATGGATTTCGTAGTTGGTTTGCCAAGGACTCAAAGAGGAAAGGACTCAATCATGGTTGTAGTGGATCGATTTTCCAAGATGGCTCATTTCATACCTTGTCACAAAGTGGACGATGCTATGAAAGTGGCGGAATTGTATTTCAAGGAAGTGGTGAGACTACATGGGTTGCCGAACAGTATTGTGAGTGATCGTGATACAAAGTTCATGAGTTTCTTTTGGAAATCACTATGGAAGTTGGTGGGAACGAAGCTGTTATTTAGTACATCATATCACCCGCAAACGGACGGACAAACGGAGGTAACAAATCGAACTCTTGGTGTGCTTTTACGTGGACTAGTGAGCAAAACGCAAAAAGATTGGGATATTAAGCTTGCTCATGCCGAGTTTGCTTACAATAGATCACCTACTTATGCCACAAAACACACGCCATTTGAAGTTGTTTATGGTGTCAATCCAAGAATGCCCATTGATTTGATTGAAATTCCAAAAGGGGAATTAATTCATAAGGATGCCGAGGCTAAGATCAAGTACATGATGAAGCTACACGCACAAGTTAGAGCTAGGATTGAACGTGTCAATGAACTCTACAAAGCACGAGCTAACAAGAACAAAAAGCCACAAAGTTTTGAAGTTGGCGACTTGGTGTGGCTACACTTGAGAAAAGAAAGATTTCCTAGCAAAAGAAAGAATAAATTGATGCCAAGAAGTGAGGGGCCGTTCAAGATTATTGAGAAGATCAATGAGAATGCATATAAGCTTGAATTGCCGGGAGAATATGGTGTAAGCGCAACATTTAATGTTGGGGATTTGGTGAAGTATTTGCCAGATGATGCTATTGAAGATTTGAGGGCAAATTCTTTTGAAGAAGGGGAGGATGATGCGTGCATAAATGTGAACGACGAGCATGTTGAAGAATTATTCCAAGAAAGTCAAGAAAGCATGAATCTATACTTGGAAGCTTCCTCAATAGGTCAAACTTACTATCGGGGGCATCAAGACAAAGCCACGCTTTGTATGGTGGCGTTCTTGGGAGTTCTTGAAGCTTCTTGATAGTTCTTTAAGGTTTCTTTAAAAGCTTTCTTAGATTTTGGTCTACAAGTTTTTACCTTTCACTTGAAAGGGTTTTTCTTGGTTTAGACCTTAGGTTTCTTTATGTTCTTAATTATTTTTGTACGTGTGCGTAGTTAATTAAGTTGGAGAATCGTGTAACGTTACTTGGCGCACAAGGTTAAGTTAGGTTTCCTATTTCAAGAGGGATTCCTACTCAAAATTGAAAGTGGCGGTTGCTTGGAGATCAAGGCAAAGTGGAAGACTTTTACTCAAGCTAGAACTCTAATGTGTTTAGAAAAAGTAGGAGTTTTACTCAAGCTAGAACTCTAATGTGTTTAGAAAAAGTAGGAGTTTTACTCAAGTTAGAACTCTAATATGCTTAGGAAGAGAAGGAGTTTTATTCTAGTTAGAGTTCTAATAGTCTTAGGAAAGGATTGCTATAAATACTCCATGTAATTCACGAATTCATTCATTCATTCAGATTTTGAGCAATACAAAAAACACATTTATTTTGAGTGATATTTTGGTTGGATTACCTAAATATTTCTTTGGCTAACTTGCGAGTTGGTTGCTGTTTTGGGTGTTTTAGTTAAAACATTCATTGGTTTGATTAATTAAGTGGACTCTTAATTAATTAAACTCAGTTCTTGCCTAGTTCTTGGTGATTTATCTGTATAGGACGAAGCTTAGAACATATCCTTGTGATAACTTGGTTTTCGGATCAAGAATCACATCATTTGGGAAATTAGAATAATAAAATTAGTGGTGTTTCATGTAAATAAATAATGATTAATTAAGTAATTAAGTTAATTAGAGTAGGGTGAGTTGGCGTGGGTCCTTGTTGACGTGTGGAGAGAGTTGGAGTGATTTTTGTGTGCTGATTTATGTGGGGGTCCAAGGTGATTTTTTGGGGGACATTATGAACGTGATTTTGGGTACAAAGAGGATTATTTTGCTGAAATAATGGCATGGGAAAGAGGGAATATTAGGGGATTTGGGAAAGATATGATCTGATTTGATTTTAGCTTGATTTAAGGAAGGTATGATCAGATTTGCATATCTTAAGATATTCTTTTGAATATGGTCGAAAATGGGATGGAAATAAATCAGATTTTCTGATTTTCTTCTCAAAATCAATTAAGAGATTTGAATCCCTTAAATTAAGGGATTTAATTTAATTAATTGATTTGTTCCTTAATGTTGGGCGTTTTTATGGCAAGGGGGTTGATTGAGATGATTCTTTTGGGCATAAATAAGGGAATAGCATGGAATTATGGGAGGTTTTGGATGGGTTCTTGACTAGGTGCGTCCAAGGCATTAAAGGAGGGATATTTGCTGATTTTCCTAGTCTAAATGGCATGTTTAATGGAGGGAAAGAAGACCTTGGTGCATGGAAGTTCTCCTTAAGTTATTAGCATGAATTAAGGATTAATTCCTTAAAACTCTCACACTTTTGGATAGTTTATTTTAGACAAATTTAAGGGGAGTTACTAGGGTTTTGTCCACTATAAATAGGAGATGTATGTTTGTATTTCAAAGCAATCAATGAATGAATAAAGTTTGAATCTTGATATCTTTACTTGCAATATCATGTATTGAGTTGCTCGTGTTTTCCCAAGTTTTGCTTGAAGAATTTGTGAGAGAAGTGAGAGTTCCTTCTTTGCAAATTTTCTTGAATCTAATCATCCAAGTGAGTGTTCCTTGTGTGTAAGATTCATACTAGTAAAAGAGTGAGTGTTCCTCTTTTACATATCTTGATTGTCAGGTGAGTGTTCCCTACTATCAAAACCCCTTATTTCTCTTCTACTTCTTATCAAAGCCATAATTAAACCTATCCAAAAATCCATATCTATTTCTTTCCTTTTCCACCTAAAACACATATCCATTTCTTCCTTAATTTCTAGCCTAAACACATTTCTAAGTCTTTTTCTAAAGCCTACGAATCTGTCCTTTTTGTTAACCTATTTGTGATCCATTTTGTCTAGTAATTTCTAGTGTTCTTCATTAGATTTTACATCAAAAGATCTCCTTTATGGAGCCATTAGCATTAGATGAAAAATCAGAATTCCCATCACTTATTACCAATGAAGTCCAAAATGGTTCAGATGAAAAATCGACTATTTTGGATTTTACATCAGCTTCAAGAATCAATCAAGATTCAATCTTTTAATCAAGATTTTGCATAAACTAACTTGGTTTGTGTAGGAGCAATGAGTGACGAAGAAATCCCAGGGATTCCAAGGGGTTTGAACCTTGATCAAGCGCATAACTTCCGAAGAGATCGTCAAATAGAGCGATTGTCACAACATTTGCAAGAAGTATTGGCTAGGCTTGACGAACGTGACAAAACTTCATCTTCAAGGAAGAACAAATCAGTTGCAAGTTCTAGTTCAAGTGAAGATGAATATGAAAGGAGAAAAGTAAGAAGATCACGCCATAAAGATTCATCTTCAAGTGATGAACCTAGAAGGCATAGACGGAAGAACAAGGCCAAAGATGATGACCGAAATATAAGGTTAGATTTTCCGGAATTCGATGGGAGTATGCTAGACCCCGAAAAATATTTTGAGTGGGTTAGAAGAGCGGAAACACTCTTTGATTACAAGGAGTATGATGAACGAAAGAGGTGCAAAATTGCTGAATTAAAACTCACGGGTTATGCGAGTTTATGGTATGATAATCTCAAGAAAAAGAGACGCAAGGAGGGACGATCCAAGATCACTACTTGGACATAATTAAAGAAATATATGAAGCGTCAATTTGTGCCCCATGAGTACGTGCAAGAAGTGTATCTCAAGATGCAAACTTTTAAGCAAGGAAATCAATCCGTGGAGGCTTATTTGTGTGAATTTGAGAAACTATGTTTATTGTGTGATTTAGAAGAAATTCTAGAGCACAAAATAGCACGGTTTATTATAGGTTTGACCGAAAATGTTCAAGAGAAGATTGAATTGCACGAATACTATTCGTTTGAAGAAGTATGCAAGGCGGCCATTAAGGTTGAAAGACAATTCAAGGCCAAGAAGACCTCAAGTGTGAAGCCGTTCACACGCACGTTCACAAAGGCTAGTGACAAGCCTACCTTCGATAGG
Organism: Dysphania ambrosioides; assembly: GCA_026401315.1. Classification (NCBI taxonomy): domain Eukaryota; kingdom Viridiplantae; phylum Streptophyta; class Magnoliopsida; order Caryophyllales; family Amaranthaceae; genus Dysphania; species Dysphania ambrosioides. Next base: position 12,630,027 of record CM048671.1, on the reverse strand, counting down.
ACTTCTTCTAGTTCGTATGCTAAAGATAACAAACCTAGAAACGAAGCTAGCAAGAAGGTGACCGAAGATAGAAAATGTTTCAAATGCGGGAGTGTTGGCCATATAGCAAGCAATTGCTACTCAAAACGCACTATGACGGCTCAAAAATGGGAAGAAGAGAAAGTTAGGTGTGAGGGAAGTAGTGACATGGAGATGGTGGTCGAGCAAGAACGTGATTTTGAAGAAGAGGAGGGTAGTGCCGAAGAGGTTGATGGTGAAACGCAAGGAAAGAGCTTGGTTCTAAGGAGAGCTCTTCACTCTAAACCTATGCCCGTTGAAGAGAATCAAAGAGAGAAAATCTTTTTAACAAGGTGCAAGGTGGAAGATCGATTGTGTGACGTAATAATAGACTCGGGAAGTTGCACAAATGTGGTGTCTACAACTTTGATCAACAAATTAGAGTGGCCTACAACCAATCACCCAAAACCTTACAAGCTACATTGGCTCAATGATGCTAGTGACATAAAGGTAACGAAGCAAGCCCTAATCACCTTTTCAATTGGCAAATATCATGATAAAGTTTTATGTGATGTATGCCCCATGGATGCTTGTCATATCTTATTGGGTAGACCATGGCAATATGATAGATTTGTCAAGTTTAATGATAGGACAAATGTGTATATAATTCGAAAAGGGAAGGGGGAAAAATCATATGCATTGAAACCACTAGTTGATCATAGAATAACTAAATGTAACCCTAGTTCGAAAGGTGCATATTTAATTGGGGAAAAGGAGTTGGAGAAAGAGATCAACAATAACAATATAGTATATATTATGGTGGCTAACAATGTGCAAGTGAATGAGATTAAACAAGAAAAGAGGCCCATGGAATTAGAAGTGGTATTGCAAGAGTATTGTGACGTTTTTCCTAGTGAATTACCACTGGGATTACCACCAATTCGTGGTATTGAACACCAAATTGATCTTATTCCGGGAGCTCCACTACCTAACAAGGCAACATATAGAAGTAATCCGGAAGAAACAAAGGAAATGCAACGTCAAATAGAGGAATTGATGCAAAGAGGCTACGTGAGAGAGAGTATGAGCCCATGTGCCGTGCCTACATTGCTAGTTCCAAAAAAAGATGGGAGTTGGCGTATGTGCATTGATAGTAGGAGTGTGAACAACATAACCATCAAGTATAAATTTCCTATACCTAGACTTGATGATTTGTTAGACGAATTGCATGGTTCAAAGCTATTTTCCAAGATTAATCTTATGAGTGGCTATCATCAAATACGCATGAGAGAAGGAGACGAATGGAAGACGGCTTTCAAGACTAAAGTGGGGTTGTACGAGTGGTTAGTCATGCCTTTTGGTCTAATCAATGCGCCTAGTACATTTATGAGATTGATGAACGAGGTGTTAAAACCATTTCTTGGAAGGTTTGTAGTTGTTTATTTGGATGACATATTGATTTATTCTGAAAATTTCAATGATCATCTAATGCATTTGAGAAGCGTTTTTGAGGTTCTTAGGGAGAAGAAGTTGTATGCAAAATTGGAAAAATGCTATTTTCTTGTTCCTAGCGTGACGTTTCTAGGGTATGTAGTATCCAAAGATGGTGTGTCCGTGGATCAATCCAAGGTTGAAGCTATCAAGACTTGGCCCGTACCTACCAATGTGCATGAAGTTAGATCGTTTCATGGTCTAGCGTCATTTTATAGAAGATTTGTGAAGAATTTCTCCACAATAGTTGCACTTATGACCGAATGCTTGAAGAAAGATAAGGGAAAATTCGAGTGGACCAAGGAAGTGGTGAGACTACATGGGTTGCCGAATAGTATTGTGAGTGATCGTGATACAAAGTTCATGAGTTTCTTTTGGAAATCACTATGGAAGTTGGTGGGAACGAAGCTGTTATTTAGTACATCATATCACCCGCAAACGGACGGACAAACGGAGGTAACAAATCAAACTCTTGGTGTGCTTTTACGTGGACTAGTGAGCAAAACGCAAAAAGATTGGGATGTTAAGCTTGCTCATGCCGAGTTTGCTTACAATAGATCACCTACGTATGCCACAATACACACGCCATTTGAAGTTGTTTATGGTGTCAATCCAAGAATGCCCATTGATTTGATTGAAATTACAAAAGGGGAATTAATTCATAAGGATGCCGAGGCTAAAATCAAGTACATGATGAAGCTACACGCACAAGTTAGAGCTAGGATTGAACATGTCAATGAACTCTACAAAGCACGAGCTAACAAGAACAAGAAGCCACAAAGTCTTGAAGTTGGCGACTTGGTGTGGTTACACTTGAGAAAAGAAAGATTTCCTAGCAAACGAAAGAATAAATTGATGCCAAGAAGTGAGGGGCTGTTCAAGATTATTGAGAAGATTAATGAGAATGCATATAAGCTTGAATTGCCGGGAGAATATGGTGTAAGCACAACATTTAATGTTGGAGATTTGGTGAAGTATTTCCCAGATGATGCTATTGAAGATTTGAGGGCAAATTCTTTTGAAGAAGGGGAGGATGATGCGTGCATCAATGTGAATGACGAGCATGTTGAAGAATTATTCCAAGAAAGTCAAGAAAGCATGAATCTATACTTGGAAGCTTCTTCAATAGGTCAAACTTACTATCGGGGGCATCAAGACAAAGCCACGCTTTGTATGGTGGCGTTCTTGGGAGTTCTTGAAGCTTCTTGATAGTTCTTTAAGGTTCTTTAAAAGCTTTCTTAGATTTTTGTCTACAAGTTTTTACCTTTCACTTGAAAGGGTTTTTCTTGGTTTAGACCTTAGGTTTCTTTATTTTCTTTATGTTCTTGATTATTTTTGTACGTGTGAGTTAGTTAATTAAGTTAGTTAGAAAACCGTGTAACGTTACTTGGCGCCCAAGGTTAAGTTTCCTATTTCAAGATGGATTCCTACCCAAGGTTAAGTTTCCTATTTCAAGAGGGATTCCTACTCAAGATTGAATTATAAGTGGCGGCTGCTTGGAGATCAAGGCAAAGTGAAAGAGTTTTACTCAAGCTAGAACTCTAATATGTTTAGGAAAAGTAGGAGTTTTACTCAAGCTAGAACTCTAATATCTTTAGGAAAAGGAGTTTTATTCTAGTTAGAGTTCTAATATCTTTAGGAAAGGATTTCTATAAATACTCCATGTAATTCACAGTTTGAAAACATTCATTCATTCACGAATTTGATCAACAAACACATTTATTTACGAGTGATATTTTGGTTGGATTGCCTAAACATTTCTTTGGCTAACTTGCGAGTTAGTTGCTGTTTTGGGTGTTTTAGTTAAAACATTCATTGGTTTGATTAATTATTAATTAATTAAACTCAGTTCTAGCCTAGTTCTTGGTGATTTATCTGTATAGGACGAAGCTTAGAACATATCCTTGTGAAAACTTTGTTTTCGGATCAAGAATCACATCACTTTACATATCCTAGGAGTATAAGTGAGTGTTCCCTATTTCCTAACCTTTCTTTTCTCTTCTACTTTCTATCAAAATCTGTCCATTTTCATTTCTAAAATCCCACACAATCTTCAGTCCATTTTCTTGTTAAAACCACACAATTTCTTGTCCTTTTAAAAACCTAAACACATTAATCTTTTAGTCCATATTATCAACGAAATTACATACCTTTCCTAGCCTATTTTCGTGCATAATCACACTTAAAGCCTACGCATTTCATCATATAAATCAAAACACAATTTCTGTCTAATTTGAGATCCATTTGTCCTAGTGAATTCTAGTGTTCTCTCACTAGTTTTTACATCATGTAACTAGGCTATATTGGTATGTTAGTGCAAGTTCTAGGTTATTTTGATATGAAATTTGAAAAATAGACGAGGTAGAAACCTTCCTGCCCCCTTTCCCTTGAAAGTCACGAACATCGATTGAAAACTTAGTGAAATGTTTCTAAGGCTCGTTTTCAATGCATGAACACTTGTAACTAGGCTATATTGGTATGTTAGTGCAAGTTATAGGTTATTTTGATAAGAAATTTGAAAAATAGGCGAGGTAGAACCCTTTTCGGCCCCCTTTCCCTTGAAATTCACGAACATCAATTGAAAACTTAGTGAAATTCTTCTAAGGCTCGTTTTCAATGCATGCACAATTGTAACTAGGCTATATTGGTAAGTTAGTGCCAGTTATAGGATAGTGTGATAAGAAATTGGAAAAATAGGCGAGGTAGAACCCTTTATGGCCCCCTTTCTCTTAAAAATCACGAACATCGATAAAGAACTTAGAGAAATACTTCTAATGCTCGTTTTCAATTCATGAACACTTGTAACTAAGCTATGTTGCTATATGAGTGCATGTCAGAGGTAGAACCCTTTCCGGCCCCTTTTCCCTTGAAAGTCATGAATATCGATTGAAAACTTAGTGAAATGCTTCTAAGGCTTGTTTTCAATGCGTGAACACCTGTAACTAGGCTATATTGGTATGTTAGTGCATGTTTTAGGTTATTTTGCTATGAAATTTGAAAAATGGGCGAGGTAGAACCCTTTCCGGCCCCCTATCCCTTGAAAGTCACGAACATCGATTGAAAACTTAGTGATATCTTCTAAGGCTCGTTTTCAATGCATGAACACTTGTAACTAGGCTATATTGGTATGTTAGTGCAAGTTATAGGTTAGTGTGATAAGAAATTTGAAAAATAGGCGAGGTAGAAACCTTTCCGGCTCACTTTTTCTAGAAAAAACACGAACATCAATTTAGAACTTAGTGAAATGCTTTTAAGGCTCATTTTCAATGAATGAACAATTGTAACTAGGCTATTTTAATATGTTAGTGCAAGTTATAGGTTATTTTGTTAAGAAGTTTGAAAAGTAGGCGAAGTAGAATCCTTTCTGGCCCCCTTTCCCTTGAAAATAACAAACATCGATTGAAAACATAGGGAAATGTTTCTAAGGCTCGTTTTCAATGCATGAACACTTGTAACTAGGCTATACTGGTATGTTAGTGCAAGTTATAGGTTAGTGTGATAAGAAATTTGAAAAATAGGCGAGTTAGAACCCTTTCCGGCGCCCTTTCCCTTAAAAATCACGAACATCGATTAAGAACTTAGTGAAATGCTTCTACGACTTGTTTCAATGCATAAACACTTGTAACTAAGCTATATTGGTATATTAGTGCAAGTTATAGGTTATTTTGAAAAGAAATTTGAAAAATAGGCGAATTAGAACCCTTTCTGGCCCCCTTTCCCTTGAAAATAACAAACATCGATTGAGAACTTAGTGAAATCCTTCTAAGGCTCGTTTTCAATGCATGAACACTTTTAACTAGGCTATATTGGTATGTTAGTGCAATTTATAGGTTAGTGTGATAAGAAATTTGAGAAATAGGCGAGGTAGAACCCTTTCTGGCCCCTTTTCTCTTGAAAGTCATGAACATCGATTGAAAACTTAGTGAAATGCTTCTAAGGCTCATTTTCAATGCATGAACACTTGTAACTAGCCTATTTTGGTATGTTAGTGAAAGTTATAGATTAGGGTGATAAGAAATTTGGAAAATAGGCGAGGTAGAACCCTTTTTGGCCACTTTTCCCTTGAAAGTCACGAACATCGATTTAGAACTTAGTGAAATACTTCTAAGGCTCGTTTTCAATGTATGAACACCTGTAACTAGGCTATATTGGTATGTAAGTGCATGTTTTAGGTTATAGTGATAAGAAATTTGAAAAATAGGTGAGGTAGAACCCTTTCTGGCCCCCTTTCACTTGAAAATGACGAACATCGATTGAAAACTGAGTGAAATGCTTCTAAGGCTCGTTTTCAATGCATGAACACTTGTATCTAGGCTATATTGGTATGTTTGTGCAAGTTATAGGTTAGTGTAATAAGTAATTTGAAAAATAGGCGAGGTAGAACCATTTTCGGCCCCTTTCCCTTGAAAGTGACGAACATCGATTGAAAACATAGTGAAATACTTCTAAGGTTCGTTTTTAATGCATGAACACCTATAACTATGTTAGAATGGTATGTTAGTTCAAGTTACAGGTTTGTGTGATAAGATGATGTGTAAACAAGATGTGAACCTTGTTACAAAAAGTTGTTTTAAGGGGTCTTAATGAAATTTCGTGTTTAATGAAGTGAGACTAGGGGAACACTCAACCCTAAGCTCGGATATAACAAAGGGGAACACTCACCCTTCGCTTGGTGTAGTTAGGAATAGGGATTACTCAACCCACTCGTTTACTACGTAAGTTCTAGGCTTGGGAACACTCGACCAAAACTAGCACTCTTCAAATTTGAAGTAACAAATTTGGACCTTAAAGATGACTTAGATGCAAAGTCACGTTTAAACAACAACTCAAGTGTTTAGCAAATTTCTGGATGTGTTTTCATTCATGCACAGCACACTATTTATAGTAGTGTGAATTACATAGGATTCCATCTCATGCTTATCCATTGCTTGCTTAATTAAGACAGAAAATAACAACTAATAAAGTGGCTTAAGGGCTCATAAGACCGTCCCTTTGACCCTTTATAATAATAGCTAATAACTAACAAACTGATTTAACAAACAAACTGAAATTAACAACCAGCCGAGACTAACAAACAATGCGAAAAACTAGGCTTAAGTTAGGGAACACGTTCAGCCACGTCTAACAACCTCCAACGGCATTTTCCACGTGTATCTGACGTGTAAAGCAGCTCCCCATGTGTATCTGACGTGGATCCAACGTGTCACTAGCTCCTAACGTGCAAAATAACTCCTTTGACTCCAGCTCCCTTTATTCTGGCCAACTAACTCCTAAAGCTACGCCACTAACTTAACTAACTAACTTCAGCTAACTAACAACTAATATCACGCCAACTAACATAACCAACTAACCAACTAACTCCTCAATTCATGCCCCATGATCTTTTACTACCAACCGGCTAGTATGGCACACGTTCAACCGATTCCAAATCAGTTTGCAACCGAAATCCTTTAAACGTGCCTTTGAGACAGCTTGGAGAATTGTTAGGTGATTCTTACAAGGTTACTTACACAAAGTGAAGTACAACCCCTTGTAATAATTTTCGGACCAAAACCGTGTAATAGATTAAGGGATGATTTGGACATAATTACTCCCTTAGCATTTTGTTCAATGGCACCGTTTTGATCGTCTTCCCCTAGACCATGGATAAACGTACCTTGACCATTTTGGTCATCCTCCCCTTCTTCAAAAGGAATTGCCCTCAATTCGTCATCATCAAGGTAAGGAGAAAGATCACCAACATTGAATGTATTTGAGATCCCGTATTGTCCTCCCAAATCGACTTTGTAGGCGTTTTCATTGATTTTTTCCACGATCTCAAATGGTCCTTCGGCTCTTGGCATAAGCTTATTTTTCCTTTTGCTAGGAAAACGTTCCTTCCTCATATAAATCCATACCAAATCTCCAACTTCGAAAGATTTCACGTTTCTCACTCGTTTGTTGGCTTGTTTCTGGTAGATTTCATTCGCCTTTTCAATGTTCCTCCGAACTTCTTTATGGACCTTCAGCATGAATTCGGCTTGTTCTTTTGCTCCACCATGAACGAACTTGTCTTTTGGCACATCTTCTCCTTGACTTCTTCAAACGCCTTTTGAGCTTGGGGTGTCCATTCGAACACGCCTTTCTTGGTACACTCGGTGATGGGAGCCATGAGTGTGCTGAAGTTCTTGATGAACCTTCTATAAAAGGAAGCAAGTCCATGAAATGAACGAACCTCCGTGAGCGTTTTTGGACTAGGCCATGATTGAATTGCTTCAATCTTGCTAGGATCCACTTTTACGCCATCACCTGAAACTATATAACCAAGAAACATAACTTCATATAGTAAAAAATCACATTTTTCTAATTTCCCGTACAACTTTTCTTTTCTTAACACAGAAAATACTTGAAAAAGGTGATCGAAATGAGATTCTTCATCTCTTGAATAGATGAGAATGTCATCCAAGTATACTACCACGAACTTGCCAAGAAATGGCCTTAGCACTTCATTCATCAATCTCATGAACGTGCTAGGGGCATTGGTAAGTCCAAATGGCATGACGAGCCATTCATACAACCCATGCTTTGTCTTGAACGCCGTCTTCCATTCATCCCCTTCTCTCATGCGAATCTGATGATATCCACTTCTCAAATCTACTTTGGAGAAGACTTTGGAACCACTCAATTCATCAAGCATATCATCGAGTCTTGGGATTGGAAATCTGCACTTGATAGTAATGTTGTTAACGGCTCTACTATCAATACACATTCTCCAAGTACCATCCTTTTTAGGAACCAACAAAGCTGGCACGGCACATGGACTCATGGATTCACGTACATAACCCATACCCATTAGTTCTTCAATTTGTCGTTGTAACTCCTTAGTTTCAAAAGGGTTACATCTATAGGCGGGTTTATTTGGCAAAGGTGCTCCGGGAATGAGATCAATTTGATGCTCAATTCCTCGTATGGGTGGTAGTCCCTTAGGTAATTCATCCGGAAAAACATCCTCAAAATCTTTAATTAGTTGGGCTAATTTAGGATTTCGAGCAACAAAGTTTTCGTGGATTTCTTTGGAGTATAGTAGGAACATTTCTGCCTCAACTTCTAACTCCCTCTCAAACTCTCTAAAAGACATTAAGGATACTTCTTTTGGTGGTATTTGTGTTGGTGAAAAACGTGGGGGTGGTAAAGGGTGTAGTTTTTTCTTCCTCCCTTCATGAACTATAGTGTATGTGTTGTGGTACCCATCATGTAGAGATCTTTTATCAGTTTGCCACGGTCTACCAAGTAGAATATGACAAGCATCCATAGACACAACATCACATAATATGGAATCACAATACGAACCAATGCAAAAGGAGACCATGCATTGCTTCCTAACCCCGGTACTAGCATTAGAGTCTAACCAACTCAATTTGTAGGGTTGTGGATGATTGGTGGTCAAAAGACCAAGTTTGGATACTAGGGTTTTAGATACGGTATTAGCCTCACTTCCCCCATCAATAATTAAGTCACATACCTCTTCACCAATTTTGCAACGGGTGATGAAAATGTGTTGTCTTTGAGGGGCAGCATCCTCTTCCACACGTGCTTGCAAGGCCCTTCTAATCACGAGACTCGTCTTCTCCTCTGATTCGGCAATGCAATCATCACAATCATCTTCAATCTCTTCTTCGCCATCCTCAAATTCATCCCAGTTGATGTTTTGAGTGGCCATGAGCTTAACTTCTTGCATAGTTAACGCTCTAGAATTGGGACAATCCTTTTTGTAATGACCTCGCCCTCCACATTTGTAACATACAATGTCACCTATCTTCACGTTCTTTGTGTCCTTCTTTATGGGAATGCTCGGTTTGTTAAAAGGCGGATTTTCCCTTGTAGGAAAAGAAGGTTTTCGTGTCATTTGGGGAATGACAGTAGGTTTCTTCTTCTTCCTCTTAGCATCGAACTTTATGACCAATTTACAAGCTTCCACAAACGTGAGGTTAGTATAACCTTCCAGTCTGTCTTGTAACTCTTGGTCTAATCCAGATATGAAACGCCCCATTTTGAGCTCTTCATTCTCGGTTACTTCACACACAATAGCAAGCCTATCGAACTCCTTTATGTAATCCTCTACAGAATCGCCATTTTGTTGTAGAGTACTCCATTTCACGTATTGGCTTTGCTTATAATTGTGGGGAATGAAACGGTCTTTCATCCGTTTCTTGAGTTTGTCCCAAGTAGAGATAGGAACTTTCCCCTTAAGGGTACGTCCTCTTTGCTCTCCTTGCAACCAACTATCACCATAGCCTTTTAGCTTGACTTTGGCAATCTTGTAGCGTTGAACATCATCATGGATGTCCTTGTATTCAAAGTACCTTTCCAAGGATTTCTCCCATTCTAAGTACTTTTCAGGATCAAGAGTCCCATCAAAGGAAGGGATGTCTACTTTGAGACTTCGATCTTCCCTCCTAGGTGGAGGATCTTCTTCTCGATCTCGCTTATCTTGTTCATTCATGAGTCTTGCCATTAAGGCAGCAAGATTCCCTTGTAGATTGGCATTAGTTTCGGCCAATCTTTCTTGACTAGCAATGGAACGATTGAGAGCTTCCAAGGCTGTCCTTAAATCTTGATTTTCCCCCATGGAGTGTAGGTATACGACCCCTTAGGAAATGTTTTCGAAAAAAATCCCCCTACCTGGCGCGCCAAATGATGTGTAAACAAGATGTGAACCTTGTTACAAAAAGTTGTTTTAAGGGGTCTTAATGAAATTTCGTGTTTAATGAAGTGAGACTAGGGGAACACTCAACCCTAAGCTCGGATATAACAAAGGGGAACACTCACCCTTCGCTTGGTGTAGTTAGGAATAGGGATTACTCAACCCACTCGTTTACTACGTAAGTTCTAGGCTTGGGAACACTCGACCAAAACTAGCACTCTTCAAATTTGAAGTAACAAATTTGGACCTTAAAGATGACTTAGATGCAAAGTCACGTTTAAACAACAACTCAAGTGTTTAGCAAATTTCTGGATGTGTTTTCATTCATGCACAGCACACTATTTATAGTAGTGTGAATTACATAGGATTCCATCTCATGCTTATCCATTGCTTGCTTAATTAAGACAGAAAATAACAACTAATAAAGTGGCTTAAGGGCTCATAAGACCGTCCCTTTGACCCTTTATAATAATAGCTAATAACTAACAAACTGATTTAACAAACAAACTGAAATTAACAACCAGCCGAGACTAACAAACAATGCGAAAAACTAGGCTTAAGTTAGGGAACACGTTCAGCCACGTCTAACAACCTCCAACGGCATTTTCCACGTGTATCTGACGTGTAAAGCAGCTCCCCATGTGTATCTGACGTGGATCCAACGTGTCACTAGCTCCTAACGTGCAAAATAACTCCTTTGACTCCAGCTCCCTTTATTCTGGCCAACTAACTCCTAAAGCTACGCCACTAACTTAACTAACTAACTTCAGCTAACTAACAACTAATATCACGCCAACTAACATAACCAACTAACCAACTAACTCCTCAATTCATGCCCCATGATCTTTTACTACCAACCGGCTAGTATGGCACACGTTCAACCGATTCCAAATCAGTTTGCAACCGAAATCCTTTAAACGTGCCTTTGAGACAGCTTGGAGAATTGTTAGGTGATTCTTACAAGGTTACTTACACAAAGTGAAGTACAACCCCTTGTAATAATTTTCGGACCAAAACCGTGTAATAGATTAAGGGATGATTTGGACAGAATTACTCCCTTAGCATTTTGTTCAATGGCACCGTTTTGATCGTCTTCCCCTAGACCATGGATAAACGTACCTTGACCATTTTGGTCATAAGAAATTTGAAAAATAGGCGAGTTAGAACACTTTTTGGCCCCCTTTCCCTTGAAAGTAATGAATATCGATGGAAAACTTAGTGAAATGCTTCTAAAGCTCCTTTTCAATGCATGAACACCTGTAACTAGGCTATATTGGTATGTTAGTGCATGTTTTAGGTTATTTAGATAAGAAATTTTAAAAATAGGCGAGGTAGAACCCTTTCCGGCCCACTTTTCCTTGAAAGTCACGAACATCGATTGAAAACATAGTGAAATGCTTCTAAGGCTCGTTTTCAATGCATGAACACTTGTAACTAGGCTAAATTGGTATGTTAGTGCAAGTTATAGGTTATTGTGATAAGAAATTTGAAAAATAGGCGAGGTAGAACCCTTTTCGGCCCCCTTTCCCTTGAAAGTCATGAATATCGATTGAAAACTTGGTGAAATCCTTCTAAGGCTCGTTTTTAATGCATGAACACCTGTAACTATGTTAGAATGGTATGTTAGTTCAATTCACAGGTTTGTGTGATAAGAAATTTGAAAAATAGGTGAGGTAGAACCCCTTAAAATCACAAAAATCGATTTAGAACTTAGTGAAATGCTTCTAAGAGTCGTTATCAATGCATGAGCACTTGTAACTACGCTATTTTGGTATGTTAGTGCATGTTTTAGGTTATTTTGGTTAAAAAATTGAAAACAAGTCGAGGTAGAACCCTTTCTGGCCCCCTTTCCTTTGAAGTCACGAACAACGATTGAAACCTTAGCGTAATGCTTCTAAGGCTCATTTTCAATGCATGAACAGTTGTAACTAGGCTATATTGGTATAAATGCATGAGAACTTGTAACTAGGCTATATTGGTATATTAGTGCAAGTTCTAGGTTATTTTGAATAGAAATTTGAAAAATAGGCGAGGTAGAACCCTTTCTGGCCCCCTTTCTCTTGAAAGTCACGATCATCGATTTAGATTTTAGTGAAATGCTTCTAAGGCTCGTTTTCAATGCATGAACACTTGTAACTAGGTTATATTGGTATGTTAGTGCAAGTTATAGTTAGTATGATAAGAAATTTGAAAAATAGGCGAGGTAGAACCCTTTCTTGCCCCCTTTCCCTTGAAAGTCACAAACATCGATTAAAAACTTAGTGAAATGCTTCTAAGACTCGTTTTCAATGCAAGAACAGTTGTAACTAGGCGATATTGGTATGTTAGTGCAAGTTATAGGTTAGTGTGATAAGAAATTTGAAAAATAGGCGAGGTAGAACCCTTTTTGGCTCCCTTTCCCTTGAAATTCATGAATATCGATTGAAAATTTAATGAAATGCTTCTAAGGCTTGTTTTCAAAGCAAGAACACCTGTAACTATGTTAGAATGGTAGGTTAGTGCAAGTTATAGGTTAGTGTGATAAGACAATTGAAAAATAGGCGAGGTAGAACCCTTTCTTGCCCCCTTTCCCTTGAATGTCACGAACATCGATTTAGAACTTAGTGAAATGCTTCTAAGGCTCGTTTTCAATGCATAAATACTTGTAACTATGTTAGAATGGTATGTTTGTGCAATTTATAAGTTAGTGATGTGTAAGCAAGATGAGAAACTTGTTTACAAATGATCGGGAATGTGTGTTAAGAAAGTTTAGGGGAACTCTCACCCTTAACTTGAGGATATAACAGTGAGGAACACTCACTCACGTGTTTGGGCGTAGTAGTGATTAGGGAACTCTCACCTATTCGACAACTACAAGTTTAAGTTTTAGGAACTCTCACTAAAACACAAACTCTTCAAATTGAGGTAACTCTCAAATTTGGAAAATAAACTTGACTAGCACAAGCCAAATTCGTATCATACACTCGTGTGTTTTTGGCAAAATTCTGGAATGCCTTTCATTGATTATTAGCACGCTATTTATAGCTTTTTCGTACATCATACTAAGCTAAAACAAACAATAAACAGAAAGCTGAAAATAAGGGTAGATTAAGTGGCTCACAACCGTCCAACATAATCCCCATAACAACTCATTATTTCTCTAACTAATAAAGCTTAAAACAAGGGAAGAATAGCTTAAAATAAGGGAAGAAACGTTCAGCAAATTGACTCCAAACTGCTGTTCAAATTCCTCCTTCAAAGTCGCCTTGAAATGCGCCAAATCGTTCAGCAAATTGACTTCAAATTGCTGTTCAAATTCATCCTCCAAAGTAGCCTTGAAATGCGCTTTTTAAGCCTTCATTTAAGCTCTTTTATTTTGAATTTAAACCAGCTATAAACGCCCCTTAAAGTCTGCCTATATTCCCCCATTATTGAGGTAATTAGTTACGCTCAATACGGTGCAACCATTTGAGGACTTATATGGGCCGTGCATGCCAAAATCCCTAAGAGTAGTATTGAGGAGAGACTTGGACAAAATCAACTCCCTAACGTTCGACTCTTGGACTGGAATATTTGCACCTTGACCATTTTGGTCATCCTCCCCTTCTTCAAAGGGAATTGCCCTCAATTCTTCATCATTATAGTACGGTGCTAGATCCCCCACATTGAATGTGCTTGAGACGCCGTACTTTCTTCCCAAATCTACCTTGTAGGCATTGTCATTGATCTTTTTCACTATCTCAAATGGACCCTCGGCTCGTGGCATGAGCTTGTTCTTCCTTTGATTGGGAAATCTCTCCTTCCTCATGTAGATCCATACTAAGTCACCAACTTCAAAACGTTTCACATTTTTGACTCTCTTGTTGGCTTGCTTCTTATAGATTTCATTAGCCTTCTCGATGTTCTTCCTCACTTCTTTGTGGATTTTCACCATGAACTCGGCTTGTTCCTTGGCACCTCCATGCACGAATTTGTCTTTAGGCAAAGCTACGAGATCAATTGGAACATAGGGATTAGAACCATAGACTACTTCAAAAGGAGAATACTTTGTAGTAGCGCTAGGAGTTCTATTGTAAGCAAACTCGGCATGAGCGAGTTTGACATCCCAATCTTTGGTGCTTTTACTAACCAAGGTTCTAAGCAAAGAACCTAGTACCCTATTCACCACCTCGGTTTGGCCATCGGTTTGGGGGTGATGTGAGGTAGAAAACAGCAACTTGGTTCCCATAAGACGCCACAAAGACTTCCAAAAATGACTTTGGAACTTTGTATCTCGATCTGAAACAATTGTGCGTGGGACTCCATGGAAACGAACAATCCCATCAAAATATAATTTTGCCACCTTCATAGCATCCTCGGTTTTATGACAAGGGATAAAGTGAGCCATCTTTGAAAAACGATCAACTACCACCATGATTGAGTCCTTACCTCTTTGAGTTCTAGGTAAAGCCACAATGAAATCCATGCTTAGGTCTTCCCAAGGTCTCTCCGGAATTGGCAATGGCTTGTAAAGACCTTTGTGAAACACCATCTTTGCCCTTTGACAAGTAGAGCAACGCGCTACAACATGATGGACAGTAGATAGCATGTTAGGCCAATAAAAGTGAGCTTGAAGAAGCTCCATAGTCTTTTGAACTCCGAAATGGCCTGCTAGACCTCCTCCATGCGCTTCATGAATCAACAAGCTTTGAATCGGACATTTCGGAATGCATAACCTATTTCCCTTAAAAAGAAAATCATTTTGTAAGGAAAATAAATCATAACTTCCCTTCACGCATTTCTCCAAAATGCCCCTGAAATCATCATCTTCCTTGTAGTACTCTTTTATTAATTCGAACCCAAGGACTTTCGCTTCGACGACTCCAAGTAAAGTATGCCTTCGAGATAAGGCATCCGCAACAACATTCGCCTTTCCACTTTTGTACTTTGATGAGAAGTTAAATGTTTGCAAGAATTCCACCCACTTTGCATGCCTCGAATTCAATTTCTTTTGGCCATGGATGAACCTCAACGATTCATGGTCAGAATGAAGTATGAATGGTTGTGGCCTCAAGTAATGCGACCAATGATCCAAAGCTCGCACCATTGCATAGAACTCCTTGTCATAGGTGGAATAATTCAGCTTGCCTTGGCTCAATTTCTCACTAAAGTAGGCAATAGGACGCCCTTCTTGAATCAACACGGCACCAATCCCCTTTCCGCTTGCATCACACTCAACTTCAAATGGTTTTGAAAAATCTGGAAGTGCTAGGACAGGTGTATTGCACATCTTCTCTTTGATCACTTCAAACGCCCTTTGAGCTTGAGGAGTCCACTCAAATGAGCCCTTCTTTGTGCACTCGGTGATAGGGGCCATTAGAGTGCTAAAATTGCGAATGAACCTCCTATAAAAGGAAGCTAATCCATGGAAAGAACGGACCTCCGTGAGTGTCTTTGGGCTAGGCCATGATTGAATAGCCTCAATCTTGCTAGGATCAACTTTCACACCTTCTCCTGAAATAATGTAACCAAGAAAAGTGACCTCATATAGCATAAAATTACATTTTTCAAGTTTTCCATACAATTTTTGTTCTCTCAAAACCGTGAAAACTTTAAATAAATGTATCAAATGTTCGTCCCCACTTTTGCTATAAATAAGGATGTCATCAAGGTACACCACCACGAACTTTCCAAGGAAAGGCCGCAACACCTCGTTCATCAACCTCATGAAAGTGCTAGGTGCATTGGTGAGTCCAAATGGCATCACAAGCCACTCATACAAACCGTGCTTGGTTTTGAAAGCGGTCTTCCATTCATCTCCTTCTCTCATCCGAATTTGATGATACCCACTTCTCAAATCAACCTTTGAAAACCACTTCGAGCCGCTCAGTTCATCAAGCATGTCATCTAGCCTTGGAATTGGAAACCTGTACTTGATAGTAATATTGTTAACAGCCCTACTATCAATACACATACGCCATGTACCATCCTTTTTAGGGACCAAAAGAGCAGGAACAGCACACGGACTCATAGACTCACGTACATATCCCATACTCATCAACTCCTCAATTTGTCGTTGCAATTCCTTAGTTTCCAAGGGATTACACCTATAGGCAGGTTTGTTAGGTAAAGGAGCACCGGGAATGAGGTCAATTTGATGTTCAATTCCCCTCACAGGTGGTAATCCTTTAGGTAATTCATCGAGAAAAACATCCTCAAAATCCTTAATCAATTGAGCCAATTTGGGGTTTTGACTCACAAAATTTTCGTGGACCTCTTTAGAGTACAACAAGTATAATTCATCCTCACCATCAATTTCCCTTTCAAATTCCTTAAGAGTAAGCAATGACACCTCCTTTGATTGTTTAGGATTTTGTGAAAATCGTGGGGGTGGTAAAGGGTGCAACTTTTTTTGTTTTCCTTGGTGAGTTATAGTGTAAGTGTTATGGTACCCATCATGTTGAGATTTTCGATCAGTTTGCCAAGGTCTACCAAGCAAAACGTGACAAGCATCCATAGACACAACATCACACAGTTGAGTATCATGATAAGACCCAATAGAAAAACTAACCATGCATTGTTTCCTAACCCCCGTGCTAGAACTAGAGTCCAACCAACTCAACTTGTAAGGATGTGGGTGATTTGTAGTTGTAAGACCAAGTCTAGTTATCAAGGTTTTGGAAACGGTGTTTGCCTCACTACCACTATCAACGATTAAATCACATACCTCGTCTTTAATCTTGCACTTGGTAATGAAAACATGTTGTCTTTGCGGTGCTAAGGGTTCCTCAACGTGAGCTTGCAACGCCCTTCTCACAACTAGATTTGTTTTGGTCTCTTCTTCGGGGAAACATTACTCTTCCTCCTCGTCCCCTTCAGTAAAATTCACGTCCTCCACTTCTTCAACCTCGAAATCCTCCCAATTGATAGTTTGGTTAGCAATAAGCTTGACCTCTTGCATGGTCAAAGCTCTTGAATTTGGACAATCTTTCTTAAAGTGACCCCTTCCTCCGCATTTGTAACAAACAATGTCACTTATTCTGAAATCTTTCTTGTCCTTCTTAGGTGGATCGTTGGTTTTAACAAAAGAAGAACCATCTTTGACAGGGAAGGTTGGTCTTCGTGTCACTTGAGGGGTGACAATCGGCTTCTTCTTCTTCCTTCTTGAATCAAACTTGATTACAAGTTTGCACGCTTCAGCAAAGGTTAAATTGGTGTAACCTTCAAGTTTGTCTTGCAACTCTTGATCCAACCCAGCCACGAAACGTCCCATCTTGAGTTCTTCATTCTCCGTGATTTCACACACGATAGAAAGTCTGTCAAACTCTTTGATGTAGTCCTCAACCGATTCTCCATTTTGTTGCAAAGTGCTCCACTTCACGTATTGACTTTGCTTGTAATTGTGAGGAATAAAACGATCCCTCATCCTCTTCTTCAACTTGCTCCAAGTAGAAATGGTTGCCTTACCCTTAAGAGTACGCCCCCTTTGTTCTCCTTGTAGCCAATTATCTCCATAGCCTTTCAACTTCACCTTGGCTATTCTGTATTTTTGGAATTCCTCTTGAATATCCTAGTAGTCGAAGTACCTCTCCAAGGATTTCTCCCATTCCAAGTATTTTTCTGGATCAAGTGTCCCATCAAATGAAGGGACGTCCACTTTGAGACTCCTATCTTCCCTCCTAGGTGGAGGGTCTTCGCCTTGATCTCTCCTATCATGCTCGTTCATGAGCCTTGCCATCAAGGCAGCAAGGTTCCCTTGTAGATTGGCGTTGGTTTCGGCCAACCTCTCTTGACTAGCAATGGATCGATTAAGAGCTTCCAAAGCTGTCCTCAAGTCTTGATTCTCTCCCATGGTATGTAGGTATTCGACCCCTTTGGAAAAATTTAAGGAAATTTTTCCCCCTACCTGACGCGCCAAATGATGTGTAAGCAAGATGAGAAACTTGTTTACAAATGATCGGGAATGTGTGTTAAGAAAGTTTAGGGGAACTCTCACCCTTAACTTGAGGATATAACAGTGAGGAACACTCACTCACGTGTTTGGGCGTAGTAGTGATTAGGGAACTCTCACCTATTCGACAACTACAAGTTTAAGTTTTAGGAACTCTCACTAAAACACAAACTCTTCAAATTGAGGTAACTCTCAAATTTGGAAAATAAACTTGACTAGCACAAGCCAAATTCGTATCATACACTCGTGTGTTTTTGGCAAAATTCTGGAATGCCTTTCATTGATTATTAGCACGCTATTTATAGCTTTTTCGTACATCATACTAAGCTAAAACAAACAATAAACAGAAAGCTGAAAATAAGGGTAGATTAAGTGGCTCACAACCGTCCAACATAATCCCCATAACAACTCATTATTTCTCTAACTAATAAAGCTTAAAACAAGGGAAGAATAGCTTAAAATAAGGGAAGAAACGTTCAGCAAATTGACTCCAAACTGCTGTTCAAATTCCTCCTTCAAAGTCGCCTTGAAATGCGCCAAATCGTTCAGCAAATTGACTTCAAATTGCTGTTCAAATTCGTCCTCCAAAGTAGCCTTGAAATGCGCTTTTTAAGCCTTCATTTAAGCTCTTTTATTTTGAATTTAAACCAGCTATAAACGCCCCTTAAAGTCTGCCTATATTCCCCCATTATTGAGGTAATTAGTTACGCTCAATACGGTGCAACCATTTGAGGACTTATATGGGCCGTGCATGCCAAAATCCCTAAGAGTAGTATTGAGGAGAGACTTGGACAAAATCAACTCCCTAACGTTCGACTCTTGGACTGGAATATTTGCACCTTGACCATTTTGGTCAGTTAGTGTGATAAGAAATTTTAAAAATAGTCGAGGTAGAACCCTTTCCGGCCCCCATTCCCTTGAAAGTCACGAACATGGATTGAAAACTTAGTGAAATGCTTCTAAGCCTCGTTTTCAATGGATGAACACTTGTAACTCGTCTATATTGGTATGTTAGTGCAAGTTATAGGTTAGTGAGATAAGAAATTTGAAAAATAGGCGAGGTAGAACCCTTTTCGGCCCTCTTTCCCTTGAAAGTCATGAATATCGATTGAAAACTTAGTGAAATGCTTCTAAGGCTCGTTTTCAATACATGAACTCCTATAACTATGTTAAAATGGTATGTTAGTGCAAGTTACAGGTTAGTGTGATAAGAAATTTGAAAAATAGGCGAGTTAAAAACATTTCCGCCCCCCTTTCCCTTGAAATCACGAACATCGATTTAGAACTTAGTGAAATGCTTCTAAGGGTCGTTATCAATGCATGAGCACTTGTAACTATGCAAAATTGGTATTTTAGTGCATGTTTTAGGTTATTTTGATAAGAAATTTGAAAAATAGGCGAGGTAGAACCTTTTCCGGCCCCCTTTCCCTTGAAAGTCACGAACATGGATTGAAAACTTAGTGAAATGCTTCTAAGGCTCGTTTTCAATGGATGAACACTTGTAACTAGTCTATATTGGTATGTTAGTGCAAGTTATAGGTTAGTATGATAAGAAATTTGAAAAATTGGCGAGGTAGATCCCTTTCCGGCCCCCTTTCCCTTGAAAGTCACGAATATCGATTTAGATATTAGTGAAATGCTTCTAAGGCTCGTTTTCAATGCATGAACACTTGTAACTAGGTTATATTGGTATGTTAGTGCAAGTTATAGTTTAGTATGATAAGAAATTTGAAAAATAGGCAAGGTAGAAACCTTTCTGGCCACCTTTCCCTTGAAAGCCACGAACATTGATTAAAAACTTAGTGAAATGCTTCTAAGGCTCGTTTTCAATGCATGAATAGTTGGAACTAGGCTATATTGGTATGTTAGTGCAAGTTATAGGTTAGTGTGATAAGAAATTTGATAATAGGCGAGGTAGAACCCTTTTTGGCCCCCTTTCCCTTAAAATCACGAACATCGATTTAGAACTTAGTGAAAAGCTTCTAAGGGTCGTTATCAATGAATGAGCACATGTAACTAGGCTATATTGGTATGTTAGTGCATGTTTTAGGTTATTTTGGTAAGAAATTTGAAAAAAAGGCGAGGTAGAACCCTTTTCGGCCCCCTTTCTGATATGATAGAGGATGCCAAATTCGAAGGATTGGTTGAAGCTTTAAAGAAGAATGCTACCATGGGAGAGTTGTTGGCTTATGGAGACACGAATCTTCTAGGTGCATCAAAGGGGAACATTTGCATGTGCATGATAACATGCAAATGTAAATGAGGATTGGTGGACATGGGGAATAAGTTGGTTTTGCCTATGAGTTTTCTCCCATTTCATTTGATAGGGTTTTTCTCATTTTAGGCATAGGTGTGTTTTTGAACTTTCCATTTTCAGGTTTTATGATTCTATAATGTTTGGAAGCCATGGAGGTGATGATTGATGGAAGGCCTTGATCAAAAGCTAAAATCTTGGAGTAATTTTCGAAGATTGAAAATTTTGACCAAGGAGGAAAATTTTAAGACAAGGGGAGGTGCTTGTTACATTGAGATGTGCTTATTACATCTTATCGGTGCTTTATTACGACTTAAGTGACATGGCAAGTGACATGGCATGGGTATGGACGTGGCTACACACATGGCATTGGATATTTAGTGTTTTACTTTAAATAAAATAGGATTAGAGTAGTTAAATTGTAATATTATCTTTTTAGGTAGGATAAGATTCTAATTAAGATAAGATAGTGTTAGAGTTTTAGTAGGATTATGTAATAAATAGGTGGCATTATCCTATTGGTTATTAGGAGTCCTTTTAGAAGTAGGAGGCCTAGTCATAATATGATTGAAACTCTCAAGCTATGGGTATAAATAGATGTGCACCCAAGCTTGGAAAAATCAGATTTGGAGATTCTTTTCTATATATTCTTCAATAAACTTAGAGAGTTTGTTGTTTTTCTTTGTGTGTAACAAAGAGTTGTGAATTGGTGCTTAAAGCTTTAGATTCACGTGAGGAAGTGTAGGAATTGAGGGTGCTTTGCTTTAATCAATTCTTAAACTTTCGCCCTAGATTTTAAACCTTTGGTGCGTAGCTTTAGAGGGTTTTCTATCTAGTTCTATCCCTTTTGTATGGATTAAGGTTTCAATACCTAGATTCACATCAACTTTTGGTGCTCTCGTTGAGAGGATTCGAAGAATACTCAAGCAATATGGATTCCAGTGGTGATGATGCACACGAGATGCCACCAGGCTTCAAAAAAGGTTTAACCTTACAAGAAGCCAAAGCCTTGTGCATGGAACGCGAGTTGAAGGAACTGAAGGAACGTATGAATGAGCTGTTGCAAATCGTGGGGAAGAAGGAAAAGTCCTCAAGCAAAGGTAAACTCTCTTCTCATGAATCTAACTCTAGCGAAAGTGATGGTGAATCCAGTGTTAGAAGCTCAAGGAGGCCTAGCAAGAGGGACCCATCCTCTTCAGGTGATTGATATGGTAGCAAGCAATAAAGTCCGTAAAGTTCCAGAAGTTCAAACGACGGTCCATGCCTTGTTCATCCACGGAAAGTCCAAGTCCTTGGGTGATAATTTCGTGGGATTCTCTTCAATTAATCCTTTTGTTTCTTGCCTTAAATGGGAAGAGAGCAAAGAGGACGTATTGACCAGTTAAGGATACGATCAACAAGAAGTTTCAAACAGCACAATTAACGTCAGCTTGATTCAAGGCATTTTCTGTGGGAGAATAATTATGATTTATTTGCTGTTTATTTTAGTCGTTTAAAACTTTAATTAGGGAGGTTATTTTCTGTCAAATATGCACGAAATAGCTGCTCAAATAATCAGTCAAATAATGACTTAGTCAAAGCGTGATTCAAGGCTTGAATCATGCTCAATTTGAATTCAGTTTTTAAATTCTGTTTTGAATTTCAAAAAGGAGTTACAAAGCTTTATTGAGGCTTGTTTCTTCTGTTTTAAACGTATAAGATAGGAAGCTAAAGGATTTGTAAAGCTTCCTATAAATAGGGCACTTGCTAATTCATTTGGAACAAGAGTGAAAGAAATAGAACAGAATCTGATTTTCTTTGTGAATTTCGTGTGTTACTTTGTGTTTCACAAACTTATACTTTCTTTGCTTAGTGCTAGTTAGTATAAGCTCTATAATCTAGCCTTACTTCGTGTTTGGTCCAGATTATTTCCCCTAAACGCAATTTAGACCCGATTCTACCTTGCGTTTTTATCTTGTTTCTTTTTGAGACGAATTTGTTTCTAAGTCATCTAATCCACTCCAAAACGATCCTAAAACACAAACACATCAGAAAACACATCAGTTGGTATCAGAGCAAAGGCTTTGGAGTATGGCTTCGAGTTCATCCAACTCAACATCTCACGAAGCGATGAAAGACATTCTTGGAAAACTCCAGGAAATGCATGACGAAATGAAAAAGCATGAAACACGTATGGATGCCATTGCTGACCTATGCCTTAAACAAGGTAGAAAGTTACAGGAATTAGAACATTCCAATTCCACACCCACCCATGGGGAATCACAATTTCGTGGTTACCAAGAAGATAGAAGTCTCAAACTTGATCTTCCCGAATTCGATGGTTCTAATGATCCAGAAGTTTTTTTTGATTGGGTACGTAGATTGGAGAGTATCTTTGAGTATAAGGAGTATGATGATGCTAGGAGTTGTAAAATGGCGATTCTGAAGTTAACCAAACTTGCTGGACTTTGGTATGATAATCTGAAGGCCAAAAGGAGAAGAGAAGGAAAGGGTAAGATTGAGTCATGGGTGAAACTCAGGAAAAAGATGGAGCAACGTTGGATTCCACGTGAGTATGAGCAAGATCAATATGTAAAATTGACTCGCCTAGCTCAAGGGGAACGAAGTGTTGATGAATATGTGCGAGAATTTGAGACACTCAGTTTGGTGTGTGATATGCAAGAGAGAGAGCCACTCAAAATTGCGCGTTTTACCAAAGGGTTGTCAAAACCAATTTCTAATAAGGTGGATCTCCTACCTTATTCCACCTATGAAGAAGTTGTGAAAGCTGCCAGAAAGGTTGAGGCACAACACAAAGAAGATAGGCCAAGGCCTACTTCGAGGCCTCCTTACAAAGCTTTTCCTTCCGTAGGAAAGGGTGAAGTTGCTGCCAAATCCATTTTTACTCCTAACTCATTCAAAGGAGGAAAAACGGATTTCAAGCAAGAAGCTTCCAAGAGAACGTGTTACAAATGCCATGAAAAGGGGCATATTGCTAGTGAATGTCCAAAACGGAATACACTCACCATTCATGAAGGAGGGTATGATTCCGAAGAAAATGAGGAAGAAGAAGAGGAATATGAGGAATATGGAGCTGAAGAAGACGTCACTCCATTGTGTGGTGTTATGAGGAGGATCCTACATTCTGAACCTCTCAAAGATGTCCAACAAAGAGAGAATCTTTTCCATACCAGATGCAAGGTACGAGACAAGCTTTGTGATGTGATTGTAGATGGTGGTTCTTGTACAGATGTGGCCTCTAAAGAACTTGTAAGTAAACTGAAATTACCTACTCGTGAGCATGCTAAACCATACAAGTTAAATTGGCTAGATAATGATACGGGTTTAAAGGTTAAGAAACAAGCTCTAGTTTCTTTTATAATTGGAAATTTTCATGATGAACGTTGGTGTGATATTCTGCCTATGAGTGCGTGTCATATTTTGCTTGGTAGACCATGGCAGTTTGATAGAAATGCGTTGCATGATGGCGTTTCTAATGTTTATACGGTCACTGCTCATGGGGGAAGGAAAATCAGGTTACTTCCTTTGCCTCCAAAGATTGAACCTATGATGGAGAAGAAACCTAATTTTCTGGTTTCAAAACGTGAGTTTGAGCGTGAGTATGCTATGGAAGGGGAAGGTTTTTTTCTTGTTATTAAACCTGTTGATGATAACCTTTCCAATGTTACTAACTCATTGCCTTTGAAGAAATTGCTAGAGGAATTTTCTGATGTATTTCCTAGTGATTTGCCACAAGGCCTGCCTCCATTTCGAGGTATTGAACATGCTATTGACTTGATTCCGGGAGCTCAATTGCCTAATAAGCCAGCCTACAGATGTAGTCCCGATCAGGCCAAAGAGTTGCAAAGACAAGTTGAAGAACTTATAGAAAGGGGATATGTGCGCGAAAGCCTTAGTCCATGTGCTGTTCCTGCTCTTTTAGTACCTAAGAAAGAGGGAACTTGGAGAATGTGTATTGATAGTCGTTCAATCAATAATATTACTATCAAATACAGATTTCCTATGCCGAGGCTTCAAGACATGTTTGATGAGTTGAGTGGAGCCAAGATTTTCAGTAAAATTGATTTGAGAAGTGGCTATCACCAAATGAGAATTCGTGAAGGTGATGAATGGAAAACAGCTTTTAAGACCAAGCAAGGCTTATACGAATGGCTTGTCATGCCATTTGGTCTTTGCAATGCCCCTAGCTCTTTCATGAGACTCATGAATGAGGTACTGCGTCCTTTTCTCAACAAATTCATTGTTGTATATTTAGATGATATTCTAGTATATAGCAAATCCATAGATGAACATTTGTTACATTTAAAATCTTTATTTGAGGTTTTAAGGACTAACAGATTGTATGGGAAGTTGGAAAAGTGTGCTTTCATGTGTAAGCATCTTACTTTTCTAGGATATGTTGTATCTAGTGGAGGAGTACAGGTTGATCCAGAGAAAGTGAAGGCTATTTCAACTTGGAAGGTGCCGAAAGATGTGCATGAAGTGAGGAGCTTTCATGGTCTTGCTTCATTTTACAGAATCTTTATCAAGAATTTCTCAACAATCACAGCTCCTTTGACCGAGTTATTGAAGAAAGGTGCGTTCATTTGGAGTGAATCTGCTCAAAAAGCCTTTGAAGAAATCAAAGAGAAATTGTGCAATACAACGGTTCTTGCATTGCCAGATTTTGATAAACTGTTTGAGGTTGAATGTGATGCAAGTGGCGTGGGTATTGGTGCTGTTCTTATTCAAGGAAAGAGACCCATTTGTTATTTCAGCGAAAAATTAAGTGGTGCTAAGCTTAATTATTCAAATTATGATCGTGAGTTCTATGCTATTGTTCGGGCTCTAGATCATTGGTCTCATTACCTAAGGCCAAAACCGTTTGTTTTACATTCGGATCATGAAGCCTTGAAATTCATTCATGGACAGCAGAAGCTTAATCACCGACATGCTAAATGGGTTGAATTTCTTCAATCATTTACATTCAGTTCGAGGTACAAAGAAGGGAAGAAGAATGTTGTGGCTGATGCATTATCAAGGAGAAGCTATCTATTAGCTATGGTTCATACAAAGATTCTTGGGTTTGAACATTTGAAAAATCACTATGAAGAAGATGAGGATTTTTCTGGAAAATTCAAGAAACCTACTCAAGACTACACGGTTCAAGATGGGTTCTTATTCAAAGGCAACAAACTTTGTGTGCCTAAGAATGGTGTGCGTGAACTCTTGGTTCGTGAAATCCATGGGGGAGGAATTGCTGGTCATTTTGGAATACATAAGACATTAGAAATGCTTCAAGAACATTTCTATTGGCCTCATATGATCAAAGACGTAACTCACATTGTGGAAAGGTGTTCTACTTGTCAAAAATCCAAGAGTTCTTTTCATAAGGGTCTTTACACTCCATTACCCGTTCCTGATGTTCCATGGGAAGGAGTAAGCATGGATTTTATTGTGGGTCTCCCTAGGACTCAAAGGGGGAAGGATAGTATCATGGTGGTGGTGGACCGTTTTTCTAAAATGGCTCATTTTATTCCATGTCACAAAACAGATGATGCTTCTAAAGTTGCTGATTTATACTTTAGAGAAATCATTCGTTT
The DNA here is from genome assembly GCA_026401315.1 of Dysphania ambrosioides. Taxonomy (NCBI): domain Eukaryota; kingdom Viridiplantae; phylum Streptophyta; class Magnoliopsida; order Caryophyllales; family Amaranthaceae; genus Dysphania; species Dysphania ambrosioides. The sequence continues at coordinate 12,604,111 of CM048671.1, read as the reverse complement.
ACATGGGGTTCCAAGGTCCATTGTTTCGGATAGGGATACTAAGTTTCTTAGTCATTTTTGGAGGATTTTGTGGAAATTGGTGGGAACTAAGCTCCTATTTAGTACTTCTCATCATCCACAAACGGATGGTCAAACAGAAGTGACTAATAGAACCCTTGGTGCGTTGTTATGAGGTCTAGTGAGTAGAACTCAAAAGGATTGGGATGTTAAGTTAGCCCATGCTGAATTCGCTTACAATAGGTCTCCTTCTTCTACCACTGCTCGTAGTCCTTTTGAAGTGGTGTATGGGATTAATCCTTTGCTGCCCATTGAGTTAATTCCCTTGCCTAAAGGAGATTTAATACATGGAGAACCTAAGAAGAGGTGGGAAGCATTTCAGAAAACATGCACCAAAATAAAAAAGAAGATTGAAGCTATGAACAAAGTCTACAAAGACCGTGCAAATAAGAACCGAAAACAACCTACATTTGCTAAAGGTGACTTGGTTTGGCTACATTTAAGGAAGGAACGTTTTCCTAACCTTAGGAAAAATAAGCTCATGCCTAGATCAGATGGTCCCTTTCAAGTCTTGGAAAAAATTGGGGAAAGCGCTTACAAGATTGATCTACCTAGTGATTTTGGTGGCGTAAGTGCAACGTTCAATGTGGGAGACTTGAGCCCATATCTAGATGATGAAAGTTTGAGGGCAAACTTTTCCGAAGAGGGGGAGAATGATATGGTAGCAAGCAATAAAGTCCGTAAAGTTCCAGAAGTTCAAACGACGGTCCATGCCTTGTTCATCCACGGAAAGTCCAAGTCCTTGGGTGATAATTTCGTGGGATTCTCTTCAATTAATCCTTTTGTTTCTTGCCTTAAATGGGAAGAGAGCAAAGAGGATGTATTGACCAGTTAAGGATACGATCAACAAGATGTTTCAAACAGCACAATTAACGTCAGCTTGATTCAAGGCATTTTCTGTGGGAGAATAATTATGATTTATTTGCTGTTTATTTTAGTCGTTTAAAACTTTAATTAGGGAGGTTATTTTCTGTCAAATATGCACGAAATAGCTGCTCAAATAATCAGTCAAATAATGACTTAGTCAAAGCGTGATTCAAGGCTTGAATCATGCTCAATTTGAATTCAGTTTTTAAATTCTGTTTTGAATTTCAAAAGGGAGTTACAAAGCTTTATTGAGGCTTGTTTCTTCTGTTTTAAACGTATAAGATAGGAAGCTAAAGGATTTGTAAAGCTTCCTATAAATAGGGCACTTGCCAATTCATTTGGAACAAGAGTGAAAGAAATAGAACAGAATCTGATTTTCTTTGTGAATTTCGTGTGTTACTTTGTGTTTCACAAACTTATACTTTCTTTGCTTAGTGCTAGTTTGATGTGATTCTTGATCCGAAAACCAAGTTATCACAAGGATATGTTCTAAGCTTCGTCCTATACAGATAAATCACCAAGAACTAGGCAAGAACTGAGTTTAATTAATTAAGAGTCCACTTAATTAATCAAACCAATGAATGTTTTAACTAAAACACCCAAAACAGCAACCAACTCGCAAGTTAGCCAAAGAAATATTTAGGTAATCCAACCAAAATATCACTCAAAATAAATGTGTTTTTTGTATTGCTCAAAATCTGAATGAATGAATGAATTCGTGAATTACATGGAGTATTTATAGCAATCCTTTCCTAAGACTATTAGAACTCTAACTAGAATAAAACTCCTTCTCTTCCTAAGCATATTAGAGTTCTAACTTGAGTAAAACTCCTACTTTTTCTAAACACATTAGAGTTCTAGCTTGAGTAAAACTCCTACTTTTTCTAAACACATTAGAGTTCTAGCTTGAGTAAAAGTCTTCCACTTTGCCTTGATCTCCAAGCAGCCGCCACTTTCAATTTTGAGTAGGAATCCCTCTTGAAATAGGAAACCTAACTTAACCTTGTGCGCCAAGTAACGTTACACGATTCTCCAACTTAATTAACTACGCACACGTACAAAAATAATTAAGAACATAAAGAAACCTAAGGTCTAAACCAAGAAAAACCCTTTCAAGTGAAAGGTAAAAACTTGTAGACCAAAATCTAAGAAAGCTTTTAAAGAAACCTTAAAGAACTATCAAGAAGCTTCAAGAACTCCCAAGAACGCCACCATACAAAGCGTGGCTTTGTCTTGATGCCCCCGATAGTAAGTTTGACCTATTGAGGAAGCTTCCAAGTATAGATTCATGCTTTCTTGACTTTCTTGGAATAATTCTTCAACATGCTCGTCGTTCACATTTATGCACGCATCATCCTCCCCTTCTTCAAAAGAATTTGCCCTCAAATCTTCAATAGCATCATCTGGCAAATACTTCACCAAATCCCCAACATTAAATGTTGCGCTTACACCATATTCTCCCGGCAATTCAAGCTTATATGCATTCTCATTGATCTTCTCAATAATCTTGAACGGCCCCTCACTTCTTGGCATCAATTTATTCTTTCTTTTGCTAGGAAATCTTTCTTTTCTCAAGTGTAGCCACACCAAGTCGCCAACTTCAAAACTTTGTGGCTTTTTGTTCTTGTTAGCTCGTGCTTTGTAGAGTTCATTGACACGTTCAATCCTAGCTCTAACTTGTGCGTGTAGCTTCATCATGTACTTGATCTTAGCCTCGGCATCCTTATGAATTAATTCCCCTTTTGGAATTTCAATCAAATCAATGGGCATTCTTGGATTGACACCATAAACAACTTCAAATGGCGTGTGTTTTGTGGCATAAGTAGGTGATCTATTGTAAGCAAACTCGGCATGAGCAAGCTTAATATCCCAATCTTTTTGCGTTTTGCTCACTAGTCCACGTAAAAGCACACCAAGAGTTCGATTTGTTACCTCCGTTTGTCCGTCCGTTTGCGGGTGATATGATGTACTAAATAACAGCTTCGTTCCCACCAACTTCCATAGTGATTTCCAAAAGAAACTCATGAACTTTGTATCACGATCACTCACAATACTGTTCGGCAACCCATGTAGTCTCACCACTTCCTTGAAATACAATTCCGCCACTTTCATAGCATCGTCCACTTTGTGACAAGGTATGAAATGAGCCATCTTGGAAAATCGATCCACTACAACCATGATTGAGTCCTTTCCTCTTTGAGTCCTTGGCAAACCAACTACGAAATCCATAGACACGTCTTCCCAAGGTGAATCTGGCACGGGCAAGGGCGTATATAAGCCTTGATGAAACGTAGCCTTGGCTTTTTGACATGTTGCACACCTAGAAACTATTGATTGTACATCCGCTAGCATTCTAGGCCAATAAAAATGCTCTTGGAGCATAGTTAATGTTTTCGTTATGCCAAAATGTCCCGCTATCCCTCCACCATGCACTTCTCTTACTATTAATTCTCTAATAGAACACTTAGGCACGCACAAACGATTCCCCTTGAAAAGAAAACCGTCTTGTAAAACATAGGAACCTACGGCCCCCTTGGAACACTCCTCTAGGAGTGTAGAGAAATCCACGTCCCCCTTATAGTACTCCTTGATTAACTCGAAACCAAGTAGTTTACAATTCAATACTCCAAGCAACGTGTGTCTTCTAGATAGTGCATCGGCCACTACATTTGCTTTCCCCTCTTTATACTTTGAAGAAAAATTGAAAGCTTGTAGAAACTCTACCCATTTAGCATGTCTAGGGTTCAATTTTTGTTGACCATGAATGTACTTCAAAGCTTCGTGATCACTATGCAACACAAAGTGATTTGGGCGCAAATAGTGACTCCAATGGTCCAATGCTCGCACAATAGCATAAAACTCCTTGTCATAGGTAGAATAGTTCAATCTAGCACCGTTTAATTTCTCACTAAAATAGGCAATAGGGCGCTTCTTTTGAACCAAAACGGCACCAATCCCCACACCACTAGCGTCGGTTTCTACCTCAAATGGTTGTGAAAAATCCGGCAATGCAAGTACAGGTGCTTCACATAGCTTCCTTTTGACCAAATCAAATGCACGTTGGGCTTCCTTGGTCCACTCGAATTTTCCCTTGTCTTTCTTCAAGCATTCAGTCATAGGTGCAACTATCGTGGAAAAATTCTTCACAAATCTTCTATAAAATGACGCTAGACCATGAAACGATCTAACTTCACTCACATTGGTAGGTACGGGCCAAGTCTTGATAGCTTCAACCTTGGATTGATCCACGGACACACCATCTTTGGATACTACATACCCTAGAAACGTCACGCTAGGAACAAGAAAATAACATTTTTCCAATTTTGCGTACAACTTCTTCTCCCTAAGAACCTCAAAAACGCTTCTCAAATGCATTAGATGATCATTGAAATTTTCAGAATAAATTAATATGTCATCCAAGTAAACAACTACGAACCTTCCAAGAAATGGTTTCAACACCTCGTTCATCAATCTCATAAATGTACTAGGCGCATTGGTTAGACCAAAAGGCATGACTAACCACTCGTACAACCCCACTTTAGTCTTGAAAGCCGTCTTCCATTCATCTCCTTCCCTCATGCGTATTTGATGATAGCCACTCATAAGATCAATCTTGGAAAATAGCTTTGAACCATGCAATTCGTCTAACAAATCATCAAGTCTAGGTATAGGAAATCTATACTTGATGGTTATGTTGTTCACACTCCTACTATCAATGCACATACGCCAACTCCCATCTTTTTTTGGAACTAGCAATGCAGGCACGGCACAGGGGCTCATACTCTCTTTCACGTAGCCTCTTTGCATCAATTCCTCTATTTGACGTTGTATTTCCTTTGTTTCTTCTGGATTACTTCTATATGCTGCCTTGTTAGGTAGTGGAGCTCCCGGAATAAGATCAATTTGATGTTCAATACCACGAATTGGTGGTAATCCCGGTGGTAATTCACTAGGAAAAACATCACAATACTCTTGCAATACCACTTCTAATTCCACGGGCCTCTTTTCTTGTTTACTTTCATTCACTTGCACATTGTTAGCCACCATAATATATACCATATTGTTATTGTTGATCTCTTTCTCCAACTCCTTTTCCCCAATTAAATATGCACCTTTCGAACTAGGGTTAATTCTATGATCAACAAGTGGTTTCAATGCATATGATTTTTCCCCCTTTCCTTTTCGAATTATATACACATTTGTCCTACCATTAAACTTGACAAATCTATCATATTGCCATGGTCTACCCAATAAGATATGACAAGCATCCATGGGGCATACATCACATAAAACTTTATCATGATATTTGCCAATTGAAAAGGTGATTAGGGCTCGCTTCGTTACCTTTACGTCACTAGCATCATTGAGCCAATGTAGCTTGTAAGGTTTTGGGTGATCGGTTGTAGGCCACTCTAATTTGTTGATCAAAGTTGTAGACACCACATTTATGCAACTTCCCGAGTCTATTATTACGTCACACAATCGATCTTCCACCTTGCACCTTGTTAAAAAGATTTTCTCTCTTTGATTCTCTTCAACGGGCATAGGTTTAGAGTGAAGAGCTCTCCTTAGAACCAAGCTCTTTCCTTGCGTTTCACCATCAACCTCTTCGGCACTACCCTCCTCTTCTTCAAAATCACGTTCTTGCTCGACCACAACCTCCATGTCACTACTTCCCTCACACCTAGCTTTCTCTTCTTCCCATTCTTGAGCCGTCATAGTGCGTTTTGAGTAGCAATTGCTTGCTATATGGCCAACACTCCCACATTTGAAACATTTTCTATCTTCAGTCACCTTCTTGCTAGCTTCGTTTCTGGGTTTGTTATCTTTAGCATACGAATTAGAAGAAGTCCTATCAAAGGTAGGCTTGTCACTAGCCTTTGTGAACGTGCGTGTGAACGGCTTCACACTTGAGGTCTTCTTGGCCTTGAATTGTCTTTCAACCTTAATGGCCGCCTTGCATACTTCTTCAAACGAATAGTATTCGTGCAATTCAATCTTCTCTTGAACATTTTCGTTCAAACCTGCAATAAAACGTGCTATTTTGTGCTCTAGAATTTCTTCTAAATCACACAATAAACATAGTTTCTCAAATTCACACAAATAAGCCTCCACGGATTGATTTCCTTGCTTAAAAGTCTGCATCTTGAGATACACTTCTTGCACGTACTCATGGGGCACAAATTGACGCTTCATATATTTCTGTAATTGTGTCCAAGTAGTGATCTTGGATCGTCCCTCCTTGCGTCTCTTTTTCTTGAGATTATCATACCATAAACTCGCATAACCCGTGAGTTTTAATTCAGCAAGTTTGCACCTCTTTCGTTCATCATACTCCTTGTAATCAAAGAGTGTTTCCGCTCTTCTAACCCACTCAAAATATTTTTCGGGGTCTAGCATACTACCATTGAATTCCGGAAAATCTAACCTTATATTTCGGTCATCATCTTTGGCCTTGTTCTTCCGTCTATGCCTTCTAGGTTCATCACTTGAAGATGAATCTTTATGGCGTGATCTACTTGCTTTTCTCCTTTCATATTCATCTTCACTTGAACTAGAACTTGTAACTGATTTGTTCTTCCTTGAAGATGAAGTTTTGTCACGTTCGTCAAGCCTAGCCAATACTTCTTGCAATTGTTGTGACAATCGCTCTATTTGACGATCCCTTCGCAAGTTATGCGCTTGATCAAGGTTCAAACCCCTTGGAATCCCTGGGATTTCTTCGTCACTCATTGCTCCTACACAAACCAGGTTAGTTTATGTAAAAATCTTGATTAAAAGATTGAATCTTGATTGATTCTTGAGGCAAATAAAAACCGATCTCCAGATCGCAACTCCGTGTAACAATCTCAAAAGTTTGAGGTTGCACAGACTTCGTTACGCGTCCGATTGACACGAAATTTTGACACAATGTTGATCTACTTTTTCTGAATCCTCCCACAAAATTTCAGCCAAAAATTCCAAGCCAAACGTCACCAACAGCTCTGATACCACGATGATGTGATTCTTGATCCGAAAACCAAGTTATCACAAGGATATGTTCTAAGCTTCGTCCTATACAGATAAATCACCAAGAACTAGGCAAGAACTGAGTTTAATTAATTAAGAGTCCACTTAATTAATCAAACCAATGAATGTTTTAACTAAAACACCCAAAACAGCAACCAACTCGCAAGTTAGCCAAAGAAATATTTAGGTAATCCAACCAAAATATCACTCAAAATAAATGTGTTTTTTGTATTGCTCAAAATCTGAATGAATGAATGAATTCGTGAATTACATGGAGTATTTATAGCAATCCTTTCCTAAGACTATTAGAACTCTAACTAGAATAAAACTCCTTCTCTTCCTAAGCATATTAGAGTTCTAACTTGAGTAAAACTCCTACTTTTTCTAAACACATTAGAGTTCTAGCTTGAGTAAAACTCCTACTTTTTCTAAACACATTAGAGTTCTAGCTTGAGTAAAAGTCTTCCACTTTGCCTTGATCTCCAAGCAGCCGCCACTTTCAATTTTGAGTAGGAATCCCTCTTGAAATAGGAAACCTAACTTAACCTTGTGCGCCAAGTAACGTTACACGATTCTCCAACTTAATTAACTACGCACACGTACAAAAATAATTAAGAACATAAAGAAACCTAAGGTCTAAACCAAGAAAAACCCTTTCAAGTGAAAGGTAAAAACTTGTAGACCAAAATCTAAGAAAGCTTTTAAAGAAACCTTAAAGAACTATCAAGAAGCTTCAAGAACTCCCAAGAACGCCACCATACAAAGCGTGGCTTTGTCTTGATGCCCCCGATAGTAAGTTTGACCTATTGAGGAAGCTTCCAAGTATAGATTCATGCTTTCTTGACTTTCTTGGAATAATTCTTCAACATGCTCGTCGTTCACATTTATGCACGCATCATAGTTAGTATAAGCTCTATAATCTAGCCTTACTTCGTGTTTGGTCCAGATTATTTCCCCTAAACGCAATTTAGACCCGATTCTACCTTGCGTTTTTATCTTGTTTCTTTTTGAGACGAATTTGTTTCTAAGTCATCTAATCCACTCCAAAACGATCCTAAAACACAAACACATCAGAAAACACATCAGTGATGATGAGGAATCATATAAAGGGCGTAGGAGAAAGAGTTTAAGGGGGAAAGAGGATCAAAGCTTGAGACTTGAAATCCCTGAGTTCAATGGCAGTTTGGACCCAGACAAATTCCTAGATTGGATCCGTAGAGTTGAACGAATTTTCAGATATAAGGACTATGATGATCATAGATCCTTTAAGGTTGCTGAACTCAAACTCACTTCTTATGCAAGTTTGTGGCTTGAAGGTTTGCAAAAGAAGAGGAGAAAGGAGGGGCGTTCCAAGATCTCATCTTGGACAAAACTAAAGAAGTACATGCAAAAAAGGTTTGTTCCTCAAGACTTTGAACAAAACAATTTTATAAAAATGCATACTTTGAAGCAAGAAAGGAGGTCTGTGGAGGAATACTTGATGGAATTCGAAAATCTAGCCATGGTGTGTGGGCTAGAGGAGAAAGAAGACCACAAGGTGGCTCGTTTTGTGGCTGGGTTAAATGACCCAATCAAGGAAAAGGTGGAATTACAACCCTATTGGAGCTTTGATGAGGTGTGTACAATAGCAACTAGGGTTGAAAGGCAAACACGTAAACCTAGAGGGATCTTTCGATCATTTGAAGCTAAAGGGGTGCGTGAGATGTCTAATATGAAGCCTAATCTCGAGAATTCCATAAAGCCACAATCTTTTGGGAGAGATAAGGGAGGAAGTTCGAGGCCCCCTATGGGAGATCAACGAACTTGCTTCAAATGTAAGGGACAAGGCCATATCCAACGGGATTGTCCCCATGCTAGGATTGCTACTACTCGGAATTGGGAGGAAGATGAAACCTTTGAAGAAGAGGAGCATGAGCTTGAAGAGGAAGAAGGTAACACATCTTTTGAAGTCCTAGAGGAGGATGTGGAGGAGGTGATGCCAGAAACTAGGGGATCTAGCCTAGTATTGCGAAGGGCATTGCAATCCAAGTCCTTACCATTAGAGGAGAGCCAAAGGGAGAAAATCTTCCTCACAAGATGCAATGTCCATGGAAGACTATGTGATGTGATTATAGATTCAGGGAGCTGCACTAACGTGGTTTCTACACTCTTGGTGGACAAGTTGGAGGTGCCTACTTAAATCCATCCTCAACCATATAAGCTCCATTGGCTTAGTGACCAAAATGGTCAAGGAACAATTATCCATGGTCTAGATGAGGACGGTCAAGACGGTGTTATTGAATTAAATGCTAAGGGGTTAATTCTGTCCAAATCATTCTTCAATCCTATGCACGGTGGTCCAAAGAGTTTCACAACTGGTTATACTTCCCTTAAAGTAGTTAATCTAGTTGAAGGGATCTAGTAAAGGTGCCGACTTGATGCCACGCATGATTTAGTTACGTTGGACTGATCATGGGGCGTGAATTAAGGGAGGAATTGACTGATTATGTGTAGGGCTTAAGTTTAGGAGTTAGTTAGCTGATCATGGCGCAAGCTTGCTGAAATGGTTGGTTAGTTGAACTGATTGGGCGTAGGAGTTAGTTAGCTAGTCGGTTAGTTGAACTACTTAGGCGTAAATTAAGGAGTTAGTTAGTTCATGGCTGGAATAAAGGAGCTTAAGTCAAGGGAGGTTACAAACAAGCTAATTACACGCTGATAATGCCGTTTGAAGCCATTTGCACGTTGATAATGCCGTTTGAAGCTTGTTGAACGTTTTCCTTAATTTAAGCCTAGTTTTACGTTTAGTTAGTTAGTTTCAGTTTATTGTTGTTAGTTAGTTTCAGTTTATTGTTATAGAGGATTAATTGGACGGTCATATGAGCCTTTTAATCACTTTATAGTTAGCATTTTATTTCTGTCTTTAAATAGGCAAGTAATGGATAGTTATCAAAAGGGAATCCTATGATCCCTTATGTAACGAATACACTACTATAAATAGTGTACTGAACGAAAAGAAATGCATCCAGAAATTTGCTAAACACTTGTGTACTTGTTGATTAAACGTGACTTACAATTAGTCATTTTTAAGGTCCAAATTTGATAATCCGAATTTGAAGAGTACTAGCTTTGGTAGAGTGTTCCCAAATCTAGAACTTACGTAGTAAACGAGTGGGTTGAGTAATCCCTATTTCCTAACTACACTAAGCGAAGGGTGAGTGTTCCCCTTTGTTATATCCGAGGCTAGGGTGAGTGTTCCCCTATTCTCCCCTCATCAATCACGTAATTCACTAAGACCCCTTAACACGTATTTTGTAACAAGGTTCTCATCTTGCTTACACATCATTTGGCGTGTCAGGTAGGGGAAAAAATTTTCAAAAAAAAAAAAAAAAAAGAAACTTTTCCTAAGGGGTCGTGTACCTACACACCATGGGAGAAAATCAGGACTTAAGGACAGCCTTGGAAGCTCTAAATCGATCCATTGCTAGTCAAGAAAGGTTGGCCGAAACCAATGCCAATCTACAAGGGAATCTTGCTGCCTTGATGGCAAGACTCATGAACGAGCAAGATAGGAGGGATCGAGAGGAAGACCCTCCACCTAGGAGGGAAGATAGGAGTCTCAAAGTGGACGTCCCTTCCTTTGATGGGACCCTTGATCCAGAAAAGTACTTAGAATGGGAGAAATCCTTGGAAAGGTACTTTGAATACAAGGACATCCATGAGGATGTTCAACGTTTTAAGATTGCCAAAGTCAAACTAAAGGGCTATGGTGATAGTTGGCTACAAGGAGAGCAAAGGGGACGTACCCTTAAGGGGAAAGTTCCTATCTCTACTTGGGACAAACTTAAAAAACGGATGAAAGACCGTTTCATCCCCCACAATTACAAGCAAAGCCAATATGTGAAGTGGAGTACCTTGCAACAAAATGGGGACTCTGTAGAGGATTACATAAAGGAGTTTGATAGGCTTGCTATTGTGTGTGAAGTAACCGAGAATGAAGAGCTCAAAATGGGGCGTTTCATATCTGGTTTGGACCAAGAATTACAAGACAGACTTGAAAGTTACACTAACCTCACGTTTGTGGAAGCTTGCAAGTTAGTAAGTAAATTCGATGCTAAGAGGAAGAAGAAGAAGCCTACTACCATTCCTCAATTGACACGAAAACCTTCTTTTCCTACAAAGGAAAGTTCGTCCTTTAACAAACCAAGCAATCCCCTAAAGAAGGATACAAGGAACGTGAAGCTAGGTGACATTGTATGTTACAAATGCGGAGGGCGAGGTCATTACAAGAAGGATTGTCCTAATACTAGGGCGTTAACTATGCAAGAGGTTAAACTCATGGCCACTCAAAACATCAACTGGGATGAGTTTGAGGATGGGGAAGAAGAAGTTGAAGATGATTGTGATGATTGCATTGCCGAGTCAGAGGAGAAGACTAGCCTCGTGATTAGGAGGGCCTTGCAAGCACGTGTGGAAGAGGATGCTGCCCCTCAACGACAACACATTTTCATCACCCGTTGTAAAATTGGTGACGAGGTATGTGATCTAATTATTGATGGGGGAAGTGAGGCTAATACCGTATCTAAGACTCTAGTATCCAAACTAGGTCTTACGACCACTAATCATCCACAACCTTACAAATTGAGTTGGTTAGACTCTAATGCTAGCACCGGGGTTAGGAGGCAATGTATGGTTTCTTTTTGTATTGGTGCGTATTGTGATTCTATATTATGTGATGTTGTGTCCATGGATGCTTGTCACATCCTACTTGGTAGGCCTTGGCAAACTGATAAAAGATCTATACATGATGGGTATCACAACACTTATACAATAGTCCATGAAGGGAGGAAGAAAAAACTACACCCTTTACCACCCCCACGTTTTTCACCCTCACGTGCCCGACAAAAAGAAGTATCCTTATTGTCTTTTAAAGAATTTGAGAGGGAGTTAGATGGCGAGGCAGAATTGTTTATACTATACTCCAAAGAAACCCACGAAAATTTTGTTGCTCGAAATCCTAAATTAGCCCAATTAATTAAAGATTTTGAGGACGTTTTTCCGGATGAATTACCTAAGGGACTACCACCCATACGAGGAATTGAGCATCAAATTGATCTCATTCCCGGAGCACCCTTGCCAAATAAACCAGCCTATAGATGTAACCCTTTAGAAACTAAGGAGTTACAACGTCAAATTGAAGAACTAATGGGTATGGGTTATGTGCGTGAGTCCATGAGTCCATGTGCCGTTCCTGCTTTGTTGGTTCCTAAGAAAGATGGTACTTGGAGAATGTGTATTGATAGTAGAGCCGTTAATAACATTACTATCAAGTACAGGTTTCCAATCCCAAGGCTTGATGACATGCTGGATGAATTGAGTGGCTCCAAGGTCTTCTCAAAGGTAGACTTGAGAAGTGGGTATCATCAGATTCGCATGAGAGAAGGGGATGAATGGAAGACTGCATTCAAGACAAAGCATGGGTTATATGAGTGGCTCGTCATGCCATTTGGCCTTACCAATGCCCCTAGCACATTCATGAGGTTAATGAATGAGGTGCTAAGGCCATTTCTTGGCAAGTTTGTGGTAGTATACTTGGATGACATTCTCATCTATTCCCGTGATGAAGAATCTCATTTTGATCACCTTTTTCAAGTATTTTCTGTTTTAAGGAAAGAAAAACTGTATGGGAAACTAGAAAAATGTGATTTTTTATTATATGAAGTCATGTTTCTTGGCTACATAGTTTCAGGTGATGGCGTAAAGGTGGATCCTAGCAAAATTGAAGCGATTCAATCTTGGCCTAGTCCGAGAACGCTTACGGAAGTTCGTTCATTTCATGGACTTGCTTCTTTCTATAGAAGATTCATCAAGAACTTCAGCACACTCATGGCTCCCATCACCGAGTGTACTAAGAAAGGCGTGTTCGAATGGACACCCCAAGCTCAAAGGGCGTTTGAAGAAGTCAAGAAGAAGATGTGCAACACACCCATATTAGCACTTCCGGATTTTTCCAAACCATTTGAGGTTGAATGTGACGCAAGTGGAAAAGGTATTGGTGCCGTATTGATTCAAGGTGGGCGACCCATTGCCTACTTTAGTGAGAAGATGAGTCAAGGCAAGTTGAATTACTCCACCTATGATAAAGAATTCTATGCTATGGTAAGAGCTCTAGATCATTGGTCACATTATTTGAGGCCACGACCTTTCATATTGCATTCTGATCATGATCCAAAGTGGACGTCTAATGAACCTGTTGCTTTAGTCTTAGAGACACTTGGGTTTTATCCATTTACAAAGAAGGCTGAAGTTCTATGTTGCATTTCATGGGTAGATTGAAGAATGGGGCGCGTGGCGCGTTTCACTACAGATTTAGCACGTTTCCCTGCTATTTTGGGCGTGTGGATCCTAAGCCATTTACTAGCTATTATTATCTTATGTTTTAGTTAATATTGCTGAAATAATGCCAAGAGTTATGTCTTTGGCCGGCTGTAATAGGAAGATATCAATTAGGCTTTATTATGCTTTTATTACTTAGCTTAAATCAAGGAGGAAAACTGCTGGCTATTGGCTGTTCATGCTTGGACGGTTTTCCTTGACTTTTGGTGTGATTTTGCTGCTCCTTTCCTCTATAAAAGGGAGAGCAAACCAGAAATATGCAGTTTTTGAGTTTTGATAAAAAAAACCTTGTGTTTTAGCATTTTAACTTAGAGTTTGTCTCAAGTTCAAGTGTTTCCTTATTGCTTTGAGTGAGTCTTGAGTGATAAGCTTAGGAGAGATTGAGTGAGTCTTATCTCTGGCCTAAAACCCCAAAACTTTGAGTCTGTCCTTGAGTTTTGGCCTTTTATCTTGTTCTATGATATTTGAGTATTCTGACTATAAGTATTTTTAAATCCATCAACCCATATTCGTGAGAGTGTATTTAGATTTACATCAGATCATGAATCCTTGAGGTTCATACATGGCCAAAAAAAGCTGAATGCGAGGCACGCAAAGTGGGTCGAATTCTTGCAAACATTTAACTTTTCCTCTAAATACAAGAGTGGAAAAGCGAATGTGGTGGCAGATGCTTTGTCTAGGAGGCATAATTTGCTTGGAATGGTTGAAGCAAAGGTACTTGGATTCGATTTGATTAAGGAGTACTATCAAGAAGATGATGAATTCAAAGGGATAATTGGAAAATGTGTCCGTGGAGTTTATGATCTGTTTTCTTTGCATAATGACTTTCTTTTCAAAGGGAATAGATTATGTATCCCAAAATGTCCCATTCGAAGTTTGTTGATACATGAAGCTCATGGGGGAGGACTAGCTGGTCACGTGGGAATTCACAAGACAATGGAGCTTCTCCAAGCTCATTTCTATTGGCCGAAAATGTTAGCCACGGTTCATCATGTGGTGAGTCGTTGTTCTACCTGTCAAAGAGCAAAAATGGTGTTTCATAAAGGTCTCTACAAGCCCTTACCAATTCCCGAAAGACCTTGGGAGGATGTTAGTATGGATTTTATTGTAGCTTTGCCAAGAACTCAAAGAGGCAAAGATTCAATAATGGTGGTGGTTGATCGGTTCTCGAAAATGGCTCATTTCATTCCTTGCCATAAAACTGAAGATGCAATAAAGGTGGCTAAGTTATACTTTGAAGAGGTAGTTCGTTTCCATGGGGTGCCACGCACCATTGTATCAGATCGCGATACTAAGTTCCTAAGTCATTTTTGGAAATCCATATGGCGTTTGATGGGAACTAAGTTATTGTTCTCTACCTCACATCATCCACAAACCGATGGCCAAACGGAGGTGGTAAATAGAATACTTGGTTCGTTGCTTAGGGTTTTAGTAAGCAAAAGTACCAAGGATTGGGATAATAAGCTTGCTCATGCCGAGTTTGCTTATAATAGGACACCTAGTGCTACTACAAAGTACTCTCCTTTTGAAGTAGTATATGGCGTCAATCCTTATGTTCCCATTGATCTTATTGCTTTGCCAAAAGACAAGTTCGTTCATGGTGGGGCAAAAGAACAAGCCGAATTCATGCTAAAGGTCCATAAAGAAGTTCGGAGGAACATTGAAAAGGCGAATGAAATCTACAAGAAACAAGCCAACAAACGAGTGAGAAATGTGAAGTCTTTTGAAGTTGGGGATTTGGTGTGGATTTACATGAGGAAAGAACGTTTTCCTAGCAAAAGGAAAAACAAACTTATGCCAAGAGCCGAGGGACCATTTGAGATCATGGAAAAGATCAATGACAACGCATACAAAGTTGATTTGGGAGGTCAATATGGTGTCTCAAGTACATTCAACGTTGGTGATCTTGCTCCTTACTTCGATGATGACGAATTGAGGGCAATTCCTTTTGAAGAAGGGGAGGATGACCAAAATGGTCAAGGAACAATTATCCATGGTCTAGATGAGGACGGTCAAGACGGTGTTATTGAATTAAATGCTAAGGGGTTAATTCTGTCCAAATCATTCTTCAATCCTATGCACGGTGGTCCAAAGAGTTTCACAACTGGTTATACTTCCCTTAAAGTAGTTAATCTAGTTGAAGGGATCTAGTAAAGGTGCCGACTTGATGCCACGCATGATTTAGTTACGTTGGACTGATCATGGGGCGTGAATTAAGGGAGGAATTGACTGATTATGTGTAGGGCGTAAGTTTAGGAGTTAGTTAGCTGATCATGGCGCAAGCTTGCTGAAATGGTTGGTTAGTTGAACTGATTGGGCGTAGGAGTTAGTTAGCTAGTCGGTTAGTTGAACTACTTAGGCGTAAATTAAGGAGTTAGTTAGTTCATGGCTGGAATAAAGGAGCTTAAGTCAAGGGAGGTTACAAACAAGCTAATTACACGCTGATAATGCCGTTTGAAGCCATTTGCACGTTGATAATGCCGTTTGAAGCTTGTTGAACGTTTTCCTTAATTTAAGCCTAGTTTTACGTTTAGTTAGTTAGTTTCAGTTTATTGTTGTTAGTTAGTTTCAGTTTATTGTTATAGAGGATTAATTGGACGGTCATATGAGCCTTTTAATCACTTTATAGTTAGCATTTTATTTCTGTCTTTAAATAGGCAAGTAATGGATAGTTATCAAAAGGGAATCCTATGATCCCTTATGTAACGAATACACTACTATAAATAGTGTACTGAACGAAAAGAAATGCATCCAGAAATTTGCTAAACACTTGTGTACTTGTTGATTAAACGTGACTTACAATTAGTCATTTTTAAGGTCCAAATTTGATAATCCGAATTTGAAGAGTACTAGCTTTGGTAGAGTGTTCCCAAATCTAGAACTTACGTAGTAAACGAGTGGGTTGAGTAATCCCTATTTCCTAACTACACTAAGCGAAGGGTGAGTGTTCCCCTTTGTTATATCCGAGGCTAGGGTGAGTGTTCCCCTATTCTCCCCTCATCAATCACGTAATTCACTAAGACCCCTTAACACGTATTTTGTAACAAGGTTCTCATCTTGCTTACACATCACTTAGCAAGTCAAGTGACGTAAAGGTTAGTAAACAAGCATTGATTTCGTTCAAAATTGGCAATTATGAAGATCAAGTGCTTTGTGATGTTTGTCCCATGGATGCGTGTCATATTCTCTTGGGAAGACCTTGGCAATATGACAGATTTGTGAAGTTTGATGGAAGGACAAACATATATGTTGTGAGGAAGAATGCACAAGCCAAAGCATTTGTTTTGAAGCCTTTTATGGCTCTAAAAACTCGTTCTAACAAAGATAATGGCAAGGGAGTGTTATTGGTGGATGGAAGGGAATTAGAGAAGGATGCGAACGCCAAGGTTGACTATATGCAAAAGCTTCACACCCAAGTGAGAGCAAGAATTGAGAAGGTCAATGATATCTATAAGGCTAGAGCTAACAAACACAAGACTCAACATACTTACAAGGAGGGAGACTTGGTTTGGTTACACTTGAGGAAGGAAAGATTTCCTAATCGACGTAAGAACAAGCTTATGCCTAGGTGTGATGGTCCATTCAAAATCATCAGTAAGGTGGGTGATTATGCATATAAGCTTCAGTTGCCTGGAGACTATGGAGTTCATGCCACATTCAATATAGGCGACTTAGCACCTTATGTGCCTGATGATCAACTTCGAAGTTTGAGGACAAACTCTTTTGAAGAAGAGGAGGATGATATAATAGAGGATGCCAAATTCGAAGGATTGGTTGAAGCTTTAAAGAAGAATGCTACCATGGGAGAGTTGTTGGCTTATGGAGACACGAATCTTCTAGGTGCATCAAAGGGGAACATTTGCATGTGCATGATAACATGCAAATGTAAATGAGGATTGGTGGACATGGGGAATAAGTTGGTTTTGCCTATGAGTTTTCTCCCATTTCATTTGATAGGGTTTTTCTCATTTTAGGCATAGGTGTGTTTTTGAACTTTCCATTTTCAGGTTTTATGATTCTATAATGTTTGGAAGCCATGGAGGTGATGATTGATGGAAGGCCTTGATCAAAAGCTAAAATCTTGGAGTAATTTTCGAAGATTGAAAATTTTGACCAAGGAGGAAAATTTTAAGACAAGGGGAGGTGCTTGTTACATTGAGATGTGCTTATTACATCTTATCGGTGCTTTATTACGACTTAAGTGACATGGCAAGTGACATGGCATGGGTATGGACGTGGCTACACACATGGCATTGGATATTTAGTGTTTTACTTTAAATAAAATAGGATTAGAGTAGTTAAATTGTAATATTATCTTTTTAGGTAGGATAAGATTCTAATTAAGATAAGATAGTGTTAGAGTTTTAGTAGGATTATGTAATAAATAGGTGGCATTATCCTATTGGTTATTAGGAGTCCTTTTAGAAGTAGGAGGCCTAGTCATAATATGATTGAAACTCTCAAGCTATGGGTATAAATAGATGTGCACCCAAGCTTGGAAAAATCAGATTTGGAGATTCTTTTCTATATATTCTTCAATAAACTTAGAGAGTTTGTTGTTTTTCTTTGTGTGTAACAAAGAGTTGTGAATTGGTGCTTAAAGCTTTAGATTCACGTGAGGAAGTGTAGGAATTGAGGGTGCTTTGCTTTAATCAATTCTTAAACTTTCGCCCTAGATTTTAAACCTTTGGTGCGTAGCTTTAGAGGGTTTTCTATCTAGTTCTATCCCTTTTGTGTGGATTAAGGTTTCAATACCTAGATTCACATCACTTTCCCTTGAAAGTCACGAACAACTATTGAAACCTTAGTGAGCATCTAAGGCTCATTTTCAATGCATGAACAGTTGTAACTAGGCTATATTGGTATAAATGCATGAGCACTTGTAACTAGGCTATATTGGTATGTTAGAGCAAGTTCTAGAATATTTTGACAAGTAATTTGAAAAATAGGCGACGTAGAACCCTTTTCGGCCCCCGTTCCCTTTAAAGTCACGAACATCGATTTAGAACTTAGTGAAATGCTTCTAAGGCTCATTTTCAATGCATGAACACTTGTAACTAGGCTATATTGGTATGTTTGTGCAAGTTATAGGTTAGTGTGATAAGAAATTTGAAAAATAGGCGAGGTAGAACCCTTTCCGCCCCCTTTCCCTTGAAAATCACGAACATCAGTTTAGAACTTAGTGAAATGCTTATAAGGCTCGTTTTCAATGCATGAACACTTGTAACTAGGCCATATTGGTATGATAGTGCAAGTTCTAGGTTATTTTGACAAGAAATTTGAAAAAAAAGCGAGGTAGAATCCTTTCCGGCCCCCTTTTCCTTGAAATTCATGAATATCAACCCAAAACTTAGAGAAATGCTTCTAAGGCTCGTTTTCAATACATGAACACTTGTAATTAAGCTATATTGCTATGTTAGTGCAAGTTATAGGTTAGTGTGATAAAAAATTTGAAAAATAGGCGAGGTAGAATCTTCTCGGCCCCTCTTCCCTTGAAAATCACGAACATTGATTTAGAACTTAATGAAATGCTTCGAAGGCCTTTCAATGCATAAACATTTGTAACTAGGCTATATTGGTATGTTAGTGCTAGTTCTAGGTTATTTTGATAAGAAATTTGAAAAATAAGCGAGCTAGAACCCTTTTCGCCCCCTTTCCGTTGAAAATCACGAACATCAATTTAGAACTTAGTGAAATGCTTCTAAGGCTCGTTTTCAGTGCATGAACACTTTTAACTAGGCTGTATTGGTATGTAAGTGCAAGTTCTAGGTCATTTTGACAAGAAATTTGAAAAAAATGCAAGGTCGAACCCTTTTCAGCCCCCTTTCCCTTGAAAAACATGAACATCAACCCAAAACTTAGAGAAATGCTTCTAAGGCTCATTTTCAATGCATGACCACTTGTAACTAGGCTATATTGCTATTTTCGTGCAAGTTATAGGTTAGTGGGATAAGTAATTTGAAAAAATAGGAGAGGTAGAACCTTTCCGGCCTCTTTTCCCTTGAAAGTCACGAACATCGATTGAAATCATAGTGAAATGCTTCTAAGGCTCGTTTTCAATGCATTAACACTTGTAACTAGGCAATATTGGTATGTTAGGGCAAGTTATAGGTTTTTTTGATAAGATATTTGAAAATTAAGCGAGCTAGAACCCTTTCCGAGCCCATTTCCCTTGAAAATCATGAACATCAACCCAAAACTTAGAGAAATAATTCTAAGGCTCGTTTTCAATGCATGAACACTTGTATCTAGCATATATTGGTAAGGTAGTGCAAGTTATAGGTTAGTATGATAAGAAATTTGAAAAATAGGCGAGGTAGAACCCTTTCCGTCCCCTTTCCCTTGAAAATCACAAACATCGGTTTAGAACTTAGTGAAATGCTTCTAAGGCTCGTTTTCAATGCATGAACACTTGTAACTAGGCTATATTGGTATGATAGTGCAAGTTCTAGATTATTTTGACAAGAAATTTGAAAAAAAGCGAGGTAGAATCCTTTCCGGCCCCCTTTTCCTTGAAATTCATGAATATCAACCCAAAACTTAGAGAAATGCTTCTAAGGCTCATTTTCAATGCATGAACACTTGTAATTAAGCTATATTGCTATGTTACTGCAAGTTATAGGTTAGTGTGATAAAAAATTTGAAAAATAGGCGAGGTAGAACCTTCCCGGCCCCTCTTCCCTTGAAAATCAGGAGCATTGATTTAAAACTTAATGAAATGCTTCGAAGGCCTTTCAATGCATGAAAACTTGTTACTAGGCTATATTGGTATGTTAGTGCTAGTTCTAGGTTATTTTGATAAGAAATTTGAAAAATAAGCGAGCTAAGACCCTTTCCGCCCCCTTTCCGTTGAAAATCACGAACATCATTTTAGAACTTAGTGATATGCTTCTAAGGCTCGTTTTCAATGCATGAACACTTTTAACTAGGCTGTATTGGTATGTTAGTGCAAGTTCTAGGTCATTTTGCCAAGTAATTTGAAAAAAAAGCGAGGTCGAACCCTTTTCGGCCCCCTTTCCCTTGAAAATCATGAACATCAACCCAAAACTTAGAGAAATGCTTCTAAGGCTCATTTTCAATGCATGACCACTTGTAACTAGGCTATATTGCTATTTTAGTGCAAGTTATAGGTTAGTGTGATAAGAAATTTGAAAAAATAGGAGAGGTAGAACCTTTCCGGCCCATTTTCCCTTGAAAGTCACGAACATCGATTTAAATCATAGTGAAATGCTTCTAAGGCTCATTTTCAATGCATTAACACTTGTAACTAGGCTATATTGGTATGTTAGGGCAAGTTATAGGTTTTTTTGATAAGATATTTGAAAATTATGCGAGCTAGGACCCTTTCCGGGCCCATTTCCCTTGAAAATCATGAACATCAACCCAAAACTTGGAGAAATAATTCTAAGGCTCGTTTTCAATGCATGAACACTTGTATCTAGGATATATTGGTAAGGTAGTGCAAGTTATAGGTTAGTATGATAAGAAATTTGAAAAATAGGCGACGTAGAACACTTTCTGCCCCCTTTCCCTTGAAAATCACAAACATCGGTTTAGAACTTAGTGAAATGCTTCTAAGGCTCGTTTTCAATGCATGAACACTTGTAACTAGGCTATATTGGTATGATAGTGCAAGTTCTAGATTATTTTGACAAGAAATTTGAAAAAAAGCGAGGTAGAATCCTTTCCGGGCCCCTTTTCCTTGAAATTCAGGAATATCAACCCAAAACTTAGAGAAATGCTTCTAAGGCTCGTTTTCAATGCATGAACACTTGTAATTAAGCTATATTGCTATGTTACTGCAAGTTAGAGGTTAGTGTGATAAAAAATTTGAAAAATAGGCGAGATAGAACCTTCCCGGCCCCTGTTCCCTTAAAAATCACAAACATTGATTTAGAACTTAATGAAATGCTTCGAAGGCTTTTCAATGCATGAGCACTTGTTACTAGGCTATATTGGTATGTTAGTGCTAGTTCTAGGTTATTTTGATAAGAAGTTTGAAAAATAAGCAAGCTAGTACCCTTTCCGCCCCCTATCTGTTGAAAATCACGAACATCGATTTAGAACGTAGTAATATGCTTCTAAGGCTCGTTTTCAATGCATTAAAACTTTTAACTAGGCTGTATTGGTATGTTAGTGCAAGTTCTAGGTCATTTTGACAAGAAATTTGAAAAAAAAGCGAGGTCGAACCCTTTTCGGCCCCTTTTACCTTGAAAATCATGAACATCAACCCAAAACTTAGAGAAATGCTTCTAAGGCTCATTTTCAATGCATGACCACTTGTAACTAGGCTATATTGGTAAGTTAGTGCAAGTTATAGGTTAGTGTGATAAGAAATTTGAAAAATAGGAGAGGTAGAACCTTTCCGGCCCCTTTTCCCTTGAAAGTCACGAACATCGGTTTAGAACTTAGTGAAATGCTTCTAAGGCTCGTTTTCAATGCATGACACTTGTAACTAGGCTATATTGGTATGATAGTGCAAATTCTAGGTTATTTTGACAAGAAATTTAAAAAAAAAAGCGAGGTAGAATCCTTTCCGGCCCCATTTTCCTTGAAATTCATGAATATCAACCCAAAACTTAGAAAAATGCTTCTAAGGCTTGTTTTCAATGCATGAACAATTGTAATTAAGCTATATTGCTATGTTAATGCAAGTTATGGGTTAGTGTAATAAAAAATTTGAAAAATAGGCGAGGTAGAACTTTCCCGGCCCCTCTTCCCTTGAAAATCACGAACATTGATTTAGAACTTGATGAAATGCTTCGAAGGCCTTTCAATGCATGAACACTTGAAACTAGGCTATATTGGTATGTTAGTGCTAGTTCTAGGTTATTTTGATAAGAAATTTGAAAAATAAGCGAGCTAGAACCCTTTTCGCCCCCTTTCCGTTGAAAATCACGAACATCGATTAAGAATTTACTGAAATGCTTCTAAGGCTCGTTTTCAATGCATGAACACTTTTAACTAGGCTGTATTGGTATGTTAGTGCAAGTTCTATGTCATTTTGACTAGTAATTTGAAAAAAAAGCGAGGTCGAACACTGTTCGGCCCCTTTTCCCTTGAAAATCATGACCATCAACCCAAAACTTAGAGAAATGCTTCTAAGGCTCATTTTCAATGCATGACCACTTGTAACTCGGCTATATTGCTATTTTAGTGCAAGTTATAAGTTAGTGTGATAAGAAATTTGAAAAATAGAAGTGGTAGAACCTTTCCGGCCCCTTTTCCCTTGAAAGTCACGAACATCGATTGAAATCAAAGTGAAATGCTTCTAAGGCTCGTTTTCAATGTATTAACACTTGTAACTAGGCTATATTGGTATGTTAGGGCAAGTTATAAGTTTTTTTGACAAGATATTTGAAAAATAAGCGAGGTAGAATCCTTTCCGGCCCCCTTTTCCTTGAAATTCATGAATATCAACCCAAAACTTAGAGAAATGCTTCTAAGGCTCGTTTTCAATGCATGAACACTTGTAATTAAGCTATATTGCTATGTTAGTGCAAGTTATAGGTTAGTGTGATAAAAAAACTTGAAAAATAGGCGAGGTAGAACCTTCCCGGCCCCTCTTCCCTTGAAAATCAGGAACATTGATTTAGAACTTAATGAAATGCTTTGGCCTTTCAATGCATGAACACTTGTAACTAGGCTATATTGGTATGTTAGTGCTAGTTCTAGGTTATTTTGATAAGAAATTTGAAAAATAAGCGAGCTAGAACCCTTTCCGCCCCCTTTCCGTTGAAAATCACGAACATCACTTTAGAACTTAGTGAAATGCATCTAAGGCTCGTTTTCAATGCATGAACACTTTTAACTAGGCTTTATTGGTATGTTAGTGCAAGTTCTAGGTCATTTTGACAAGTAATTTGAAAAAAAAGCAAGGTCGAACCCTTTTCGGCCCCCTTTCCCTTGAAAATCATGAACATCAACCCAAAACTTAGAGAAATGCTTCTAAGGCTCATTTACAATGCATGACCACTTGTAACTAGGCTATATTTCTATTTTAGTGCAAGCTATAGGTTAGTGTGATAAGAAATTTGAAAAAATAGGAGAGGTAGAACCTTTCCGGATGTATTTGTGGTTTAGGATCGTTTTGGAGTGGATTAAATGAATTAGAAACAAATTCGTCTCAAAAGGAAACAAGATAAACACGCAAAGTAGAATCGGGTCTAAATTGCGTGTAGGGGAAATAATCTGGACCAAACACGAAGTAAGGTTAGATTATAGAGCTTATACTAACTAGCACTAAGCAAAGAAAGTATAAGTTTGTGAAACACCAAGTAACACACGAAATTCACAAAGAAAATCAGATTCTGTTCTATTTCTTTCACTCTTGTTCCAAATGAATTGGCAAGTGCCCTATTTATAGGAAGCTTTACAAATCCTTTAGCTTCCTATCTTATACGTTTAAAACAGAAGAAACAAGCCTCAATAAAGCTTTGTAACTCCTTTTTGAAATTCAAAACAGAATTTAAAAACTGAATTCAAATTAAGCATGATTCAAGCCTTGAATCACGCTTTGACTAAGTCACTAGATGACTGATTATTTGAGCAGCTATTTCGTGCATATTTGACAGAAAATAACCTCCCTAATTAAAGCTTTAAACGACTAAAATAAACAGCAAATAAATCATAATTATTCTCCCACAGAAATCGCCATGAATCAAGCATTGACCCCCCCCCCCCCCCCTTTTTAGCTGTGGCGTTAATTTGGCTGTTTGAAAACTTCTTCTTGACCGTCCCCTTTAACTGGCCATAATTTCCCCTTTGCTCTCTTCCCATTTAAGGCAAGAAACAAAAGGATTAATTGAAGAGAACCCCATGAAATTATCACCCAAGGACTTGGACTTTCCGTGGATGAACAAGGCATGGACCGTCGTTTGAACTTCTGGAACTTTATGGACTTTATTGCTTGCTACCATATCATTCTCCCCCTCTTCGGAAAAGTTTGCCCTCAAACTTTCATCATCTAGATATGGGCTCAAGTCTCCCACATTGAACGTTGCACTTACGCCACCAAACTCACTAGGTAGATCAATCTTGTAAGCGCTTTCCCCAATTTTTTCCAAGACTTGAAAGGGACCATCTGATCTAGGCATGAGCTTATTTTTCCTAAGATTAGGAAAACGTTCCTTCCTTAAATGTAGCCAAACCAAGTCACCTTTAGCAAATGTAGGTTGTTTTCGGTTCTTATTTGCACGGTCTTTGTAGACTTTGTTCATAGCTTCAATCTTCTTTTTGACTTTGGTGCATGTTTTCTGAAATGCTTCCCACCTCTTCTTAGGTTCTCCATGTATTAAATCTCCTTTAGGCAAGGGAATTAACTCAATGGGCAGCAAAGGATTAACCCCATACACCACTTCAAAAGGACTACGAGTAGTGGTAGAAGAAGGAGACCTATTGTAAGCGAATTCAGCATGGGCTAACTTAACATCCCAGTCCTTTTGAGTTCTACTCACTAGACCTCGTAACAAAGCACCAAGGGTTCTATTAGTCACTTCTGTTTGACCATCCGTTTGTGGATGATGAGAAGTACTAAATAGGAGCTTAGTTCCCACCAATTTCCACAAAATCCTCCAAAAATGACTAAGGAACTTAGTATCCCTATCCGAAACAATGGACCTTGGAACCCCATGTAAACGAATGATTTCTCTAAAGTATAAATCAGCAACTTTAGAAGCATCATCTGTTTTGTGACATGGAATAAAATGAGCCATTTTAGAAAAACGGTCCACCACCACCATGATACTATCCTTCCCCCTTTGAGTCCTAGGGAGACCCACAATAAAATCCATGCTTACTCCTTCCCATGGAACATCAGGAACTGGTAATGGAGTGTAAAGACCCTTGTGAAAAGTACTCTTGGATTTTTGACAAGTAGAACACCTTTCTATAATGTGAGTAACGTCTTTGATCATATGAGGCCAATAGAAATGTTCTTGAAGCATTTCTAATGTCTTATGTATTCCAAAATGACCAGCAATTCCTCCCCCATGGATTTCACGAACCAAGAGTTCACGCACACCATTCTTAGGCACACAAAGTTTGTTGCCTTTGAATAAGAACCCATCTTGAACCGTGTAGTCTTGAGTAGGTTTCTTGAATTTTCCAGAAAAATCCTCATCTTCTTCATAGTGATTTTTCAAATGTTCAAACCCAAGAATCTTCGTATGAACCATAGCTAATAGATAGCTTCTCCTTGATAATGCATCAGCCACAACATTCTTCTTCCCTTCTTTGTACCTCGAACTGAATGTAAAAGATTGAAGAAATTCAACCCATTTAGCATGTCGGTGATTAAGCTTCTGCTGTCCATGAATGAATTTCAAGGCTTCATGATCCGAATGTAAAACAAACGGTTTTGGCCTTAGGTAATGAGACCAATGATCTAGAGCCCGAACAATAGCATAGAACTCACGATCATAATTCGAATAATTAAGCTTAGCACCACTTAATTTTTCGCTGAAATAACAAATGGGTCTCTTTCCTTGAATAAGAACAGCACCAATACCCACGCCACTTGCATCACATTCAACCTCAAACAGTTTATCAAAATCTGGCAATGCAAGAACCGTTGTATTGCACAATTTCTCTTTGATTTCTTCAAAGGCTTTTTGAGCAGATTCACTCCAAATGAACGCACCTTTCTTCAATAACTCGGTCAAAGGAGCTGTGATTGTTGAGAAATTCTTGATAAAGATTCTGTAAAATGAAGCAAGACCATGAAAGCTCCTCACTTCATGCACATCTTTCGGCACCTTCCAAGTTGAAATAGCCTTCACTTTCTCTGGATCAACCTGTACTCCTCCACTAGATACAACATATCCTAGAAAAGTAATATGCTTACACATGAAAGCACACTTTTCCAACTTCCCATACAATCTGTTAGTCCTTAAAACCTCAAATAAAGATTTTAAATGTAACAAATGTTCATCTATGGATTTGCTATATACTAGAATATCATCTAAATATACAACAATGAATTTGTTGAGAAAAGGACGCAGTACCTCATTCATGAGTCTCATGAAAGAGCTAGGAGCATTGCAAAGACCAAATGGCATGACAAGCCATTCGTATAAGCCTTGCTTGGTCTTAAAAGCTGTTTTCCATTCATCACCTTCACGAATTCTCATTTGGTGATAGCCACTTCTCAAATCAATTTTACTGAAAATCTTGGCTCCACTCAACTCATCAAACATGTCTTGAAGCCTTGGCATAGGAAATCTGTATTTGATAGTAATATTATTGATAGAACGACTATCAATACACATTCTCCAAGTTCCTTCTTTCTTAGGTACTAAAAGAGCAGGAACAGCACATGGACTAAGGCTTTCACGCACATATCCCCTTTCTATAAGTTCTTCAACTTGTCTTTGCAACTCTTTGGCCTGATCGGGACTACATCTATAGGCTGGCTTATTAGGCAATTGAGCTCCCGGAATCAAGTCAATAGCATGCTCAATACCTCGAAATGGCGGCAGGCCTTGTGGCAAATCACTAGGAAATACATCAGAAAATTCCTCTAGCAATATCTTCAAAGGCAATGAGTTAGTAACATTGGAAAGGTTATCATCAACAGGTTTAATAACAAGAAAAAACCCTTCCCCTTCCATAGCATACTCACGCTCAAACTCACGTTTTGAAACCAGAAAATTAGGTTTCTTCTCCATCATAGGTTCAATCTTTGGAGGCAAAGGAAGTAACCTGATTTTCTTTCCTCCATGAGCAGTGACCGTATAAACATTAGAAACGCCATCATGCAACGCATTTCTATCAAATTGCCATGGTCTACCAAGCAAAATATGACACGCACTCATAGGCAGAATATCACACCAACGTTCATCATGAAAATTTCCAATTGTAAAAGAAACTAGAGCTTGTTTCTTAACCTTTAAACCGGTGTCATTATCTAGCCAATTTAACTTATAAGGCTTAGCATGTTCACGAGTAGGTAATTTCAGTTTACTTACAAGTTCCTTAGAGGCCACATCTGTACAAGAACCACCATCTACAATCACATCACAAAGCTTGTCTCGTACCTTGCATCTGGTATGGAAAAGATTCTCTCTTTGTTGGACATCTTTGAGAGGTTCAGAATGTAGGATCCTCCTCATAACACCACACAATGGAGTGGCGTCTTCTTCAGCTCCATATTCCTCATATTCCTCTTCTTCTTCCTCATTTTCTTCGGAATCATACCCTCCTTCATGAATGGTGAGTGTATTCCATTTTGGACATTCACTAGCAATATGTCCCCTTTCATGGCATTTGTAACACGTTCTTTTGGAAGCTTCTTGCTTGAAATCCGTTTTTCCTCCTTTGAATGAGTTAGGAGTAAAAATGGATTTGGCAGCAACTTCACCCTTTCCTACGGAAGGAAAAGCTTTGTAAGGAGGCCTCGAAGTAGGCCTTGGCCTATCTTCTGTGTGTTGTGCCTCAACCTTTCTGGCAGCTTTCACAACTTCTTCATAGGTGGAATAAGGTAGGAGATCCACCTTATTAGAAATTGGTTTTGACAACCCTTTGGTAAAACGCGCAATTTTGAGTGGCTCTCTCTCTTGCATATCACACACCAAACTGAGTGTCTCAAATTCTCGCACATATTCATCAACACTTCGTTCCCCTTGAGCTAGGCGAGTCAATTTTACATATTGATCTTGCTCATACTCACGTGGAATCCAACGTTGCTCCATCTTTTTTTCTGAGTTTCACCCATGACTCAATCTTACCCTTTCCTTCTCTTCTCCTTTTGGCCTTCAGATTATCATACCAAAGTCCAGCAAGTTTGGTTAACTTCAGAATCGCCATTTTACAATTCCTAGCATCATCATACTCCTTATACTCAAAGATACTCTCCAATCTACGTACCCAATCAAAAAAAACTTCTGGATCATTAGAACCATCGAATTCGGGAAGATCAAGTTTGAGACTTCTATCTTCTTGGTAACCACGAAATTGTGATTCCCCATGGGTGGGTGTGGAATTGGAATGTTCTAATTCCTCTAACTTTCTACCTTGTCTAAGGCATAGGTCAGCAATGGCATCCATACGTGTTTCATGCTTTTTCATTTCGTCATGCATTTCCTGGAGTTTTCCAAGAATGTCTTTCATCGCTTCGTGAGATGTTGAGTTGGATGAACTCGAAGCCATACTCCAAAGCCTTTGCTCTGATACCAACTGATGTGTTTACGGATGTATTTGTGGTTTAGGATCGTTTTGGAGTGGATTAAATGAATTAGAAACAAATTCGTCTCAAAAGGAAACAAGATAAACACGCAAAGTAGAATCGGGTCTAAATTGCGTGTAGGGGAAATAATCTGGACCAAACACGAAGTAAGGTTAGATTATAGAGCTTATACTAACTAGCACTAAGCAAAGAAAGTATAAGTTTGTGAAACACCAAGTAACACACGAAATTCACAAAGAAAATCAGATTCTGTTCTATTTCTTTCACTCTTGTTCCAAATGAATTGGCAAGTGCCCTATTTATAGGAAGCTTTACAAATCCTTTAGCTTCCTATCTTATACGTTTAAAACAGAAGAAACAAGCCTCAATAAAGCTTTGTAACTCCTTTTTGAAATTCAAAACAGAATTTAAAAACTGAATTCAAATTAAGCATGATTCAAGCCTTGAATCACGCTTTGACTAAGTCACTAGATGACTGATTATTTGAGCAGCTATTTCGTGCATATTTGACAGAAAATAACCTCCCTAATTAAAGCTTTAAACGACTAAAATAAACAGCAAATAAATCATAATTATTCTCCCACAGAAACCGCCATGAATCAAGCATTGACCCCCCCCTTTTTAGCTGTGCCGTTAATTTGGCTGTTTGAAAACTTCTTCTTGACCGTCCCCTTTAACTGGCCATAATTTCCCCTTTGCTCTCTTCCCATTTAAGGCAAGAAACAAAAGGATTAATTGAAGAAAACCCCACGAAATTATCACCCAAGGACTTGGACTTTCCGTGGATGAACAAGGCATGGACCGTCGTTTGAACTTCTGGAACTTTATGGACTTTATTGCTTGCTACCATATCAAAAACTAAGAGAAATGCTTCTATGGCTCGTTTTCAATGCATGAACACTTGTAACTAGGCTATATTGGTAAGGTAGTGCAAGTTATAGGTTGGTATGATAAGAAATTTGAAAAATAGGCGAGGTAGAACCCTTTCCGCCCCCTTTCCCTTTGAAAATCACAAACATCGGTTTAGAACTTAGTGAAATGCTTCTAAGGCTCGTTTTCAATGCATGAACACTTGTAACTAGGCTATATTGGTATGATAGGGCAAGTGCTAGGTTATTTTGACAAGAAATTTAAAAAAAAAAGCGAGGTAGAATCCTTTCTGGCCCCCTTTTCCTTGAAATTCATGAATATCAACCCAAAACTTAGAGAAATGCTTCTAAGGTTCGTTTTCAATGCATGAACACTTATAATTAAGCTATATTGCTATGTTAGTGCAAGTTATAGGTTAGTGTGATAAGAAATTTGAAAAATAGGCGAGGTAGAACTTTTCCGGCCCCTTTTCCCTTGAAAATCACGAACATTGATTTAGAACTTCATGAAATGCTTCGAAGGCCTTTTCAATGCATGAACACTTGTAACTAGGCTATATTGGTATGTTAGTGCTAGTTCTAGGTTATTTTGATAAGAAATTTGAAAAATAAGCGAGCTAGATCCCTTTCCGCCCCCTTTTCCGTTGAAAATAACGAACATCGATTTAGAACTAAGTGAAATGCTTCTAAGGCTCGTTTTCAATGCATGAACACTTTTAATTAGGCTGTATTGGTATGTTAGTGCAAGTTCTAGGTCATTTTGACAAGAAATTTGAAAAAAAAGTGAGGTCGAACCCTTTTCGGCCCCTTTTCCCTTGAAAATCATGAACATCAACCCAAAACATAGAGAAATTCTTCTACGGCTCATTTTCGATACATGACCACTTGTGACTAGGCTATATTGCTATTTTAGTGCAATTTATAGATTAGTGTGATAAGAAATTTGAAAATATAGGAGTGGTAGAACCTTTCCGGCCCCTTTTCCCTTGAAAGTCACGAACATCGATTGAAATCATAGTGAACTGCTTCTAAGGCTCGTTTTCAATGCATTAACACTTGTAACTAGGCTATATTGGTATGTTAGGGCAAGTTATAGGTTTTTTATTATAAGATATATGAAAAATAAGCGAGCTAGAACCCTTTCCCGGACCCTTTCCCTTAAAAATCATGAACATCAACCCAAAACTTGGAGAAATGCTTCTAAGGCTCGTTTTAAATGCATGAACACTTGTAACAAGGCTATATTGGTAAGGTAGTGCAAGTTATAGGTTAGTATGATAAGAAATTTGAAAAATAGGCGAGGTAGAACCCTTTCCGCCCCCTTTCCCTTGAAAATCACGAACATCGGTTTAGAACTTAGTGAAATGCTTCTAAGGCTCGTTTTCAATGCATGAACACTTGTAACTAGGCTATATTGGTATGTTAGTGCTAGTTTTAGGTTATTTTGATATGAAATTTGAAAAATAAGCGAGCTAGAACCCTTTCCGCCCCCTTTCTATTGAAAATCACGAACATCGATTTAGAACTTAGTGAAATGCTTCTAAGGCTCGTTTTTAAGACATGAACACTTTTAATTAGGCTGCATTGGTATGTTAGTGCGAGTTCTAGGTCATTTTGACAAGAAATTTGAAAAAAAAGTGAGGTCGAACCCTTTTCGGCCCCCTTTCCCTTGAAAATCATTAACATCAACCCAAAACATAGAGAAATGCTTCTAAGGCTCAATTTCGATGCATGACCACTTGTAACTAGGCTATATTGCTATTTTAGTGCAAGTTATAGGTTAGTGTGATAAGAAATTTGAAAAAATAGGAGTGGTAGAACCTTTCAGCCCCTTTTCCCTTGAAAGTCACGAACATCGATTGAAATCATTGTGAAATGCTTCTAAGGCTCGTTTTCAATGCATTAACACTTGTAACTAGGCTATATTGGTATGTTAGAGCAAGTTATAGGTTTTTTTTGATAAGATATTTGAAAAATAAGCGAGCTAGAACCCTTTCCGGGCCCCTTTCCCTTGAAAATCATGAACATCAACCCAAAACTTAGAGAAATGCTTCTAAGGCTCGTTTTCAATGCATGAACACTTGTAACAAGGCTATATTGGTAAGGTAGTGCAAGTTATAGGTTAGTATGATAAGAAATTTGAAAAATAGGCGAGGTAGAACCCTTTCCGCCCCCTTTCCCTTGAAAATCACGAACATCGGTTTAGAACTTAGTGAAATGCTTCTAAGGCTCGTTTTCAATGCATGAACACTTGTAACTAGGCTATATTGGTATGTTAGTGCTAGTTTTAGGTTATTTTGATATGAAATTTGAAAAATAAGCGAGCTAGAACCCTTTCCGCCCCCTTTCTATTGAAAATCACGAACATCGATTTAGAACTTAGTGAAATGCTTCTAAGGCTCGTTTTCAAGACATGAACACTTTTAACTAGGCTGTATTGGTATGTTAGTGCGAGTTCTAGGTCATTTTGACAAGAAATTTGAAAAAAAAGTGAGGTCGAACCCTTTTCGGCCCCCTTTCCCTTGAAAATCATTAACATCAACCCAAAACATAGAGAAATGCTTCTAAGGCTCAATTTCGATGCATGACCACTTGTAACTAGGCTATATTGCTATTTTAGTGCAAGTTATAGGTTAGTGTGATAAGAAATTTGAAAAAATAGGAGTGGTAGAACCTTTCAGCCCCTTTTCCCTTGAAAGTCACGAACATCGATTGAAATCATTGTGAAATGCTTCTAAGGCTCGTTTTCAATGCATTAACACTTGTAACTAGGCTATATTGGTATGTTAGAGCAAGTTATAGGTTTTTTTTGATAAGATATTTGAAAAATAAGCGAGCTAGAACCCTTTCCGGGCCCCTTTCCCTTGAAAATCATGAACATCAACCCAAAACTTAGAGAAATGCTTCTAAGGCTCGTTTTCAATGCATGAACACTTGTAACAAGGCTATATTGGTAAGGTAGTGCAAGTTATAGGTTAGTATGATAAGAAATTTGAAAAATAGGCGAGGTAGAACCCTTTCCGCCCCCTTTCCCTTGAAAATCACGAACATCGGTTTAGAACTTAGTGAAATGCTTCTAAGGCTCGTTTTCAATGCATGAACACTTGTAACTAGGCTATATTGGTATGTTAGTGCTAGTTTTAGGTTATTTTGATATGAAATTTGAAAAATAAGCGAGCTAGAACCCTTTCCGCCCCCTTTCTATTGAAAATCACGAACATCGATTTAGAACTTAGTGAAATGCTTCTAAGGCTCGTTTTCAAGACATGAACACTTTTAACTAGGCTGTATTGGTATGTTAGTGCGAGTTCTAGGTCATTTTGACAAGAAATTTGAAAAAAAAGTGAGGTCGAACCCTTTTCGGCCCCCTTTCCCTTGAAAATCATTAACATCAACCCAAAACATAGAGAAATGCTTCTAAGGCTCAATTTCGATGCATGACCACTTGTAACTAGGCTATATTGCTATTTTAGTGCAAGTTATAGGTTAGCGTGATAAGAAATTTGAAAAAATAGGAGTGGTAGAACCTTTCAGCCCCTTTTCCCTTGAAAGTCAAGAACATCGATTGAAATCATTGTGAAATGCTTATAAGGCTCGTTTTCAATGCATTAACACTTGTAACTAGGCTATATTGGTATGTTAGAGCAAGTTATAGGTTTTTTTTGATAAGATATTTGAAAAATAAGCGAGCTAGAACCCTTTCCGGGCCCCTTTCCCTTGAAAATCATGAACATCAACCCAAAACTTAGAGAAATGCTTCTAAGGCTCGTTTTCAATGCATGAACACTTGTAACAAGGCTATATTGGTAAGGTAGTGCAAGTTATAGGTTAGTATGATAAGAAATTTGAAAAATAGGCGAGGTAGAACCCTTTCCGCCCCCTTTCCCTTGAAAATCACGAACATCGGTTTAGAACTTAGTGAAATGCTTCTAAGGCTCGTTTTCAATGCATGAACACTTGTAACTAGGCTATATTGGTATGTTAGTGCTAATTTTAGGTTATTTTGATATGAAATTTGAAAAATAAGCGAGCTAGAACCCTTTCCGCCCCCTTTCTATTGAAAATCACGAACATCGATTTAGAACTTAGTGAAATGCTTCTAAGGCTCGTTTTCAAGACATGGACACTTTTAACTAGGCTGTATTGGTATGTTAGTGCGAGTTCTAGGTCATTTTGACAAGAAATTTGAAAAAAAAGTGAGGTCGAACCCTTTTCGGCCCCCTTTCCCTTGAAAATCATTAACATCAACCCAAAACATAGAGAAATGCTTCTAAGGCTCAATTTCGATGCATGACCACTTGTAACTAGGCTATATTGCTATTTTAGTGCAAGTTATAGGTTAGCGTGATAAGAAATTTGAAAAAATAGGAGTGGTAGAACCTTTCAGCCCCTTTTCCCTTGAAAGTCAAGAACATCGATTGAAATCATTGTGAAATGCTTATAAGGCTCGTTTTCAATGCATTAACACTTGTAACTAGGCTATATTGGTATGTTAGAGCAAGTTATAGGTTTTTTTTGATAAGATATTTGAAAAATAAGCGAGCTAGAACCCTTTCCGGGCCCCTTTCCCTTGAAAATCATGAACATCAACCCAAAACTTAGAGAAATGCTTCTAAGGCTCGTTTTCAATGCATGAACACTTGTAACAAGGCTATATTGGTAAGGTAGTGCAAGTTATAGGTTAGTATGATAAGAAATTTGAAAAATAGGCGAGGTAGAACCCTTTCCGCCCCCTTTCCCTTGAAAATCACGAACATCGGTTTAGAACTTAGTGAAATGCTTCTAAGGCTCGTTTTCAATGCATGAACACTTGTAACTAGGCTATATTGGTATGTTAGTGCTAATTTTAGGTTATTTTGATATGAAATTTGAAAAATAAGCGAGCTAGAACCCTTTCCGCCCCCTTTCTATTGAAAATCACGAACATCGATTTAGAACTTAGTGAAATGCTTCTAAGGCTCGTTTTCAAGACATGGACACTTTTAACTAGGCTGTATTGGTATGTTAGTGCGAGTTCTAGGTCATTTTGACAAGAAATTTGAAAAAAAAGTGAGGTCGAACCCTTTTCGGCCCCCTTTCCCTTGAAAATCATTAACATCAACCAGAAACATAGAGAAATGCTTCTAAGGCTCAATTTCGATGCATGACCACTTGTAACTAGGCTATATTGCTATTTTAGTGCAAGTTATAGGTTAGTGTGATAAGAAATTTGAAAAAATAGGAGTGGTAGAACCTTTCAGCCCCTTTTCCCTTGAAAGTCAAGAACATCAATTGAAATCATTGTGAAATGCTTATAAGGCTCGTTTTCAATGCATTAACACTTGTAACTAGGCTATATTGGTATGTTAGAGCAAGTTATAGGTTTTTTTGATAAGATATTTGAAAAATAAGCGAGCTAGAACCCTTTCCGGGCCCCTTTCCCTTGAAAATCATGAACATCAACCCAAAACTTAGAGAAATGCTTCTAAGGCTCGTTTTCAATGCATGAACACTTGTAACAAGGCTATATTGGTAAGGTAGTGCAAGTTATAGGTTAGTATGATAAGAAATTTGAAAAATAGGCGAGGTAGAACCCTTTCCGCCCCCTTTCCCTTGAAAATCACGAACATCGGTTTAGAACTTAGTGAAATGCTTCTAAGGCTCGTTTTCAATGCATGAACACTTGTAACTAGGCTATATTGGTATGTTAGTGCTAGTTTTAGGTTATTTTGATATGAAATTTGAAAAATAAGCGAGCTAGAACCCTTTCCGCCCCCTTTCTATTGAAAATCACGAACATCGATTTAGAACTTAGTGAAATGCTTCTAAGGCTCGTTTTCAAGACATGAACACTTTTAACTAGGCTGTATTGGTATGTTAGTGCGAGTTCTAGGTCATTTTGACAAGAAATTTGAAAAAAAAGTGAGGTCGAACCCTTTTCGGCCCCCTTTCCCTTGAAAATCATTAACATCAACCCAAAACATAGAGAAATGCTTCTAAGGCTCAATTTCGATGCATGACCACTTGTAACTAGGCTATATTGCTATTTTAGTGCAAGTTATAGGTTAGTGTGATAAGAAATTTGAAAAAATAGGAGTGGTAGAACCTTTCAGCCCCTTTTCCCTTGAAAGTCAAGAACATCGATTGAAATCATTGTGAAATGCTTATAAGGCTCGTTTTCAATGCATTAACACTTGTAACTAGGCTATATTGGTATGTTAGAGCAAGTTATAGGTTTTTTTTGATATGATATTTGAAAAATAAGCGAGCTAGAACCCTTTCCGGGCCCCTTTCCCTTGAAAATCATGAACATCAACCCAAAACTTAGAGAAATGCTTCTAAGGCTCGTTTTCAATGCATGAACACTTGTAACAAGGCTATATTGGTAAGGTAGTGCAAGTTATAGGTTAGTATGTGATCCAAAGTGGACGTCTAATGAACCTGTTGCTTTAGTCTTAGAGACACTTGGGTTTTATCCATTTACAAAGAAGGCTGAAGTTCTATGTTGCATTTCATGGGTAGATTGAAGAATGGGGCGCGTGGCGCGTTTCACTACAGATTTAGCACGTTTCCCTGCTATTTTGGGCGTGTGGATCCTAAGCCATTTACTAGCTATTATTATCTTATGTTTTAGTTAATATTGCTGAAATAATGCCAAGAGTTATGTCTTTGGCCGGCTGTAATAGGAAGATATCAATTAGGCTTTATTATGCTTTTATTACTTAGCTTAAATCAAGGAGGAAAACTGCTGGCTATTGGCTGTTCATGCTTGGACGGTTTTCCTTGACTTTTGGTGTGATTTTGCTGCTCCTTTCCTCTATAAAAGGGAGAGCAAACCAGAAATATGCAGTTTTTGAGTTTTGATAAAAAAAACCTTGTGTTTTAGCATTTTAACTTAGAGTTTGTCTCAAGTTCAAGTGTTTCCTTATTGCTTTGAGTGAGTCTTGAGTGATAAGCTTAGGAGAGATTGAGTGAGTCTTATCTCTGGCCTAAAACCCCAAAACTTTGAGTCTGTCCTTGAGTTTTGGCCTTTTATCTTGTTCTATGATATTTGAGTATTCTGACTATAAGTATTTTTAAATCCATCAACCCATATTCGTGAGAGTGTATTTAGATTTACATCATCTGGTATCAGAGCTTTGGTATAAAATCTTGAAGAAAATCGTA
This sequence comes from Dysphania ambrosioides, assembly GCA_026401315.1. Classification (NCBI taxonomy): domain Eukaryota; kingdom Viridiplantae; phylum Streptophyta; class Magnoliopsida; order Caryophyllales; family Amaranthaceae; genus Dysphania; species Dysphania ambrosioides. The sequence continues at coordinate 12,567,607 of CM048671.1, read as the reverse complement.
CCTTTGGAGGGAAGACAAAACGGTCAGAATTCAACCAGTTCTGTCTGCCGACTTTGGAGGGTTGTATCTCAGTGTTCCGGAGTCCGATTCAAGCGAAATTTTTTTTGAATCTGGGTAATTTTCGGTCTAGAATTCACATATAAAATTTCATAATTTTTGGAGATCGTTTGCTATTAAACTGGGCAGATTTTTCGCAAGTGCGCAATTAGGAACCAAATCTGCGCAACAGATTTTGAAAGAGGATTTCTCCTTCATCCAGGCGGCTTCTGTGGAGTTCTTTTTTCAAATTGCCTATTTTCTGAATTGTATGAACCTGTAATCCCTTGAGAGTCTCAAGGTTTTTGGCATTTTCATTTTGTGCTTTAAAGTTACTGCCAGATTAAAACATTGTAATTGTAATAATCTAGCAAAAGGTGAAGCAATGACTAGTGGTGGGGATCTCAGTGAAATGCTTAGAATAATCACCCGAAAACTTGAGAATTTGGAGAAAAAAACAGAAGAGAGTGAAGTCTCTAGGGCACAACAAGATACTAGGATGGATGCCATGTCTGATATGCTCCTTAAAGCCACTAGGAAAATAAATGATTTAGAGGAGGAGGATGAAAATAGTGGTAATAATTTTAGGCAATTTGATGAAGATAGGGGCCTAAAAATTGATATGCCTGAATTTGATGGAGGGCATGATAGTGAGGGTTTCTTAGATTGGGTTAGACAAATTGAAACCGTTTTTGATTACAAGGGGTATGATGATAGAAAACGGTTCAAGTTGGCTGTCCTTAAACTCACTAAACTGGCTGCATTATGGTATGAAAACCTCAAGTCAAAAAGAAGAAGAGAAGGGAAAGATAAGATAGACTCATGGGAAAAATTAAAAAAGAAAATGAAGGAAAAATGGGTAAGTAAAGAGTATGAGCAAGATCAATACTTAAAATTAACCCACCTATCACAAGAAAACATGAGCGTGGAAGATTACATAAAAGAATTTGAGAGGTTAGGCTTGACTTGCGACTTGCAAGAAAAGGAGGCTTACAAAATCGCTAGATTTGTCAAGGGGTTGACCAAAGAAATTAATAGAAAGGTGGAAGTTACTCATTATGCCACTTTTAGTGATGTATGTAAACTAGCTTTGAAGTATGAGTTTCAACTTAAAGAAGAAAGGGAGAAAGAGAAGCCCAAACCTTCTTCTTTTAAGAATACTTCGAAATTTACTCCTTTCAACTCTAAGGGGAGTACTTTTCAAAATAAAACCTTTTCAACTAGCTCATCAAAAGGGAAAGAAAAGCAAGTAGTTTCGCCTAGTGAGCTTTCAACTAGGAGAAAATGCTTCAAGTGTCATGGGAGAGGACATATTGCATCGGAATGTCCTAGTAAGAGTGTGTTAACGGCCACTCAATGTGCTCTCATGGATGAGGAAGAACAGATCTATAACTTTGTGGCTCATGATGAGGATGAAGAGTATGAGGAAGAAATTCAACCCGAAGATGAGTTCAACATGATGGTGGTTCGTAGAATCTTGTATAATGAGCCCGAAATTGATCTTAAACAACGAAACAACTTGTTCCACACTAGATGCAAGATAGGAGAGAAGACTTGCAATGTGATTGTTGATAGTGGTGCCCAAACGGATGTTGTTTCATCAGAGGCTGTGAGTAAATTGAAGCTACCCACTAGAGACCATGGTGAACCTTACAAGCTCAATTGGTTGAATGATGGCACAAGCATTAGAGTCAAGAAGCAAGCATTGGTGTCTTATTCCATTGGAGGGTTCGAAGATGAGCATTGGTGTGATATTCTTCCTATGGATGCGTGTCATTTATTGCTTGGAAGACCGTGGCAGTTTGATCATGATTCGGAGCATAAAGGTAAAACTAATGTATATATTGTAACTACCAAAAATGGTAGAAAAGTTAAGTTAGTTCCTTTACCTCCTAAAGTTGCTAAGAAAGAAAAAGAGAAAAGCAACTATCTTGTAACTTGTAATGAATATGAACGAATAATGAAAGAAATGGGGGGAGGGTATGCTTTGGTAGTAAGGACCAAAGATGATAATGGTACTACTTGTATTAACTCATCCATTCTAAATGAGTTATTAGAAGAGTATCAAGATGTGTTCCCCAATGACTTGCCCAAAGGCCTACCTCCAATTAGAGGCATTGAGCACGCCATTGACTTAATTCCAGGAGCACCTTTGCCCAACAAGGCTGCCTATAGGTGTAATCCGGAAGAGAGTAAGGAACTTGAAAAGCAAGTGAACGAATTACTTGAGAGAGGTTATGTGAGAGAAAGCCTTAGTCCTTGTGCGGTTCCAGCCCTCTTAGTACCAAAGAAAGATGGTACTTGGAGAATGTGTGTTGATAGTCGTTCCATTAACAATATAACGGTCAAATACCGTTTTCCTATGCCTCGATTGCAAGATATGTTAGATGAGTTGAGTGGTGCCTTAGTCTTTTCCAAAATAGACTTAAGGAGTGGGTACCATCAAATGAGAATTCGAGAGGGGGATGAGTGGAAGACGGCTTTCAAAACAAAACAAGGGTTGTATGAGTGGTTAGTGATGCCATTTGGGCTTTGCAACGCCCCAAGCTCCTTCATGAGATTGATGAATGAAGTCCTCCGTCCTTTTCTTAATGATTTTGTTGTTGTTTACTTAGATGACATTCTTGTGTATAGTAAAAACAATGATGATCATGTAATTCATTTGAGGAGACTGTTTGAAAAATTGAGGGAGGTGAAGTTGTATGGTAAGCTTGAAAAATGTGTATTCATGACTCCTAGTGTTGTATTCTTAGGATACATTGTAACAGGAGAGGGGGTTCATGTAGATCCGGAGAAGGTAAAAGCGGTCCAGTCTTGGTTGGCTCCAACCAATGTGCACGAAGTTAGAAGTTTTCATGGACTTGCCTCCTTCTATAGGCGGTTCATTAAAAACTTCTCTACCATCATGGCTCCAATCACCGAGTTGACCAAAAAGGGTGAGTTCGTATGGGAAGAGAATGCTCAACGGGCCTTTGAGAAGGTCAAACATATGCTCTGCAACGCTCCTATACTTGTGCTACCAGATTTCAACAAAGTATTTGAGGTAGAGTGTGATGCAAGTGGGGTTGGAATAGGTGCTGTTTTGATTCAAGAAAAGAAGCCCGTGAGTTACTTTAGTGAGAAGTTGAATGGGGCTAAGTTAAACTATTCCACTTATGACCGTGAGTTTTATGCCATAGTTAGGGCACTTGATCATTGGTCTCACTACCTTAGACCAAAACCATTTGTGCTTCATTCCGATCATGAGGCTCTGAAATTCATTCATGGGCAACAAAAACTCAACAAGAGACATGCTAAATGGGTGGAGTTTCTCCAATCGTTTACCTTTAGCTCCAAGTACAAGGATGGAAAGAGTAATGTTATGGCCGATGCATTGTCTCGTCGAAACTACTTACTTTCCATGGTGGATGCTAAGATCTTGGGTTTTGAACAACTCAAGGAATGTTACATAAATGATCCCGACTTTGCTAGTGAGATAGAGAATCCTACCAAAGAGTTTGTGAGGCAAGGTGGTTACCTCTTTAAAGGTAACAAGCTATGTGTTCCGAAGAGTGGGGTTAGGGAGTTATTAGTGAGAGAAGTACATGGTGGAGGTTTAGCTGGTCATTTTGGGATACAAAAGACTCTTGATATTCTAGGTGAACACTTCTATTGGCCTAGAATGATCAAGGATGTTACTCATATTGTGGAGAGATGTGCTACTTGTCAAAAGGCTAAGGGACACTTCACAAAGGGTCTTTATACTCCGTTGCCAGTTCCGGATGCTCCATGGGAAAGTGTTAGCATGGATTTCATTGTTGGATTACCTCGCACTCAAAGGGGAAGAGATAGCATCATGGTTGTTGTAGATAGATTCTCTAAAATGGCACATTTTGTAGCTTGTAATAAAACTGATGATGCCGTGAAAGTGGCCGAGCTGTACTTCAAGGAAATTGTCAAGCTCCATGGCATTCCTCGAAGTATAGTATCTGATAGGGACTCCAAATTCCTTAGTCACTTTTGGAGAACCCTATGGAAGCTTGTGGGTACCAAGTTGCTATTTAGTACCTCTCATCATCCCCAAACCGATGGGCAAACCGAGGTCACTAATAGAACTTTAGGTACCTTGTTACGAGGTCTTGTGAGCAAAACGCAAAAAGATTGGGACATAAAATTAGCCCATGCGGAGTTTGCTTACAATAGAGCTCATTCCCTAACTACTTCCCGTTCTCCATTTGAAGTAGTCTATGGAGTGAATCCATTTGTGCCGATTGATCTTGTTCCTATGGTTAAGAGTGACATGGTAGAGAAAGATGCTAAAAAGAGGGTGGAGACCTTTCAAAAAACCTGCGAGCAAGTGAAGAAAAGAATTGAGGAGATGAATAAAAAATACCAAGAGCGAGCCAATAAGAAACGCAAACAACCTATTTTTCATCCCGGGGACTTGGTTTGGTTGCATTTGAGGAAGGAGAGGTTCCCTAAGCTTCGCAAAAACAAACTTATGCCTCGTTCTGATGGTCCTTTTAAGGTTCTTGAGAGGGTGAATGATAGTGCTTACAAAATTGAGCTCCCAGACGAATTGATGGGTGTTAGTGCGACTTTCAATGTGGGAGATTTAGCACCATACTTAGATGATTCAAGTTTGAGGGCAAACTCTCTTAAAGAAGGGGGGAATGATCCAAAGTGGACGTCTAATGAACCTGTTGCTTTAGTCTTAGAGACACTTGGGTTTTATCCATTTACAAAGAAGGCTGAAGTTCTATGTTGCATTTCATGGGTAGATTGAAGAATGGGGCGCGTGGCGCGTTTCACTACAGATTTAGCACGTTTCCCTGCTATTTTGGGCGTGTGGATCCTAAGCCATTTACTAGCTATTATTATCTTATGTTTTAGTTAATATTGCTGAAATAATGCCAAGAGTTATGTCTTTGGCCGGCTGTAATAGGAAGATATCAATTAGGCTTTATTATGCTTTTATTACTTAGCTTAAATCAAGGAGGAAAACTGCTGGCTATTGGCTGTTCATGCTTGGACGGTTTTCCTTGACTTTTGGTGTGATTTTGCTGCTCCTTTCCTCTATAAAAGGGAGAGCAAACCAGAAATATGCAGTTTTTGAGTTTTGATAAAAAAAACCTTGTGTTTTAGCATTTTAACTTAGAGTTTGTCTCAAGTTCAAGTGTTTCCTTATTGCTTTGAGTGAGTCTTGAGTGATAAGCTTAGGAGAGATTGAGTGAGTCTTATCTCTGGCCTAAAACCCCAAAACTTTGAGTCTGTCCTTGAGTTTTGGCCTTTTATCTTGTTCTATGATATTTGAGTATTCTGACTATAAGTATTTTTAAATCCATCAACCCATATTCGTGAGAGTGTATTTAGATTTACATCAGTATGATAAGAAATTTGAAAAATAGGCGAGGTAGAACCCTTTCCGCCCCCTTTCCCTTGAAAATCACGAACATCGGTTTAGAACTTAGTGAAATGCTTCTAAAGCTCGTTTTCAATGCATGAACACTTGTAACTAGGCTATATTGGTATGTTAGTGCTAGTTTTAGGTTATTTTGATATGAAATTTGAAAAATAAGCGAGCTAGAACCCTTTCCGCCCCCTTTCTATTGAAAATCACGAACATCGATTTAGAACTTAGTGAAATGCTTCTAAGGCTCGTTTTCAAGACATGAACACTTTTAACTAGGCTGTATTGGTATGTTAGTGCGAGTTCTAGGTCATTTTGACAAGAAATTTGAAAAAAAAGTGAGGTCGAACCCTTTTCGGCCCCCTTTCCCTTGAAAATCATTAACATCAACCCAAAACATAGAGAAATGCTTCTAAGGCTCAATTTCGATGCATGACCACTTGTAACTAGGCTATATTGCTATTTTAGTGCAAGTTATAGGTTAGTGTGATAAGAAATTTGAAAAAATAGGAGTGGTAGAACCTTTCAGCCCCTTTTCCCTTGAAAGTCAAGAACATCGATTGAAATCATTGTGAAATGCTTATAAGGCTCGTTTTCAATGCATTAACACTTGTAACTAGGCTATATTGGTATGTTAGAGCAAGTTATAGGTTTTTTTGATAAGATATTTGAAAAATAAGCGAGCTAGAACCCTTTCCGGGCCCCTTTCCCTTGAAAATCATGAACATCAACCCAAAACTTAGAGAAATGCTTCTAAGGCTCGTTTTCAATGCATGAACACTTGTAACAAGGCTATATTGGTAAGGTAGTGCAAGTTATAGGTTAGTATGATAAGAAATTTGAAAAATAGGCGAGGTAGAACCCTTTCCGCCCCCTTTCCCTTGAAAATCACGAACATCGGTTTAGAACTTAGTGAAATGCTTCTAAGGCTCGTTTTCAATGCATGAACACTTGTAACTAGGCTATATTGGTATGTTAGTGCTAGTTTTAGGTTATTTTGATATGAAATTTGAAAAATAAGCGAGCTAGAACCCTTTCCGCCCCCTTTCTATTGAAAATCACGAACATCGATTTAGAACTTTGTGAAATGCTTCTAAGGCTCGTTTTGACCAAGATGGTCAAGGAGCAATAATCCATGATCTAGAAGAAGACGGTCAAAACGGTGTTAGTGAGCAAAATGCCAAGGGATTAATTCTGTCCAATTCATCCCTTAATCTCTTACACGGTTTTGGTCCGAAAGTTATTACAAGGGGTTATACTTCACTTAGTGTAAGCAACCTTGTAGGAAGCACCTAAAAACGTCTAAAAGAGTGGCGGTTTATCAAGCTACTCCAGAATGCACGTTGGTCTGAAGATAGGCGTGAATTAAGGAGATTGGTTGATTGGCTGTTTGTGTGGAACGTAAATAGGGGGATTAGTTACACCGGTTGGTTAGTTGGACTAATTGGCGTAAAGTAGGGAGGTAGTTAGCTGGAGCAGATCAGTTGTGTTAGTGGCGTAGTTGTAGGAGTTAGTTGGCTGAAATAAAGGGGCTTGAGTCAAAGGGACTATTTGCACGTTTTTATGCACGTTGGAATGCTGCTGGAAGAGTTTGTTAGCTATTTGCATGGCTGCACGTTGGAAATGCTGGTTGAACGAATTAGTTAGCTATTTTCATGGTTGCTGCACGTTTTGATTGACTATTGGAAGGTGGTTGAACGTGCTCCTTGAGTTAAGCCTAGATTTACGTTTAATTAGTTAGTTTCTGTTTGTTAGTTTCGTTTTCTGTTTAAGGTTGTTAACTTCAGTTTATTGTTAGTAGTTAGCACGTTTATTTATGTTTTATTTAGGCAAGTAATGGGTAGGTAGTAAAAAGGAATCCTATGTAATGGAGACACTACTATAAATAGTGTACTTGCACATGAATGAAAGGGGCATCCAGAAATTTGCTAAACACTTGTGTTGTTCTTCATTAAACGTGACTTTGCTGTAGTCATCTTTAAGGTCCAAATTTGAGTATCCAAATTTGAAGAGTGTTAATTTTGGTGAGAGTTCCCAAGATTAAAACTTATAGTTTCTGATTTGGTGAGAGTTCCCTTATCGAATACTATTCCAAGCAACGAGTGAGAGTTCCTCTTTGCTATATTCTTAGCTTAGGGTGAGAGTTCCCCTAACTAAAACATTCGTTTATCTTAACTAAATCGTGTCTCTTTTTGCCTTCTGTTACGTTTAAGTGTTTTAACAAGGTTTCTCATCTTGTTTACACATCATTTGGCGCGTCAGGTAGGGGGAAAATTTTCTTAAATTTTTCCAAAGGGGATGAGTACCTACGTGATATGGGAGACAATCAGGATTTGAGAACAGCTTTGGAAGCCCTTAATCGCTCCATTGCTAGTCAAGAAAGATTGGCCGAAACTAATGCTAATCTACAAGGGAATCTTGCTGCCTTAATGGCAAGACTCATGAATGAGCATGACAGAAGAGATCAAGGCGAAGATCCTCCACCTAGAAGGGAGGATAGGAGTCTCAAAGTGGATATCCCTTCTTTTGATGGGACGCTTGATCCGGAGAAGTATTTGGAGTGGGAAAAATCCTTGGAAAGGTACTTCGAGTACAAGGATATTCATGAGGAAGACCAACAGTACAAGATAGCCAAAGTTAAACTGAAGGGCTATGGTGACAATTGGTTGCAAGGAGAACAAAGAGGGCGTACCCTTAGGGGTAAGGCTCATATTTCCACTTGGGAAAAGCTGAAAAAGAGGATGAGAGATCGTTTCATTCCTCACAATTACAAACAGAGTCAATATGTGAAATGGAGCACTCTACACCAAAATGGCGATTCCGTAGAAGATTATATCAGAGAATTTGATAGACTTGCCATTGTGTGCGAAGTGACTGAAAATGAAGAGTTGAAGTTGGGACGTTTTGTAGCTGGGTTGGATCAAGAGTTACAAGACAGACTTGAAGGTTACACTAACCTCACGTTTGTGGAAGCATGCAAACTTGTGACGAAATTTGATGCCAAGAGAAAAAGGAAGAAAACGCCTATCACTACTCCAGTGGTACGTAAACCACCCTTCACTCCAAGGGAGGGTTCTTCTTTTACCAAACCTAATGAACCACCTAAGAGGAACACGAAAGACATCAAGATTAGTGATCTTGTGTGTTACAAGTGTGGTGGCAGAGGACACTACAAAAGAGATTGTCCTAATTCAAGAGCCTTAACCATGCAAGAGGCTAAACTCATAGCCACCCAAAGCATCAATTGGGAGGAATTTGAGTCTGAAGAAGAAAAGGAAGTGACCCCACATGAAAGAGATGAGGAGGAGGAGGAGCATTGCTATCCGGAGTCGGAGGACCGAATCAATTTGGTGGTCAGGAGAGCATTACAAGCTCGCGTGGAGGAACCTTTGGCGCCACAAAGGCAACACATTTTCATCACCAAATGTAAAGTTGGTGACGAGGTATGTAATTTAATTATTGATGGAGGCAGTGAGGCTAATACGGTGTCTAAAGCGCTAGTAGCTAAACTGGGTCTTAACACCACCAATCATCCACATCCTTACAAATTGAGCTGGTTAGATTCGAATGCTAATACTGGGGTTAGAAAGCAATGTATGGTGAATTTTTCGATTGGGTCATATCATGATAGTCAATTGTGTGATGTTGTTTTAATGGATGCTTGTCATATTCTTCTTGGAAGACCATGGCAATCTGATAAAAAATCAATTCATGATGGGTACCATAACACCTATACTATCACTCACCAAGGGAAACACAAAAAATTGCATCCTTTACCACCCCCACGTTTTTTACAACCACAGAAATCCCAAATTTCCTTGTTATCTTGCAAAGAATTTGAGAGGGAGTTCGAAGGTGAGGGAGAACTTTTCATGTTATATTCGAAAGAAATACATGAAAAATTTGTGAATCAAAATCCTAAACTTGCGAAGTTGATCAAAGAGTTTGAGGATGTTTTTCCTGATGAGTTACCAAAGGGATTACCACCCTTGAGAGGAATTGAGCATCAAATTGATCTCATTCCAGGCGCACCTTTACCAAATAAACCCGCTTATAGATGTAACCCTTTAGAAACCAAGGAGTTGCAAAGGCAAATTGAAGAATTGATGGGTATGGGGTATGTGCGTGAATCTATGAGTCCTTGTGCGGTTCCTGCTTTGTTGGTTCCTAAAAAGGATGGTACTTGGCGTATGTGCATTGATAGTAGAGCTGTTAACAATATTACTATCAAATACAGATTTCCAATTCCAAGACTTGATGATATGTTGGACGAATTGAGTGGTTCAAATATTTTCTCAAAAGTTGATTTGAGAAGTGGTTACCATCAGATTCGTATGCGGGAAGGTGATGAATGGAAGACTGCAGTCAAGACAAAGCATGGGTTGTATGAATGGCTCGTGATGCCGTTTGGATTGACCAATGCACCTAGTACATTCATGAGATTGATGAACGAGGTGTTGAGGCCATTTCTCGGCAAATTCGTGGTGGTGTATCTTGATGATATCCTTATTTACTCTAAAAATGAGGATGAACATTTAGATCATTTACTACAAGTGTTTTCAGTTTTGAGGACACAAAAATTGTATGGAAAACTCGAAAAATGTGATTTTATGTTATATGAAGTCACTTTTCTTGGTTATATAGTTTCAGGTAATGGCGTGAAAGTGGATCCTTGCAAGGTTGAAGCGATTCAATCTTGGCCTAGTCCGAAAACACTCACGGAGGTCCGTTCTTTCCATGGCCTAGCTTCTTTCTATAGAAGATTTATAAAGAATTTTAGCACACTCATGGCTCCTATAACTGAGTGTACTAAAAAGGGAACGTTTGAATGGACGGCACAAGCGCAAAAGGCCCTTGAAGAAGTCAAGGAGAGAATGTGCAACACTCCTATTCTTGCACTCCCTGATTTTTCCAAGCCATTTGAAGTGGAATGTGACGCGAGTGGGAAGGGAATTGGAGCAGTTTTGATTCAAGAAGGGCGTCCAATTGCTTATTTCAGTGAGAAGTTGAGTCAAGGCAAACTGAACTACTCTACCTATGATAAAGAGTTCTATGCTATGGTACGAGCTCTAGATCATTGGTCACATTACTTGAGGCCACAACCGTTCATATTGCATTCAGACCATGAACCTTTGAGATTTATCCATGGTCAAAAGAAGTTGAATTCAAGACATGCAAAATGGGTTGAATTCTTGCAAACATTTAACTTTTCCTCTAAATATAAGAGTGGAAAAGCTAATGTTGTTGCGGATGCCTTATCTAGGAGGCATAATTTACTCGGAGTTGTCGAAGCCAAGGTCCTTGGATTTGATTTAATCAAGGAATACTACAAGGAGGATGGCGACTTTACTGAAATCCTACAGAAATGTATCCATGGGATATATGACTTATTTTCCTTGCATGATGGCTTTCTTTTTAAGGGAAATCGGTTATGCATTCCTAAGTGTCCAATTCGAAGCTTATTGATCCATGAAGCTCATGGAGGGGGCCTAGCTGGTCATGTGGGAATTCAAAAAACAATGGAGCTTCTCCAAGCTCACTTTTATTGGCCAAGAATGTTAGCCACAATTCATCAAGTGGTTAATCGTTGTTCTACATGTCAAAGGGCCAAGATGGTGTTTCACAAAGGTCTCTACAAACCTTTGCCGGTTCCGGAAAGACCTTGGGAAGATGTGAGCATGGATTTCGTTATGGCTTTACCTAGGACTCAAAGAGGTAAAGATTCAATCATGGTGGTTGTAGATCGATTTTCGAAGATGGCGCATTTCATTCCTTGTCACAAGACCGAAGATGCTATGAAAGTGGCGAAATTATACTTTGAAGAAGTTGTTCGTTTTCATGGAGTGCCACGTACCATTGTGTCCGATCGTGATACAAAGTTTCTTAGCCATTTTTGGAAATCAATATGGCGCTTAATGGGAACAAAGCTACTGTTTTCTACTTCACACCATCCACAAACCGATGGTCAAACTGAAGTGGTGAATAGAACACTCGGTTCTTTGCTTAGAACCTTGGTTAGTAAGAGTGCTAAGGATTGGGATGTCAAGCTAGCTCATGCTGAGTTTGCTTACAATCGGACTCCTAGTGCTACTACAAAGTACTCTCCTTTTGAAGTAGTCTATGGTGTCAATCCCTATGTTCCTATTGATCTCATAGCTTTGCCACAAGACAAGTTCGTTCATGGTGGAGCTAAGGAACAAGCCGAGTTTATGTTGAAGGTTCACAAGGAAGTTAGGAAGAATATTGAAAAGGCAAATGAAGTCTACAAGAAACAAGCCAACAAGAGGGTGAGAAACGTAAAACAATTCGAAGTTGGTGATTTAGTGTGGATTTATATGCGAAAGGAGCGTTTTCCTAGCAAAAGGAAAAACAAACTTATGCCTAGAGCCGAGGGACCATTTGAAATCATGGAAAAGATCAATGACAACGCATACAAAGTTGATTTGGGAGGCCAATATGGGATCTCAAGTACATTCAACGTTGGTGATCTTGCTCCTTACCTTGATGATGACGAATTGAGGGCAATTCCTTTTGAAGAAGGGGAGGATGACCAAGATGGTCAAGGAGCAATAATCCATGATCTAGAAGAAGACGGTCAAAACGGTGTTAGTGAGCAAAATGCCAAGGGATTAATTCTGTCCAATTCATCCCTTAATCTCTTACACGGTTTTGGTCCGAAAGTTATTACAAGGGGTTATACTTCACTTAGTGTAAGCAACCTTGTAGGAAGCACCTAAAAACGTCTAAAAGAGTGGCGGTTTATCAAGCTACTCCAGAATGCACGTTGGTCTGAAGATAGGCGTGAATTAAGGAGATTGGTTGATTGGCTGTTTGTGTGGAACGTAAATAGGGGGATTAGTTACACCGGTTGGTTAGTTGGACTAATTGGCGTAAAGTAGGGAGGTAGTTAGCTGGAGCAGATCAGTTGTGTTAGTGGCGTAGTTGTAGGAGTTAGTTGGCTGAAATAAAGGGGCTTGAGTCAAAGGGACTATTTGCACGTTTTTATGCACGTTGGAATGCTGCTGGAAGAGTTTGTTAGCTATTTGCATGGCTGCACGTTGGAAATGCTGGTTGAACGAATTAGTTAGCTATTTTCATGGTTGCTGCACGTTTTGATTGACTATTGGAAGGTGGTTGAACGTGCTCCTTGAGTTAAGCCTAGATTTACGTTTAATTAGTTAGTTTCTGTTTGTTAGTTTCGTTTTCTGTTTAAGGTTGTTAACTTCAGTTTATTGTTAGTAGTTAGCACGTTTATTTATGTTTTATTTAGGCAAGTAATGGGTAGGTAGTAAAAAGGAATCCTATGTAATGGAGACACTACTATAAATAGTGTACTTGCACATGAATGAAAGGGGCATCCAGAAATTTGCTAAACACTTGTGTTGTTCTTCATTAAACGTGACTTTGCTGTAGTCATCTTTAAGGTCCAAATTTGAGTATCCAAATTTGAAGAGTGTTAATTTTGGTGAGAGTTCCCAAGATTAAAACTTATAGTTTCTGATTTGGTGAGAGTTCCCTTATCGAATACTATTCCAAGCAACGAGTGAGAGTTCCTCTTTGCTATATTCTTAGCTTAGGGTGAGAGTTCCCCTAACTAAAACATTCGTTTATCTTAACTAAATCGTGTCTCTTTTTGCCTTCTGTTACGTTTAAGTGTTTTAACAAGGTTTCTCATCTTGTTTACACATCACGTTTTCAAGACATGAACACTTTTAACTAGGCTGTATTGGTATGTTAGTGCTAGTTTTGGTTATTTTGATATGAAATTTGAAAAATAAGCGAGCTAGAACCCTTTCCGCCCCCTTTCTATTGAAAATCACGAACATCGATTTAGAACTTAGTGAAATGCTTCTAAGGCTCGTTTTCAAGACATGAACACTTTTAACTAGGCTGTATTGGTATGTTAGTGCGAGTTCTAGGTCATTTTGACAAGAAATTTGAAAAAAAAGTGAGGTCGAACCCTTTTCGGCCCCCTTTCCCTTGAAAATCATTAACATCAACCCAAAACATAGAGAAATGCTTCTAAGGCTCAATTTCGATGCATGACCACTTGTAACTAGGCTATATTGCTATTTTAGTGCAAGTTATAGGTTAGTGTGATAAGAAATTTGAAAAAATAGGAGTGGTAGAACCTTTCAGCCCCTTTTCCCTTGAAAGTCAAGAACATCGATTGAAATCATTGTGAAATGCTTATAAGGCTCGTTTTCAATGCATTAACACTTGTAACTAGGCTATATTGGTATGTTAGAGCAAGTTATAGGTTTTTTTTGATAAGATATTTGAAAAATAAGCGAGCTAGAACCCTTTCCGGGCCCCTTTCCCTTGAAAATCATGAACATCAACCCAAAACTTAGAGAAATGCTTCTAAGGCTCATTTTCAATGCATGAACACTTGTAACAAGGCTATATTGGTAAGGTAGTGCAAGTTATAGGTTAGTATGATAAGAAATTTGAAAAATAGGCGAGGTAGAACCCTTTCCGCCCCCTTTCCCTTGAAAATCACGAACATCGGTTTAGAACTTAGTGAAATGCTTCTAAGGCTCGTTTTCAATGCATGAACACTTGTAACTAGGCTATATTGGTATGTTAGTGCTAGTTTTAGGTTATTTTGATATGAAATTTGAAAAATAAGCGAGCTAGAACCCTTTCCGCCCCCTTTCTATTGAAAATCACGAACATCGATTTAGAACTTAGTGAAATGCTTCTAAGGCTCGTTTTCAAGACATGAACACTTTTAACTAGGCTGTATTGGTATGTTAGTGCGAGTTCTAGGTCATTTTGACAAGAAATTTGAAAAAAAAGTGAGGTCGAACCCTTTTCGGCCCCCTTTCCCTTGAAAATCATTAACATCAACCCAAAACATAGAGAAATGCTTCTAAGGCTCAATTTCGATGCATGACCACTTGTAACTAGGCTATATTGCTATTTTAGTGCAAGTTATAGGTTAGCGTGATAAGAAATTTGAAAAAATAGGAGTGGTAGAACCTTTCAGCCCCTTTTCCCTTGAAAGTCAAGAACATCAATTGAAATCATTGTGAAATGCTTATAAGGCTCGTTTTCAATGCATTAACACTTGTAACTAGGCTATATTGGTATGTTAGAGCAAGTTATAGGTTTTTTTGATAAGATATTTGAAAAATAAGCGAGCTAGAACCCTTTCCGGGCCCCTTTCCCTTGAAAATCATGAACATCAACCCAAAACTTAGAGAAATGCTTCTAAGGCTCGTTTTCAATGCATGAACTGATGTGTAAACAAGATGAGAAACCTTGTTAAAACACTTAAACGTAACAGAAGGCAAAAAGAGACACGATTTAGTTAAGATAAACGAATGTTTTAGTTAGGGGAACTCTCACCCTAAGCTAAGAATATAGCAAAGAGGAACTCTCACTCGTTGCTTGGAATAGTATTCGATAAGGGAACTCTCACCAAATCAGAAACTATAAGTTTTAATCTTGGGAACTCTCACCAAAATTAACACTCTTCAAATTTGGATACTCAAATTTGGACCTTAAAGATGACTACAGCAAAGTCACGTTTAATGAAGAACAACACAAGTGTTTAGCAAATTTCTGGATGCCCCCTTTCATTCATGTGCAAGTACACTATTTATAGTAGTGTCTCCATTACATAGGATTCCTTTTTACTACCTACCCATTACTTGCCTAAATAAAACATAAATAAACGTGCTAACTACTAACAATAAACTGAAGTTAACAACCTTAAACAGAAAACGAAACTAACAAACAGAAACTAACTAATTAAACGTAAATCTAGGCTTAACTCAAGGAGCACGTTCAACCACCTTCCAATAGTCAATCAAAACGTGCAGCAACCATGAAAATAGCTAACTAATTCGTTCAACCAGCATTTCCAACGTGCAGCCATGCAAATAGCTAACAAACTCTTCCAGCAGCATTCCAACGTGCATAAAAACGTGCAAATAGTCCCTTTGACTCAAGCCCCTTTATTTCAGCCAACTAACTCCTACAACTACGCCACTAACACAACTGATCTGCTCCAGCTAACTACCTCCCTACTTTACGCCAATTAGTCCAACTAACCAACCGGTGTAACTAATCCCCCTATTTACGTTCCACACAAACAGCCAATCAACCAATCTCCTTAATTCACGCCTATCTTCAGACCAACGTGCATTCTGGAGTAGCTTGATAAACCGCCACTCTTTTAGACGTTTTTAGGTGCTTCCTACAAGGTTGCTTACACTAAGTGAAGTATAACCCCTTGTAATAACTTTCGGACCAAAACCGTGTAAGAGATTAAGGGATGAATTGGACAGAATTAATCCCTTGGCATTTTGCTCACTAACACCGTTTTGACCGTCTTCTTCTAGATCATGGATTATTGCTCCTTGACCATCTTGGTCATCCTCCCCTTCTTCAAAAGGAATTGCCCTCAATTCGTCATCATCAAGGTAAGGAGCAAGATCACCAACGTTGAATGTACTTGAGATCCCATATTGGCCTCCCAAATCAACTTTGTATGCGTTGTCATTGATCTTTTCCATGATTTCAAATGGTCCCTCGGCTCTAGGCATAAGTTTGTTTTTCCTTTTGCTAGGAAAACGCTCCTTTCGCATATAAATCCACACTAAATCACCAACTTCGAATTGTTTTACGTTTCTCACCCTCTTGTTGGCTTGTTTCTTGTAGACTTCATTTGCCTTTTCAATATTCTTCCTAACTTCCTTGTGAACCTTCAACATAAACTCGGCTTGTTCCTTAGCTCCACCATGAACGAACTTGTCTTGTGGCAAAGCTATGAGATCAATAGGAACATAGGGATTGACACCATAGACTACTTCAAAAGGAGAGTACTTTGTAGTAGCACTAGGAGTCCGATTGTAAGCAAACTCAGCATGAGCTAGCTTGACATCCCAATCCTTAGCACTCTTACTAACCAAGGTTCTAAGCAAAGAACCGAGTGTTCTATTCACCACTTCAGTTTGACCATCGGTTTGTGGATGGTGTGAAGTAGAAAACAGTAGCTTTGTTCCCATTAAGCGCCATATTGATTTCCAAAAATGGCTAAGAAACTTTGTATCACGATCGGACACAATGGTACGTGGCACTCCATGAAAACGAACAACTTCTTCAAAGTATAATTTCGCCACTTTCATAGCATCTTCGGTCTTGTGACAAGGAATGAAATGCGCTGACCAAAATGGTCAAAGTGCAATTATCCATGATTTAAATGAAGACGGTCAAGACAGTATTATTGAATTAAATGCTAAAGGCTTAATTCTGTCCAAATCATTCTTCAATCCTATGCAAGGCGGTTCAAAAGGTTTTACTACAGGTTATACTTCCCTTAAAGTAGTTAATCTAGTTGAAGGGAGTTAGTAAAGATGCCGGTGTGATGCCACACATGAGTCGTGTAATTGGGGTCAAATTGGACGATCATGGGGCATGAATTAAGGGAGGAGTTGTCTGATTGTTAGTTATTGAATAAACGTAAGTTTAGGAGTTAGTTGGAGTTAGTTAGCTGATCAATTGCTGAAATCGGTTGATTAATTGACGAAAATCAGGTGGTTAGTTAGTTAGCTAGTTGAACTACTTAGGCATAAATTAGGGAGTTAGTTAGTTCATGGCTGGAATAAAGGAGTTTCGGTCAAAGGGAGTGCAAACAAGCTAAATGCACGCTGAAGAGGATATTTGCACGTTTTAAAACGTTTGGAATGCCGTTCAAAGTCTGTTTCCTTAGTTTAAGCATTTGCACGTTTTAAATCATTTGGAATGCCGTTCAAAATTGTTTCCTTAGTTTAAGCCTAGTTTTACGATTAGTTAGTTAGTTAGTTTCTGATTATTGTTATTAGGTTATTTCAGTTTATTGTTATTAGGTAATTAGGTAATTTCAGTTTGTTATAAAGGATTAAAGGACGGTTATTAGCCTTTAAATCACTTTATATTTAGTTTTTTTTATTATTTCTGTCTTTAATTAGGCAAATGATGGAATCCTATGTAATGAAGGCACTACTATAAATAGTGCACGAAATGAATAGAAATGCATCCAGAAATTTGCTAAACACTTGTGTTGTTCTTCATTAAACGTGACTTTGCTGTAGTCATCTTTAAGGTCCAAATTTGAGTATCCAAATTTGAAGAGTGTTAATTTTGGTGAGAGTTCCCAAGATTAAAACTTATAGTTTCTGATTTGGTGAGAGTTCCCTTATCGAATACTATTCCAAGCAACGAGTGAGAGTTCCTCTTTGCTATATTCTTAGCTTAGGGTGAGAGTTCCCCTAACTAAAACATTCGTTTATCTTAACTAAATCGTGTCTCTTTTTGCCTTCTGTTACGTTTAAGTGTTTTAACAAGGTTTCTCATCTTGTTTACACATCATTTGGCGCGCCAGGTAGGGGGAAAATTTTCTTAAATTTTTCAAAAGGGGACGAGTACCTACGTGATATGGGAGACAATCAGGATTTGAGAACAGCTTTGGAAGCCCTTAATCGCTCCATTGCTAGTCAAGAAAGATTGGCCGAAACTAATGCTAATCTACAAGGGAATCTTGCTGCCTTAATGGCAAGACTCATGAATGAGCATGACAGAAGAGATCAAGGCGAAGATCCTCCACCTAGAAGGGAGGATAGGAGTCTCAAAGTGGATATCCCTTCTTTTGATGGGACGCTTGATCCGGAGAAGTATTTGGAATGGGAAAAATCCTTGGAAAGGTACTTCGAGTACAAGGATATTCATGAGGAAGACCAACAGTACAAGATAGCCAAAGTTAAACTGAAGGGCTATGGTGACAATTGGTTGCAAGGAGAACAAAGAGGGCGTACCCTTAGGGGTAAGGCTCATATTTCCACTTGGGAAAAGCTGAAAAAGAGGATGAGAGATCGTTTCATTCCTCACAATTACAAACAGAGTCAGTATGTGAAATGGAGCACTCTACACCAAAATGGCGATTCCGTAGAAGATTATATCAAAGAATTTGATAGACTTGCCATTGTGTGCGAAGTGACTGAAAATGAAGAGTTGAAGTTGGGACGTTTTGTAGCTGGGTTGGATCAAGAGTTACAAGACAGACTTGAAGGTTACACTAACCTCACGTTTGTGGAAGCATGCAAACTTGTGACGAAATTTGATGCCAAGAGAAAAAGGAAGAAAACGCCTATCACTACTCCAGTGGTACGTAAACCACCCTTCACTCCAAGGGAGGGTTCTTCTTTTACCAAACCTAATGAACCACCTAAGAGGAACACGAAAGACATCAAGATTAGTGATCTTGTGTGTTACAAGTGTGGTGGCAGAGGACACTACAAAAGAGATTGTCCTAATTCAAGAGCCTTAACCATGCAAGAGGCTAAACTCATAGCCACCCAAAGCATCAATTGGGAGGAATTTGAGTCTGAAGAAGAAAAGGAAGTGACCCCACATGAAAGAGATGAGGAGGAGGAGGAGCATTGCTATCCGGAGTCGGAGGACCGAATCAATTTGGTGGTCAGGAGAGCATTACAAGCTCGCGTGGAGGAACCTTTGGCGCCACAAAGGCAACACATTTTCATCACCAAATGTAAAGTTGGTGACGAGGTATGTAATTTAATTATTGATGGAGGCAGTGAGGCTAATACGGTGTCTAAAGCGCTAGTAGCTAAACTGGGTCTTAACACCACCAATCATCCACACCCTTACAAATTGAGCTGGTTAGATTCGAATGCTAATACTGGGGTTAGAAAGCAATGTATGGTGAATTTTTCGATTGGGTCATATCATGATAGTCAATTGTGTGATGTTGTTTTAATGGATGCTTGTCATATTCTTCTTGGAAGACCATGGCAATCTGATAAAAAATCAATTCATGATGGGTACCATAACACCTATACTATCACTCACCAAGGGAAACACAAAAAATTGCATCCTTTACCACCCCCACGTTTTTTACAACCACAAAAATCCCAAATTTCCTTGTTATCTTGCAAAGAATTTGAGAGGGAGTTCGAAGGTGAGGGAGAACTTTTCATGTTATATTCGAAAGAAATACATGAAAAATTTGTGAATCAAAATCCTAAACTTGCGAAGTTGATCAAGGAGTTTGAGGATGTTTTTCCTGATGAGTTACCGAAGGGATTACCACCCTTGAGAGGAATTGAGCATCAAATTGATCTCATTCCAGGCGCACCTTTACCAAATAAACCCGCTTATAGATGTAACCCTTTAGAAACCAAGGAGTTGCAAAGGCAAATTGAAGAATTGATGGGTATGGGGTATGTGCGTGAATCTATGAGTCCTTGTGCGGTTCCTGCTTTGTTGGTTCCTAAAAAGGATGGTACTTGGCGTATGTGCATTGATAGTAGAGCTGTTAACAATATTACTATCAAATACAGATTTCCAATTCCAAGACTTGATGATATGTTGGACGAATTGAGTGGTTCAAATATTTTCTCAAAAGTTGATTTGAGAAGTGGTTACCATCAGATTCGTATGCGGGAAGGTGATGAATGGAAGACTGCATTCAAGACAAAGCATGGGTTGTATGAATGGCTCGTGATGCCGTTTGGATTGACCAATGCACCTAGTACATTCATGAGATTGATGAACGAGGTGTTGAGGCCATTTCTCGGCAAATTCGTGGTGGTGTATCTTGATGATATCCTTATTTACTCTAAAAATGAGGATGAACATTTAGATCATTTACTACAAGTGTTTTCAGTTTTGAGGACACAAAAATTGTATGGAAAACTCGAAAAATGTGATTTTATGTTATATGAAGTCACTTTTCTTGGTTATATAGTTTCAGGTAATGGCGTGAAAGTGGATCCTTGCAAGGTTGAAGCGATTCAATCTTGGCCTAGTCCGAAAACACTCACGGAGGTCCGTTCTTTCCATGGCCTAGCTTCTTTCTATAGAAGATTTATAAAGAATTTTAGCACACTCATGGCTCCTATAACTGAGTGTACTAAAAAGGGAACGTTTGAATGGACGGCACAAGCGCAAAAGGCCCTTGAAGAAGTCAAGGAGAGAATGTGCAACACTCCTATTCTTGCACTCCCTGATTTTTCCAAGCCATTTGAAGTGGAATGTGACGCGAGTGGGAAGGGAATTGGAGCAGTTTTGATTCAAGAAGGGCGTCCAATTGCTTATTTCAGTGAGAAGTTGAGTCAAGGCAAACTGAACTACTCTACCTATGATAAAGAGTTCTATGCTATGGTACGAGCTCTAGATCATTGGTCACATTACTTGAGGCCACAACCGTTCATATTGCATTCAGACCATGAATCTTTGAGATTTATCCATGGTCAAAAGAAGTTGAATTCAAGACATGCAAAATGGGTTGAATTCTTGCAAACATTTAACTTTTCCTCTAAATATAAGAGTGGAAAAGCTAATGTTGTTGCGGATGCCTTATCTAGGAGGCATAATTTACTCGGAGTTGTCGAAGCCAAGGTCCTTGGATTTGATTTAATCAAGGAATACTACAAGGAGGATGGCGACTTTACTGAAATCCTACAGAAATGTATCCATGGGATATATGACTTATTTTCCTTGCATGATGGCTTTCTTTTTAAGGGAAATCGGTTATGCATTCCTAAGTGTCCAATTCGAAGCTTATTGATCCATGAAGCTCATGGAGGGGGCCTAGCTGGTCATGTGGGAATTCAAAAAACAATGGAGCTTCTCCAAGCTCACTTTTATTGGCCAAGAATGTTAGCCACAATTCATCAGGTGGTTAATCGTTGTTCTACATGTCAAAGGGCCAAGATGGTGTTTCACAAAGGTCTCTACAAACCTTTGCCGGTTCCGGAAAGACCTTGGGAAGATGTGAGCATGGATTTCGTTATGGCTTTACCTAGGACTCAAAGAGGTAAAGATTCAATCATGGTGGTTGTAGATCGATTTTCGAAGATGGCGCATTTCATTCCTTGTCACAAGACCGAAGATGCTATGAAAGTGGCTAAATTATACTTTGAAGAAGTTGTTCGTTTTCATGGAGTGCCACGTACCATTGTGTCCGATCGTGATACAAAGTTTCTTAGCCATTTTTGGAAATCAATATGGCGCTTTGACCAAAATGGTCAAAGTGCAATTATCCATGATTTAAATGAAGACGGTCAAGACAGTATTATTGAATTAAATGCTAAAGGCTTAATTCTGTCCAAATCATTCTTCAATCCTATGCAAGGCGGTTCAAAAGGTTTTACTACAGGTTATACTTCCCTTAAAGTAGTTAATCTAGTTGAAGGGAGTTAGTAAAGATGCCGGTGTGATGCCACACATGAGTCGTGTAATTGGGGTCAAATTGGACGATCATGGGGCATGAATTAAGGGAGGAGTTGTCTGATTGTTAGTTATTGAATAAACGTAAGTTTAGGAGTTAGTTGGAGTTAGTTAGCTGATCAATTGCTGAAATCGGTTGATTAATTGACGAAAATCAGGTGGTTAGTTAGTTAGCTAGTTGAACTACTTAGGCATAAATTAGGGAGTTAGTTAGTTCATGGCTGGAATAAAGGAGTTTCGGTCAAAGGGAGTGCAAACAAGCTAAATGCACGCTGAAGAGGATATTTGCACGTTTTAAAACGTTTGGAATGCCGTTCAAAGTCTGTTTCCTTAGTTTAAGCATTTGCACGTTTTAAATCATTTGGAATGCCGTTCAAAATTGTTTCCTTAGTTTAAGCCTAGTTTTACGATTAGTTAGTTAGTTAGTTTCTGATTATTGTTATTAGGTTATTTCAGTTTATTGTTATTAGGTAATTAGGTAATTTCAGTTTGTTATAAAGGATTAAAGGACGGTTATTAGCCTTTAAATCACTTTATATTTAGTTTTTTTTATTATTTCTGTCTTTAATTAGGCAAATGATGGAATCCTATGTAATGAAGGCACTACTATAAATAGTGCACGAAATGAATAGAAATGCATCCAGAAATTTGCTAAACACTTGTGTTGTTCTTCATTAAACGTGACTTTGCTGTAGTCATCTTTAAGGTCCAAATTTGAGTATCCAAATTTGAAGAGTGTTAATTTTGGTGAGAGTTCCCAAGATTAAAACTTATAGTTTCTGATTTGGTGAGAGTTCCCTTATCGAATACTATTCCAAGCAACGAGTGAGAGTTCCTCTTTGCTATATTCTTAGCTTAGGGTGAGAGTTCCCCTAACTAAAACATTCGTTTATCTTAACTAAATCGTGTCTCTTTTTGCCTTCTGTTACGTTTAAGTGTTTTAACAAGGTTTCTCGTCTTGTTTACACATCATTTGGCGCGCCAGGTAGGGGGAAAATTTTCTTAAATTTTTCAAAAGGGGACGAGTACCTACGTGATATGGGAGACAATCAGGATTTGAGAACAGCTTTGGAAGCCCTTAATCGCTCCATTGCTAGTCAAGAAAGATTGGCCGAAACTAATGCTAATCTACAAGGGAATCTTGCTGCCTTAATGGCAAGACTCATGAATGAGCATGACAGAAGAGATCAAGGCGAAGATCCTCCACCTAGAAGGGAGGATAGGAGTCTCAAAGTGGATATCCCTTCTTTTGATGGGACGCTTGATCCGGAGAAGTATTTGGAATGGGAAAAATCCTTGGAAAGGTACTTCGAGTACAAGGATATTCATGAGGAAGACCAACAGTACAAGATAGCCAAAGTTAAACTGAAGGGCTATGGTGACAATTGGTTGCAAGGAGAACAAAGAGGGCGTACCCTTAGGGGTAAGGCTCATATTTCCACTTGGGAAAAGCTGAAAAAGAGGATGAGAGATCGTTTCATTCCTCACAATTACAAACAGAGTCAGTATGTGAAATGGAGCACTCTACACCAAAATGGCGATTCCGTAGAAGATTATATCAAAGAATTTGATAGACTTGCCATTGTGTGCGAAGTGACTGAAAATGAAGAGTTGAAGTTGGGACGTTTTGTAGCTGGGTTGGATCAAGAGTTACAAGACAGACTTGAAGGTTACACTAACCTCACGTTTGTGGAAGCATGCAAACTTGTGACGAAATTTGATGCCAAGAGAAAAAGGAAGAAAACGCCTATCACTACTCCAGTGGTACGTAAACCACCCTTCACTCCAAGGGAGGGTTCTTCTTTTACCAAACCTAATGAACCACCTAAGAGGAACACGAAAGACATCAAGATTAGTGATCTTGTGTGTTACAAGTGTGGTGGCAGAGGACACTACAAAAGAGATTGTCCTAATTCAAGAGCCTTAACCATGCAAGAGGCTAAACTCATAGCCACCCAAAGCATCAATTGGGAGGAATTTGAGTCTGAAGAAGAAAAGGAAGTGACCCCACATGAAAGAGATGAGGAGGAGGAGGAGCATTGCTATCCGGAGTCGGAGGACCGAATCAATTTGGTGGTCAGGAGAGCATTACAAGCTCGCGTGGAGGAACCTTTGGCGCCACAAAGGCAACACATTTTCATCACCAAATGTAAAGTTGGTGACGAGGTATGTAATTTAATTATTGATGGAGGCAGTGAGGCTAATACGGTGTCTAAAGCGCTAGTAGCTAAACTGGGTCTTAACACCACCAATCATCCACACCCTTACAAATTGAGCTGGTTAGATTCGAATGCTAATACTGGGGTTAGAAAGCAATGTATGGTGAATTTTTCGATTGGGTCATATCATGATAGTCAATTGTGTGATGTTGTTTTAATGGATGCTTGTCATATTCTTCTTGGAAGACCATGGCAATCTGATAAAAAATCAATTCATGATGGGTACCATAACACCTATACTATCACTCACCAAGGGAAACACAAAAAATTGCATCCTTTACCACCCCCACGTTTTTTACAACCACAAAAATCCCAAATTTCCTTGTTATCTTGCAAAGAATTTGAGAGGGAGTTCGAAGGTGAGGGAGAACTTTTCATGTTATATTCGAAAGAAATACATGAAAAATTTGTGAATCAAAATCCTAAACTTGCGAAGTTGATCAAGGAGTTTGAGGATGTTTTTCCTGATGAGTTACCGAAGGGATTACCACCCTTGAGAGGAATTGAGCATCAAATTGATCTCATTCCAGGCGCACCTTTACCAAATAAACCCGCTTATAGATGTAACCCTTTAGAAACCAAGGAGTTGCAAAGGCAAATTGAAGAATTGATGGGTATGGGGTATGTGCGTGAATCTATGAGTCCTTGTGCGGTTCCTGCTTTGTTGGTTCCTAAAAAGGATGGTACTTGGCGTATGTGCATTGATAGTAGAGCTGTTAACAATATTACTATCAAATACAGATTTCCAATTCCAAGACTTGATGATATGTTGGACGAATTGAGTGGTTCAAATATTTTCTCAAAAGTTGATTTGAGAAGTGGTTACCATCAGATTCGTATGCGGGAAGGTGATGAATGGAAGACTGCATTCAAGACAAAGCATGGGTTGTATGAATGGCTCGTGATGCCGTTTGGATTGACCAATGCACCTAGTACATTCATGAGATTGATGAACGAGGTGTTGAGGCCATTTCTCGGCAAATTCGTGGTGGTGTATCTTGATGATATCCTTATTTACTCTAAAAATGAGGATGAACATTTAGATCATTTACTACAAGTGTTTTCAGTTTTGAGGACACAAAAATTGTATGGAAAACTCGAAAAATGTGATTTTATGTTATATGAAGTCACTTTTCTTGGTTATATAGTTTCAGGTAATGGCGTGAAAGTGGATCCTTGCAAGGTTGAAGCGATTCAATCTTGGCCTAGTCCGAAAACACTCACGGAGGTCCGTTCTTTCCATGGCCTAGCTTCTTTCTATAGAAGATTTATAAAGAATTTTAGCACACTCATGGCTCCTATAACTGAGTGTACTAAAAAGGGAACGTTTGAATGGACGGCACAAGCGCAAAAGGCCCTTGAAGAAGTCAAGGAGAGAATGTGCAACACTCCTATTCTTGCACTCCCTGATTTTTCCAAGCCATTTGAAGTGGAATGTGACGCGAGTGGGAAGGGAATTGGAGCAGTTTTGATTCAAGAAGGGCGTCCAATTGCTTATTTCAGTGAGAAGTTGAGTCAAGGCAAACTGAACTACTCTACCTATGATAAAGAGTTCTATGCTATGGTACGAGCTCTAGATCATTGGTCACATTACTTGAGGCCACAACCGTTCATATTGCATTCAGACCATGAATCTTTGAGATTTATCCATGGTCAAAAGAAGTTGAATTCAAGACATGCAAAATGGGTTGAATTCTTGCAAACATTTAACTTTTCCTCTAAATATAAGAGTGGAAAAGCTAATGTTGTTGCGGATGCCTTATCTAGGAGGCATAATTTACTCGGAGTTGTCGAAGCCAAGGTCCTTGGATTTGATTTAATCAAGGAATACTACAAGGAGGATGGCGACTTTACTGAAATCCTACAGAAATGTATCCATGGGATATATGACTTATTTTCCTTGCATGATGGCTTTCTTTTTAAGGGAAATCGGTTATGCATTCCTAAGTGTCCAATTCGAAGCTTATTGATCCATGAAGCTCATGGAGGGGGCCTAGCTGGTCATGTGGGAATTCAAAAAACAATGGAGCTTCTCCAAGCTCACTTTTATTGGCCAAGAATGTTAGCCACAATTCATCAGGTGGTTAATCGTTGTTCTACATGTCAAAGGGCCAAGATGGTGTTTCACAAAGGTCTCTACAAACCTTTGCCGGTTCCGGAAAGACCTTGGGAAGATGTGAGCATGGATTTCATTATGGCTTTACCTAGGACTCAAAGAGGTAAAGATTCAATCATGGTGGTTGTAGATCGATTTTCGAAGATGGCGCATTTCATTCCTTGTCACAAGACCGAAGATGCTATGAAAGTGGCTAAATTATACTTTGAAGAAGTTGTTCGTTTTCATGGAGTGCCACGTACCATTGTGTCCGATCGTGATACAAAGTTTCTTAGCCATTTTTGGAAATCAATATGGCGCTTAATGGGAACAAAGCTACTGTTTTCTACTTCACACCATCCACAAACCGATGGTCAAACTGAAGTGGTGAATAGAACACTCGGTTCTTTGCTTAGAACCTTGGTTAGTAAGAGTGCTAAGGATTGGGATGTCAAGCTAGCTCATGCTGAGTTTGCTTACAATCGGACTCCTAACGCTACTACAAAGTACTCTCCTTTTGAAGTAGTCTATGGTGTCAATCCCTATGTTCCTATTGATCTCATAGCTTTGCCACAAGACAAGTTCGTTCATGGTGGAGCTAAGGAACAAGCCGAGTTTATGTTGAAGGTTCACAAGGAAGTTAGGAAGAATATTGAAAAGGCAAATGAAGTCTACAAGAAACAAGCCAACAAGAGGGTGAGAAACGTAAAACAATTCGAAGTTGGTGATTTAGTGTGGATTTATATGCGAAAGGAACGTTTTCCTAGCAAAAGGAAAAACAAACTTATGCCTAGAGCCGAGGGACCATTTGAAATCATGGAAAAGATCAATGACAACGCATACAAAGTTGATTTGGGAGGTCAATATGGGATCTCAAGTACATTCAACGTTGGTGATCTTGCTCCTTATCTTGATGATGACGAATTGAGGGCAATTCCTATTGAAGAAGGGGAGGATGACCAAAATGGTCAAAGTGCAATTATCCATGATTTAAATGAAGACGGTCAAGACAGTATTATTGAATTAAATGCTAAAGGCTTAATTCTGTCCAAATCATTCTTCAATCCTATGCAAGGCGGTTCAAAAGGTTTTACTACAGGTTATACTTCCCTTAAAGTAGTTAATCTAGTTGAAGGGAGTTAGTAAAGATGCCGGTGTGATGCCACACATGAGTCGTGTAATTGGGGTCAAATTGGACGATCATGGGGCATGAATTAAGGGAGGAGTTGTCTGATTGTTAGTTATTGAATAAACGTAAGTTTAGGAGTTAGTTGGAGTTAGTTAGCTGATCAATTGCTGAAATCGGTTGATTAATTGACGAAAATCAGGTGGTTAGTTAGTTAGCTAGTTGAACTACTTAGGCATAAATTAGGGAGTTAGTTAGTTCATGGCTGGAATAAAGGAGTTTCGGTCAAAGGGAGTGCAAACAAGCTAAATGCACGCTGAAGAGGATATTTGCACGTTTTAAAACGTTTGGAATGCCGTTCAAAGTCTGTTTCCTTAGTTTAAGCATTTGCACGTTTTAAATCATTTGGAATGCCGTTCAAAATTGTTTCCTTAGTTTAAGCCTAGTTTTACGATTAGTTAGTTAGTTAGTTTCTGATTATTGTTATTAGGTTATTTCAGTTTATTGTTATTAGGTAATTAGGTAATTTCAGTTTGTTATAAAGGATTAAAGGACGGTTATTAGCCTTTAAATCACTTTATATTTAGTTTTTTTTATTATTTCTGTCTTTAATTAGGCAAATGATGGAATCCTATGTAATGAAGGCACTACTATAAATAGTGCACGAAATGAATAGAAATGCATCCAGAAATTTGCTAAACACTTGTGTTGTTCTTCATTAAACGTGACTTTGCTGTAGTCATCTTTAAGGTCCAAATTTGAGTATCCAAATTTGAAGAGTGTTAATTTTGGTGAGAGTTCCCAAGATTAAAACTTATAGTTTCTGATTTGGTGAGAGTTCCCTTATCGAATACTATTCCAAGCAACGAGTGAGAGTTCCTCTTTGCTATATTCTTAGCTTAGGGTGAGAGTTCCCCTAACTAAAACATTCGTTTATCTTAACTAAATCGTGTCTCTTTTTGCCTTCTGTTACGTTTAAGTGTTTTAACAAGGTTTCTCGTCTTGTTTACACATCACGCTTAATGGGAACAAAGCTACTGTTTTCTACTTCACACCATCCACAAACCGATGGTCAAACTGAAGTGGTGAATAGAACACTCGGTTCTTTGCTTAGAACCTTGGTTAGTAAGAGTGCTAAGGATTGGGATGTCAAGCTAGCTCATGCTGAGTTTGCTTACAATCGGACTCCTAACGCTACTACAAAGTACTCTCCTTTTGAAGTAGTCTATGGTGTCAATCCCTATGTTCCTATTGATCTCATAGCTTTGCCACAAGACAAGTTCGTTCATGGTGGAGCTAAGGAACAAGCCGAGTTTATGTTGAAGGTTCACAAGGAAGTTAGGAAGAATATTGAAAAGGCAAATGAAGTCTACAAGAAACAAGCCAACAAGAGGGTGAGAAACGTAAAACAATTCGAAGTTGGTGATTTAGTGTGGATTTATATGCGAAAGGAACGTTTTCCTAGCAAAAGGAAAAACAAACTTATGCCTAGAGCCGAGGGACCATTTGAAATCATGGAAAAGATCAATGACAACGCATACAAAGTTGATTTGGGAGGTCAATATGGGATCTCAAGTACATTCAACGTTGGTGATCTTGCTCCTTATCTTGATGATGACGAATTGAGGGCAATTCCTATTGAAGAAGGGGAGGATGACCAAAATGGTCAAAGTGCAATTATCCATGATTTAAATGAAGACGGTCAAGACAGTATTATTGAATTAAATGCTAAAGGCTTAATTCTGTCCAAATCATTCTTCAATCCTATGCAAGGCGGTTCAAAAGGTTTTACTACAGGTTATACTTCCCTTAAAGTAGTTAATCTAGTTGAAGGGAGTTAGTAAAGATGCCGGTGTGATGCCACACATGAGTCGTGTAATTGGGGTCAAATTGGACGATCATGGGGCATGAATTAAGGGAGGAGTTGTCTGATTGTTAGTTATTGAATAAACGTAAGTTTAGGAGTTAGTTGGAGTTAGTTAGCTGATCAATTGCTGAAATCGGTTGATTAATTGACGAAAATCAGGTGGTTAGTTAGTTAGCTAGTTGAACTACTTAGGCATAAATTAGGGAGTTAGTTAGTTCATGGCTGGAATAAAGGAGTTTCGGTCAAAGGGAGTGCAAACAAGCTAAATGCACGCTGAAGAGGATATTTGCACGTTTTAAAACGTTTGGAATGCCGTTCAAAGTCTGTTTCCTTAGTTTAAGCATTTGCACGTTTTAAATCATTTGGAATGCCGTTCAAAATTGTTTCCTTAGTTTAAGCATTTGCACGTTTTAAATCATTTGGAATGCCGTTCAAAATTGTTTCCTTAGTTTAAGCCTAGTTTTACGATTAGTTAGTTAGTTAGTTTCTGATTATTGTTATTAGGTTATTTCAGTTTATTGTTATTAGGTAATTAGGTAATTTCAGTTTGTTATAAAGGATTAAAGGACGGTTATTAGCCTTTAAATCACTTTATATTTAGTTTTTTTTATTATTTCTGTCTTTAATTAGGCAAATGATGGAATCCTATGTAATGAAGGCACTACTATAAATAGTGCACGAAATGAATAGAAATGCATCCAGAAATTTGCTAAACACTTGTGTTGTTCTTCATTAAACGTGACTTTGCTGTAGTCATCTTTAAGGTCCAAATTTGAGTATCCAAATTTGAAGAGTGTTAATTTTGGTGAGAGTTCCCAAGATTAAAACTTATAGTTTCTGATTTGGTGAGAGTTCCCTTATCGAATACTATTCCAAGCAACGAGTGAGAGTTCCTCTTTGCTATATTCTTAGCTTAGGGTGAGAGTTCCCCTAACTAAAACATTCGTTTATCTTAACTAAATCGTGTCTCTTTTTGCCTTCTGTTACGTTTAAGTGTTTTAACAAGGTTTCTCGTCTTGTTTACACATCACGCTTAATGGGAACAAAGCTACTGTTTTCTACTTCACACCATCCACAAACCGATGGTCAAACTGAAGTGGTGAATAGAACACTCGGTTCTTTGCTTAGAACCTTGGTTAGTAAGAGTGCTAAGGATTGGGATGTCAAGCTAGCTCATGCTGAGTTTGCTTACAATCGGACTCCTAACGCTACTACAAAGTACTCTCCTTTTGAAGTAGTCTATGGTGTCAATCCCTATGTTCCTATTGATCTCATAGCTTTGCCACAAGACAAGTTCGTTCATGGTGGAGCTAAGGAACAAGCCGAGTTTATGTTGAAGGTTCACAAGGAAGTTAGGAAGAATATTGAAAAGGCAAATGAAGTCTACAAGAAACAAGCCAACAAGAGGGTGAGAAACGTAAAACAATTCGAAGTTGGTGATTTAGTGTGGATTTATATGCGAAAGGAACGTTTTCCTAGCAAAAGGAAAAACAAACTTATGCCTAGAGCCGAGGGACCATTTGAAATCATGGAAAAGATCAATGACAACGCATACAAAGTTGATTTGGGAGGTCAATATGGGATCTCAAGTACATTCAACGTTGGTGATCTTGCTCCTTATCTTGATGATGACGAATTGAGGGCAATTCCTATTGAAGAAGGGGAGGATGACCAAAATGGTCAAAGTGCAATTATCCATGATTTAAATGAAGACGGTCAAGACAGTATTATTGAATTAAATGCTAAAGGCTTAATTCTGTCCAAATCATTCTTCAATCCTATGCAAGGCGGTTCAAAAGGTTTTACTACAGGTTATACTTCCCTTAAAGTAGTTAATCTAGTTGAAGGGAGTTAGTAAAGATGCCGGTGTGATGCCACACATGAGTCGTGTAATTGGGGTCAAATTGGACGATCATGGGGCATGAATTAAGGGAGGAGTTGTCTGATTGTTAGTTATTGAATAAACGTAAGTTTAGGAGTTAGTTGGAGTTAGTTAGCTGATCAATTGCTGAAATCGGTTGATTAATTGACGAAAATCAGGTGGTTAGTTAGTTAGCTAGTTGAACTACTTAGGCATAAATTAGGGAGTTAGTTAGTTCATGGCTGGAATAAAGGAGTTTCGGTCAAAGGGAGTGCAAACAAGCTAAATGCACGCTGAAGAGGATATTTGCACGTTTTAAAACGTTTGGAATGCCGTTCAAAGTCTGTTTCCTTAGTTTAAGCATTTGCACGTTTTAAATCATTTGGAATGCCGTTCAAAATTGTTTCCTTAGTTTAAGCCTAGTTTTACGATTAGTTAGTTAGTTAGTTTCTGATTATTGTTATTAGGTTATTTCAGTTTATTGTTATTAGGTAATTAGGTAATTTCAGTTTGTTATAAAGGATTAAAGGACGGTTATTAGCCTTTAAATCACTTTATATTTAGTTTTTTTTATTATTTCTGTCTTTAATTAGGCAAATGATGGAATCCTATGTAATGAAGGCACTACTATAAATAGTGCACGAAATGAATAGAAATGCATCCAGAAATTTGCTAAACACTTGTGTTGTTCTTCATTAAACGTGACTTTGCTGTAGTCATCTTTAAGGTCCAAATTTGAGTATCCAAATTTGAAGAGTGTTAATTTTGGTGAGAGTTCCCAAGATTAAAACTTATAGTTTCTGATTTGGTGAGAGTTCCCTTATCGAATACTATTCCAAGCAACGAGTGAGAGTTCCTCTTTGCTATATTCTTAGCTTAGGGTGAGAGTTCCCCTAACTAAAACATTCGTTTATCTTAACTAAATCGTGTCTCTTTTTGCCTTCTGTTACGTTTAAGTGTTTTAACAAGGTTTCTCATCTTGTTTACACATCATGCGCCATCTTCGAAAATCGATCTACAACCACCATGATTGAATCTTTACCTCTTTGAGTCCTAGGTAAAGCCATAACGAAATCCATGCTCACATCTTCCCAAGGTCTTTCCGGAACCGGCAAAGGTTTGTAGAGACCTTTGTGAAACACCATCTTGGCCCTTTGACATGTAGAACAACGATTAACCACTTGATGAATTGTGGCTAACATTCTTGGCCAATAAAAGTGAGCTTGGAGAAGCTCCATTGTTTTTTGAATTCCCACATGACCAGCTAGGCCCCCTCCATGAGCTTCATGGATCAATAAGCTTCGAATTGGACACTTAGGAATGCATAACCGATTTCCCTTAAAAAGAAAGCCATCATGCAAGGAAAATAAGTCATATATCCCATGGATACATTTCTGTAGGATTTCAGTAAAGTCGCCATCCTCCTTGTAGTATTCCTTGATTAAATCAAATCCAAGGACCTTGGCTTCGACAACTCCGAGTAAATTATGCCTCCTAGATAAGGCATCCGCAACAACATTAGCTTTTCCACTCTTATATTTAGAGGAAAAGTTGAATGTTTGCAAGAATTCAACCCATTTTGCATGTCTTGAATTCAACTTCTTTTGACCATGGATAAATCTCAAAGGTTCATGGTCTGAATGCAATATGAACGGTTGTGGCCTCAAGTAATGTGACCAATGATCTAGAGCTCGTACCATAGCATAGAACTCTTTATCATAGGTAGAGTAGTTCAGTTTGCCTTGACTCAACTTCTCACTGAAATAAGCAATTGGACGCCCTTCTTGAATCAAAACTGCTCCAATTCCCTTCCCACTCGCGTCACATTCCACTTCAAATGGCTTGGAAAAATCAGGGAGTGCAAGAATAGGAGTGTTGCACATTCTCTCCTTGACTTCTTCAAGGGCCTTTTGCGCTTGTGCCGTCCATTCAAACGTTCCCTTTTTAGTACACTCAGTTATAGGAGCCATGAGTGTGCTAAAATTCTTTATAAATCTTCTATAGAAAGAAGCTAGGCCATGGAAAGAACGGACCTCCGTGAGTGTTTTCGGACTAGGCCAAGATTGAATCGCTTCAACCTTGCAAGGATCCACTTTCACGCCATTACCTGAAACTATATAACCAAGAAAAGTGACTTCATATAACATAAAATCACATTTTTCGAGTTTTCCATACAATTTTTGTGTCCTCAAAACTGAAAACACTTGTAGTAAATGATCTAAATGTTCATCCTCATTTTTAGAGTAAATAAGGATATCATCAAGATACACCACCACGAATTTGCCGAGAAATGGCCTCAACACCTCGTTCATCAATCTCATGAATGTACTAGGTGCATTGGTCAATCCAAACGGCATCACGAGCCATTCATACAACCCATGCTTTGTCTTGACTGCAGTCTTCCATTCATCACCTTCCCGCATACGAATCTGATGGTAACCACTTCTCAAATCAACTTTTGAGAAAATATTTGAACCACTCAATTCGTCCAACATATCATCAAGTCTTGGAATTGGAAATCTGTATTTGATAGTAATATTGTTAACAGCTCTACTATCAATGCACATACGCCAAGTACCATCCTTTTTAGGAACCAACAAAGCAGGAACCGCACAAGGACTCATAGATTCACGCACATACCCCATACCCATCAATTCTTCAATTTGCCTTTGCAACTCCTTGGTTTCTAAAGGGTTACATCTATAAGCGGGTTTATTTGGTAAAGGTGCGCCTGGAATGAGATCAATTTGATGCTCAATTCCTCTTAAGGGTGGTAATCCCTTTGGTAACTCATCAGGAAAAACATCCTCAAACTCTTTGATCAACTTCGCAAGTTTAGGATTTTGATTCACAAATTTTTCATGTATTTCTTTCGAATATAACATGAAAAGTTCTCCCTCACCTTCGAACTCCCTCTCAAATTCTTTGCAAGATAACAAGGAAATTTGGGATTTCTGTGGTTGTAAAAAACGTGGGGGTGGTAAAGGATGCAATTTTTTGTGTTTCCCTTGGTGAGTGATAGTATAGGTGTTATGGTACCCATCATGAATTGATTTTTTATCAGATTGCCATGGTCTTCCAAGAAGAATATGACAAGCATCCATTAAAACAACATCACACAATTGACTATCATGATATGACCCAATCGAAAAATTCACCATACATTGCTTTCTAACCCCAGTATTAGCATTCGAATCTAACCAGCTCAATTTGTAAGGATGTGGATGATTGGTGGTGTTAAGACCCAGTTTAGCTACTAGCGCTTTAGACACCGTATTAGCCTCACTGCCTCCATCAATAATTAAATTACATACCTCGTCACCAACTTTACATTTGGTGATGAAAATGTGTTGCCTTTGTGGCGCCAAAGGTTCCTCCACGCGAGCTTGTAATGCTCTCCTGACCACCAAATTGATTCGGTCCTCCGACTCCGGATAGCAATGCTCCTCCTCCTCCTCATCTCTTTCATGTGGGGTCACTTCCTTTTCTTCTTCAGACTCAAATTCCTCCCAATTGATGCTTTGGGTGGCTATGAGTTTAGCCTCTTGCATGGTTAAGGCTCTTGAATTAGGACAATCTCTTTTGTAGTGTCCTCTGCCACCACACTTGTAACACACAAGATCACTAATCTTGATGTCTTTCGTGTTCCTCTTAGGTGGTTCATTAGGTTTGGTAAAAGAAGAACCCTCCCTTGGAGTGAAGGGTGGTTTACGTACCACTGGAGTAGTGATAGGCGTTTTCTTCCTTTTTCTCTTGGCATCAAATTTCGTCACAAGTTTGCATGCTTCCACAAACGTGAGGTTAGTGTAACCTTCAAGTCTGTCTTGTAACTCTTGATCCAACCCAGCTACAAAACGTCCCAACTTCAACTCTTCATTTTCAGTCACTTCGCACACAATGGCAAGTCTATCAAATTCTCTGATATAATCTTCTACGGAATCGCCATTTTGGTGTAGAGTGCTCCATTTCACATATTGACTCTGTTTGTAATTGTGAGGAATGAAACGATCTCTCATCCTCTTTTTCAGCTTTTCCCAAGTGGAAATATGAGCCTTACCCCTAAGGGTACGCCCTCTTTGTTCTCCTTGCAACCAATTGTCACCATAGCCCTTCAGTTTAACTTTGGCTATCTTGTACTGTTGGTCTTCCTCATGAATATCCTTGTACTCGAAGTACCTTTCCAAGGATTTTTCCCACTCCAAATACTTCTCCGGATCAAGCGTCCCATCAAAAGAAGGGATATCCACTTTGAGACTCCTATCCTCCCTTCTAGGTGGAGGATCTTCGCCTTGATCTCTTCTGTCATGCTCATTCATGAGTCTTGCCATTAAGGCAGCAAGATTCCCTTGTAGATTAGCATTAGTTTCGGCCAATCTTTCTTGACTAGCAATGGAGCGATTAAGGGCTTCCAAAGCTGTTCTCAAATCCTGATTGTCTCCCATATCACGTAGGTACTCGTCCCCTTTGGAAAAATTTAAGAAAATTTTCCCCCTACCTGGCGCGCCAAATGATGTGTAAACAAGATGAGAAACCTTGTTAAAACACTTAAACGTAACAGAAGGCAAAAAGAGACACGATTTAGTTAAGATAAACGAATGTTTTAGTTAGGGGAACTCTCACCCTAAGCTAAGAATATAGCAAAGAGGAACTCTCACTCGTTGCTTGGAATAGTATTCGATAAGGGAACTCTCACCAAATCAGAAACTATAAGTTTTAATCTTGGGAACTCTCACCAAAATTAACACTCTTCAAATTTGGATACTCAAATTTGGACCTTAAAGATGACTACAGCAAAGTCACGTTTAATGAAGAACAACACAAGTGTTTAGCAAATTTCTGGATGCCCCCTTTCATTCATGTGCAAGTACACTATTTATAGTAGTGTCTCCATTACATAGGATTCCTTTTTACTACCTACCCATTACTTGCCTAAATAAAACATAAATAAACGTGCTAACTACTAACAATAAACTGAAGTTAACAACCTTAAACAGAAAACGAAACTAACAAACAGAAACTAACTAATTAAACGTAAATCTAGGCTTAACTCAAGGAGCACGTTCAACCACCTTCCAATAGTCAATCAAAACGTGCAGCAACCATGAAAATAGCTAACTAATTCGTTCAACCAGCATTTCCAACGTGCAGCCATGCAAATAGCTAACAAACTCTTCCAGCAGCATTCCAACGTGCATAAAAACGTGCAAATAGTCCCTTTGACTCAAGCCCCTTTATTTCAGCCAACTAACTCCTACAACTACGCCACTAACACAACTGATCTGCTCCAGCTAACTACCTCCCTACTTTACGCCAATTAGTCCAACTAACCAACCGGTGTAACTAATCCCCCTATTTACGTTCCACACAAACAGCCAATCAACCAATCTCCTTAATTCACGCCTATCTTCAGACCAACGTGCATTCTGGAGTAGCTTGATAAACCGCCACTCTTTTAGACGTTTTTAGGTGCTTCCTACAAGGTTGCTTACACTAAGTGAAGTATAACCCCTTGTAATAACTTTCGGACCAAAACCGTGTAAGAGATTAAGGGATGAATTGGACAGAATTAATCCCTTGGCATTTTGCTCACTAACACCGTTTTGACCGTCTTCTTCTAGATCATGGATTATTGCTCCTTGACCATCTTGGTCATGAACACTTGTAACAAGGCTATATTGGTAAGGTAGTGCAAGTTATAGGTTAGTATGATAAGAAATTTGAAAAATAGGCGAGGTAGAACCCTTTCCGCCCCCTTTCCCTTGAAAATCACGAACATCGGTTTAGAACTTAGTGAAATGCTTCTAAGGCTCGTTTTCAATGCATGAACACTTGTAACTAGGCTATATTGGTATGTTAGTGCTAGTTTTAGGTTATTTTGATATGAAATTTGAAAAATAAGCGAGCTAGAACCCTTTCCGCCCCCTTTCTATTGAAAATCACGAACATCGATTTAGAACTTAGTGAAATGCTTCTAAGGCTCGTTTTCAAGACATGAACACTTTTAACTAGGCTGTATTGGTATGTTAGTGCTAGTTTTGGTTATTTTGATATGAAATTTGAAAAATAAGCGAGCTAGAACCCTTTCCGCCCCCTTTCTATTGAAAATCACGAACATCGATTTAGAACTTAGTGAAATGCTTCTAAGGCTCGTTTTCAAGACATGAACACTTTTAACTAGGCTGTATTGGTATGTTAGTGCGAGTTCTAGGTCATTTTGACAAGAAATTTGAAAAAAAAGTGAGGTCGAACCCTTTTCGGCCCCCTTTCCCTTGAAAATCATTAACATCAACCCAAAACATAGAGAAATGCTTCTAAGGCTCAATTTCGATGCATGACCACTTGTAACTAGGCTATATTGCTATTTTAGTGCAAGTTATAGGTTAGTGTGATAAGAAATTTGAAAAAATAGGAGTGGTAGAACCTTTCAGCCCCTTTTCCCTTGAAAGTCAAGAACATCGATTGAAATCATTGTGAAATGCTTATAAGGCTCGTTTTCAATGCATTAACACTTGTAACTAGGCTATATTGGTATGTTAGAGCAAGTTATAGGTTTTTTTTGATAAGATATTTGAAAAATAAGCGAGCTAGAACCCTTTCCGGGCCCCTTTCCCTTGAAAATCATGAACATCAACCCAAAACTTAGAGAAATGCTTCTAAGGCTCGTTTTCAATGCATGAACACTTGTAACAAGGCTATATTGGTAAGGTAGTGCAAGTTATAGGTTAGTATGATAAGAAATTTGAAAAATAGGCGAGGTAGAACCCTTTCCGCCCCCTTTCCCTTGAAAATCACGAACATCGGTTTAGAACTTAGTGAAATGCTTCTAAAGCTCGTTTTCAATGCATGAACACTTGTAACTAGGCTATATTGGTATGTTAGTGCTAGTTTTAGGTTATTTTGATATGAAATTTGAAAAATAAGCGAGCTAGAACCCTTTCCGCCCCCTTTCTATTGAAAATCACGAACATCGATTTAGAACTTAGTGAAATGCTTCTAAGGCTCGTTTTCAAGACATGAACACTTTTAACTAGGCTGTATTGGTATGTTAGTGCGAGTTCTAGGTCATTTTGACAAGAAATTTGAAAAAAAAGTGAGGTCGAACCCTTTTCGGCCCCCTTTCCCTTGAAAATCATTAACATCAACCCAAAACATAGAGAAATGCTTCTAAGGCTCAATTTCGATGCATGACCACTTGTAACTAGGCTATATTGCTATTTTAGTGCAAGTTATAGGTTAGTGTGATAAGAAATTTGAAAAAATAGGAGTGGTAGAACCTTTCAGCCCCTTTTCCCTTGAAAGTCAAGAACATCAATTGAAATCATTGTGAAATGCTTATAAGGCTCGTTTTCAATGCATTAACACTTGTAACTAGGCTATATTGGTATGTTAGAGCAAGTTATAGGTTTTTTTGATAAGATATTTGAAAAATAAGCGAGCTAGAACCCTTTCCGGGCCCCTTTCCCTTGAAAATCATGAACATCAACCCAAAACTTAGAGAAATGCTTCTAAGGCTCGTTTTCAATGCATGAACACTTGTAACAAGGCTATATTGGTAAGGTAGTGCAAGTTATAGGTTAGTATGATAAGAAATTTGAAAAATAGGCGAGGTAGAACCCTTTCCGCCCCCTTTCCCTTGAAAATCACGAACATCGGTTTAGAACTTAGTGAAATGCTTCTAAGGCTCGTTTTCAATGCATGAACACTTGTAACTAGGCTATATTGGTATGTTAGTGCTAGTTTTAGGTTATTTTGATATGAAATTTGAAAAATAAGCGAGCTAGAACCCTTTCCGCCCCCTTTCTATTGAAAATCACGAACATCGATTTAGAACTTTGTGAAATGCTTCTAAGGCTCGTTTTCAAGACATGAACACTTTTAACTAGGCTGTATTGGTATGTTAGTGCTAGTTTTGGTTATTTTGATATGAAATTTGAAAAATAAGCGAGCTAGAACCCTTTCCGCCCCCTTTCTATTGAAAATCACGAACATCGATTTAGAACTTAGTGAAATGCTTCTAAGGCTCGTTTTCAAGACATGAACACTTTTAACTAGGCTGTATTGGTATGTTAGTGCGAGTTCTAGGTCATTTTGACAAGAAATTTGAAAAAAAAGTGAGGTCGAACCCTTTTCGGCCCCCTTTCCCTTGAAAATCATTAACATCAACCCAAAACATAGAGAAATGCTTCTAAGGCTCAATTTCGATGCATGACCACTTGTAACTAGGCTATATTTGATGTGATTCTTGATCCGAAAACCAAGTTATCACAAGGATATGTTCTAAGCTTCGTCCTATACAGATAAATCACCAAGAACTAGGCAAGAACTGAGTTTAATTAATTAAGAGTCCACTTAATTAATCAAACCAATGAATGTTTTAACTAAAACACCCAAAACAGCAACCAACTCGCAAGTTAGCCAAAGAAATATTTAGGTAATCCAACCAAAATATCACTCAAAATAAATGTGTTTTTTGTATTGCTCAAAATCTGAATGAATGAATGAATTCGTGAATTACATGGAGTATTTATAGCAATCCTTTCCTAAGACTATTAGAACTCTAACTAGAATAAAACTCCTTCTCTTCCTAAGCATATTAGAGTTCTAACTTGAGTAAAACTCCTACTTTTTCTAAACACATTAGAGTTCTAGCTTGAGTAAAACTCCTACTTTTTCTAAACACATTAGAGTTCTAGCTTGAGTAAAAGTCTTCCACTTTGCCTTGATCTCCAAGCAGCCGCCACTTTCAATTTTGAGTAGGAATCCCTCTTGAAATAGGAAACCTAACTTAACCTTGTGCGCCAAGTAACGTTACACGATTCTCCAACTTAATTAACTACGCACACGTACAAAAATAATTAAGAACATAAAGAAACCTAAGGTCTAAACCAAGAAAAACCCTTTCAAGTGAAAGGTAAAAACTTGTAGACCAAAATCTAAGAAAGCTTTTAAAGAAACCTTAAAGAACTATCAAGAAGCTTCAAGAACTCCCAAGAACGCCACCATACAAAGCGTGGCTTTGTCTTGATGCCCCCGATAGTAAGTTTGACCTATTGAGGAAGCTTCCAAGTATAGATTCATGCTTTCTTGACTTTCTTGGAATAATTCTTCAACATGCTCGTCGTTCACATTTATGCACGCATCATCCTCCCCTTCTTCAAAAGAATTTGCCCTCAAATCTTCAATAGCATCATCTGGCAAATACTTCACCAAATCCCCAACATTAAATGTTGCGCTTACACCATATTCTCCCGGCAATTCAAGCTTATATGCATTCTCATTGATCTTCTCAATAATCTTGAACGGCCCCTCACTTCTTGGCATCAATTTATTCTTTCTTTTGCTAGGAAATCTTTCTTTTCTCAAGTGTAGCCACACCAAGTCGCCAACTTCAAAACTTTGTGGCTTTTTGTTCTTGTTAGCTCGTGCTTTGTAGAGTTCATTGACACGTTCAATCCTAGCTCTAACTTGTGCGTGTAGCTTCATCATGTACTTGATCTTAGCCTCGGCATCCTTATGAATTAATTCCCCTTTTGGAATTTCAATCAAATCAATGGGCATTCTTGGATTGACACCATAAACAACTTCAAATGGCGTGTGTTTTGTGGCATAAGTAGGTGATCTATTGTAAGCAAACTCGGCATGAGCAAGCTTAATATCCCAATCTTTTTGCGTTTTGCTCACTAGTCCACGTAAAAGCACACCAAGAGTTCGATTTGTTACCTCCGTTTGTCCGTCCGTTTGCGGGTGATATGATGTACTAAATAACAGCTTCGTTCCCACCAACTTCCATAGTGATTTCCAAAAGAAACTCATGAACTTTGTATCACGATCACTCACAATACTGTTCGGCAACCCATGTAGTCTCACCACTTCCTTGAAATACAATTCCGCCACTTTCATAGCATCGTCCACTTTGTGACAAGGTATGAAATGAGCCATCTTGGAAAATCGATCCACTACAACCATGATTGAGTCCTTTCCTCTTTGAGTCCTTGGCAAACCAACTACGAAATCCATAGACACGTCTTCCCAAGGTGAATCTGGCACGGGCAAGGGCGTATATAAGCCTTGATGAAACGTAGCCTTGGCTTTTTGACATGTTGCACACCTAGAAACTATTGATTGTACATCCGCTAGCATTCTAGGCCAATAAAAATGCTCTTGGAGCATAGTTAATGTTTTCGTTATGCCAAAATGTCCCGCTATCCCTCCACCATGCACTTCTCTTACTATTAATTCTCTAATAGAACACTTAGGCACGCACAAACGATTCCCCTTGAAAAGAAAACCGTCTTGTAAAACATAGGAACCTACGGCCCCCTTGGAACACTCCTCTAGGAGTGTAGAGAAATCCACGTCCCCCTTATAGTACTCCTTGATTAACTCGAAACCAAGTAGTTTACAATTCAATACTCCAAGCAACGTGTATCTTCTAGATAGTGCATCGGCCACTACATTTGCTTTCCCCTCTTTATACTTTGAAGAAAAATTGAAAGCTTGTAGAAACTCTACCCATTTAGCATGTCTAGGGTTCAATTTTTGTTGACCATGAATGTACTTCAAAGCTTCGTGATCACTATGCAACACAAAGTGATTTGGGCGCAAATAGTGACTCCAATGGTCCAATGCTCGCACAATAGCATAAAACTCCTTGTCATAGGTAGAATAGTTCAATCTAGCACCGTTTAATTTCTCACTAAAATAGGCAATAGGGCGCTTCTTTTGAACCAAAACGGCACCAATCCCCACACCACTAGCGTCGGTTTCTACCTCAAATGGTTGTGAAAAATCCGGCAATGCAAGTACAGGTGCTTCACATAGCTTCCTTTTGACCAAATCAAATGCACGTTGGGCTTCCTTGGTCCACTCGAATTTTCCCTTGTCTTTCTTCAAGCATTCAGTCATAGGTGCAACTATCGTGGAAAAATTCTTCACAAATCTTCTATAAAATGACGCTAGACCATGAAACGATCTAACTTCACTCACATTGGTAGGTACGGGCCAAGTCTTGATAGCTTCAACCTTGGATTGATCCACGGACACACCATCTTTGGATACTACATACCCTAGAAACGTCACGCTAGGAACAAGAAAATAACATTTTTCCAATTTTGCGTACAACTTCTTCTCCCTAAGAACCTCAAAAACGCTTCTCAAATGCATTAGATGATCATTGAAATTTTCAGAATAAATTAATATGTCATCCAAGTA
This sequence comes from Dysphania ambrosioides, assembly GCA_026401315.1. Taxonomy (NCBI): domain Eukaryota; kingdom Viridiplantae; phylum Streptophyta; class Magnoliopsida; order Caryophyllales; family Amaranthaceae; genus Dysphania; species Dysphania ambrosioides. The sequence continues at coordinate 12,525,564 of CM048671.1, read as the reverse complement.
AACAACTACGAACCTTCCAAGAAATGGTTTCAACACCTCGTTCATCAATCTCATAAATGTACTAGGCGCATTGGTTAGACCAAAAGGCATGACTAACCACTCGTACAACCCCACTTTAGTCTTGAAAGCCGTCTTCCATTCATCTCCTTCCCTCATGCGTATTTGATGATAGCCACTCATAAGATCAATCTTGGAAAATAGCTTTGAACCATGCAATTCGTCTAACAAATCATCAAGTCTAGGTATAGGAAATCTATACTTGATGGTTATGTTGTTCACACTCCTACTATCAATGCACATACGCCAACTCCCATCTTTTTTTGGAACTAGCAATGCAGGCACGGCACAGGGGCTCATACTCTCTTTCACGTAGCCTCTTTGCATCAATTCCTCTATTTGACGTTGTATTTCCTTTGTTTCTTCTGGATTACTTCTATATGCTGCCTTGTTAGGTAGTGGAGCTCCCGGAATAAGATCAATTTGATGTTCAATACCACGAATTGGTGGTAATCCCGGTGGTAATTCACTAGGAAAAACATCACAATACTCTTGCAATACCACTTCTAATTCCACGGGCCTCTTTTCTTGTTTACTTTCATTCACTTGCACATTGTTAGCCACCATAATATATACCATATTGTTATTGTTGATCTCTTTCTCCAACTCCTTTTCCCCAATTAAATATGCACCTTTCGAACTAGGGTTAATTCTATGATCAACAAGTGGTTTCAATGCATATGATTTTTCCCCCTTTCCTTTTCGAATTATATACACATTTGTCCTACCATTAAACTTGACAAATCTATCATATTGCCATGGTCTACCCAATAAGATATGACAAGCATCCATGGGGCATACATCACATAAAACTTTATCATGATATTTGCCAATTGAAAAGGTGATTAGGGCTCGCTTCGTTACCTTTACGTCACTAGCATCATTGAGCCAATGTAGCTTGTAAGGTTTTGGGTGATCGGTTGTAGGCCACTCTAATTTGTTGATCAAAGTTGTAGACACCACATTTGTGCAACTTCCCGAGTCTATTATTACGTCACACAATCGATCTTCCACCTTGCACCTTGTTAAAAAGATTTTCTCTCTTTGATTCTCTTCAACGGGCATAGGTTTAGAGTGAAGAGCTCTCCTTAGAACCAAGCTCTTTCCTTGCGTTTCACCATCAACCTCTTCGGCACTACCCTCCTCTTCTTCAAAATCACGTTCTTGCTCGACCACAACCTCCATGTCACTACTTCCCTCACACCTAGCTTTCTCTTCTTCCCATTCTTGAGCCGTCATAGTGCGTTTTGAGTAGCAATTGCTTGCTATATGGCCAACACTCCCACATTTGAAACATTTTCTATCTTCAGTCACCTTCTTGCTAGCTTCGTTTCTGGGTTTGTTATCTTTAGCATACGAATTAGAAGAAGTCCTATCAAAGGTAGGCTTGTCACTAGCCTTTGTGAACGTGCGTGTGAACGGCTTCACACTTGAGGTCTTCTTGGCCTTGAATTGTCTTTCAACCTTAATGGCCGCCTTGCATACTTCTTCAAACGAATAGTATTCGTGCAATTCAATCTTCTCTTGAACATTTTCGTTCAAACCTGCAATAAAACGTGCTATTTTGTGCTCTAGAATTTCTTCTAAATCACACAATAAACATAGTTTCTCAAATTCACACAAATAAGCCTCCACGGATTGATTTCCTTGCTTAAAAGTCTGCATCTTGAGATACACTTCTTGCACGTACTCATGGGGCACAAATTGACGCTTCATATATTTCTGTAATTGTGTCCAAGTAGTGATCTTGGATCGTCCCTCCTTGCGTCTCTTTTTCTTGAGATTATCATACCATAAACTCGCATAACCCGTGAGTTTTAATTCAGCAAGTTTGCACCTCTTTCGTTCATCATACTCCTTGTAATCAAAGAGTGTTTCCGCTCTTCTAACCCACTCAAAATATTTTTCGGGGTCTAGCATACTACCATTGAATTCCTGACCAAAATGGTCAAAGTGCAATTATCCATGATTTAAATGAAGACGGTCAAGACAGTATTATTGAATTAAATGCTAAAGGCTTAATTCTGTCCAAATCATTCTTCAATCCTATGCAAGGCGGTTCAAAAGGTTTTACTACAGGTTATACTTCCCTTAAAGTAGTTAATCTAGTTGAAGGGAGTTAGTAAAGATGCCGGTGTGATGCCACACATGAGTCGTGTAATTGGGGTCAAATTGGACGATCATGGGGCATGAATTAAGGGAGGAGTTGTATGATTGTTAGTTATTGAATAAACGTAAGTTTAGGAGTTAGTTGGAGTTAGTTAGCTGATCAATTGCTGAAATCGGTTGATTAATTGACGAAAATCAGGTGGTTAGTTAGTTAGCTAGTTGAACTACTTAGGCATAAATTAGGGAGTTAGTTAGTTCATGGCTGGAATAAAGGAGTTTCGGTCAAAGGGAGTGCAAACAAGCTAAATGCACGCTGAAGAGGATATTTGCACGTTTTAAAACGTTTGGAATGCCGTTCAAAGTCTGTTTCCTTAGTTTAAGCATTTGCACGTTTTAAATCATTTGGAATGCCGTTCAAAATTGTTTCCTTAGTTTAAGCCTAGTTTTACGATTAGTTAGTTAGTTAGTTTCTGATTATTGTTATTAGGTTATTTCAGTTTATTGTTATTAGGTAATTAGGTAATTTCAGTTTGTTATAAAGGATTAAAGGACGGTTATTAGCCTTTAAATCACTTTATATTTAGTTTTTTTTATTATTTCTGTCTTTAATTAGGCAAATGATGGAATCCTATGTAATGAAGGCACTACTATAAATAGTGCACGAAATGAATAGAAATGCATCCAGAAATTTGCTAAACACTTGTGTTGTTCTTCATTAAACGTGACTTTGCTGTAGTCATCTTTAAGGTCCAAATTTGAGTATCCAAATTTGAAGAGTGTTAATTTTGGTGAGAGTTCCCAAGATTAAAACTTATAGTTTCTGATTTGGTGAGAGTTCCCTTATCGAATACTATTCCAAGCAACGAGTGAGAGTTCCTCTTTGCTATATTCTTAGCTTAGGGTGAGAGTTCCCCTAACTAAAACATTCGTTTATCTTAACTAAATCGTGTCTCTTTTTGCCTTCTGTTACGTTTAAGTGTTTTAACAAGGTTTCTCATCTTGTTTACACATCATTTGGCGCGCCAGGTAGGGGGAAAATTTTCTTAAATTTTTCAAAAGGGGACGAGTACCTACGTGATATGGGAGACAATCAGGATTTGAGAACAGCTTTGGAAGCCCTTAATCGCTCCATTGCTAGTCAAGAAAGATTGGCCGAAACTAATGCTAATCTACAAGGGAATCTTGCTGCCTTAATGGCAAGACTCATGAATGAGCATGACAGAAGAGATCAAGGCGAAGATCCTCCACCTAGAAGGGAGGATAGGAGTCTCAAAGTGGATATCCCTTCTTTTGATGGGACGCTTGATCCGGAGAAGTATTTGGAATGGGAAAAATCCTTGGAAAGGTACTTCGAGTACAAGGATATTCATGAGGAAGACCAACAGTACAAGATAGCCAAAGTTAAACTGAAGGGCTATGGTGACAATTGGTTGCAAGGAGAACAAAGAGGGCGTACCCTTAGGGGTAAGGCTCATATTTCCACTTGGGAAAAGCTGAAAAAGAGGATGAGAGATCGTTTCATTCCTCACAATTACAAACAGAGTCAGTATGTGAAATGGAGCACTCTACACCAAAATGGCGATTCCGTAGAAGATTATATCAAAGAATTTGATAGACTTGCCATTGTGTGCGAAGTGACTGAAAATGAAGAGTTGAAGTTGGGACGTTTTGTAGCTGGGTTGGATCAAGAGTTACAAGACAGACTTGAAGGTTACACTAACCTCACGTTTGTGGAAGCATGCAAACTTGTGACGAAATTTGATGCCAAGAGAAAAAGGAAGAAAACGCCTATCACTACTCCAGTGGTACGTAAACCACCCTTCACTCCAAGGGAGGGTTCTTCTTTTACCAAACCTAATGAACCACCTAAGAGGAACACGAAAGACATCAAGATTAGTGATCTTGTGTGTTACAAGTGTGGTGGCAGAGGACACTACAAAAGAGATTGTCCTAATTCAAGAGCCTTAACCATGCAAGAGGCTAAACTCATAGCCACCCAAAGCATCAATTGGGAGGAATTTGAGTCTGAAGAAGAAAAGGAAGTGACCCCACATGAAAGAGATGAGGAGGAGGAGGAGCATTGCTATCCGGAGTCGGAGGACCGAATCAATTTGGTGGTCAGGAGAGCATTACAAGCTCGCGTGGAGGAACCTTTGGCGCCACAAAGGCAACACATTTTCATCACCAAATGTAAAGTTGGTGACGAGGTATGTAATTTAATTATTGATGGAGGCAGTGAGGCTAATACGGTGTCTAAAGCGCTAGTAGCTAAACTGGGTCTTAACACCACCAATCATCCACACCCTTACAAATTGAGCTGGTTAGATTCGAATGCTAATACTGGGGTTAGAAAGCAATGTATGGTGAATTTTTCGATTGGGTCATATCATGATAGTCAATTGTGTGATGTTGTTTTAATGGATGCTTGTCATATTCTTCTTGGAAGACCATGGCAATCTGATAAAAAATCAATTCATGATGGGTACCATAACACCTATACTATCACTCACCAAGGGAAACACAAAAAATTGCATCCTTTACCACCCCCACGTTTTTTACAACCACAAAAATCCCAAATTTCCTTGTTATCTTGCAAAGAATTTGAGAGGGAGTTCGAAGGTGAGGGAGAACTTTTCATGTTATATTCGAAAGAAATACATGAAAAATTTGTGAATCAAAATCCTAAACTTGCGAAGTTGATCAAGGAGTTTGAGGATGTTTTTCCTGATGAGTTACCGAAGGGATTACCACCCTTGAGAGGAATTGAGCATCAAATTGATCTCATTCCAGGCGCACCTTTACCAAATAAACCCGCTTATAGATGTAACCCTTTAGAAACCAAGGAGTTGCAAAGGCAAATTGAAGAATTGATGGGTATGGGGTATGTGCGTGAATCTATGAGTCCTTGTGCGGTTCCTGCTTTGTTGGTTCCTAAAAAGGATGGTACTTGGCGTATGTGCATTGATAGTAGAGCTGTTAACAATATTACTATCAAATACAGATTTCCAATTCCAAGACTTGATGATATGTTGGACGAATTGAGTGGTTCAAATATTTTCTCAAAAGTTGATTTGAGAAGTGGTTACCATCAGATTCGTATGCGGGAAGGTGATGAATGGAAGACTGCATTCAAGACAAAGCATGGGTTGTATGAATGGCTCGTGATGCCGTTTGGATTGACCAATGCACCTAGTACATTCATGAGATTGATGAACGAGGTGTTGAGGCCATTTCTCGGCAAATTCGTGGTGGTGTATCTTGATGATATCCTTATTTACTCTAAAAATGAGGATGAACATTTAGATCATTTACTACAAGTGTTTTCAGTTTTGAGGACACAAAAATTGTATGGAAAACTCGAAAAATGTGATTTTATGTTATATGAAGTCACTTTTCTTGGTTATATAGTTTCAGGTAATGGCGTGAAAGTGGATCCTTGCAAGGTTGAAGCGATTCAATCTTGGCCTAGTCCGAAAACACTCACGGAGGTCCGTTCTTTCCATGGCCTAGCTTCTTTCTATAGAAGATTTATAAAGAATTTTAGCACACTCATGGCTCCTATAACTGAGTGTACTAAAAAGGGAACGTTTGAATGGACGGCACAAGCGCAAAAGGCCCTTGAAGAAGTCAAGGAGAGAATGTGCAACACTCCTATTCTTGCACTCCCTGATTTTTCCAAGCCATTTGAAGTGGAATGTGACGCGAGTGGGAAGGGAATTGGAGCAGTTTTGATTCAAGAAGGGCGTCCAATTGCTTATTTCAGTGAGAAGTTGAGTCAAGGCAAACTGAACTACTCTACCTATGATAAAGAGTTCTATGCTATGGTACGAGCTCTAGATCATTGGTCACATTACTTGAGGCCACAACCGTTCATATTGCATTCAGACCATGAATCTTTGAGATTTATCCATGGTCAAAAGAAGTTGAATTCAAGACATGCAAAATGGGTTGAATTCTTGCAAACATTTAACTTTTCCTCTAAATATAAGAGTGGAAAAGCTAATGTTGTTGCGGATGCCTTATCTAGGAGGCATAATTTACTCGGAGTTGTCGAAGCCAAGGTCCTTGGATTTGATTTAATCAAGGAATACTACAAGGAGGATGGCGACTTTACTGAAATCCTACAGAAATGTATCCATGGGATATATGACTTATTTTCCTTGCATGATGGCTTTCTTTTTAAGGGAAATCGGTTATGCATTCCTAAGTGTCCAATTCGAAGCTTATTGATCCATGAAGCTCATGGAGGGGGCCTAGCTGGTCATGTGGGAATTCAAAAAACAATGGAGCTTCTCCAAGCTCACTTTTATTGGCCAAGAATGTTAGCCACAATTCATCAGGTGGTTAATCGTTGTTCTACATGTCAAAGGGCCAAGATGGTGTTTCACAAAGGTCTCTACAAACCTTTGCCGGTTCCGGAAAGACCTTGGGAAGATGTGAGCATGGATTTCGTTATGGCTTTACCTAGGACTCAAAGAGGTAAAGATTCAATCATGGTGGTTGTAGATCGATTTTCGAAGATGGCGCATTTCATTCCTTGTCACAAGACCGAAGATGCTATGAAAGTGGCTAAATTATACTTTGAAGAAGTTGTTCGTTTTCATGGAGTGCCACGTACCATTGTGTCCGATCGTGATACAAAGTTTCTTAGCCATTTTTGGAAATCAATATGGCGCTTAATGGGAACAAAGCTACTGTTTTCTACTTCACACCATCCACAAACCGATGGTCAAACTGAAGTGGTGAATAGAACACTCGGTTCTTTGCTTAGAACCTTGGTTAGTAAGAGTGCTAAGGATTGGGATGTCAAGCTAGCTCATGCTGAGTTTGCTTACAATCGGACTCCTAACGCTACTACAAAGTACTCTCCTTTTGAAGTAGTCTATGGTGTCAATCCCTATGTTCCTATTGATCTCATAGCTTTGCCACAAGACAAGTTCGTTCATGGTGGAGCTAAGGAACAAGCCGAGTTTATGTTGAAGGTTCACAAGGAAGTTAGGAAGAATATTGAAAAGGCAAATGAAGTCTACAAGAAACAAGCCAACAAGAGGGTGAGAAACGTAAAACAATTCGAAGTTGGTGATTTAGTGTGGATTTATATGCGAAAGGAACGTTTTCCTAGCAAAAGGAAAAACAAACTTATGCCTAGAGCCGAGGGACCATTTGAAATCATGGAAAAGATCAATGACAACGCATACAAAGTTGATTTGGGAGGTCAATATGGGATCTCAAGTACATTCAACGTTGGTGATCTTGCTCCTTATCTTGATGATGACGAATTGAGGGCAATTCCTATTGAAGAAGGGGAGGATGACCAAAATGGTCAAAGTGCAATTATCCATGATTTAAATGAAGACGGTCAAGACAGTATTATTGAATTAAATGCTAAAGGCTTAATTCTGTCCAAATCATTCTTCAATCCTATGCAAGGCGGTTCAAAAGGTTTTACTACAGGTTATACTTCCCTTAAAGTAGTTAATCTAGTTGAAGGGAGTTAGTAAAGATGCCGGTGTGATGCCACACATGAGTCGTGTAATTGGGGTCAAATTGGACGATCATGGGGCATGAATTAAGGGAGGAGTTGTCTGATTGTTAGTTATTGAATAAACGTAAGTTTAGGAGTTAGTTGGAGTTAGTTAGCTGATCAATTGCTGAAATCGGTTGATTAATTGACGAAAATCAGGTGGTTAGTTAGTTAGCTAGTTGAACTACTTAGGCATAAATTAGGGAGTTAGTTAGTTCATGGCTGGAATAAAGGAGTTTCGGTCAAAGGGAGTGCAAACAAGCTAAATGCACGCTGAAGAGGATATTTGCACGTTTTAAATCATTTGGAATGCCGTTCAAAATTGTTTCCTTAGTTTAAGCCTAGTTTTACGATTAGTTAGTTAGTTAGTTTCTGATTATTGTTATTAGGTTATTTCAGTTTATTGTTATTAGGTAATTAGGTAATTTCAGTTTGTTATAAAGGATTAAAGGACGGTTATTAGCCTTTAAATCACTTTATATTTAGTTTTTTTTATTATTTCTGTCTTTAATTAGGCAAATGATGGAATCCTATGTAATGAAGGCACTACTATAAATAGTGCACGAAATGAATAGAAATGCATCCAGAAATTTGCTAAACACTTGTGTTGTTCTTCATTAAACGTGACTTTGCTGTAGTCATCTTTAAGGTCCAAATTTGAGTATCCAAATTTGAAGAGTGTTAATTTTGGTGAGAGTTCCCAAGATTAAAACTTATAGTTTCTGATTTGGTGAGAGTTCCCTTATCGAATACTATTCCAAGCAACGAGTGAGAGTTCCTCTTTGCTATATTCTTAGCTTAGGGTGAGAGTTCCCCTAACTAAAACATTCGTTTATCTTAACTAAATCGTGTCTCTTTTTGCCTTCTGTTACGTTTAAGTGTTTTAACAAGGTTTCTCATCTTGTTTACACATCAATTCCGGAAAATCTAACCTTATATTTCGGTCATCATCTTTGGCCTTGTTCTTCCGTCTATGCCTTCTAGGTTCATCACTTGAAGATGAATCTTTATGGCGTGATCTACTTGCTTTTCTCCTTTCATATTCATCTTCACTTGAACTAGAACTTGTAACTGATTTGTTCTTCCTTGAAGATGAAGTTTTGTCACGTTCGTCAAGCCTAGCCAATACTTCTTGCAATTGTTGTGACAATCGCTCTATTTGACGATCCCTTCGCAAGTTATGCGCTTGATCAAGGTTCAAACCCCTTGGAATCCCTGGGATTTCTTCGTCACTCATTGCTCCTACACAAACCAGGTTAGTTTATGTAAAAATCTTGATTAAAAGATTGAATCTTGATTGATTCTTGAGGCAAATAAAAACCGATCTCCAGATCGCAACTCCGTGTAACAATCTCAAAAGTTTGAGGTTGCACAGACTTCGTTACGCGTCCGATTGACACGAAATTTTGACACAATGTTGATCTACGTTTTCTGAATCCTCCCACAAAATTTCAGCCAAAAATTCCAAGCCAAACGTCACCAACAGCTCTGATACCACGATGATGTGATTCTTGATCCGAAAACCAAGTTATCACAAGGATATGTTCTAAGCTTCGTCCTATACAGATAAATCACCAAGAACTAGGCAAGAACTGAGTTTAATTAATTAAGAGTCCACTTAATTAATCAAACCAATGAATGTTTTAACTAAAACACCCAAAACAGCAACCAACTCGCAAGTTAGCCAAAGAAATATTTAGGTAATCCAACCAAAATATCACTCAAAATAAATGTGTTTTTTGTATTGCTCAAAATCTGAATGAATGAATGAATTCGTGAATTACATGGAGTATTTATAGCAATCCTTTCCTAAGACTATTAGAACTCTAACTAGAATAAAACTCCTTCTCTTCCTAAGCATATTAGAGTTCTAACTTGAGTAAAACTCCTACTTTTTCTAAACACATTAGAGTTCTAGCTTGAGTAAAACTCCTACTTTTTCTAAACACATTAGAGTTCTAGCTTGAGTAAAAGTCTTCCACTTTGCCTTGATCTCCAAGCAGCCGCCACTTTCAATTTTGAGTAGGAATCCCTCTTGAAATAGGAAACCTAACTTAACCTTGTGCGCCAAGTAACGTTACACGATTCTCCAACTTAATTAACTACGCACACGTACAAAAATAATTAAGAACATAAAGAAACCTAAGGTCTAAACCAAGAAAAACCCTTTCAAGTGAAAGGTAAAAACTTGTAGACCAAAATCTAAGAAAGCTTTTAAAGAAACCTTAAAGAACTATCAAGAAGCTTCAAGAACTCCCAAGAACGCCACCATACAAAGCGTGGCTTTGTCTTGATGCCCCCGATAGTAAGTTTGACCTATTGAGGAAGCTTCCAAGTATAGATTCATGCTTTCTTGACTTTCTTGGAATAATTCTTCAACATGCTCGTCGTTCACATTTATGCACGCATCAATATTGCTATTTTAGTGCAAGTTATAGGTTAGTGATGTGTAAACAAGATGTGAACCTTGTTACAAAAAGTTGTTTTAAGGGGTCTTAATGAAATTTCGTGTTTAATGAAGTGAGACTAGGGGAACACTCAACCCTAAGCTCGGATATAACAAAGGGGAACACTCACCCTTCGCTTGGTGTAGTTAGGAATAGGGATTACTCAACCCACTCGTTTACTACGTAAGTTCTAGGCTTGGGAACACTCGACCAAAACTAGCACTCTTCAAATTTGAAGTAACAAATTTGGACCTTAAAGATGACTTAGATGCAAAGTCACGTTTAAACAACAACTCAAGTGTTTAGCAAATTTCTGGATGTGTTTTCATTCATGCACAGCACACTATTTATAGTAGTGTGAATTACATAGGATTCCATCTCATGCTTATCCATTGCTTGCTTAATTAAGACAGAAAATAACAACTAATAAAGTGGCTTAAGGGCTCATAAGACCGTCCCTTTGACCCTTTATAACAATAGCTAATAACTAACAAACTGATTTAACAAACAAACTGAAATTAACAACCAGCCGAGACTAACAAACAATGCGAAAAACTAGGCTTAAGTTAGGGAACACGTTCAGCCACGTCTAACAACCTCCAACGGCATTTTCCACGTGTATCTGACGTGTAAAGCAGCTCCCCATGTGTATCTGACGTGTAAAGCAGCTCCCCATGTGTATCCAACGTGGATCCAACGTGTCACTAGCTCCTAACGTGCAAAATAACTCCTTTGACTCCAGCTCCCTTTATTCTGGCCAACTAACTCCTAAAGCTACGCCACTAACTTAACTAACTAACTTCAGCTAACTAACAACTAATATCACGCCAACTAACATAACCAACTAACCAACTAACTCCTCAATTCATGCCCCATGATCTTTTACTACCAACCGGCTAGTATGGCACACGTTCAACCGATTCCAAATCAGTTTGCAACCGAAATCCTTTAAACGTGCCTTTGAGACAGCTTGGAGAATTGTTAGGTGATTCTTACAAGGTTACTTACACAAAGTGAAGTACAACCCCTTGTAATAATTTTCGGACCAAAACCGTGTAATAGATTAAGGGATGATTTGGACAGAATTACTCCCTTAGCATTTTGTTCAATGGCACCGTTTTGATCGTCTTCCCCTAGACCATGGATAAACGTACCTTGACCATTTTGGTCATCCTCCCCTTCTTCAAAAGGAATTGCCCTCAATTCGTCATCATCAAGGTAAGGAGAAAGATCACCAACATTGAATGTATTTGAGATCCCGTATTGTCCTCCCAAATCGACTTTGTAGGCGTTTTCATTGATTTTTTCCACGATCTCAAATGGTCCTTCGGCTCTTGGCATAAGCTTATTTTTCCTTTTGCTAGGAAAACGTTCCTTCCTCATATAAATCCATACCAAATCTCCAACTTCGAAAGATTTCACGTTTCTCACTCGTTTGTTGGCTTGTTTCTGGTAGATTTCATTCGCCTTTTCAATGTTCCTCCGAACTTCTTTATGGACCTTCAGCATGAATTCGGCTTGTTCTTTTGCTCCACCATGAACGAACTTGTCTTTTGGCAAAGCAATGAGATCAATAGGAACATAGGGATTTACGCCATATACTACTTCAAAAGGAGAGTATTTTGTAGTAGTACTAGGTGTCCTATTATAAGCAAACTCGGCATGAGCTAGCTTATTATCCCAATCCTTCGTACTTTTGGTTATCAAAGCCCTAAGCAATGAACCAAGTACTCTATTCACCACTTCAGTTTGACCATCGGTTTGTGGATGATGTGAAGTAGAAAACAGCAACTTTGTTCCCATTAGGCGCCATATTGATTTCCAAAAATGACTAAGGAACTTTGTATCACGATCGGATACAATGGTGCGTGGCACCCCATGAAAGCGAACAACTTCTTCAAAGTATAGCTTAGCCACTTTCATCGCATCTTCGGTCTTGTGACAAGGAATGAAGTGAGCCATTTTCGAAAATCGATCAACCACCACCATTATTGAATCTTTGCCTCTTTGAGTCCTTGGCAAAGCTACAATAAAGTCCATACTCACATCCTCCCAAGGTCTTTCCGGAACCGGCAAAGGCTTGTAGAGACCTTTGTGAAACACCATCTTGGCCCTTTGACAAGTAGAACAACGACTCACCACATGATGAACCGTACTTAACATTTTCGGCCAATAGAAATGAGCTTGAAGAAGCTCCATTGTCTTGTGAATACCCATATGCCCAGCTAATCCTCCTCCATGCGCTTCATGTATCAATAACCTCCGGATAGGGCATTTTGGAATACATAATCGATTTCCTTTGAAAAGAAAACCATTATGTAAGGAAAACAGATCATAAACTCCTTGGACGCATTTCTCCATTATTCCCTTGAGTTCATCATCTTCTTGATAGTATTCCTTGATCAAGTCGAAGCCAAGTACTTTTGCTTCAACCATCCCAAGTAAATTATGCCTTCTAGATAAGGCATCCGCTACTACATTCGCCTTTCCACTCTTGTATTTAGAGGAAAAGTTAAATGTTTGTAGGAATTCGACCCACTTTGCATGTCTTGCATTCAACTTCTTTTGGCCATGAATGAATCTCAAGGATTCATGATCAGAATGCAAAATGAAAGGTTGGGGCCTCAAATAATGTGACCAATGATCTAGAGCTCTTACCATAGCATAGAACTCCTTATCATAAGTGGAATAATTCAATTTGCCTTGACTCATCTTCTCACTGAAATAGGCAATGGGTCGCCCACCTTGAATCAATACGGCACCAATTCCTTTCCCACTTGCGTCACATTCCACCTCAAATGGCTTGGAAAAGTCCGGAAGTGCTAATATGGGTGTGTGGCACATCTTCTCCTTGACTTCTTCAAACGCCTTTTGAGCTTGGGGTGTCCATTCGAACACGCCTTTCTTGGTACACTCGGTGATGGGAGCCATGAGTGTGCTGAAGTTCTTGATGAACCTTCTATAAAAGGAAGCAAGTCCATGAAATGAACGAACCTCCGTGAGCGTTTTTGGACTAGGCCATGATTGAATTGCTTCAATCTTGCTAGGATCCACTTTTACGCCATCACCTGAAACTATATAACCAAGAAACATAACTTCATATAGTAAAAAATCACATTTTTCTAATTTCCCGTACAACTTTTCTTTTCTTAACACAGAAAATACTTGAAAAAGGTGATCGAAATGAGATTCTTCATCTCTTGAATAGATGAGAATGTCATCCAAGTATACTACCACGAACTTGCCAAGAAATGGCCTTAGCACTTCATTCATCAATCTCATGAACGTGCTAGGGGCATTGGTAAGTCCAAATGGCATGACGAGCCATTCATACAACCCATGCTTTGTCTTGAACGCCGTCTTCCATTCATCCCCTTCTCTCATGCGAATCTGATGATATCCACTTCTCAAATCTACTTTGGAGAAGACTTTGGAACCACTCAATTCATCAAGCATATCATCGAGTCTTGGGATTGGAAATCTGCACTTGATAGTAATGTTGTTAACGGCTCTACTATCAATACACATTCTCCAAGTACCATCCTTTTTAGGAACCAACAAAGCTGGCACGGCACATGGACTCATGGATTCACGTACATAACCCATACCCATTAGTTCTTCAATTTGTCGTTGTAACTCCTTAGTTTCAAAAGGGTTACATCTATAGGCGGGTTTATTTGGCAAAGGTGCTCCGGGAATGAGATCAATTTGATGCTCAATTCCTCGTATGGGTGGTAGTCCCTTAGGTAATTCATCCGGAAAAACATCCTCAAAATCTTTAATTAGTTGGGCTAATTTAGGATTTCGAGCAACAAAGTTTTCGTGGATTTCTTTGGAGTATAGTAGGAACATTTCTGCCTCAACTTCTAACTCCCTCTCAAACTCTCTAAAAGACATTAAGGATACTTCTTTTGGTGGTATTTGTGTTGGTGAAAAACGTGGGGGTGGTAAAGGGTGTAGTTTTTTCTTCCTCCCTTCATGAACTATAGTGTATGTGTTGTGGTACCCATCATGTAGAGATCTTTTATCAGTTTGCCACGGTCTACCAAGTAGAATATGACAAGCATCCATAGACACAACATCACATAATATGGAATCACAATACGAACCAATGCAAAAGGAGACCATGCATTGCTTCCTAACCCCGGTACTAGCATTAGAGTCTAACCAACTCAATTTGTAGGGTTGTGGATGATTGGTGGTCAAAAGACCAAGTTTGGATACTAGGGTTTTAGATACGGTATTAGCCTCACTTCCCCCATCAATAATTAAGTCACATACCTCTTCACCAATTTTGCAACGGGTGATGAAAATGTGTTGTCTTTGAGGGGCAGCATCCTCTTCCACACGTGCTTGCAAGGCCCTTCTAATCACGAGACTCGTCTTCTCCTCTGATTCGGCAATGCAATCATCACAATCATCTTCAATCTCTTCTTCGCCATCCTCAAATTCATCCCAGTTGATGTTTTGAGTGGCCATGAGCTTAACTTCTTGCATAGTTAACGCTCTAGAATTGGGACAATCCTTTTTGTAATGACCTCGCCCTCCACATTTGTAACATACAATGTCACCTATCTTCACGTTCTTTGTGTCCTTCTTTATGGGAATGCTCGGTTTGTTAAAAGGCGGATTTTCCCTTGTAGGAAAAGAAGGTTTTCGTGTCATTTGGGGAATGACAGTAGGTTTCTTCTTCTTCCTCTTAGCATCGAACTTTATGACCAATTTACAAGCTTCCACAAACGTGAGGTTAGTATAACCTTCCAGTCTGTCTTGTAACTCTTGGTCTAATCCAGATATGAAACGCCCCATTTTGAGCTCTTCATTCTCGGTTACTTCACACACAATAGCAAGCCTATCGAACTCCTTTATGTAATCCTCTACAGAATCGCCATTTTGTTGTAGAGTACTCCATTTCACGTATTGGCTTTGCTTATAATTGTGGGGAATGAAACGGTCTTTCATCCGTTTCTTGAGTTTGTCCCAAGTAGAGATAGGAACTTTCCCCTTAAGGGTACGTCCTCTTTGCTCTCCTTGCAACCAACTATCACCATAGCCTTTTAGCTTGACTTTGGCAATCTTGTAGCGTTGAACATCATCATGGATGTCCTTGTATTCAAAGTACCTTTCCAAGGATTTCTCCCATTCTAAGTACTTTTCAGGATCAAGAGTCCCATCAAAGGAAGGGATGTCTACTTTGAGACTTCGATCTTCCCTCCTAGGTGGAGGATCTTCTTCTCGATCTCGCTTATCTTGTTCATTCATGAGTCTTGCCATTAAGGCAGCAAGATTCCCTTGTAGATTGGCATTAGTTTCGGCCAATCTTTCTTGACTAGCAATGGAACGATTGAGAGCTTCCAAGGCTGTCCTTAAATCTTGATTTTCCCCCATGGAGTGTAGGTATACGACCCCTTAGGAAATGTTTTCGAAAAAAATCCCCCTACCTGGCGCGCCAAATGATGTGTAAACAAGATGTGAACCTTGTTACAAAAAGTTGTTTTAAGGGGTCTTAATGAAATTTCGTGTTTAATGAAGTGAGACTAGGGGAACACTCAACCCTAAGCTCGGATATAACAAAGGGGAACACTCACCCTTCGCTTGGTGTAGTTAGGAATAGGGATTACTCAACCCACTCGTTTACTACGTAAGTTCTAGGCTTGGGAACACTCGACCAAAACTAGCACTCTTCAAATTTGAAGTAACAAATTTGGACCTTAAAGATGACTTAGATGCAAAGTCACGTTTAAACAACAACTCAAGTGTTTAGCAAATTTCTGGATGTGTTTTCATTCATGCACAGCACACTATTTATAGTAGTGTGAATTACATAGGATTCCATCTCATGCTTATCCATTGCTTGCTTAATTAAGACAGAAAATAACAACTAATAAAGTGGCTTAAGGGCTCATAAGACCGTCCCTTTGACCCTTTATAACAATAGCTAATAACTAACAAACTGATTTAACAAACAAACTGAAATTAACAACCAGCCGAGACTAACAAACAATGCGAAAAACTAGGCTTAAGTTAGGGAACACGTTCAGCCACGTCTAACAACCTCCAACGGCATTTTCCACGTGTATCTGACGTGTAAAGCAGCTCCCCATGTGTATCTGACGTGTAAAGCAGCTCCCCATGTGTATCCAACGTGGATCCAACGTGTCACTAGCTCCTAACGTGCAAAATAACTCCTTTGACTCCAGCTCCCTTTATTCTGGCCAACTAACTCCTAAAGCTACGCCACTAACTTAACTAACTAACTTCAGCTAACTAACAACTAATATCACGCCAACTAACATAACCAACTAACCAACTAACTCCTCAATTCATGCCCCATGATCTTTTACTACCAACCGGCTAGTATGGCACACGTTCAACCGATTCCAAATCAGTTTGCAACCGAAATCCTTTAAACGTGCCTTTGAGACAGCTTGGAGAATTGTTAGGTGATTCTTACAAGGTTACTTACACAAAGTGAAGTACAACCCCTTGTAATAATTTTCGGACCAAAACCGTGTAATAGATTAAGGGATGATTTGGACAGAATTACTCCCTTAGCATTTTGTTCAATGGCACCGTTTTGATCGTCTTCCCCTAGACCATGGATAAACGTACCTTGACCATTTTGGTCAGTTTTCAATGCATGAACATCAACCCAAAACTTAGAGAAATGCTTCTAAGGCTCGTTTTCAATGCATGAACACTTGTAACAAGGCTATATTGGTAAGGTAGTGCAAGTTATAGGTTAGTATGATAAGAAATTTGAAAAATAGGCGAGGTAGAACCCTTTCCGCCCCCTTTCCCTTGAAAATCACGAACATCGGTTTAGAACTTAGTGAAATGCTTCTAAGGCTCGTTTTCAATGCATGAACACTTGTAACTAGGCTATATTGGTATGTTAGTGCTAGTTTTAGGTTATTTTGATATGAAATTTGAAAAATAAGCGAGCTAGAACCCTTTCCGCCCCCTTTCTATTGAAAATCACGAACATCGATTTAGAACTTAGTGAAATGCTTCTAAGGCTCGTTTTCAAGACATGAACACTTTTAACTAGGCTGTATTGGTATGTTAGTGCAAGTTCTAGGTCATTTTGACAAGAAATTTGAAAAAAAAGTGAGGTCGAACCCTTTTCGGCCCCCTTTCCCTTGAAAATCATTAACATCAACCCAAAACATAGAGAAATGCTTCTAAGGCTCAATTTCGATGCATGACCACTTGTAACTAGGCTATATTGCTATTTTAGTGCAAGTTATAGGTTAGTGTGATAAGAAATTTGAAAAAATAGGAGTGGTAGAACCTTTCCGGCCCCTTTTCCCTTGAAAGTCAAGAACATCGATTGAAATCATTGTGAAATGCTTATAAGGCTCGTTTTCAATGCATTAACACTTGTAACTAGGCTATATTGGTATGTTAGAGCAAGTTATAGGTTTTTTTTGATAAGATATTTGAAAAATAAGCGAGCTAGAACCCTTTCCGGGCCCCTTTCCCTTGAAAATCATGAACATCAACCCAAAACTTAGAGAAATGCTTCTAAGGCTCGTTTTCAATGCATGAACACTTGTAACAAGGCTATATTGGTAAGGTAGTGCAAGTTATAGGTTAGTATGATAAGAAATTTGAAAAATAGGCGAGGTAGAACCCTTTCCGCCCCCTTTCCCTTGAAAATCACGAACATCGGTTTAGAACTTAGTGAAATGCTTCTAAAGCTCGTTTTCAATGCATGAACACTTGTAACTAGGCTATATTGGTATGTTAGTGCTAGTTTTAGGTTATTTTGATATGAAATTTGAAAAATAAGCGAGCTAGAACCCTTTCCGCCCCCTTTCTATTGAAAATCACGAACATCGATTTAGAACTTAGTGAAATGCTTCTAAGGCTCGTTTTCAAGACATGAACACTTTTAACTAGGCTGTATTGGTATGTTAGTGCGAGTTCTAGGTCATTTTGACAAGAAATTTGAAAAAAAAGTGAGGTCGAACCCTTTTCGGCCCCCTTTCCCTTGAAAATCATTAACATCAACCCAAAACATAGAGACATGCTTCTAAGGCTCAATTTCGATGCATGACCACTTGTAACTAGGCTATATTGCTATTTTAGTGCAAGTTATAGGTTAGTGTGATAAGAAATTTGAAAAAATAGGAGTGGTAGAACCTTTCAGCCCCTTTTCCCTTGAAAGTCAAGAACATCGATTGAAATCATTGTGAAATGCTTATAAGGCTCGTTTTCAATGCATTAACACTTGTAACTAGGCTATATTGGTATGTTAGAGCAATTTATAGGTTTTTTTGATAAGATATTTGAAAAATAAGCGAGCTAGAACCCTTTCCGGGCCCCTTTCCCTTGAAAATCATGAACATCAACCCAAAACTTAGAGAAATGCTTCTAAGGCTCGTTTTCAATGCATGAACACTTGTAACAAGGCTATATTGGTAAGGTAGTGCAAGTTATAGGTTAGTATGATAAGAAATTTGAAAAATAGGCGAGGTAGAACCCTTTCCGCCCCCTTTCCCTTGAAAATCACGAACATCGGTTTAGAACTTAGTGAAATGCTTCTAAGGCTCGTTTTCAATGCATGAACACTTGTAACTAGGCTATATTGGTATGTTAGTGCTAGTTTTAGGTTATTTTGATATGAAATTTGAAAAATAAGCGAGCTAGAACCCTTTCTGCCCCCTTTCTATTGAAAATCACGAACATCGATTTAGAACTTAGTGAAATGCTTCTAAGGCTCGTTTTCAAGACATGAACACTTTTAACTAGGCTGTATTGGTATGTTAGTGCGAGTTCTAGGTCATTTTGACAAGAAATTTGAAAAAAAAGTGAGGTCGAACCCTTTTCGGCCCCCTTTCCCTTGAAAATCATTAACATCAACCCAAAACATAGAGAAATGCTTCTAAGGCTCAATTTCGATGCATGACCACTTGTAACTAGGCTATATTGCTATTTTAGTGCAAGTTATAGGTTAGCGTGATAAGAAATTTGAAAAAATAGGAGTGGTAGAACCTTTCAGCCCCTTTTCCCTTGAAAGTCAAGAACATCGATTGAAATCATTGTGAAATGCTTATAAGGCTCGTTTTCAATGCATTAACACTTGTAACTAGGCTATATTGGTATGTTAGAGCAAGTTATAGGTTTTTTTTGATAAGATATTTGAAAAATAAGCGAGCTAGAACCCTTTCCGGGCCCCTTTCCCTTGAAAATCATGAACATCAACCCAAAACTTAGAGAAATGCTTCTAAGGCTCGTTTTCAATGCATGAACACTTGTAACAAGGCTATATTGGTAAGGTAGTGCAAGTTATAGGTTAGTATGATAAGAAATTTGAAAAATAGGCGAGGTAGAACCCTTTCCGCCCCCTTTCCCTTGAAAATCACGAACATCGGTTTAGAACTTAGTGAAATGCTTCTAAGGCTCGTTTTCAAGACATGAACACTTTTAACTAGGCTGTATTGGTATGTTAGTGCGAGTTCTAGGTCATTTTGACAAGAAATTTGAAAAAAAAGTGAGGTCGAACCCTTTTCGGCCCCCTTTCCCTTGAAAATCATTAACATCAACCCAAAACATAGAGAAATGCTTCTAAGGCTCAATTTCGATGCATGACCACTTGTAACTAGGCTATATTGCTATTTTAGTGCAAGTTATAGGTTAGTGTGATAAGAAATTTGAAAAAATAGGAGTGGTAGAACCTTTCAGCCCCTTTTCCCTTGAAAGTCAAGAACATCGATTGAAATCATTGTGAAATGCTTATAAGGCTCGTTTTCAATGCATTAACACTTGTAACTAGGCTATATTGGTATGTTAGAGCAAGTTCTAGGTTTTTTTGATAAGATATTTGAAAAATAAGCGAGCTAGAACCCTTTCCGGGCCCCTTTCCCTTGAAAATCATGAACATCAACCCAAAACTTAGAGAAATGCTTCTAAGGCTCGTTTTCAATGCATGAACACTTGTAACAAGGCTATATTGGTAAGGTAGTGCAAGTTATAGGTTAGTATGATAAGAAATTTGAAAAATAGGCGAGGTAGAACCCTTTCCGCCCCCTTTCCCTTGAAAATCACGAACATCGGTTTAGAACTTAGTGAAATGCTTCTAAGGCTCGTTTTCAATGCATGAACACTTGTAACTAGGCTATATTGGTATGTTAGTGCTAGTTTTAGGTTATTTTGATATGAAATTTGAAAAATAAGCGAGCTAGAACCCTTTCCGCCCCCTTTCTATTGAAAATCACGAACATCGATTTAGAACTTTGACCAAAATGGTCAAGGAACAATTATCCATGGTCTAGATGAGGACGGTCAAGACGGTGTTATTGAATTAAATGCTAAGGGGTTAATTCTGTCCAAATCATTCTTCAATCCTATGCACGGTGGTCCAAAGAGTTTCACAACTGGTTATACTTCCCTTAAAGTAGTTAATCTAGTTGAAGGGATCTAGTAAAGGTGCCGACTTGATGCCACGCATGATTTAGTTACGTTGGACTGATCATGGGGCGTGAATTAAGGGAGGAATTGACTGATTATGTGTAGGGCGTAAGTTTAGGAGTTAGTTAGCTGATCATGGCGCAAGCTTGCTGAAATGGTTGGTTAGTTGAACTGATTGGGCGTAGGAGTTAGTTAGCTAGTCGGTTAGTTGAACTACTTAGGCGTAAATTAAGGAGTTAGTTAGTTCATGGCTGGAATAAAGGAGCTTAAGTCAAGGGAGGTTACAAACAAGCTAATTACACGCTGATAATGCCGTTTGAAGCCATTTGCACGTTGATAATGCCGTTTGAAGCTTGTTGAACGTTTTCCTTAATTTAAGCCTAGTTTTACGTTTAGTTAGTTAGTTTCAGTTTATTGTTATAGAGGATTAATTGGACGGTCATATGAGCCTTTTAATCACTTTATAGTTAGCATTTTATTTCTGTCTTTAAATAGGCAAGTAATGGATAGTTATCAAAAGGGAATCCTATGATCCCTTATGTAACGAATACACTACTATAAATAGTGTACTGAACGAAAAGAAATGCATCCAGAAATTTGCTAAACACTTGTGTACTTGTTGATTAAACGTGACTTACAATTAGTCATTTTTAAGGTCCAAATTTGATAATCCAAATTTGAAGAGTACTAGCTTTGGTAGAGTGTTCCCAAATCTAGAACTTACGTAGTAAACGAGTGGGTTGAGTAATCCCTATTTCCTAACTACACTAAGCGAAGGGTGAGTGTTCCCCTTTGTTATATCCGAGGCTAGGGTGAGTGTTCCCCTATTCTCCCCTCATCAATCACGTAATTCACTAAGACCCCTTAACACGTATTTTGTAACAAGGTTCTCATCTTGCTTACACATCATTTGGCGCGCCAGGTAGGGGGAAAATTTTCAAAAAAAAAAAAAAAAAGAAACTTTTCCTAAGGGGTCGTGTACCTACACACCATGGGAGAAAATCAAGACTTAAGGACAGCCTTGGAAGCTCTAAATCGATCCATTGCTAGTCAAGAAAGGTTGGCCGAAACCAATGCCAATCTACAAGGGAATCTTGCTGCCTTGATGGCAAGACTCATGAACGAGCAAGATAGGAGGGATCGAGAGGAAGACCCTCCACCTAGGAGGGAAGATAGGAGTCTCAAAGTGGACGTCCCTTCCTTTGATGGGACCCTTGATCCAGAAAAGTACTTAGAATGGGAGAAATCCTTGGAAAGGTACTTTGAATACAAGGACATCCATGAGGATGTTCAGCGTTTTAAGATTGCCAAAGTCAAACTAAAGGGCTATGGTGATAGTTGGCTACAAGGAGAGCAAAGGGGACGTACCCTTAAGGGGAAAGTTTGATGTGATTCTTGATCCGAAAACCAAGTTATCACAAGGATATGTTCTAAGCTTCGTCCTATACAGATAAATCACCAAGAACTAGGCAAGAACTGAGTTTAATTAATTAAGAGTCCACTTAATTAATCAAACCAATGAATGTTTTAACTAAAACACCCAAAACAGCAACCAACTCGCAAGTTAGCCAAAGAAATATTTAGGTAATCCAACCAAAATATCACTCAAAATAAATGTGTTTTTTGTATTGCTCAAAATCTGAATGAATGAATGAATTCGTGAATTACATGGAGTATTTATAGCAATCCTTTCCTAAGACTATTAGAACTCTAACTAGAATAAAACTCCTTCTCTTCCTAAGCATATTAGAGTTCTAACTTGAGTAAAACTCCTACTTTTTCTAAACACATTAGAGTTCTAGCTTGAGTAAAACTCCTACTTTTTCTAAACACATTAGAGTTCTAGCTTGAGTAAAAGTCTTCCACTTTGCCTTGATCTCCAAGCAGCCGCCACTTTCAATTTTGAGTAGGAATCCCTCTTGAAATAGGAAACCTAACTTAACCTTGTGCGCCAAGTAACGTTACACGATTCTCCAACTTAATTAACTACGCACACGTACAAAAATAATTAAGAACATAAAGAAACCTAAGGTCTAAACCAAGAAAAACCCTTTCAAGTGAAAGGTAAAAACTTGTAGACCAAAATCTAAGAAAGCTTTTAAAGAAACCTTAAAGAACTATCAAGAAGCTTCAAGAACTCCCAAGAACGCCACCATACAAAGCGTGGCTTTGTCTTGATGCCCCCGATAGTAAGTTTGACCTATTGAGGAAGCTTCCAAGTATAGATTCATGCTTTCTTGACTTTCTTGGAATAATTCTTCAACATGCTCGTCGTTCACATTTATGCACGCATCATCCTCCCCTTCTTCAAAAGAATTTGCCCTCAAATCTTCAATAGCATCATCTGGCAAATACTTCACCAAATCCCCAACATTAAATGTTGCGCTTACACCATATTCTCCCGGCAATTCAAGCTTATATGCATTCTCATTGATCTTCTCAATAATCTTGAACGGCCCCTCACTTCTTGGCATCAATTTATTCTTTCTTTTGCTAGGAAATCTTTCTTTTCTCAAGTGTAGCCACACCAAGTCGCCAACTTCAAAACTTTGTGGCTTTTTGTTCTTGTTAGCTCGTGCTTTGTAGAGTTCATTGACACGTTCAATCCTAGCTCTAACTTGTGCGTGTAGCTTCATCATGTACTTGATCTTAGCCTCGGCATCCTTATGAATTAATTCCCCTTTTGGAATTTCAATCAAATCAATGGGCATTCTTGGATTGACACCATAAACAACTTCAAATGGCGTGTGTTTTGTGGCATAAGTAGGTGATCTATTGTAAGCAAACTCGGCATGAGCAAGCTTAATATCCCAATCTTTTTGCGTTTTGCTCACTAGTCCACGTAAAAGCACACCAAGAGTTCGATTTGTTACCTCCGTTTGTCCGTCCGTTTGCGGGTGATATGATGTACTAAATAACAGCTTCGTTCCCACCAACTTCCATAGTGATTTCCAAAAGAAACTCATGAACTTTGTATCACGATCACTCACAATACTGTTCGGCAACCCATGTAGTCTCACCACTTCCTTGAAATACAATTCTGCCACTTTCATAGCATCGTCCACTTTGTGACAAGGTATGAAATGAGCCATCTTGGAAAATCGATCCACTACAACCATGATTGAGTCCTTTCCTCTTTGAGTCCTTGGCAAACCAACTACGAAATCCATAGACACGTCTTCCCAAGGTGAATCTGGCACGGGCAAGGGCGTATATAAGCCTTGATGAAACGTAGCCTTGGCTTTTTGACATGTTGCACACCTAGAAACTATTGATTGTACATCCGCTAGCATTCTAGGCCAATAAAAATGCTCTTGGAGCATAGTTAATGTTTTCGTTATGCCAAAATGTCCCGCTATCCCTCCACCATGCACTTCTCTTACTATTAATTCTCTAATAGAACACTTAGGCACGCACAAACGATTCCCCTTGAAAAGAAAACCGTCTTGTAAAACATAGGAACCTACGGCCCCCTTGGAACACTCCTCTAGGAGTGTAGAGAAATCCACGTCCCCCTTATAGTACTCCTTGATTAACTCGAAACCAAGTAGTTTACAATTCAATACTCCAAGCAACGTGTGTCTTCTAGATAGTGCATCGGCCACTACATTTGCTTTCCCCTCTTTATACTTTGAAGAAAAATTGAAAGCTTGTAGAAACTCTACCCATTTAGCATGTCTAGGGTTCAATTTTTGTTGACCATGAATGTACTTCAAAGCTTCGTGATCACTATGCAACACAAAGTGATTTGGGCGCAAATAGTGACTCCAATGGTCCAATGCTCGCACAATAGCATAAAACTCCTTGTCATAGGTAGAATAGTTCAATCTAGCACCGTTTAATTTCTCACTAAAATAGGCAATAGGGCGCTTCTTTTGAACCAAAACGGCACCAATCCCCACACCACTAGCGTCGGTTTCTACCTCAAATGGTTGTGAAAAATCCGGCAATGCAAGTACAGGTGCTTCACATAGCTTCCTTTTGACCAAATCAAATGCACGTTGGGCTTCCTTGGTCCACTCGAATTTTCCCTTGTCTTTCTTCAAGCATTCAGTCATAGGTGCAACTATCGTGGAAAAATTCTTCACAAATCTTCTATAAAATGACGCTAGACCATGAAACGATCTAACTTCACTCACATTGGTAGGTACGGGCCAAGTCTTGATAGCTTCAACCTTGGATTGATCCACGGACACACCATCTTTGGATACTACATACCCTAGAAACGTCACGCTAGGAACAAGAAAATAACATTTTTCCAATTTTGCGTACAACTTCTTCTCCCTAAGAACCTCAAAAACGCTTCTCAAATGCATTAGATGATCATTGAAATTTTCAGAATAAATTAATATGTCATCCAAGTAAACAACTACGAACCTTCCAAGAAATGGTTTCAACACCTCGTTCATCAATCTCATAAATGTACTAGGCGCATTGGTTAGACCAAAAGGCATGACTAACCACTCGTACAACCCCACTTTAGTCTTGAAAGCCGTCTTCCATTCATCTCCTTCCCTCATGCGTATTTGATGATAGCCACTCATAAGATCAATCTTGGAAAATAGCTTTGAACCATGCAATTCGTCTAACAAATCATCAAGTCTAGGTATAGGAAATCTATACTTGATGGTTATGTTGTTCACACTCCTACTATCAATGCACATACGCCAACTCCCATCTTTTTTTGGAACTAGCAATGCAGGCACGGCACAGGGGCTCATACTCTCTTTCACGTAGCCTCTTTGCATCAATTCCTCTATTTGACGTTGTATTTCCTTTGTTTCTTCTGGATTACTTCTATATGCTGCCTTGTTAGGTAGTGGAGCTCCCGGAATAAGATCAATTTGATGTTCAATACCACGAATTGGTGGTAATCCCGGTGGTAATTCACTAGGAAAAACATCACAATACTCTTGCAATACCACTTCTAATTCCACGGGCCTCTTTTCTTGTTTACTTTCATTCACTTGCACATTGTTAACCACCATAATATATACCATATTGTTATTGTTGATCTCTTTCTCCAACTCCTTTTCCCCAATTAAATATGCACCTTTCGAACTAGGGTTAATTCTATGATCAACAAGTGGTTTCAATGCATATGATTTTTCCCCCTTTCCTTTTCGAATTATATACACATTTGTCCTACCATTAAACTTGACAAATCTATCATATTGCCATGGTCTACCCAATAAGATATGACAAGCATCCATGGGGCATACATCACATAAAACTTTATCATGATATTTGCCAATTGAAAAGGTGATTAGGGCTCGCTTCGTTACCTTTACGTCACTAGCATCATTGAGCCAATGTAGCTTGTAAGGTTTTGGGTGATCGGTTGTAGGCCACTCTAATTTGTTGATCAAAGTTGTAGACACCACATTTGTGCAACTTCCCGAGTCTATTATTACGTCACACAATCGATCTTCCACCTTGCACCTTGTTAAAAAGATTTTCTCTCTTTGATTCTCTTCAACGGGCATAGGTTTAGAGTGAAGAGCTCTCCTTAGAACCAAGCTCTTTCCTTGCGTTTCACCATCAACCTCTTCGGCACTACCCTCCTCTTCTTCAAAATCACGTTCTTGCTCGACCACAACCTCCATGTCACTACTTCCCTCACACCTAGCTTTCTCTTCTTCCCATTCTTGAGCCGTCATAGTGCGTTTTGAGTAGCAATTGCTTGCTATATGGCCAACACTCCCACATTTGAAACATTTTCTATCTTCAGTCACCTTCTTGCTAGCTTCGTTTCTGGGTTTGTTATCTTTAGCATACGAATTAGAAGAAGTCCTATCAAAGGTAGGCTTGTCACTAGCCTTTGTGAACGTGCGTGTGAACGGCTTCACACTTGAGGTCTTCTTGGCCTTGAATTGTCTTTCAACCTTAATGGCCGCCTTGCATACTTCTTCAAACGAATAGTATTCGTGCAATTCAATCTTCTCTTGAACATTTTCGTTCAAACCTGCAATAAAACGTGCTATTTTGTGCTCTAGAATTTCTTCTAAATCACACAATAAACATAGTTTCTCAAATTCACACAAATAAGCCTCCACGGATTGATTTCCTTGCTTAAAAGTCTGCATCTTGAGATACACTTCTTGCACGTACTCATGGGGCACAAATTGACGCTTCATATATTTCTGTAATTGTGTCCAAGTAGTGATCTTGGATCGTCCCTCCTTGCGTCTCTTTTTCTTGAGATTATCATACCATAAACTCGCATAACCCGTGAGTTTTAATTCAGCAAGTTTGCACCTCTTTCGTTCATCATACTCCTTGTAATCAAAGAGTGTTTCCGCTCTTCTAACCCACTCAAAATATTTTTCGGGGTCTAGCATACTACCATTGAATTCCGGAAAATCTAACCTTATATTTCGGTCATCATCTTTGGCCTTGTTCTTCCGTCTATGCCTTCTAGGTTCATCACTTGAAGATGAATCTTTATGGCGTGATCTACTTGCTTTTCTCCTTTCATATTCATCTTCACTTGAACTAGAACTTGTAACTGATTTGTTCTTCCTTGAAGATGAAGTTTTGTCACGTTCGTCAAGCCTAGCCAATACTTCTTGCAATTGTTGTGACAATCGCTCTATTTGACGATCCCTTCGCAAGTTATGCGCTTGATCAAGGTTCAAACCCCTTGGAATCCCTGGGATTTCTTCGTCACTCATTGCTCCTACACAAACCAGGTTAGTTTATGTAAAAATCTTGATTAAAAGATTGAATCTTGATTGATTCTTGAGGCAAATAAAAACCGATCTCCAGATCGCAACTCCGTGTAACAATCTCAAAAGTTTGAGGTTGCACAGACTTCGTTACGCGTCCGATTGACACGAAATTTTGACACAATGTTGATCTACGTTTTCTGAATCCTCCCACAAAATTTCAGCCAAAAATTCCAAGCCAAACGTCACCAACAGCTCTGATACCACGATGATGTGATTCTTGATCCGAAAACCAAGTTATCACAAGGATATGTTCTAAGCTTCGTCCTATACAGATAAATCACCAAGAACTAGGCAAGAACTGAGTTTAATTAATTAAGAGTCCACTTAATTAATCAAACCAATGAATGTTTTAACTAAAACACCCAAAACAGCAACCAACTCGCAAGTTAGCCAAAGAAATATTTAGGTAATCCAACCAAAATATCACTCAAAATAAATGTGTTTTTTGTATTGCTCAAAATCTGAATGAATGAATGAATTCGTGAATTACATGGAGTATTTATAGCAATCCTTTCCTAAGACTATTAGAACTCTAACTAGAATAAAACTCCTTCTCTTCCTAAGCATATTAGAGTTCTAACTTGAGTAAAACTCCTACTTTTTCTAAACACATTAGAGTTCTAGCTTGAGTAAAACTCCTACTTTTTCTAAACACATTAGAGTTCTAGCTTGAGTAAAAGTCTTCCACTTTGCCTTGATCTCCAAGCAGCCGCCACTTTCAATTTTGAGTAGGAATCCCTCTTGAAATAGGAAACCTAACTTAACCTTGTGCGCCAAGTAACGTTACACGATTCTCCAACTTAATTAACTACGCACACGTACAAAAATAATTAAGAACATAAAGAAACCTAAGGTCTAAACCAAGAAAAACCCTTTCAAGTGAAAGGTAAAAACTTGTAGACCAAAATCTAAGAAAGCTTTTAAAGAAACCTTAAAGAACTATCAAGAAGCTTCAAGAACTCCCAAGAACGCCACCATACAAAGCGTGGCTTTGTCTTGATGCCCCCGATAGTAAGTTTGACCTATTGAGGAAGCTTCCAAGTATAGATTCATGCTTTCTTGACTTTCTTGGAATAATTCTTCAACATGCTCGTCGTTCACATTTATGCACGCATCAAAGTTCCTATCTCTACTTGGGACAAACTTAAAAAACGGATGAAAGACCGTTTCATCCCCCACAATTACAAGCAAAGCCAATATGTGAAGTGGAGTACCTTGCAACAAAATGGGGACTCTGTAGAGGATTACATAAAGGAGTTTGATAGGCTTGCTATTGTGTGTGAAGTAACCGAGAATGAAGAGCTCAAAATGGGGCGTTTCATATCTGGTTTGGACCAAGAATTACAAGACAGACTTGAAGGTTACACTAACCTCACGTTTGTGGAAGCTTGCAAGTTAGTAAGTAAATTCGATGCTAAGAGGAAGAAGAAGAAGCCTACTACCATTCCTCAATTGACACGAAAACCTTCTTTTCCTACAAAGGAAAGTTCGTCCTTTAACAAACCAAGCAATCCCCTAAAGAAGGATACAAGGAACGTGAAGCTAGGTGACATTGTATGTTACAAATGCGGAGGGCGAGGTCATTACAAGAAGGATTGTCCTAATACTAGGGCGTTAACTATGCAAGAGGTTAAACTCATGGCCACTCAAAACATCAACTGGGATGAGTTTGAGGATGGGGAAGAAGAAGTTGAAGATGATTGTGATGATTGCATTGCCGAGTCAGAGGAGAAGACTAGCCTCGTGATTAGGAGGGCCTTGCAAGCACGTGTGGAAGAGGATGCTGCCCCTCAACGACAACACATTTTCATCACCCGTTGTAAAATTGGTGACGAGGTATGTGATCTAATTATTGATGGGGGAAGTGAGGCTAATACCGTATCTAAGACTCTAGTATCCAAACTAGGTCTTACGACCACTAATCATCCACAACCTTACAAATTGAGTTGGTTAGACTCTAATGCTAGCACCGGGGTTAGGAGGCAATGTATGGTTTCTTTTTGTATTGGTGCGTATTGTGATTCTATATTATGTGATGTTGTGTCCATGGATGCTTGTCACATCCTACTTTGTAGGCCTTGGCAAACTGATAAAAGATCTATACATGATGGGTATCACAACACTTATACAATAGTCCATGAAGGGAGGAAGAAAAAACTACACCCTTTACCACCCCCACGTTTTTCACCCTCACGTGCCCGACAAAAAGAAGTATCCTTATTGTCTTTTAAAGAATTTGAGAGGGAGTTAGATGGCGAGGCAGAATTGTTTATACTACACTCCAAAGAAACCCACGAAAATTTTGTTGCTCGAAATCCTAAATTAGCCCAATTAATTAAAGATTTTGAGGACGTTTTTCCGGATGAATTACCTAAGGGACTACCACCCATACGAGGAATTGAGCATCAAATTGATCTCATTCCCGGAGCACCCTTGCCAAATAAACCAGCCTATAGATGTAACCCTTTAGAAACTAAGGAGTTACAACGTCAAATTGAAGAACTAATGGGTATGGGTTATGTGCGTGAGTCCATGAGTCCATGTGCCGTTCCTGCTTTGTTGGTTCCTAAGAAAGATGGTACTTGGAGAATGTGTATTGATAGTAGAGCCGTTAATAACATTACTATCAAGTACAGGTTTCCAATCCCAAGGCTTGATGACATGCTGGATGAATTGAGTGGCTCCAAGGTCTTCTCAAAGGTAGACTTGAGAAGTGGGTATCATCAGATTCGCATGAGAGAAGGGGATGAATGGAAGACTGCATTCAAGACAAAGCATGGGTTATATGAGTGGCTCGTCATGCCATTTGGCCTTACCAATGCCCCTAGCACATTCATGAGGTTAATGAATGAGGTGCTAAGGCCATTTCTTGGCAAGTTTGTGGTAGTATACTTGGATGACATTCTCATCTATTCCCGTGATGAAGAATCTCATTTTGATCACCTTTTTCAAGTATTTTCTGTTTTAAGGAAAGAAAAACTGTATGGGAAACTAGAAAAATGTGATTTTTTATTATATGAAGTCATGTTTCTTGGCTACATAGTTTCAGGTGATGGCGTAAAGGTGGATCCTAGCAAAATTGAAGCGATTCAATCTTGGCCTAGTCCGAGAACGCTTACGGAAGTTCGTTCATTTCATGGACTTGCTTCTTTCTATAGAAGATTCATCAAGAACTTCAGCACACTCATGGCTCCCATCACCGAGTGTACTAAGAAAGGCGTGTTCGAATGGACACCCCAAGCTCAAAGGGCGTTTGAAGAAGTCAAGAAGAAGATGTGCAACACACCCATATTAGCACTTCCGGATTTTTCCAAACCATTTGAGGTTGAATGTGACGCAAGTGGAAAAGGTATTGGTGCCGTATTGATTCAAGGTGGGCGACCCATTGCCTACTTTAGTGAGAAGATGAGTCAAGGCAAGTTGAATTACTCCACCTATGATAAAGAATTCTATGCTATGGTAAGAGCTCTAGATCATTGGTCACATTATTTGAGGCCACGACCTTTCATATTGCATTCTGATCATGAATCCTTGAGGTTCATACATGGCCAAAAAAAGCTGAATGCGAGGCACGCAAAGTGGGTCGAATTCTTGCAAACATTTAACTTTTCCTCTAAATACAAGAGTGGAAAAGCGAATGTGGTGGCAGATGCTTTGTCTAGGAGGCATAATTTGCTTGGAATGGTTGAAGCAAAGGTACTTGGATTCGATTTGATTAAGGAGTACTATCAAGAAGATGATGAATTCAAAGGGATAATTGGAAAATGTGTCCGTGGAGTTTATGATCTGTTTTCTTTGCATAATGACTTTCTTTTCAAAGGGAATAGATTATGTATCCCAAAATGTCCCATTCGAAGTTTGTTGATACATGAAGCTCATGGGGGAGGACTAGCTGGTCACGTGGGAATTCACAAGACAATGGAGCTTCTCCAAGCTCATTTCTATTGGCCGAAAATGTTAGCCACGGTTCATCATGTGGTGAGTCGTTGTTCTACCTGTCAAAGAGCAAAAATGGTGTTTCATAAAGGTCTCTACAAGCCCTTACCAATTCCCGAAAGACCTTGGGAGGATGTTAGTATGGATTTTATTGTAGCTTTGCCAAGAACTCAAAGAGGCAAAGATTCAATAATGGTGGTGGTTGATCGGTTCTCGAAAATGGCTCATTTCATTCCTTGCCATAAAACTGAAGATGCAATAAAGGTGGCTAAGTTATACTTTGAAGAGGTAGTTCGTTTCCATGGGGTGCCACGCACCATTGTATCAGATCGCGATACTAAGTTCCTAAGTCATTTTTGGAAATCCATATGGCGTTTGATGGGAACTAAGTTATTGTTCTCTACCTCACATCATCCACAAACCGATGGCCAAACGGAGGTGGTAAATAGAATACTTGGTTCGTTGCTTAGGGTTTTAGTAAGCAAAAGTACCAAGGATTGGGATAATAAGCTTGCTCATGCCGAGTTTGCTTATAATAGGACACCTAGTGCTACTACAAAGTACTCTCCTTTTGAAGTAGTATATGGCGTCAATCCTTATGTTCCCATTGATCTTATTGCTTTGCCAAAAGACAAGTTCGTTCATGGTGGGGCAAAAGAACAAGCCGAATTCATGCTAAAGGTCCATAAAGAAGTTCGGAGGAACATTGAAAAGGCGAATGAAATCTACAAGAAACAAGCCAACAAACGAGTGAGAAATGTGAAGTCTTTTGAAGTTGGGGATTTGGTGTGGATTTACATGAGGAAAGAACGTTTTCCTAGCAAAAGGAAAAACAAACTTATGCCAAGAGCCGAGGGACCATTTGAGATCATGGAAAAGATCAATGACAACGCATACAAAGTTGATTTGGGAGGTCAATATGGTGTCTCAAGTACATTCAACGTTGGTGATCTTGCTCCTTACTTCGATGATGACGAATTGAGGGCAATTCCTTTTGAAGAAGGGGAGGATGACCAAAATGGTCAAGGAACAATTATCCATGGTCTAGATGAGGACGGTCAAGACGGTGTTATTGAATTAAATGCTAAGGGGTTAATTCTGTCCAAATCATTCTTCAATCCTATGCACGGTGGTCCAAAGAGTTTCACAACTGGTTATACTTCCCTTAAAGTAGTTAATCTAGTTGAAGGGATCTAGTAAAGGTGCCGACTTGATGCCACGCATGATTTAGTTACGTTGGACTGATCATGGGGCGTGAATTAAGGGAGGAATTGACTGATTATGTGTAGGGCGTAAGTTTAGGAGTTAGTTAGCTGATCATGGCGCAAGCTTGCTGAAATGGTTGGTTAGTTGAACTGATTGGGCGTAGGAGTTAGTTAGCTAGTCGGTTAGTTGAACTACTTAGGCGTAAATTAAGGAGTTAGTTAGTTCATGGCTGGAATAAAGGAGCTTAAGTCAAGGGAGGTTACAAACAAGCTAATTACACGCTGATAATGCCGTTTGAAGCCATTTGCACGTTGATAATGCCGTTTGAAGCTTGTTGAACGTTTTCCTTAATTTAAGCCTAGTTTTACGTTTAGTTAGTTAGTTTCAGTTTATTGTTATAGAGGATTAATTGGACGGTCATATGAGCCTTTTAATCACTTTATAGTTAGCATTTTATTTCTGTCTTTAAATAGGCAAGTAATGGATAGTTATCAAAAGGGAATCCTATGATCCCTTATGTAACGAATACACTACTATAAATAGTGTACTGAACGAAAAGAAATGCATCCAGAAATTTGCTAAACACTTGTGTACTTGTTGATTAAACGTGACTTACAATTAGTCATTTTTAAGGTCCAAATTTGATAATCCAAATTTGAAGAGTACTAGCTTTGGTAGAGTGTTCCCAAATCTAGAACTTACGTAGTAAACGAGTGGGTTGAGTAATCCCTATTTCCTAACTACACTAAGCGAAGGGTGAGTGTTCCCCTTTGTTATATCCGAGGCTAGGGTGAGTGTTCCCCTATTCTCCCCTCATCAATCACGTAATTCACTAAGACCCCTTAACACGTATTTTGTAACAAGGTTCTCATCTTGCTTACACATCAAACTTAGTGAAATGCTTCTAAGGCTCGTTTTCAAGACATGAACACTTTTAACTAGGCTGTATTGGTATGTTAGTGCAAGTTCTAGGTCATTTTGACAAGAAATTTGAAAAAAAAGTGAGGTCGAACCCTTTCCGGCCCCCTTTCCCTTGAAAATCATTAACATCAACCCAAAACATAGAGAAATGCTTCTAAGGCTCAATTTCGATGCATGACCACTTGTAACTAGGCTATATTGCTATTTTAGTGCAAGTTATAGGTTAGTGTGATAAGAAATTTGAAAAAATAGGAGTGGTAGAACCTTTCCGGCCCCTTTTCCCTTGAAAGTCAAGAACATCGATTGAAATCATTGTGAAATGCTTATAAGGCTCGTTTTCAATGCATTAACACTTGTAACTAGGCTATATTGGTATGTTAGAGCAAGTTATAGGTTTTTTTTGATAAGATATTTGAAAAATAAGCGAGCTAGAACCCTTTCCGGGCCCCTTTCCCTTGAAAATCATGAACATCAACCCAAAACTTAGAGAAATGCTTCTAAGGCTCGTTTTCAATGCATGAACACTTGTAACAAGGCTATATTGGTAAGGTAGTGCAAGTTATAGGTTAGTATGATAAGAAATTTGAAAAATAGGCGAGGTAGAACCCTTTCCGCCCCCTTTCCCTTGAAAATCACGAACATCGGTTTAGAACTTAGTGAAATGCTTCTAAGGCTCGTTTTCAATGCATGAACACTTGTAACTAGGCTATATTGGTATGTTAGTGCTAGTTTTAGGTTATTTTGATATGAAATTTGAAAAATAAGCGAGCTAGAACCCTTTCCGCCCCCTTTCTATTGAAAATCACGAACATCGATTTAGAACTTGGAAATGCTTCTAAGGCTCGTTTTCAATGAACACTTTTAACTAGGCTGTATTGGTATGTTAGTGCAAGTTCTAGGTCATTTTGACAAGAAATTTGAAAAAAAAGTGAGGTCGAACCCTTTCCGGCCCCCTTTCCCTTGAAAATCATTAACATCAACCCAAAACATAGAGAAATACTTCTAAGGCTCAATTTCGATGCATGACCACTTGTAACTAGGCTATATTGCTATTTTAGTGCAAGTTATAGGTTAGTGTGATAAGAAATTTGAAAAAATAGGAGTGGTAGAACCTTTCCGGCCCCTTTTCCCTTGAAAGTCAAGAACATCGATTGAAATCATTGTGAAATGCTTATATGGCTCGTTTTCAATGCATTAACACTTGTAACTAGGCTATATTGGTATGTTAGAGCAAGTTATAGGTTTTTTTTGATAAGATATTTGAAAAATAAGCGAGCTAGAACCCTTTCCGGGCCCCTTTCCCTTGAAAATCATGAACATCAACCCAAAACTTAGAGAAATGCTTCTAAGGCTCGTTTTCAATGCATGAACACTTGTAACAAGGCTATATTGGTAAGGTAGTGCAAGTTATAGGTTAGTATGATAAGAAATTTGAAAAATAGGCGAGGTAGAACCCTTTCCGCCCCCTTTCCCTTGAAAATCACGAACATCGGTTTAGAACTTAGTGAAATGCTTCTAAGGCTCGTTTTCAATGCATGAACACTTGTAACTAGGCTATATTGGTATGTTAGTGCTAGTTTTAGGTTATTTTGATATGAAATTTGAAAAATAAGCGAGCTAGAACCCTTTCCGCCCCCTTTCTATTGAAAATCACGAACATCGATTTAGAACTTAGTGAAATGCTTCTAAGGCTCGTTTTCAAGACATGAACACTTTTAACTAGGCTGTATTGGTATGTTAGTGCGAGTTCTAGGTCATTTTGACAAGAAATTTGAAAAAAAAGTGAGGTCGAACCCTTTTCGGCCCCCTTTCCCTTGAAAATCATTAACATCAACCCAAAACATAGAGAAATGCTTCTAAGGCTCAATTTCGATGCATGACCACTTGTAACTAGGCTATATTGCTATTTTAGTGCAAGTTATAGGTTAGTGTGATAAGAAATTTGAAAAAATAGGAGTGGTAGAACCTTTCAGCCCCTTTTCCCTTGAAAGTCAAGAACATCGATTGAAATCATTGTGAAATGCTTATAAGGCTCGTTTTCAATGCATTAACACTTGTAACTAGGCTATATTGGTATGTTAGAGCAAGTTCTAGGTTTTTTTGATAAGATATTTGAAAAATAAGCGAGCTAGAACCCTTTCCGGGCCCCTTTCCCTTGAAAATCATGAACATCAACCCAAAACTTAGAGAAATGCTTCTAAGGCTCGTTTTCAATGCATGAACACTTGTAACAAGGCTATATTGGTAAGGTAGTGCAAGTTATAGGTTAGTATGATAAGAAATTTGAAAAATAGGCGAGGTAGAACCCTTTCCGCCCCCTTTCCCTTGAAAATCACGAACATCGGTTTAGAACTTAGTGAAATGCTTCTAAGGCTCGTTTTCAATGCATGAACACTTGTAACTAGGCTATATTGGTATGTTAGTGCTAGTTTTAGGTTATTTTGATATGAAATTTGAAAAATAAGCGAGCTAGAACCCTTTCCGCCCCCTTTCTATTGAAAATCACGAACATCGATTTAGAACTTAGTGAAATGCTTCTAAGGCTCGTTTTCAAGACATGAACACTTTTAACTAGGCTGTATTGGTATGTTAGTGCGAGTTCTAGGTCATTTTGACAAGAAATTTGAAAAAAAAGTGAGGTCGAACCCTTTTCGGCCCCCTTTCCCTTGAAAATCATTAACATCAACCCAAAACATAGAGAAATGCTTCTAAGGCTCAATTTCGATGCATGACCACTTGTAACTAGGCTATATTGCTATTTTAGTGCAAGTTATAGGTTAGTGTGATAAGAAATTTGAAAAAATAGGAGTGGTAGAACCTTTCAGCCCCTTTTCCCTTGAAAGTCAAGAACATCGATTGAAATCATTGTGAAATGCTTATAAGGCTCGTTTTCAATGCATTAACACTTGTAACTAGGCTATATTGGTATGTTAGAGCAAGTTCTAGGTTTTTTTGATAAGATATTTGAAAAATAAGCGAGCTAGAACCCTTTCCGGGCCCCTTTCCCTTGAAAATCATGAACATCAACCCAAAACTTAGAGAAATGCTTCTAAGGCTCGTTTTCAATGCATGAACACTTGTAACAAGGCTATATTGGTAAGGTAGTGCAAGTTATAGGTTAGTATGATAAGAAATTTGAAAAATAGGCGAGGTAGAACCCTTTCCGCCCCCTTTCCCTTGAAAATCACGAACATCGGTTTAGAACTTAGTGAAATGCTTCTAAGGCTCGTTTTCAATGCATGAACACTTGTAACTAGGCTATATTGGTATGTTAGTGCTAGTTTTAGGTTATTTTGATATGAAATTTGAAAAATAAGCGAGCTAGAACCCTTTCCGCCCCCTTTCTATTGAAAATCACGAACATCGATTTAGAACTTAGTGAAATGCTTCTAAGGCTCGTTTTCAAGACATGAACACTTTTAACTAGGCTGTATTGGTATGTTAGTGCAAGTTCTAGGTCATTTTGACAAGAAATTTGAAAAAAAAGTGAGGTCGAACCCTTTTCGGCCCCCTTTCCCTTGAAAATCATTAACATCAACCCAAAACATAGAGAAATGCTTCTAAGGCTCAATTTCGATGCATGACCACTTGTAACTAGGCTATATTGCTATTTTAGTGCAAGTTATAGGTTAGTGTGATAAGAAATTTGAAAAAATAGGAGTGGTAGAACCTTTCCGGCCCCTTTTCCCTTGAAAGTCAAGAACATCGATTGAAATCATTGTGAAATGCTTATAAGGCTCGTTTTCAATGCATTAACACTTGTAACTAGGCTATATTGGTATGTTAGAGCAAGTTATAGGTTTTTTTTGATAAGATATTTGAAAAATAAGCGAGCTAGAACCCTTTCCGGGCCCCTTTCCCTTGAAAATCATGAACATCAACCCAAAACTTAGAGAAATGCTTCTAAGGCTCGTTTTCAATGCATGAACACTTGTAACAAGGCTATATTGGTAAGGTAGTGCAAGTTATAGGTTAGTATGATAAGAAATTTGAAAAATAGGCGAGGTAGAACCCTTTCCGCCCCCTTTCCCTTGAAAATCACGAACATCGGTTTAGAACTTAGTGAAATGCTTCTAAGGCTCGTTTTCAATGCATGAACACTTGTAACTAGGCTATATTGGTATGTTAGTGCTAGTTTTAGGTTATTTTGATATGAAATTTGAAAAATAAGCGAGCTAGAACCCTTTCCGCCCCCTTTCTATTGAAAATCACGAACATCGATTTAGAACTTAGTGAAATGCTTCTAAGGCTCGTTTTCAAGACATGAACACTTTTAACTAGGCTGTATTGGTATGTTAGTGCAAGTTCTAGGTCATTTTGACAAGAAATTTGAAAAAAAAGTGAGGTCGAACCCTTTTCGGCCCCCTTTCCCTTGAAAATCATTAACATCAACCCAAAACATAGAGAAATGCTTCTAAGGCTCAATTTCGATGCATGACCACTTGTAACTAGGCTATATTGCTATTTTAGTGCAAGTTATAGGTTAGTGTGATAAGAAATTTGAAAAAATAGGAGTGGTAGAACCTTTCAGCCCCTTTTCCCTTGAAAGTCAAGAACATCGATTGAAATCATTGTGAAATGCTTATAAGGCTCGTTTTCAATGCATTAACACTTGTAACTAGGCTATATTGGTATGTTAGAGCAAGTTATAGGTTTTTTTGATAAGATATTTGAAAAATAAGCGAGCTAGAACCCTTTCCGGGCCCCTTTCCCTTGAAAATCATGAACATCAACCCAAAACTTAGAGAAATGCTTCTAAGGCTCGTTTTCAATGCATGAACACTTGTAACAAGGCTATATTGGTAAGGTAGTGCAAGTTATAGGTTAGTATGATAAGAAATTTGAAAAATAGGCGAGGTAGAACCCTTTCCGCCCCCTTTCCCTTGAAAATCACGAACATCGGTTTAGAACTTAGTGAAATGCTTCTAAGGCTCGTTTTCAATGCATGAACACTTGTAACTAGGCTATATTGGTATGTTAGTGCTAGTTTTAGGTTATTTTGATATGAAATTTGAAAAATAAGCGAGCTAGAACCCTTTCCGCCCCCTTTCTATTGAAAATCACGAACATCGATTTAGAACTTGGAAATGCTTCTAAGGCTCGTTTTCAATGAACACTTTTAACTAGGCTGTATTGGTATGTTAGTGCAAGTTCTAGGTCATTTTGACAAGAAATTTGAAAAAAAAGTGAGGTCGAACCCTTTCCGGCCCCCTTTCCCTTGAAAATCATTAACATCAACCCAAAACATAGAGAAATACTTCTAAGGCTCAATTTCGATGCATGACCACTTGTAACTAGGCTATATTGCTATTTTAGTGCAAGTTATAGGTTAGTGTGATAAGAAATTTGAAAAAATAGGAGTGGTAGAACCTTTCCGGCCCCTTTTCCCTTGAAAGTCAAGAACATCGATTGAAATCATTGTGAAATGCTTATATGGCTCGTTTTCAATGCATTAACACTTGTAACTAGGCTATATTGGTATGTTAGAGCAAGTTATAGGTTTTTTTTGATAAGATATTTGAAAAATAAGCGAGCTAGAACCCTTTCCGGGCCCCTTTCCCTTGAAAATCATGAACATCAACCCAAAACTTAGAGAAATGCTTCTAAGGCTCGTTTTCAATGCATGAACACTTGTAACAAGGCTATATTGGTAAGGTAGTGCAAGTTATAGGTTAGTATGATAAGAAATTTGAAAAATAGGCGAGGTAGAACCCTTTCCGCCCCCTTTCCCTTGAAAATCACGAACATCGGTTTAGAACTTAGTGAAATGCTTCTAAGGCTCGTTTTCAATGCATGAACACTTGTAACTAGGCTATATTGGTATGTTAGTGCTAGTTTTAGGTTATTTTGATATGAAATTTGAAAAATAAGCGAGCTAGAACCCTTTCCGCCCCCTTTCTATTGAAAATCACGAACATCGATTTAGAACTTAGTGAAATGCTTCTAAGGCTCGTTTTCAAGACATGAACACTTTTAACTAGGCTGTATTGGTATGTTAGTGCGAGTTCTAGGTCATTTTGACAAGAAATTTGAAAAAAAAGTGAGGTGGAACCCTTTTCGGCCCCCTTTCCCTTGAAAATCATTAACATCAACCCAAAACATAGAGAAATGCTTCTAAGGCTCAATTTCGATGCATGACCACTTGTAACTAGGCTATATTGCTATTTTAGTGCAAGTTATAGGTTAGTGTGATAAGAAATTTGAAAAAATAGGAGTGGTAGAACCTTTCAGCCCCTTTTCCCTTGAAAGTCAAGAACATCGATTGAAATCATTGTGAAATGCTTATAAGGCTCGTTTTCAATGCATTAACACTTGTAACTAGGCTATATTGGTATGTTAGAGCAAGTTCTAGGTTTTTTTGATAAGATATTTGAAAAATAAGCGAGCTAGAACCCTTTCCGGGCCCCTTTCCCTTGAAAATCATGAACATCAACCCAAAACTTAGAGAAATGCTTCTAAGGCTCGTTTTCAATGCATGAACACTTGTAACAAGGCTATATTGGTAAGGTAGTGCAAGTTATAGGTTAGTATGATAAGAAATTTGAAAAATAGGCGAGGTAGAACCCTTTCCGCCCCCTTTCCCTTGAAAATCACGAACATCGGTTTAGAACTTAGTGAAATGCTTCTAAGGCTCGTTTTCAATGCATGAACACTTGTAACTAGGCTATATTGGTATGTTAGTGCTAGTTTTAGGTTATTTTGATATGAAATTTGAAAAATAAGCGAGCTAGAACCCTTTCCGCCCCCTTTCTATTGAAAATCACGAACATCGATTTAGAACTTGGAAATGCTTCTAAGGCTCGTTTTCAATGAACACTTTTAACTAGGCTGTATTGGTATGTTAGTGCAAGTTCTAGGTCATTTTGACAAGAAATTTGAAAAAAAAGTGAGGTCGAACCCTTTCCGGCCCCCTTTCCCTTGAAAATCATTAACATCAACCCAAAACATAGAGAAATACTTCTAAGGCTCAATTTCGATGCATGACCACTTGTAACTAGGCTATATTGCTATTTTAGTGCAAGTTATAGGTTAGTGTGATAAGAAATTTGAAAAAATAGGAGTGGTAGAACCTTTCCGGCCCCTTTTCCCTTGAAAGTCAAGAACATCGATTGAAATCATTGTGAAATGCTTATATGGCTCGTTTTCAATGCATTAACACTTGTAACTAGGCTATATTGGTATGTTAGAGCAAGTTATAGGTTTTTTTTGATAAGATATTTGAAAAATAAGCGAGCTAGAACCCTTTCCGGGCCCCTTTCCCTTGAAAATCATGAACATCAACCCAAAACTTAGAGAAATGCTTCTAAGGCTCGTTTTCAATGCATGAACACTTGTAACAAGGCTATATTGGTAAGGTAGTGCAAGTTATAGGTTAGTATGATAAGAAATTTGAAAAATAGGCGAGGTAGAACCCTTTCCGCCCCCTTTCCCTTGAAAATCACGAACATCGGTTTAGAACTTAGTGAAATGCTTCTAAGGCTCGTTTTCAATGCATGAACACTTGTAACTAGGCTATATTGGTATGTTAGTGCTAGTTTTAGGTTATTTTGATATGAAATTTGAAAAATAAGCGAGCTAGAACCCTTTCCGCCCCCTTTCTATTGAAAATCACGAACATCGATTTAGAACTTAGTGAAATGCTTCTAAGGCTCGTTTTCAAGACATGAACACTTTTAACTAGGCTGTATTGGTATGTTAGTGCGAGTTCTAGGTCATTTTGACAAGAAATTTGAAAAAAAAGTGAGGTTGAACCCTTTTCGGCCCCCTTTCCCTTGAAAATCATTAACATCAACCCAAAACATAGAGAAATGCTTCTAAGGCTCAATTTCGATGCATGACCACTTGTAACTAGGCTATATTGCTATTTTAGTGCAAGTTATAGGTTAGTGTGATAAGAAATTTGAAAAAATAGGAGTGGTAGAACCTTTCAGCCCCTTTTCCCTTGAAAGTCAAGAACATCGATTGAAATCATTGTGAAATGCTTATAAGGCTCGTTTTCAATGCATTAACACTTGTAACTAGGCTATATTGGTATGTTAGAGCAAGTTCTAGGTTTTTTTGATAAGATATTTGAAAAATAAGCGAGCTAGAACCCTTTCCGGGCCCCTTTCCCTTGAAAATCATGAACATCAACCCAAAACTTAGAGAAATGCTTCTAAGGCTCGTTTTCAATGCATGAACACTTGTAACAAGGCTATATTGGTAAGGTAGTGCAAGTTATAGGTTAGTATGATAAGAAATTTGAAAAATAGGCGAGGTAGAACCCTTTCCGCCCCCTTTCCCTTGAAAATCACGAACATCGGTTTAGAACTTAGTGAAATGCTTCTAAGGCTCGTTTTCAATGCATGAACACTTGTAACTAGGCTATATTGGTATGTTAGTGCTAGTTTTAGGTTATTTTGATATGAAATTTGAAAAATAAGCGAGCTAGAACCCTTTCCGCCCCCTTTCTATTGAAAATCACGAACATCGATTTAGAACTTAGTGAAATGCTTCTAAGGCTCGTTTTCAAGACATGAACACTTTTAACTAGGCTGTATTGGTATGTTAGTGCGAGTTCTAGGTCATTTTGACAAGAAATTTGAAAAAAAAGTGAGGTCGAACCCTTTTCGGCCCCCTTTCCCTTGAAAATCATTAACATCAACCCAAAACATAGAGAAATGCTTCTAAGGCTCAATTTCGATGCATGACCACTTGTAACTAGGCTATATTGCTATTTTAGTGCAAGTTATAGGTTAGTGTGATAAGAAATTTGAAAAAATAGGAGTGGTAGAACCTTTCAGCCCCTTTTCCCTTGAAAGTCAAGAACATCGATTGAAATCATTGTGAAATGCTTATAAGTGATGTGTAAACAAGACGAGAAACCTTGTTAAAACACTTAAACGTAACAGAAGGCAAAAAGAGACACGATTTAGTTAAGATAAACGAATGTTTTAGTTAGGGGAACTCTCACCCTAAGCTAAGAATATAGCAAAGAGGAACTCTCACTCGTTGCTTGGAATAGTATTCGATAAGGGAACTCTCACCAAATCAGAAACTATAAGTTTTAATCTTGGGAACTCTCACCAAAATTAACACTCTTCAAATTTGGATACTCAAATTTGGACCTTAAAGATGACTACAGCAAAGTCACGTTTAATGAAGAACAACACA
This sequence comes from Dysphania ambrosioides, assembly GCA_026401315.1. Taxonomy (NCBI): domain Eukaryota; kingdom Viridiplantae; phylum Streptophyta; class Magnoliopsida; order Caryophyllales; family Amaranthaceae; genus Dysphania; species Dysphania ambrosioides. Next base: position 12,483,064 of record CM048671.1, on the reverse strand, counting down.
AGTGTTTAGCAAATTTCTGGATGCATTTCTATTCATTTCGTGCACTATTTATAGTAGTGCCTTCATTACATAGGATTCCATCATTTGCCTAATTAAAGACAGAAATAATAAAAAAAAACTAAATATAAAGTGATTTAAAGGCTAATAACCGTCCTTTAATCCTTTATAACAAACTGAAATTACCTAATTACCTAATAACAATAAACTGAAATAACCTAATAACAATAATCAGAAACTAACTAACTAACTAATCGTAAAACTAGGCTTAAACTAAGGAAACAATTTTGAACGGCATTCCAAATGATTTAAAACGTGCAAATGCTTAAACTAAGGAAACAGACTTTGAACGGCATTCCAAACGTTTTAAAACGTGCAAATATCCTCTTCAGCGTGCATTTAGCTTGTTTGCACTCCCTTTGACCGAAACTCCTTTATTCCAGCCATGAACTAACTAACTCCCTAATTTATGCCTAAGTAGTTCAACTAGCTAACTAACTAACCACCTGATTTTCGTCAATTAATCAACCGATTTCAGCAATTGATCAGCTAACTAACTCCAACTAACTCCTAAACTTACGTTTATTCAATAACTAACAATCAGACAACTCCTCCCTTAATTCATGCCCCATGATCGTCCAATTTGACCCCAATTACACGACTCATGTGTGGCATCACACCGGCATCTTTACTAACTCCCTTCAACTAGATTAACTACTTTAAGGGAAGTATAACCTGTAGTAAAACCTTTTGAACCGCCTTGCATAGGATTGAAGAATGATTTGGACAGAATTAAGCCTTTAGCATTTAATTCAATAATACTGTCTTGACCGTCTTCATTTAAATCATGGATAATTGCACTTTGACCATTTTGGTCATCCTCCCCTTCTTCAATAGGAATTGCCCTCAATTCGTCATCATCAAGATAAGGAGCAAGATCACCAACGTTGAATGTACTTGAGATCCCATATTGACCTCCCAAATCAACTTTGTATGCGTTGTCATTGATCTTTTCCATGATTTCAAATGGTCCCTCGGCTCTAGGCATAAGTTTGTTTTTCCTTTTGCTAGGAAAACGTTCCTTTCGCATATAAATCCACACTAAATCACCAACTTCGAATTGTTTTACGTTTCTCACCCTCTTGTTGGCTTGTTTCTTGTAGACTTCATTTGCCTTTTCAATATTCTTCCTAACTTCCTTGTGAACCTTCAACATAAACTCGGCTTGTTCCTTAGCTCCACCATGAACGAACTTGTCTTGTGGCAAAGCTATGAGATCAATAGGAACATAGGGATTGACACCATAGACTACTTCAAAAGGAGAGTACTTTGTAGTAGCGTTAGGAGTCCGATTGTAAGCAAACTCAGCATGAGCTAGCTTGACATCCCAATCCTTAGCACTCTTACTAACCAAGGTTCTAAGCAAAGAACCGAGTGTTCTATTCACCACTTCAGTTTGACCATCGGTTTGTGGATGGTGTGAAGTAGAAAACAGTAGCTTTGTTCCCATTAAGCGCCATATTGATTTCCAAAAATGGCTAAGAAACTTTGTATCACGATCGGACACAATGGTACGTGGCACTCCATGAAAACGAACAACTTCTTCAAAGTATAATTTAGCCACTTTCATAGCATCTTCGGTCTTGTGACAAGGAATGAAATGCGCCATCTTCGAAAATCGATCTACAACCACCATGATTGAATCTTTACCTCTTTGAGTCCTAGGTAAAGCCATAACGAAATCCATGCTCACATCTTCCCAAGGTCTTTCCGGAACCGGCAAAGGTTTGTAGAGACCTTTGTGAAACACCATCTTGGCCCTTTGACATGTAGAACAACGATTAACCACCTGATGAATTGTGGCTAACATTCTTGGCCAATAAAAGTGAGCTTGGAGAAGCTCCATTGTTTTTTGAATTCCCACATGACCAGCTAGGCCCCCTCCATGAGCTTCATGGATCAATAAGCTTCGAATTGGACACTTAGGAATGCATAACCGATTTCCCTTAAAAAGAAAGCCATCATGCAAGGAAAATAAGTCATATATCCCATGGATACATTTCTGTAGGATTTCAGTAAAGTCGCCATCCTCCTTGTAGTATTCCTTGATTAAATCAAATCCAAGGACCTTGGCTTCGACAACTCCGAGTAAATTATGCCTCCTAGATAAGGCATCCGCAACAACATTAGCTTTTCCACTCTTATATTTAGAGGAAAAGTTAAATGTTTGCAAGAATTCAACCCATTTTGCATGTCTTGAATTCAACTTCTTTTGACCATGGATAAATCTCAAAGATTCATGGTCTGAATGCAATATGAACGGTTGTGGCCTCAAGTAATGTGACCAATGATCTAGAGCTCGTACCATAGCATAGAACTCTTTATCATAGGTAGAGTAGTTCAGTTTGCCTTGACTCAACTTCTCACTGAAATAAGCAATTGGACGCCCTTCTTGAATCAAAACTGCTCCAATTCCCTTCCCACTCGCGTCACATTCCACTTCAAATGGCTTGGAAAAATCAGGGAGTGCAAGAATAGGAGTGTTGCACATTCTCTCCTTGACTTCTTCAAGGGCCTTTTGCGCTTGTGCCGTCCATTCAAACGTTCCCTTTTTAGTACACTCAGTTATAGGAGCCATGAGTGTGCTAAAATTCTTTATAAATCTTCTATAGAAAGAAGCTAGGCCATGGAAAGAACGGACCTCCGTGAGTGTTTTCGGACTAGGCCAAGATTGAATCGCTTCAACCTTGCAAGGATCCACTTTCACGCCATTACCTGAAACTATATAACCAAGAAAAGTGACTTCATATAACATAAAATCACATTTTTCGAGTTTTCCATACAATTTTTGTGTCCTCAAAACTGAAAACACTTGTAGTAAATGATCTAAATGTTCATCCTCATTTTTAGAGTAAATAAGGATATCATCAAGATACACCACCACGAATTTGCCGAGAAATGGCCTCAACACCTCGTTCATCAATCTCATGAATGTACTAGGTGCATTGGTCAATCCAAACGGCATCACGAGCCATTCATACAACCCATGCTTTGTCTTGAATGCAGTCTTCCATTCATCACCTTCCCGCATACGAATCTGATGGTAACCACTTCTCAAATCAACTTTTGAGAAAATATTTGAACCACTCAATTCGTCCAACATATCATCAAGTCTTGGAATTGGAAATCTGTATTTGATAGTAATATTGTTAACAGCTCTACTATCAATGCACATACGCCAAGTACCATCCTTTTTAGGAACCAACAAAGCAGGAACCGCACAAGGACTCATAGATTCACGCACATACCCCATACCCATCAATTCTTCAATTTGCCTTTGCAACTCCTTGGTTTCTAAAGGGTTACATCTATAAGCGGGTTTATTTGGTAAAGGTGCGCCTGGAATGAGATCAATTTGATGCTCAATTCCTCTCAAGGGTGGTAATCCCTTCGGTAACTCATCAGGAAAAACATCCTCAAACTCCTTGATCAACTTCGCAAGTTTAGGATTTTGATTCACAAATTTTTCATGTATTTCTTTCGAATATAACATGAAAAGTTCTCCCTCACCTTCGAACTCCCTCTCAAATTCTTTGCAAGATAACAAGGAAATTTGGGATTTTTGTGGTTGTAAAAAACGTGGGGGTGGTAAAGGATGCAATTTTTTGTGTTTCCCTTGGTGAGTGATAGTATAGGTGTTATGGTACCCATCATGAATTGATTTTTTATCAGATTGCCATGGTCTTCCAAGAAGAATATGACAAGCATCCATTAAAACAACATCACACAATTGACTATCATGATATGACCCAATCGAAAAATTCACCATACATTGCTTTCTAACCCCAGTATTAGCATTCGAATCTAACCAGCTCAATTTGTAAGGGTGTGGATGATTGGTGGTGTTAAGACCCAGTTTAGCTACTAGCGCTTTAGACACCGTATTAGCCTCACTGCCTCCATCAATAATTAAATTACATACCTCGTCACCAACTTTACATTTGGTGATGAAAATGTGTTGCCTTTGTGGCGCCAAAGGTTCCTCCACGCGAGCTTGTAATGCTCTCCTGACCACCAAATTGATTCGGTCCTCCGACTCCGGATAGCAATGCTCCTCCTCCTCCTCATCTCTTTCATGTGGGGTCACTTCCTTTTCTTCTTCAGACTCAAATTCCTCCCAATTGATGCTTTGGGTGGCTATGAGTTTAGCCTCTTGCATGGTTAAGGCTCTTGAATTAGGACAATCTCTTTTGTAGTGTCCTCTGCCACCACACTTGTAACACACAAGATCACTAATCTTGATGTCTTTCGTGTTCCTCTTAGGTGGTTCATTAGGTTTGGTAAAAGAAGAACCCTCCCTTGGAGTGAAGGGTGGTTTACGTACCACTGGAGTAGTGATAGGCGTTTTCTTCCTTTTTCTCTTGGCATCAAATTTCGTCACAAGTTTGCATGCTTCCACAAACGTGAGGTTAGTGTAACCTTCAAGTCTGTCTTGTAACTCTTGATCCAACCCAGCTACAAAACGTCCCAACTTCAACTCTTCATTTTCAGTCACTTCGCACACAATGGCAAGTCTATCAAATTCTTTGATATAATCTTCTACGGAATCGCCATTTTGGTGTAGAGTGCTCCATTTCACATACTGACTCTGTTTGTAATTGTGAGGAATGAAACGATCTCTCATCCTCTTTTTCAGCTTTTCCCAAGTGGAAATATGAGCCTTACCCCTAAGGGTACGCCCTCTTTGTTCTCCTTGCAACCAATTGTCACCATAGCCCTTCAGTTTAACTTTGGCTATCTTGTACTGTTGGTCTTCCTCATGAATATCCTTGTACTCGAAGTACCTTTCCAAGGATTTTTCCCATTCCAAATACTTCTCCGGATCAAGCGTCCCATCAAAAGAAGGGATATCCACTTTGAGACTCCTATCCTCCCTTCTAGGTGGAGGATCTTCGCCTTGATCTCTTCTGTCATGCTCATTCATGAGTCTTGCCATTAAGGCAGCAAGATTCCCTTGTAGATTAGCATTAGTTTCGGCCAATCTTTCTTGACTAGCAATGGAGCGATTAAGGGCTTCCAAAGCTGTTCTCAAATCCTGATTGTCTCCCATATCACGTAGGTACTCGTCCCCTTTTGAAAAATTTAAGAAAATTTTCCCCCTACCTGACGCGCCAAATGATGTGTAAACAAGACGAGAAACCTTGTTAAAACACTTAAACGTAACAGAAGGCAAAAAGAGACACGATTTAGTTAAGATAAACGAATGTTTTAGTTAGGGGAACTCTCACCCTAAGCTAAGAATATAGCAAAGAGGAACTCTCACTCGTTGCTTGGAATAGTATTCGATAAGGGAACTCTCACCAAATCAGAAACTATAAGTTTTAATCTTGGGAACTCTCACCAAAATTAACACTCTTCAAATTTGGATACTCAAATTTGGACCTTAAAGATGACTACAGCAAAGTCACGTTTAATGAAGAACAACACAAGTGTTTAGCAAATTTCTGGATGCATTTCTATTCATTTCGTGCACTATTTATAGTAGTGCCTTCATTACATAGGATTCCATCATTTGCCTAATTAAAGACAGAAATAATAAAAAAAAACTAAATATAAAGTGATTTAAAGGCTAATAACCGTCCTTTAATCCTTTATAACAAACTGAAATTACCTAATTACCTAATAACAATAAACTGAAATAACCTAATAACAATAATCAGAAACTAACTAACTAACTAATCGTAAAACTAGGCTTAAACTAAGGAAACAATTTTGAACGGCATTCCAAATGATTTAAAACGTGCAAATGCTTAAACTAAGGAAACAGACTTTGAACGGCATTCCAAACGTTTTAAAACGTGCAAATATCCTCTTCAGCGTGCATTTAGCTTGTTTGCACTCCCTTTGACCGAAACTCCTTTATTCCAGCCATGAACTAACTAACTCCCTAATTTATGCCTAAGTAGTTCAACTAGCTAACTAACTAACCACCTGATTTTCGTCAATTAATCAACCGATTTCAGCAATTGATCAGCTAACTAACTCCAACTAACTCCTAAACTTACGTTTATTCAATAACTAACAATCAGACAACTCCTCCCTTAATTCATGCCCCATGATCGTCCAATTTGACCCCAATTACACGACTCATGTGTGGCATCACACCGGCATCTTTACTAACTCCCTTCAACTAGATTAACTACTTTAAGGGAAGTATAACCTGTAGTAAAACCTTTTGAACCGCCTTGCATAGGATTGAAGAATGATTTGGACAGAATTAAGCCTTTAGCATTTAATTCAATAATACTGTCTTGACCGTCTTCATTTAAATCATGGATAATTGCACTTTGACCATTTTGGTCAATAAGGCTCGTTTTCAATGCATTAACACTTGTAACTAGGCTATATTGGTATGTTAGAGCAAGTTCTAGGTTTTTTTGATAAGATATTTGAAAAATAAGCGAGCTAGAACCCTTTCCGGGCCCCTTTCCCTTGAAAATCATGAACATCAACCCAAAACTTAGAGAAATGCTTCTAAGGCTCGTTTTCAATGCATGAACACTTGTAACAAGGCTATATTGGTAAGGTAGTGCAAGTTATAGGTTAGTATGATAAGAAATTTGAAAAATAGGCGAGGTAGAACCCTTTCCGCCCCCTTTCCCTTGAAAATCACGAACATCGGTTTAGAACTTAGTGAAATGCTTCTAAGGCTCGTTTTCAATGCATGAACACTTGTAACTAGGCTATATTGGTATGTTAGTGCTAGTTTTAGGTTATTTTGATATGAAATTTGAAAAATAAGCGAGCTAGAACCCTTTCCGCCCCCTTTCTATTGAAAATCACGAACATCGATTTAGAACTTAGTGAAATGCTTCTAAGGCTCGTTTTCAAGACATGAACACTTTTAACTAGGCTGTATTGGTATGTTAGTGCAAGTTCTAGGTCATTTTGACAAGAAATTTGAAAAAAAAGTGAGGTCGAACCCTTTTCGGCCCCCTTTCCCTTGAAAATCATTAACATCAACCCAAAACATAGAGAAATGCTTCTAAGGCTCAATTTCGATGCATGACCACTTGTAACTAGGCTATATTGCTATTTTAGTGCAAGTTATAGGTTAGTGTGATAAGAAATTTGAAAAAATAGGAGTGGTAGAACCTTTCCGGCCCCTTTTCCCTTGAAAGTCAAGAACATCGATTGAAATCATTGTGAAATGCTTATAAGGCTCGTTTTCAATGCATTAACACTTGTAACTAGGCTATATTGGTATGTTAGAGCAAGTTATAGGTTTTTTTTGATAAGATATTTGAAAAATAAGCGAGCTAGAACCCTTTCCGGGCCCCTTTCCCTTGAAAATCATGAACATCAACCCAAAACTTAGAGAAATGCTTCTAAGGCTCGTTTTCAATGCATGAACACTTGTAACAAGGCTATATTGGTAAGGTAGTGCAAGTTATAGGTTAGTATGATAAGAAATTTGAAAAATAGGCGAGGTAGAACCCTTTCCGCCCCCTTTCCCTTGAAAATCACGAACATCGGTTTAGAACTTAGTGAAATGCTTCTAAGGCTCGTTTTCAATGCATGAACACTTGTAACTAGGCTATATTGGTATGTTAGTGCTAGTTTTAGGTTATTTTGATATGAAATTTGAAAAATAAGCGAGCTAGAACCCTTTCCGCCCCCTTTCTATTGAAAATCACGAACATCGATTTAGAACTTAGTGAAATGCTTCTAAGGCTCGTTTTCAAGACATGAACACTTTTAACTAGGCTGTATTGGTATGTTAGTGCAAGTTCTAGGTCATTTTGACAAGAAATTTGAAAAAAAAGTGAGGTCAAACCCTTTTCGGCCCCCTTTCCCTTGAAAATCATTAACATCAACCCAAAACATAGAGAAATGCTTCTAAGGCTCAATTTCGATGCATGACCACTTGTAACTAGGCTATATTGCTATTTTAGTGCAAGTTATAGGTTAGTGTGATAAGAAATTTGAAAAAATAGGAGTGGTAGAACCTTTCAGCCCCTTTTCCCTTGAAAGTCAAGAACATCGATTGAAATCATTGTGAAATGCTTATAAGGCTCGTTTTCAATGCATTAACACTTGTAACTAGGCTATATTGGTATGTTAGAGCAAGTTATAGGTTTTTTTGATAAGATATTTGAAAAATAAGCGAGCTAGAACCCTTTCCGGGCCCCTTTCCCTTGAAAATCATGAACATCAACCCAAAACTTAGAGAAATGCTTCTAAGGCTCGTTTTCAATGCATGAACACTTGTAACAAGGCTATATTGGTAAGGTAGTGCAAGTTATAGGTTAGTATGATAAGAAATTTGAAAAATAGGCGAGGTAGAACCCTTTCCGCCCCCTTTCCCTAGAAAATCACGAACATCGGTTTAGAACTTAGTGAAATGCTTCTAAGGCTCGTTTTCAATGCATGAACACTTGTAACTAGGCTATATTGGTATGTTAGTGCTAGTTTTAGGTTATTTTGATATGAAATTTGAAAAATAAGCGAGCTAGAACCCTTTCCGCCCCCTTTCTATTGAAAATCACGAACATCGATTTAGAACTTAGTGAAATGCTTCTAAGGCTCGTTTTCAAGACATGAACACTTTTAACTAGGCTGTATTAGTATGTTAGTGCGAGTTCTAGGTCATTTTGACAAGAAATTTGAAAAAAAAGTGAGGTCGAACCCTTTTCGGCCCCCTTTCCCTTGAAAATCATTAACATCAACCCAAAACATAGAGAAATGCTTCTAAGGCTCAATTTCGATGCATGACCACTTGTAACTAGGCTATATTGCTATTTTAGTGCAAGTAATAGGTTAGTGTGATAAGAAATTTGAAAAAATAGGAGTGGTAGAACCTTTCAGCCCCTTTTCCCTTGAAAGTCAAGAACATCGATTGAAATCATTGTGAAATGCTTATAAGGCTCGTTTTCAATGCATTAACACTTGTAACTAGGCTATATTGGTATGTTAGAGCAAGTTATAGGTTTTTTTTGATAAGATATTTGAAAAATAAGCGAGCTAGAACCCATTCCGGGCCCCTTTCCCTTGAAAATCATGAACATCAACCCAAAACATAGAGAAATGCTTCTAAGGCTCGTTTTCAATGCATGAACACTTGTAACAAGGCTAGATTGGTAAGGTAGTGCAAGTTATAGGTTAGTATGATAAGAAATTTGAAAAATAGGCGAGGTAGAACCCTTTCCGCCCCCTTTCCCTTGAAAATCACGAACATCGGTTTAGAACTTGGTGAAATGCTTCTAAGGCTCGTTTTCAATGCATGAACACTTGTAACTAGGCTATATTGGTATGTTAGTGCTAGTTTTAGGTTATTTTGATATGAAATTTGAAAAATAAGCGAGCTAGAACCCTTTCCGCCCCCTTTCTATTGAAAATCACGAACATCGATTTAGAACTTGGAAATGCTTCTAAGGCTCGTTTTCAATGAACACTTTTAACTAGGCTGTATTGGTATGTTAGTGCAAGTTCTAGGTCATTTTGACAAGAAATTTGAAAAAAAAGTGAGGTCGAACCCTTTCCGGCCCCCTTTCCCTTGAAAATCATTAACATCAACCCAAAACATAGAGAAATGCTTCTAAGGCTCAATTTCGATGCATGACCACTTGTAACTAGGCTATATTGCTATTTTAGTGCAAGTTATAGGTTAGTGTGATAAGAAATTTGAAAAAATAGGAGTGGTAGAACCTTTCCGGCCCCTTTTCCCTTAAAAGTCAAGAACATCGATTGAAATCATTGTGAAATGCTTATAAGGCTCGTTTTCAATGCATTAACACTTGTAACTAGGCTATATTGGTATGTTAGAGCAAGTTATAGGTTTTTTTGATAAGATATTTGAAAAATAAGCGAGCTAGAACCCTTTCCGGGCCCCTTTCCCTTGAAAATCATGAACATTAACCCAAAACTTAGAGAAATGCTTCTAAGGCTCGTTTTCAATGCATGAACACTTGTAACAAGGCTATATTGGTAAGGTAGTGCAAGTTATAGGTTAGTATGATAAGAAATTTGAAAAATAGGCGAGGTAGAACCCTTTCCGCCCCCTTTCCCTTGAAAATCACGAACATCGGTTTAGAACTTAGTGAAATGCTTCTAAGGCTCGTTTTCAATGCATGAACACTTGTAACTAGGCTATATTGGTATGTTAGTGCTAGTTTTAGGTTATTTTGATATGAAATTTGAAAAATAAGCGAGCTAGAACCCTTTCCGCCCCCTTTCTATTGAAAATCACGAACATCGATTTAGAACTTAGTGAAATGCTTCTAAGGCTCGTTTTCAAGACATGAACACTTTTAACTAGGCTGTATTAGTATGTTAGTGCGAGTTCTAGGTCATTTTGACAAGAAATTTGAAAAAAAAGTGAGGTCGAACCCTTTTCGGCCCCCTTTCCCTTGAAAATCATTAACATCAACCCAAAACATAGAGAAATGCTTCTAAGGCTCAATTTCGATGCATGACCACTTGTAACTAGGCTATATTGCTATTTTAGTGCAAGTTATAGGTTAGTGTGATAAGAAATTTGAAAAAATAGGAGTGGTAGAACCTTTCAGCCCCTTTTCCCTTGAAAGTCAAGAACATCGATTGAAATCATTGTGAAATGCTTATAAGGCTCGTTTTCAATGCATTAACACTTGTAACTAGGCTATATTGGTATGTTAGAGCAAGTTATAGGTTTTTTTTGATAAGATATTTGAAAAATAAGCGAGCTAGAACCCATTCCGGGCCCCTTTCCCTTGAAAATCATGAACATCAACCCAAAACATAGAGAAATGCTTCTAAGGCTCGTTTTCAATGTATGAACACTTGTAACAAGGCTAGATTGGTAAGGTAGTGCAAGTTATAGGTTAGTATGATAAGAAATTTGAAAAATAGGCGAGGTAGAACCCTTTCCGCCCCCTTTCCCTTGAAAATCACGAACATCGGTTTAGAACTTGGTGAAATGCTTCTAAGGCTCGTTTTCAATGCATGAACACTTGTAACTAGGCTATATTGGTATGTTAGTGCTAGTTTTAGGTTATTTTGATATGAAATTTGAAAAATAAGCGAGCTAGAACCCTTTCCGCCCCCTTTCTATTGAAAATCACGAACATCGATTTAGAACTTGGAAATGCTTCTAAGGCTCGTTTTCAATGAACACTTTTAACTAGGCTGTATTGGTATGTTAGTGCGAGTTCTAGGTCATTTTGACAAGAAATTTGAAAAAAAAGTGAGGTCGAACCCTTTCCGGCCCCCTTTCCCTTGAAAATCATTAACATCAACCCAAAACATAGAGAAATGCTTCTAAGGCTCAATTTCGATGCATGACCACTTGTAACTAGGCTATATTGCTATTTTAGTGCAAGTTATAGGTTAGTGTGATAAGAAATTTGAAAAAATAGGAGTGGTAGAACCTTTCCGGCCCCTTTTCCCTTAAAAGTCAAGAACATCGATTGAAATCATTGTGAAATGCTTATAAGGCTCGTTTTCAATGCATTAACACTTGTAACTAGGCTATATTGGTATGTTAGAGCAAGTTATAGGTTTTTTTGATAAGATATTTGAAAAATAAGCGAGCTAGAACCCTTTCCGGGCCCCTTTCCCTTGAAAATCATGAACATCAACCCAAAACTTAGAGAAATGCTTCTAAGGCTCGTTTTCAATGCATGAACACTTGTAACAAGGCTATATTGGTAAGGTAGTGCAAGTTATAGGTTAGTATGATAAGAAATTTGAAAAATAGGCGAGGTAGAACCCTTTCCGCCCCCTTTCCCTTGAAAATCACGAACATCAGTTTAGAACTTGGTGAAATGCTTCTAAGGCTCGTTTTCAATGCATGAACACTTGTAACTAGGCTATATTGGTATGTTAGTGCTAGTTTTAGGTTATTTTGATATGAAATTTGAAAAATAAGCGAGCTAGAACCCTTTCCGCCCCCTTTCTATTGAAAATCACGAACATCGATTTAGAACTTAGTTAAATGCTTCTAAGGCTCGTTTTCAAGACATGAACACTTTTAACTAGGCTGTATTGGTATGTTAGTGCGAGTTCTAGGTCATTTTGACAAGAAATTTGAAAAAAAAGTGAGGTCGAACCCTTTTCGGCCCCCTTTCCCTTGAAAATCATTAACATCAACCCAAAACATAGAGAAATGCTTCTAAGGCTCAATTTCGATGCATGACCACTTGTAACTAGGCTATATTGCTATTTTAGTGCAAGTTATAGGTTAGTGTGATAAGAAATTTGAAAAAATAGGAGTGGTAGAACCTTTCAGCCCCTTTTCCCTTGAAAGTCAAGAACATCGATTGAAATCATTGTGAAATGCTTATAAGGCTCGTTTTCAATGCATTAACACTTGTAACTAGGCTATATTGGTATGTTAGAGCAAGTTATAGGTTTTTTTTGATAAGATATTTGAAAAATAAGCGAGCTAGAACCCTTTCCGGGCCCCTTTCCCTTGAAAATCATGAACATCAACCCAAAACTTAGAGAAATGCTTCTAAGGCTCGTTTTCAATGCATGAACACTTGTAACAAGGCTATATTGGTAAGGTAGTGCAAGTTATAGGTTAGTATGATAAGAAATTTGAAAAATAGGCGAGGTAGAACCCTTTCCGCCCCCTTTCCCTTGAAAATCACGAACATCGGTTTAGAACTTAGTGAAATGCTTCTAAAGCTCGTTTTCAATACATGAACACTTGTAACTAGGCTATATTGGTATGTTAGTGCTAGTTTTAGGTTATTTTGATATGAAATTTGAAAAATAAGCGAGCTAGAACCCTTTCCGCCCCCTTTCTATTGAAAATCACGAACATCGATTTAGAACTTAGTGAAATGCTTCTAAGGCTCGTTTTCAAGACATGAACACTTTTAACTAGGCTGTATTGGTATGTTAGTGCGAGTTCTAGGTCATTTTGACAAGAAATTTGAAAAAAAAGTGAGGTCGAACCCTTTTCGGCCCCCTTTCCCTTGAAAATCATTAACATCAACCCAAAACATAGAGAAATGCTTCTAAGGCTCAATTTCGATGCATGACCACTTGTAACTAGGCTATATTGCTATTTTAGTGCAAGTTATAGGTTAGTGTGATAAGAAATTTGAAAAAATAGGAGTGGTAGAACCTTTCAGCCCCTTTTCCCTTGAAAGTCAAGAACATCGATTGAAATCATTGTGAAATGCTTATAAGGCTCGTTTTCAATGCATTAACACTTGTAACTAGGCTATATTGGTATGTTAGAGCAAGTTATAGGTTTTTTTGATAAGATATTTGAAAAATAAGCGAGCTAGAACCCTTTCCGGGCCCCTTTCCCTTGAAAATCATGAACATCATCCCAAAACTTAGAGAAATGCTTCTAAGGCTCGTTTTCAATGCATGAACACTTGTAACAAGGCTATATTGGTAAGGTAGTGCAAGTTATAGGTTAGTATGATAAGAAATTTGAAAAATAGGCGAGGTAGAACCCTTTCCGCCCCCTTTCCCTTGAAAATCACGAACATCGGTTTAGAACTTAGTGAAATGCTTCTAAGGCTCGTTTTCAATGCATGAACACTTGTAACTAGGCTATATTGGTATGTTAGTGCTAGTTTTAGGTTATTTTGATATGAAATTTGAAAAATAAGCGAGCTAGAACCCTTTCCGCCCCCTTTCTATTGAAAATCACGAACATCGATTTAGAACTTAGTTAAATGCTTCTAAGGCTCGTTTTCAAGACATGAACACTTTTAACTAGGCTGTATTGGTATGTTAGTGCAAGTTCTAGGTCATTTTGACAAGAAATTTGAAAAAAAAGTGAGGTCGAACCCTTTCCGGCCCCCTTTCCCTTGAAAATCATTAACATCAACCCAAAACATAGAGAAATGCTTCTAAGGCTCAATTTCGATGCATGACCACTTGTAACTAGGCTATATTGCTATTTTAGTGCAAGTTATAGGTTAGTGTGATAAGAAATTTGAAAAAATAGGAGGGGTAGAACCTTTCCGGCCCCCTTTCCCATGAAAGTCAAGAACATCGATTGAAATCATTGTGAAATGCTTATAAGGCTCGTTTTCAATGCATTAACACTTGTAACTAGGCTATATTGGTATGTTAGAGCAAGTTATAGGTTTTTTTTGATAAGATATTTGAAAAATAAGCGAGCTAGAACCCTTTCCGGGCCCCTTTCCCTTGAAAATCATGAACATCAACCCAAAACTTAGAGAAATGCTTCTAAGGCTCGTTTTCAAGACATGAACACTTTTAACTAGGCTGTATTGGTATGTTAGTGCGAGTTCTAGGTCATTTTGACAAGAAATTTGAAAAAAAAGTGAGGTCGAACCCTTTTCGGCCCCCTTTCCCTTGAAAATCATTAACATCAACCCAAAACATAGAGAAATGCTTCTAAGGCTCAATTTCGATGCATGACCACTTGTAACTAGGCTATATTGCTATTTTAGTGCAAGTTATAGGTTAGTGTGATAAGAAATTTGAAAAAATAGGAGTGGTAGAACCTTTCAGCCCCTTTTCCCTTGAAAGTCAAGAACATCGATTGAAATCATTGTGAAATGCTTATAAGGCTCGTTTTCAATGCATTAACACTTGTAACTAGGCTATATTGGTATGTTAGAGCAAGTTATAGGTTTTTTTTGATAAGATATTTGAAAAATAAGCGAGCTAGAACCCTTTCCGGGCCCCTTTCCCTTGAAAATCATGAACATCAACCCAAAACTTAGAGAAATGCTTCTAAGGCTCGTTTTCAATGCATGAACACTTGTAACAAGGCTATATTGGTAAGGTAGTGCAAGTTATAGGTTAGTATGATAAGAAATTTGAAAAATAGGCGAGGTAGAACCCTTTCCGCCCCCTTTCCCTTGAAAATCACGAACATCGGTTTAGAACTTAGTGAAATGCTTCTAAAGCTCGTTTTCAATACATGAACACTTGTAACTAGGCTATATTGGTATGTTAGTGCTAGTTTTAGGTTATTTTGATATGAAATTTGAAAAATAAGCGAGCTAGAACCCTTTCCGCCCCCTTTCTATTGAAAATCACGAACATCGATTTAGAACTTAGTGAAATGCTTCTAAGGCTCGTTTTCAAGACATGAACACTTTTAACTAGGCTGTATTGGTATGTTAGTGCGAGTTCTAGGTCATTTTGACAAGAAATTTGAAAAAAAAGTGAGGTCGAACCCTTTTCGGCCCCCTTTCCCTTGAAAATCATTAACATCAACCCAAAACATAGAGAAATGCTTCTAAGGCTCAATTTCGATGCATGACCACTTGTAACTAGGCTATATTGCTATTTTAGTGCAAGTTATAGGTTAGTGTGATAAGAAATTTGAAAAAATAGGAGTGGTAGAACCTTTCAGCCCCTTTTCCCTTGAAAGTCAAGAACATCGATTGAAATCATTGTGAAATGCTTATAAGGCTCGTTTTCAATGCATTAACACTTGTAACTAGGCTATATTGGTATGTTAGAGCAAGTTATAGGTTTTTTTTGATAAGATATTTGAAAAATAAGCGAGCTAGAACCCTTTCCGGGCCCCTTTCCCTTGAAAATCATGAACATCAACCCAAAACTTAGAGAAATGCTTCTAAGGCTCGTTTTCAATGCATGAACACTTGTAACAAGGCTATATTGGTAAGGTAGTGCAAGTTATAGGTTAGTATGATAAGAAATTTGAAAAATAGGCGAGGTAGAACCCTTTCCGCCCCCTTTCCCTTGAAAATCACGAACATCGGTTTAGAACTTAGTGAAATGCTTCTAAGGCTCGTTTTCAATGCATGAACACTTGTAACTAGGCTATATTGGTATGTTAGTGCTAGTTTTAGGTTATTTTGATATGAAATTTGAAAAATAAGCGAGCTAGAACCCTTTCCGCCCCCTTTCTATTGAAAATCACGAACATCGATTTAGAACTTAGTGAAATGCTTCTAAGGCTCGTTTTCAAGACATGAACACTTTTAACTAGGCTGTATTGGTATGTTAGTGCGAGTTCTAGGTCATTTTGACAAGAAATTTGAAAAAAAAGTGAGGTCGAACCCTTTTCGGCCCCCTTTCCCTTGAAAATCATTAACATCAACCCAAAACATAGAGAAATGCTTCTAAGGCTCAATTTCGATGCATGACCACTTGTAACTAGGCTATATTGCTATTTTAGTGCAAGTTATAGGTTAGTGTGATAAGAAATTTGAAAAAATAGGAGTGGTAGAACCTTTCAGCCCCTTTTCCCTTGAAAGTCAAGAACATCGATTGAAATCATTGTGAAATGCTTATAAGGCTCGTTTTCAATGCATTAACACTTGTAACTAGGCTATATTGGTATGTTAGAGCAAGTTATAGGTTTTTTTGATAAGATATTTGAAAAATAAGCGAGCTAGAACCCTTTCCGGGCCCCTTTCCCTTGAAAATCATGAACATCAACCCAAAACTTAGAGAAATGCTTCTAAGGCTCGTTTTCAATGCATGAACACTTGTAACAAGGCTATATTGGTAAGGTAGTGCAAGTTATAGGTTAGTATGATAAGAAATTTGAAAAATAGGCGAGGTAGAACCCTTTCCGCCCCCTTTCCCTTGAAAATCACGAACATCGGTTTAGAACTTAGTGAAATGCTTCTAAAGCTCGTTTTCAATACATGAACACTTGTAACTAGGCTATATTGGTATGTTAGTGCTAGTTTTAGGTTATTTTGATATGAAATTTGAAAAATAAGCGAGCTAGAACCCTTTCCGCCCCCTTTCTATTGAAAATCACGAACATCGATTTAGAACTTAGTGAAATGCTTCTAAGGCTCGTTTTCAAGACATGAACACTTTTAACTAGGCTGTATTGGTATGTTAGTGCGAGTTCTAGGTCATTTTGACAAGAAATTTGAAAAAAAAGTGAGGTCGAACCCTTTTCGGCCCCCTTTCCCTTGAAAATCATTAACATCAACCCAAAACATAGAGAAATGCTTCTAAGGCTCAATTTCGATGCATGACCACTTGTAACTAGGCTATATTGCTATTTTAGTGCAAGTTATAGGTTAGTGTGATAAGAAATTTGAAAAAATAGGAGTGGTAGAACCTTTCAGCCCCTTTTCCCTTGAAAGTCAAGAACATCGATTGAAATCATTGTGAAATGCTTATAAGGCTCGTTTTCAATGCATTAACACTTGTAACTAGGCTATATTGGTATGTTAGAGCAAGTTATAGGTTTTTTTTGATAAGATATTTGAAAAATAAGCGAGCTAGAACCCTTTCCGGGCCCCTTTCCCTTGAAAATCATGAACATCAACCCAAAACTTAGAGAAATGCTTCTAAGGCTCGTTTTCAATGCATGAACACTTGTAACAAGGCTATATTGGTAAGGTAGTGCAAGTTATAGGTTAGTATGATAAGAAATTTGAAAAATAGGCGAGGTAGAACCCTTTCCGCCCCCTTTCCCTTGAAAATCACGAACATCGGTTTAGAACTTAGTGAAATGCTTCTAAGGCTCGTTTTCAATGCATGAACACTTGTAACTAGGCTATATTGGTATGTTAGTGCTAGTTTTAGGTTATTTTGATATGAAATTTGAAAAATAAGCGAGCTAGAACCCTTTCCGCCCCCTTTCTATTGAAAATCACGAACATCGATTTAGAACTTAGTGAAATGCTTCTAAGGCTCGTTTTCAAGACATGAACACTTTTAACTAGGCTGTATTGGTATGTTAGTGCGAGTTCTAGGTCATTTTGACAAGAAATTTGAAAAAAAAGTGAGGTCGAACCCTTTTCGGCCCCCTTTCCCTTGAAAATCATTAACATCAACCCAAAACATAGAGAAATGCTTCTAAGGCTCAATTTCGATGCATGACCACTTGTAACTAGGCTATATTGCTATTTTAGTGCAAGTTATAGGTTAGTGTGATAAGAAATTTGAAAAAATAGGAGTGGTAGAACCTTTCAGCCCCTTTTCCCTTGAAAGTCAAGAACATCGATTGAAATCATTGTGAAATGCTTATAAGGCTCGTTTTCAATGCATTAACACTTGTAACTAGGCTATATTGGTATGTTAGAGCAAGTTATAGGTTTTTTTGATAAGATATTTGAAAAATAAGCGAGCTAGAACCCTTTCCGGGCCCCTTTCCCTTGAAAATCATGAACATCAACCCAAAACTTAGAGAAATGCTTCTAAGGCTCGTTTTCAATGCATGAACACTTGTAACAAGGCTATATTGGTAAGGTAGTGCAAGTTATAGGTTAGTATGATAAGAAATTTGAAAAATAGGCGAGGTAGAACCCTTTCCGCCCCCTTTCCCTTGAAAATCACGAACATCGGTTTAGAACTTAGTGAAATGCTTCTAAAGCTCGTTTTCAATACATGAACACTTGTAACTAGGCTATATTGGTATGTTAGTGCTAGTTTTAGGTTATTTTGATATGAAATTTGAAAAATAAGCGAGCTAGAACCCTTTCCGCCCCCTTTCTATTGAAAATCACGAACATCGATTTAGAACTTAGTGAAATGCTTCTAAGGCTCGTTTTCAAGACATGAACACTTTTAACTAGGCTGTATTGGTATGTTAGTGCGAGTTCTAGGTCATTTTGACAAGAAATTTGAAAAAAAAGTGAGGTCGAACCCTTTTCGGCCCCCTTTCCCTTGAAAATCATTAACATCAACCCAAAACATAGAGAAATGCTTCTAAGGCTCAATTTCGATGCATGACCACTTGTAACTAGGCTATATTGCTATTTTAGTGCAAGTTATAGGTTAGTGTGATAAGAAATTTGAAAAAATAGGAGTGGTAGAACCTTTCAGCCCCTTTTCCCTTGAAAGTCAAGAACATCGATTGAAATCATTGTGAAATGCTTATAAGGCTCGTTTTCAATGCATTAACACTTGTAACTAGGCTATATTGGTATGTTAGAGCAAGTTATAGGTTTTTTTTGATAAGATATTTGAAAAATAAGCGAGCTAGAACCCTTTCCGGGCCCCTTTCCCTTGAAAATCATGAACATCAACCCAAAACTTAGAGAAATGCTTCTAAGGCTCGTTTTCAATGCATGAACACTTGTAACAAGGCTATATTGGTAAGGTAGTGCAAGTTATAGGTTAGTATGATAAGAAATTTGAAAAATAGGCGAGGTAGAACCCTTTCCGCCCCCTTTCCCTTGAAAATCACGAACATCGGTTTAGAACTTAGTGAAATGCTTCTAAGGCTCGTTTTCAATGCATGAACACTTGTAACTAGGCTATATTGGTATGTTAGTGCTAGTTTTAGGTTATTTTGATATGAAATTTGAAAAATAAGCGAGCTAGAACCCTTTCCGCCCCCTTTCTATTGAAAATCACGAACATCGATTTAGAACTTAGTGAAATGCTTCTAAGGCTCGTTTTCAAGACATGAACACTTTTAACTAGGCTGTATTGGTATGTTAGTGCGAGTTCTAGGTCATTTTGACAAGAAATTTGAAAAAAAAGTGAGGTCGAACCCTTTTCGGCCCCCTTTCCCTTGAAAATCATTAACATCAACCCAAAACATAGAGAAATGCTTCTAAGGCTCAATTTCGATGCATGACCACTTGTAACTAGGCTATATTGCTATTTTAGTGCAAGTTATAGGTTAGTGTGATAAGAAATTTGAAAAAATAGGAGTGGTAGAACCTTTCAGCCCCTTTTCCCTTGAAAGTCAAGAACATCGATTGAAATCATTGTGAAATGCTTATAAGGCTCGTTTTCAATGCATTAACACTTGTAACTAGGCTATATTGGTATGTTAGAGCAAGTTATAGGTTTTTTTGATAAGATATTTGAAAAATAAGCGAGCTAGAACCCTTTCCGGGCCCCTTTCCCTTGAAAATCATGAACATCAACCCAAAACTTAGAGAAATGCTTCTAAGGCTCGTTTTCAATGCATGAACACTTGTAACAAGGCTATATTGGTAAGGTAGTGCAAGTTATAGGTTAGTATGATAAGAAATTTGAAAAATAGGCGAGGTAGAACCCTTTCCGCCCCCTTTCCCTTGAAAATCACGAACATCGGTTTAGAACTTAGTGAAATGCTTCTAAGGCTCGTTTTCAATGCATGAACACTTGTAACTAGGCTATATTGGTATGTTAGTGCTAGTTTTAGGTTATTTTGATATGAAATTTGAAAAATAAGCGAGCTAGAACCCTTTCCGCCCCCTTTCTATTGAAAATCACGAACATCGATTTAGAACTTAGTGAAATGCTTCTAAGACTCGTTTTCAAGACATGAACACTTTTAACTAGGCTTTATTGGTATGTTAGTGCGAGTTCTAGGTCATTTTGACAAGAAATTTGAAAAAAAAGTGAGGTCGAACCCTTTTCGGCCCCCTTTCCCTTGAAAATCATTAACATCAACCCAAAACATAGAGAAATGCTTCTAAGGCTCAATTTCGATGCATGACCACTTGTAACTAGGCTATATTGCTATTTTAGTGCAAGTTATAGGTTAGTGTGATAAGAAATTTGAAAAAATAGGAGTGGTAGAACCTTTCAGCCCCTTTTCCCTTGAAAGTCAAGAACATCGATTGAAATCATTGTGAAATGCTTATAAGGCTCGTTTTCAATGCATTAACACTTGTAACTAGGCTATATTGGTATGTTAGAGCAATTTATAGGTTTTTTTGATAAGATATTTGAAAAATAAGCGAGCTAGAACCCTTTCCGGGCCCCTTTCCCTTGAAAATCATGAACATCAACCCAAAACTTAGAGAAATGCTTCTAAGGCTCGTTTTCAATGCATGAACACTTGTAACAAGGCTATATTGGTAAGGTAGTGCAAGTTATAGATTAGTATGATAAGAAATTTGAAAAATAGGCGAGGTAGAACCCTTTCCGCCCCCTTTCCCTTGAAAATCACGAACATCGGTTTAGAACTTAGTGAAATGCTTCTAAGGCTCGTTTTCAATGCATGAACACTTGTAACTAGGCTATATTGGTATGTTAGTGCTAGTTTTAGGTTATTTTGATATGAAATTTGAAAAATAAGCGAGCTAGAACCCTTTCCGCCCCCTTTCTATTGAAAATCACGAACATCGATTTAGAACTTAGTTAAATGCTTCTAAGGCTCGTTTTCAAGACATGAACACTTTTAACTAGGCTGTATTGGTATGTTAGTGCGAGTTCTAGGTCATTTTGACAAGAAATTTGAAAAAAAAGTGAGGTCGAACCCTTTTCGGCCCCCTTTCCCTTGAAAATCATTAACATCAACCCAAAACATAGAGAAATGCTTCTAAGGCCCAATTTCGATGCATGACCACTTGTAACTAGGCTATATTGCTATTTTAGTGCAAGTTATAGGTTAGTGTGATAAGAAATTTGAAAAAATAGGAGTGGTAGAACCTTTCAGCCCCTTTTCCCTTGAAAGTCAAGAACATCGATTGAAATCATTGTGAAATGCTTATAAGGCTCGTTTTCAATGCATTAACACTTGTAACTAGGCTATATTGGTATGTTAGAGCAATTTATAGGTTTTTTTGATAAGATATTTGAAAAATAAGCGAGCTAGAACCCTTTCCGGGCCCCTTTCCCTTGAAAATCATGAACATCAACCCAAAACTTAGAGAAATGCTTCTAAGGCTCGTTTTCAATGCATGAACACTTGTAACAAGGCTATATTGGTAAGGTAGTGCAAGTTATAGGTTAGTATGATAAGAAATTTGAAAAATAGGCGAGGTAGAACCCTTTCCGCCCCCTTTCCCTTGAAAATCACGAACATCGGTTTAGAACTTAGTGAAATGCTTCTAAGGCTCGTTTTCAATGCATGAACACTTGTAACTAGGCTATATTGGTATGTTAGTGCTAGTTTTAGGTTATTTTGATATGAAATTTGAAAAATAAGCGAGCTAGAACCCTTTCCGCCCCCTTTCTATTGAAAATCACGAACATCGATTTAGAACTTAGTTAAATGCTTCTAAGGCTCGTTTTCAAGACATGAACACTTTTAACTAGGCTGTATTGGTATGTTAGTGCGAGTTCTAGGTCATTTTGACAAGAAATTTGAAAAAAAAGTGAGGTCGAACCCTTTTCGGCCCCCTTTCCCTTGAAAATCATTAACATCAACCCAAAACATAGAGAAATGCTTCTAAGGCTCAATTTTGATGCATGACCACTTGTAACTAGGCTATATTGCTATTTTAGTGCAAGTTATAGGTTAGTGTGATAAGAAATTTGAAAAAATAGGAGTGGTAGAACCTTTCAGCCCCTTTTCCCTTGAAAGTCAAGAACATCGATTGAAATCATTGTGAAATGCTTATAAGGCTCGTTTTCAATGCATTAACACTTGTAACTAGGCTATATTGGTATGTTAGAGCAAGTTATAGGTTTTTTTTGATAAGATATTTGAAAAATAAGCGAGCTAGAACCCTTTCCGGGCCCCTTTCCCTTGAAAATCATGAACATCAACCCAAAACTTAGAGAAATGCTTCTAAGGCTCGTTTTCAATGCATGAACACTTGTAACAAGGCTATATTGGTAAGGTAGTGCAAGTTATAGGTTAGTATGATAAGAAATTTGAAAAATAGGCGAGGTAGAACCCTTTCCGCCCCCTTTCCCTTGAAAATCACGAACATCGGTTTAGAACTTAGTGAAATGCTTCTAAGGCTCGTTTTCAATGCATGAACACTTGTAACTAGGCTATATTGGTATGTTAGTGCTAGTTTTAGGTTATTTTGATATGAAATTTGAAAAATAAGCGAGCTAGAACCCTTTCCGCCCCCTTTCTATTGAAAATCACGAACATCGATTTAGAACTTAGTGAAATGCTTCTAAGGCTCGTTTTCAAGACATGAACACTTTTAACTAGGCTGTATTGGTATGTTAGTGCGAGTTCTAGGTCATTTTGACAAGAAATTTGAAAAAAAAGTGAGGTCGAACCCTTTTCGGCCCCCTTTCCCTTGAAAATCATTAACATCAACCCAAAACATAGAGAAATGCTTCTAAGGCCCAATTTCGATGCATGACCACTTGTAACTAGGCTATATTGCTATTTTAGTGCAAGTTATAGGTTAGTGTGATAAGAAATTTGAAAAAATAGGAGTGGTAGAACCTTTCAGCCCCTTTTCCCTTGAAAGTCAAGAACATCGATTGAAATCATTGTGAAATGCTTATAAGGCTCGTTTTCAATGCATTAACACTTGTAACTAGGCTATATTGGTATGTTAGAGCAAGTTATAGGTTTTTTTGATAAGATATTTGAAAAATAAGCGAGCTAGAACCCTTTCCGGGCCCCTTTCCCTTGAAAATCATGAACATCAACCCAAAACTTAGAGAAATGCTTCTAAGGCTCGTTTTCAATGCATGAACACTTGTAACAAGGCTATATTGGTAAGGTAGTGCAAGTTATAGGTTAGTATGATAAGAAATTTGAAAAATAGGCGAGGTAGAACCCTTTCCGCCCCCTTTCCCTTGAAAATCACGAACATCGGTTTAGAACTTAGTGAAATGCTTCTAAGGCTCGTTTTCAATGCATGAACACTTGTAACTAGGCTATATTGGTATGTTAGTGCTAGTTTTAGGTTATTTTGATATGAAATTTGAAAAATAAGCGAGCTAGAACCCTTTCCGCCCCCTTTCTATTGAAAATCACGAACATCGATTTAGAACTTAGTTAAATGCTTCTAAGGCTCGTTTTCAAGACATGAACACTTTTAACTAGGCTGTATTGGTATGTTAGTGCGAGTTCTAGGTCATTTTGACAAGAAATTTGAAAAAAAAGTGAGGTCGAACCCTTTTCGGCCCCCTTTCCCTTGAAAATCATTAACATCAACCCAAAACATAGAGAAATGCTTCTAAGGCTCAATTTCGATGCATGACCACTTGTAACTAGGCTATATTGCTATTTTAGTGCAAGTTATAGGTTAGTGTGATAAGAAATTTGAAAAAATAGGAGTGGTAGAACCTTTCAGCCCCTTTTCCCTTGAAAGTCAAGAACATCGATTGAAATCATTGTGAAATGCTTATAAGGCTCGTTTTCAATGCATTAACACTTGTAACTAGGCTATATTGGTATGTTAGAGCAATTTATAGGTTTTTTTGATAAGATATTTGAAAAATAAGCGAGCTAGAACCCTTTCCGGGCCCCTTTCCCTTGAAAATCATGAACATCAACCCAAAACTTAGAGAAATGCTTCTAAGGCTCGTTTTCAATGCATGAACACTTGTAACAAGGCTATATTGGTAAGGTAGTGCAAGTTATAGGTTAGTATGATAAGAAATTTGAAAAATAGGCGAGGTAGAACCCTTTCCGCCCCCTTTCCCTTGAAAATCACGAACATCGGTTTAGAACTTAGTGAAATGCTTCTAAGGCTCGTTTTCAATGCATGAACACTTGTAACTAGGCTATATTGGTATGTTAGTGCTAGTTTTAGGTTATTTTGATATGAAATTTGAAAAATAAGCGAGCTAGAACCCTTTCCGCCCCCTTTCTATTGAAAATCACGAACATCGATTTAGAACTTAGTTAAATGCTTCTAAGGCTCGTTTTCAAGACATGAACACTTTTAACTAGGCTGTATTGGTATGTTAGTGCGAGTTCTAGGTCATTTTGACAAGAAATTTGAAAAAAAAGTGAGGTCGAACCCTTTTCGGCCCCCTTTCCCTTGAAAATCATTAACATCAACCCAAAACATAGAGAAATGCTTCTAAGGCCCAATTTCGATGCATGACCACTTGTAACTAGGCTATATTGCTATTTTAGTGCAAGTTATAGGTTAGTGTGATAAGAAATTTGAAAAAATAGGAGTGGTAGAACCTTTCAGCCCCTTTTCCCTTGAAAGTCAAGAACATCGATTGAAATCATTGTGAAATGCTTATAAGGCTCGTTTTCAATGCATTAACACTTGTAACTAGGCTATATTGGTATGTTAGAGCAATTTATAGGTTTTTTTGATAAGATATTTGAAAAATAAGCGAGCTAGAACCCTTTCCGGGCCCCTTTCCCTTGAAAATCATGAACATCAACCCAAAACTTAGAGAAATGCTTCTAAGGCTCGTTTTCAATGCATGAACACTTGTAACAAGGCTATATTGGTAAGGTAGTGCAAGTTATAGGTTAGTATGATAAGAAATTTGAAAAATAGGCGAGGTAGAACCCTTTCCGCCCCCTTTCCCTTGAAAATCACGAACATCGGTTTAGAACTTAGTGAAATGCTTCTAAGGCTCGTTTTCAATGCATGAACACTTGTAACTAGGCTATATTGGTATGTTAGTGCTAGTTTTAGGTTATTTTGATATGAAATTTGAAAAATAAGCGAGCTAGAACCCTTTCCGCCCCCTTTCTATTGAAAATCACGAACATCGATTTAGAACTTAGTTAAATGCTTCTAAGGCTCGTTTTCAAGACATGAACACTTTTAACTAGGCTGTATTGGTATGTTAGTGCGAGTTCTAGGTCATTTTGACAAGAAATTTGAAAAAAAAGTGAGGTCGAACCCTTTTCGGCCCCCTTTCCCTTGAAAATCATTAACATCAACCCAAAACATAGAGAAATGCTTCTAAGGCTCAATTTTGATGCATGACCACTTGTAACTAGGCTATATTGCTATTTTAGTGCAAGTTATAGGTTAGTGTGATAAGAAATTTGAAAAAATAGGAGTGGTAGAACCTTTCAGCCCCTTTTCCCTTGAAAGTCAAGAACATCGATTGAAATCATTGTGAAATGCTTATAAGGCTCGTTTTCAATGCATTAACACTTGTAACTAGGCTATATTGGTATGTTAGAGCAAGTTATAGGTTTTTTTTGATAAGATATTTGAAAAATAAGCGAGCTAGAACCCTTTCCGGGCCCCTTTCCCTTGAAAATCATGAACATCAACCCAAAACTTAGAGAAATGCTTCTAAGGCTCGTTTTCAATGCATGAACACTTGTAACAAGGCTATATTGGTAAGGTAGTGCAAGTTATAGGTTAGTATGATAAGAAATTTGAAAAATAGGCGAGGTAGAACCCTTTCCGCCCCCTTTCCCTTGAAAATCACGAACATCGGTTTAGAACTTGGTGAAATGCTCCTAAGGCTCGTTTTCAATGCATGAACACTTGTAACTAGGCTATATTGGTATGTTAGTGCTAGTTTTAGGTTATTTTGATATGAAATTTGAAAAATAAGCGAGCTAGAACCCTTTCCGCCCCCTTTCTATTGAAAATCACGAACATCGATTTAGAACTTGGAAATGCTTCTAAGGCTCGTTTTCAATGAACACTTTTAACTAGGCTGTATTGGTATGTTAGTGCAAGTTCTAGGTCATTTTGACAAGAAATTTGAAAAAAAAGTGAGGTCGAACCCTTTCCGGCCCCCTTTCCCTTGAAAATCATTAACATCAACCCAAAACATAGAGAAATGCTTCTAAGGCTCAATTTCGATGCATGACCACTTGTAACTAGGCTATATTGCTATTTTAGTGCAAGTTATAGGTTAGTGTGATAAGAAATTTGAAAAAATAGGAGTGGTAGAACCTTTCCGGCCCCTTTTCCCTTGAAAGTCAAGAACATCGATTGAAATCATTGTGAAATGCTTATAAGGCTCGTTTTCAATGCATTAACACTTGTAACTAGGCTATATTGGTATGTTAGGGCAAGTTATAGGTTTTTTTTGATAAGATATTTGAAAAATAAGCGAGCTAGAACCCTTTCCGGGCCCCTTTCCCTTGAAAATCATGAACATCAACCCAAAACTTAGAGAAATGCTTCTAAGGCTCGTTTTCAATGCATGAACACTTGTAACAAGGCTATATTGGTAAGGTAGTGCAAGTTATAGGTTAGTATGATAAGAAATTTGAAAAATAGGCGAGGTAGAACCCTTTCCGCCCCCTTTCCCTTGAAAATCACGAACATCGGTTTAGAACTTAGTGAAATGCTTCTAAGGCTCGTTTTCAATGCATGAACACTTGTAACTAGGCTATATTGGTATGTTAGTGCTAGTTCTAGGTTATTTTGATATGAAATTTGAAAAATAAGCGAGCTAGAACCCTTTCCGCCCCCTTTCTATTGAAAATCACGAACATCGATTTAGAACTTAGTGAAATGCTTCTAAGGCTCGTTTTCAAGACATGAACACTTTTAACTAGGCTGTATTGGTATGTTAGTGCGAGTTCTAGGTCATTTTGACAAGAAATTTGAAAAAAAAGTGAGGTCGAACCCTTTTCGGCCCCCTTTCCCTTGAAAATCATTAACATCAACCCAAAACATAGAGAAATGCTTCTAAGGCCCAATTTCGATGCATGACCACTTGTAACTAGGCTATATTGCTATTTTAGTGCAAGTTATAGGTTAGTGTGATAAGAAATTTGAAAAAATAGGAGTGGTAGAACCTTTCAGCCCCTTTTCCCTTGAAAGTCAAGAACATCGATTGAAATCATTGTGAAATGCTTATAAGGCTCGTTTTCAATGCATTAACACTTGTAACTAGGCTATATTGGTATGTTAGAGCAAGTTATAGGTTTTTTTTGATAAGATATTTGAAAAATAAGCGAGCTAGAACCCTTTCCGGGCCCCTTTCCCTTGAAAATCATGAACATCAACCCAAAACTTAGAGAAATGCTTCTAAGGCTCGTTTTCAATGCATGAACACTTGTAACAAGGCTATATTGGTAAGGTAGTGCAAGTTATAGGTTAGTATGATAAGAAATTTGAAAAATAGGCGAGGTAGAACCCTTTCCGCCCCCTTTCCCTTGAAAATCACGAACATCGGTTTAGAACATGGTGAAATGCTTCTAAGGCTCGTTTTCAATGCATGAACACTTGTAACTAGGCTATATTGGTATGTTAGTGCTAGTTTTAGGTTATTTTGATATGAAATTTGAAAAATAAGCGAGCTAGAACCCTTTCCGCCCCCTTTCTATTGAAAATCACGAACATCGATTTAGAACTTGGAAATGCTTCTAAGGCTCGTTTTCAATGAACACTTTTAACTAGGCTGTATTGGTATGTTAGTGCCAGTTCTAGGTCATTTTGACAAGAAATTTGAAAAAAAAGTGAGGTCGAACCCTTTCCGGCCCCCTTTCCCTTGAAAATCATTAACATCAACCCAAAACATAGAGAAATGCTTCTAAGGCTCAATTTCGATGCATGACCACTTGTAACTAGGCTATATTGCTATTTTAGTGCAAGTTATAGGTTAGTGTGATAAGAAATTTGAAAAAATAGGAGTGGTAGAACCTTTCAGCCCCTTTTCCCTTGAAAGTCAAGAACATCGATTGAAATCATTGTGAAATGCTTATAAGGCTCGTTTTCAATGCATTAACACTTGTAACTAGGCTATATTGGTATGTTAGAGCAAGTTATAGGTTTTTTTTGATAAGATATTTGAAAAATAAGCGAGCTAGAACCCTTTCCGGGCCCCTTTCCCTTGAAAATCATGAACATCAACCCAAAACTTAGAGAAATGCTTCTAAGGCTCGTTTTCAATGCATGAACACTTGTAACAAGGCTATATTGGTAAGGTAGTGCAAGTTATAGGTTAGTATGATAAGAAATTTGAAAAATAGGCGAGGTAGAACCCTTTCCGCCCCCTTTCCCTTGAAAATCACGAACATCGGTTTAGAACATGGTGAAATGCTTCTAAGGCTCGTTTTCAATGCATGAACACTTGTAACTAGGCTATATTGGTATGTTAGTGCTAGTTTTAGGTTATTTTGATATGAAATTTGAAAAATAAGCGAGCTAGAACCCTTTCCGCCCCCTTTCTATTGAAAATCACGAACATCGATTTAGAACTTGGAAATGCTTCTAAGGCTCGTTTTCAATGAACACTTTTAACTAGGCTGTATTGGTATGTTAGTGCCAGTTCTAGGTCATTTTGACAAGAAATTTGAAAAAAAAGTGAGGTCGAACCCTTTCCGGCCCCCTTTCCCTTGAAAATCATTAACATCAACCCAAAACATAGAGAAATGCTTCTAAGGCTCAATTTCGATGCATGACCACTTGTAACTAGGCTATATTGCTATTTTAGTGCAAGTTATAGGTTAGTGTGATAAGAAATTTGAAAAAATAGGAGTGGTAGAACCTTTCAGCCCCTTTTCCCTTGAAAGTCAAGAACATCGATTGAAATCATTGTGAAATGCTTATAAGGCTCGTTTTCAATGCATTAACACTTGTAACTAGGCTATATTGGTATGTTAGAGCAAGTTATAGGTTTTTTTTGATAAGATATTTGAAAAATAAGCGAGCTAGAACCCTTTCCGGGCCCCTTTCCCTTGAAAATCATGAACATCAACCCAAAACTTAGAGAAATGCTTCTAAGGCTCGTTTTCAATGCATGAACACTTGTAACAAGGCTATATTGGTAAGGTAGTGCAAGTTATAGGTTAGTATGATAAGAAATTTGAAAAATAGGCGAGGTAGAACCCTTTCCGCCCCCTTTCCCTTGAAAATCACGAACATCGGTTTAGAACTTAGTGAAATGCTTCTAAGGCTCGTTTTCAATGCATGAATACTTGTAACTAGGCTATATTGGTATGTTAGTGCTAGTTTTAGGTTATTTTGATATGAAATTTGAAAAATAAGCGAGCTAGAACCCTTTCCGCCCCCTTTCTATTGAAAATCACGAACATCGATTTAGAACTTAGTGAAATGCTTCTAAGGCTCGTTTTCAAGACATGAACACTTTTAACTAGGCTGTATTGGTATGTTAGTGCGAGTTCTAGGTCATTTTGACAAGAAATTTGAAAAAAAAGTGAGGTCGAACCCTTTTCGGCCCCCTTTCCCTTGAAAATCATTAACATCAACCCAAAACATAGAGAAATGCTTCTAAGGCCCAATTTCGATGCATGACCACTTGTAACTAGGCTATATTGCTATTTTAGTGCAAGTTATAGGTTAGTGTGATAAGAAATTTGAAAAAATAGGAGTGGTAGAACCTTTCAGCCCCTTTTCCCTTGAAAGTCAAGAACATCGATTGAAATCATTGTGAAATGCTTATAAGGCTCGTTTTCAATGCATTAACACTTGTAACTAGGCTATATTGGTATGTTAGAGCAAGTTATAGGTTTTTTTGATAAGATATTTGAAAAATAAGCGAGCTAGAACCCTTTCCGGGCCCCTTTCCCTTGAAAATCATGAACATCAACCCAAAACTTAGAGAAATGCTTCTAAGGCTCGTTTTCAATGCATGAACACTTGTAACAAGGCTATATTGGTAAGGTAGTGCAAGTTATAGGTTAGTATGATAAGAAATTTGAAAAATAGGCGAGGTAGAACCCTTTCCGCCCCCTTTCCCTTGAAAATCACGAACATCGGTTTAGAACTTAGTGAAATGCTTCTAAGGCTCGTTTTCAATGCATGAACACTTGTAACTAGGCTATATTGGTATGTTAGTGCTAGTTTTAGGTTATTTTGATATGAAATTTGAAAAATAAGCGAGCTAGAACCCTTTCCGCCCCCTTTCTATTGAAAATCACGAACATCGATTTAGAACTTAGTGAAATGCTTCTAAGGCTCGTTTTCAAGACATGAACACTTTTAACTAGGCTGTATTGCTATGTTAGTGCGAGTTCTAGGTCATTTTGACAAGAAATTTGAAAAAAAAGTGAGGTCGAACCCTTTTCGGCCCCCTTTCCCTTGAAAATCATTAACATCAACCCAAAACATAGAGAAATGCTTCTAAGGCTCAATTTCGATGCATGACCACTTGTAACTAGGCTATATTGCTATTTTAGTGCAAGTTATAGGTTAGTGTGATAAGAAATTTGAAAAAATAGGAGTGGTAGAACCTTTCAGCCCCTTTTCCCTTGAAAGTCAAGAACATCGATTGAAATCATTGTGAAATGCTTATAAGGCTCGTTTTCAATGCATTAACACTTGTAACTAGGCTATATTGGTATGTTAGAGCAAGTTATAGGTTTTTTTTGATAAGATATTTGAAAAATAAGCGAGCTAGAACCCTTTCCGGGCCCCTTTCCCTTGAAAATCATGAACATCAACCCAAAACTTAGAGAAATGCTTCTAAGGCTCGTTTTCAATGCATGAACACTTGTAACAAGGCTATATTGGTAAGGTAGTGCAAGTTATAGGTTAGTATGATAAGAAATTTGAAAAATAGGCGAGGTAGAACCCTTTCCGCCCCCTTTCCCTTGAAAATCACGAACATCGGTTTAGAACATGGTGAAATGCTTCTAAGGCTCGTTTTCAATGCATGAACACTTGTAACTAGGCTATATTGGTATGTTAGTGCTAGTTTTAGGTTATTTTGATATGAAATTTGAAAAATAAGCGAGCTAGAACCCTTTCCGCCCCCTTTCTATTGAAAATCACGAACATCGATTTAGAACTTGGAAATGCTTCTAAGGCTCGTTTTCAATGAACACTTTTAACTAGGCTGTATTGGTATGTTAGTGCGAGTTCTAGGTCATTTTGACAAGAAATTTGAAAAAAAAGTGAGGTCGAACCCTTTCCGGCCCCCTTTCCCTTGAAAATCATTAACATCAACCCAAAACATAGAGAAATGCTTCTAAGGCTCAATTTCGATGCATGACCACTTGTAACTAGGCTATATTGCTATTTTAGTGCAAGTTATAGGTTAGTGTGATAAGAAATTTGAAAAAATAGGAGTGGTAGAACCTTTCAGCCCCTTTTCCCTTGAAAGTCAAGAACATCGATTGAAATCATTGTGAAATGCTTATAAGGCTCGTTTTCAATGCATTAACACTTGTAACTAGGCTATATTGGTATGTTAGAGCAAGTTATAGGTTTTTTTTGATAAGATATTTGAAAAATAAGCGAGCTAGAACCCTTTCCGGGCCCCTTTCCCTTGAAAATCATGAACATCAACCCAAAACTTAGAGAAATGCTTCTAAGGCTCGTTTTCAATGCATGAACACTTGTAACAAGGCTATATTGGTAAGGTAGTGCAAGTTATAGGTTAGTATGATAAGAAATTTGAAAAATAGGCGAGGTAGAACCCTTTCCGCCCCCTTTCCCTTGAAAATCACGAACATCGGTTTAGAACTTAGTGAAATGCTTCTAAGGCTCGTTTTCAATGCATGAACACTTGTAACTAGGCTATATTGGTATGTTAGTGCTAGTTTTAGGTTATTTTGATATGAAATTTGAAAAATAAGCGAGCTAGAACCCTTTCCGCCCCCTTTCTATTGAAAATCACGAACATCGATTTAGAACTTAGTGAAATGCTTCTAAGGCTCGTTTTCAAGACATGAACACTTTTAACTAGGCTGTATTGGTATGTTAGTGCGAGTTCTAGGTCATTTTGACAAGAAATTTGAAAAAAAAGTGAGGTCGAACCCTTTCCGGCCCCCTTTCCCTTGAAAATCATTAACATCAACCCAAAACATAGAGAAATGCTTCTAAGGCCCAATTTCGATGCATGACCACTTGTAACTAGGCTATATTGCTATTTTAGTGCAAGTTATAGGTTAGTGTGATAAGAAATTTGAAAAAATAGGAGTGGTAGAACCTTTCAGCCCCTTTTCCCTTGAAAGTCAAGAACATCGATTGAAATCATTGTGAAATGCTTATAAGGCTTGTTTTCAATGCATTAACACTTGTAACTAGGCTATATTGGTATGTTAGAGCAAGTTATAGGTTTTTTTGATAAGATATTTGAAAAATAAGCGAGCTAGAACCCTTTCCGGGCCCCTTTCCCTTGAAAATCATGAACATCAACCCAAAACTTAGAGAAATGCTTCTAAGGCTCGTTTTCAATGCATGAACACTTGTAACAAGGCTATATTGGTAAGGTAGTGCAAGTTATAGGTTAGTATGATAAGAAATTTGAAAAATAGGCGAGGTAGAACCCTTTCCGCCCCCTTTCCCTTGAAAATCACGAACATCGGTTTAGAACTTAGTGAAATGCTTCTAAGGCTCGTTTTCAATGCATGAACACTTGTAACTAGGCTATATTGGTATGTTAGTGCTAGTTTTAGGTTATTTTGATATGAAATTTGAAAAATAAGCGAGCTAGAACCCTTTCCGCCCCCTTTCTATTGAAAATCACGAACATCGATTTAGAACTTAGTGAAATGCTTCTAAGGCTCGTTTTCAAGACATGAACACTTTTAACTAGGCTGTATTGCTATGTTAGTGCGAGTTCTAGGTCATTTTGACAAGAAATTTGAAAAAAAAGTGAGGTCGAACCCTTTTCGGCCCCCTTTCCCTTGAAAATCATTAACATCAACCCAAAACATAGAGAAATGCTTCTAAGGCCCAATTTCGATGCATGACCACTTGTAACTAGGCTATATTGCTATTTTAGTGCAAGTTATAGGTTAGTGTGATAAGAAATTTGAAAAAATAGGAGTGGTAGAACCTTTCAGCCCCTTTTCCCTTGAAAGTCAAGAACATCGATTGAAATCATTGTGAAATGCTTATAAGGCTCGTTTTCAATGCATTAACACTTGTAACTAGGCTATATTGGTATGTTAGAGCAAGTTATAGGTTTTTTTGATAAGATATTTGAAAAATAAGCGAGCTAGAACCCTTTCCGGGCCCCTTTCCCTTGAAAATCATGAACATCAACCCAAAACTTAGAGAAATGCTTCTAAGGCTCGTTTTCAATGCATGAACACTTGTAACAAGGCTATATTGGTAAGGTAGTGCAAGTTATAGGTTAGTATGATAAGAAATTTGAAAAATAGGCGAGGTAGAACCCTTTCCGCCCCCTTTCCCTTGAAAATCACGAACATCGGTTTAGAACTTAGTGAAATGCTTCTAAGGCTCGTTTTCAATGCATGAACACTTGTAACTAGGCTATATTGGTATGTTAGTGCTAGTTTTAGGTTATTTTGATATGAAATTTGAAAAATAAGCGAGCTAGAACCCTTTCCGCCCCCTTTCTATTGAAAATCACGAACATCGATTTAGAACTTAGTGAAATGCTTCTAAGGCTCGTTTTCAAGACATGAACACTTTTAACTAGGCTGTATTGGTATGTTAGTGCGAGTTCTAGGTCATTTTGACAAGAAATTTGAAAAAAAAGTGAGGTCGAACCCTTTTCGGCCCCCTTTCCCTTGAAAATCATTAACATCAACCCAAAACATAGAGAAATGCTTCTAAGGCTCAATTTCGATGCATGACCACTTGTAACTAGGCTATATTGCTATTTTAGTGCAAGTTATAGGTTAGTGTGATAAGAAATTTGAAAAAATAGGAGTGGTAGAACCTTTCCGGCCCCTTTTCCCTTGAAAGTCAAGAACATCGATTGAAATCATTGTGAAATGCTTATAAGGCTCGTTTTCAATGCATTAACACTTGTAACTAGGCTATATTGGTATGTTAGAGCAAGTTATAGGTTTTTTTGATAAGATATTTGAAAAATAAGCGAGCTAGAACCCTTTCCGGGCCCCTTTCCCTTGAAAATCATGAACATCAACCCAAAACTTAGAGAAATGCTTCTAAGGCTCGTTTTCAATGCATGAACACTTGTAACAAGGCTATATTGGTAAGGTAGTGCAAGTTATAGGTTAGTATGATAAGAAATTTGAAAAATAGGCGAGGCAGAACCCTTTCCGCCCCCTTTCCCTTGAAAATCACGAACATCGGTTTAGAACTTAGTGAAATGCTTCTAAGGCTCGTTTTCAATGCATGAACACTTGTAACTAGGCTATATTGGTATGTTAGTGCTAGTTTTAGGTTATTTTGATATGAAATTTGAAAAATAAGCGAGCTAGAACCCTTTCCGCCCCCTTTCTATTGAAAATCACGAACATCGATTTAGAACTTAGTGAAATGCTTCTAAGGCTCGTTTTCAAGACATGAACACTTTTAACTAGGCTGTATTGGTATGTTAGTGCGAGTTCTAGGTCATTTTGACAAGAAATTTGAAAAAAAAGTGAGGTCGAACCCTTTTCGGCCCCCTTTCCCTTGAAAATCATTAACATCAACCCAAAACATAGAGAAATGCTTCTAAGGCTCAATTTCGATGCATGACCACTTGTAACTAGACTATATTGCTATTTTAGTGCAAGTTATAGGTTAGTGTGATAAGAAATTTGAAAAAATAGGAGTGGTAGAACCTTTCAGCCCCTTTTCCCTTGAAAGTCAAGAACATCGATTGAAATCATTGTGAAATGCTTATAAGGCTCGTTTTCAATGCATTAACACTTGTAACTAGGCTATATTGGTATGTTAGAGCAAGTTATAGGTTTTTTTTGATAAGATATTTGAAAAATAAGCGAGCTAGAACCCTTTCCGGGCCCCTTTCCCTTGAAAATCATGAACATCAACCCAAAACTTAGAGAAATGCTTCTAAGGCTCGTTTTCAATGCATGAACACTTGTAACAAGGCTATATTGGTAAGGTAGTGCAAGTTATAGGTTAGTATGATAAGAAATTTGAAAAATAGGCGAGGTAGAACCCTTTCCGCCCCCTTTCCCTTGAAAATCACGAACATCGGTTTAGAACTTGGTGAAATGCTTCTAAGGCTCGTTTTCAATGCCTGAACACTTGTAACTAGGCTATATTGGTATGTTAGTGCTAGTTTTAGGTTATTTTGATATGAAATTTGAAAAATAAGCGAGCTAGAACCCTTTCCGCCCCCTTTCTATTGAAAATCACGAACATCGATTTAGAACTTGGAAATGCTTCTAAGGCTCGTTTTCAATGAACACTTTTAACTAGGCTGTATTGGTATGTTAGTGCAAGTTCTAGGTCATTTTGACAAGAAATTTGAAAAAAAAGTGAGGTCGAACCCTTTCCGGCCCCCTTTCCCTTGAAAATCATTAACATCAACCCAAAACATAGAGAAATGCTTCTAAGGCTCAATTTCGATGCATGACCACTTGTAACTAGGCTATATTGCTATTTTAGTGCAAGTTATAGGTTAGTGTGATAAGAAATTTGAAAAAATAGGAGTGGTAGAACCTTTCCGGCCCCTTTTCCCTTGAAAGTCAAGAACATCGATTGAAATCATTGTGAAATGCTTATAAGGCTCGTTTTCAATGCATTAACACTTGTAACTAGGCTATATTGGTATGTTAGAGCAAGTTATAGGTTTTTTTTGATAAGATATTTGAAAAATAAGCGAGCTAGAACCCTTTCCGGGCCCCTTTCCCTTGAAAATCATGAACATCAACCCAAAACTTAGAGAAATGCTTCTAAGGCTCGTTTTCAATGCATGAACACTTGTAACAAGGCTATATTGGTAAGGTAGTGCAAGTTATAGGTTAGTATGATAAGAAATTTGAAAAATAGGCGAGGCAGAACCCTTTCCGCCCCCTTTCCCTTGAAAATCACGAACATCGGTTTAGAACTTAGTGAAATGCTTCTAAGGCTCGTTTTCAATGCATGAACACTTGTAACTAGGCTATATTGGTATGTTAGTGCTAGTTTTAGGTTATTTTGATATGAAATTTGAAAAATAAGCGAGCTAGAACCCTTTCCGCCCCCTTTCTATTGAAAGTCACGAACATCGATTTAGAACTTAGTGAAATGCTTCTAAGGCTCGTTTTCAAGACATGAACACTTTTAACTAGGCTGTATTGGTATGTTAGTGCGAGGTCTAGGTCATTTTGACAAGAAATTTGAAAAAAAAGTGAGGTCGAACCCTTTTCGGCCCCCTTTCCCTTGAAAATCATTAACATCAACCCAAAACATAGAGAAATGCTTCTAAGGCTCAATTTCGATGCATGACCACTTGTAACTAGGCTATATTGCTATTTTAGTGCAAGTTATAGGTTAGTGTGATAAGAAATTTGAAAAAATAGGAGTGGTAGAACCTTTCAGCCCCTTTTCCCTTGAAAGTCAAGAACATCGATTGAAATCATTTTGAAATGCTTATAAGGCTCGTTTTCAATGCATTAAAACTTGTAACTAGGCTATATTGGTATGTTAGAGCAAGTTATAGGTTTTTTTTGATAAGATATTTGAAAAATAAGCGAGCTAGAACCCTTTCCGGGCCCCTTTCCCTTGAAAATCATGAACATCAACCCAAAACTTAGAGAAATGCTTCTAAGGCTCGTTTTCAATGCATGAACACTTGTAACAAGGCTATATTGGTAAGGTAGTGCAAGTTATAGGTTAGTATGTGATGTGTAAGCAAGATGGGAACCTTGTTACAAAATACGTGTTAAGGGGTCTTAGTAAATTTCGTGATTGATGAGGGGAGAATAGGGGAACACTCAACCCTAGCCTCGGATATAACAAAGGGGAACACTCACCCTTCGTTTAGTGTAGTTAGGAAATAGGGATTACTCGACCCACTCGTTTACTACGGAAGTTCTAGATTTGGGAACACTCTACCAAAGCTAGTACTCTTCAAATTTGGATTATCAAGTTTGGACCTTAGAAATGACTAATCGTAAGTCACGTTTAATCAACAAGTACACAAGTGTTTAGCAAATTTTTTGGATGCATTTCTTTTCGTTCAGTACACTATTTATAGTAGTGTATTCGTTACATAAGGAATCATAGGATTCCCTTTTGATAATATCCATCACTTGCCTATTTAAAAGACAGAAATAAAACGCTAATATAAAGTGATTAAAAGGCTCATATAACCGTCCAATTAATCCTTTATAACAATAAACTGAAATTAACTAACAACAATAATCGTAAAACTAGGCTTAAATTAAGGAAAACGTTCAGCAAGCTTCAAACGGCATTAAAAACGTGCAAATAGCTTCAAACGGTATTATCAGCGTGTAATTAGCTTGTTTGTAACCTCCCTTGACTTAAGCTCCTTTATTCAACTAACTAACTCCTTAAGTTACGCCCATTCAACTAACTAACTCCTTAAGCTACGCCCATTCAGTTCAACTAACCAACGAGCTAACTAACCCCCTAATTCACGCCCAATCAGTTCAGCTAACCAACCATTTCAACCTAAACTTACGCCCAACAAATAATCAGTCAATTCCTCCTTAATTCACGCATTCATGATTAGTCCAACGTACCTCCAATTGTACAAATCATGCGTGGCTTCAAGTCGGCACATTTACTAGATCCCTTCAACTAGATTAACTACTTTAAGGGAAGTATAACCAGTTGTGAAACTCTTTGGACCACCGTGCATAGGATTGAAGAATGACTTGGACAGAATTAACCCCTTACCATTTAGTTCAATAACACCGTCTTGAACGTCTTCATCTAGATCATGGATAATTGTTCTATGACCATTTTGGTGTCCTCCCCTTCTTCAAAAGGAATTGCCCTCAATTCGTCATCATCAAAGTAAGGAGCAAGATCACCAACGTTGAATGTACTTGAGACGCCATATTGACCTCCCAAATCAACTTTGTATGCGTTGTCATTGATCTTTTCCGTGATCTCAAATGGTCCCTCGGCTCTTGGCATAAGTTTGTTCTTCCTTTTACTAGGAAAACGTTCTTTCCTCATGTAAATCCACACCAAATCCCCAACTTCAAAAGACTTCACATTTCTCACTCGTTTGTTGGCTTGTTTCTTGTAGATTTCATTCGCCTTTTCAATGTTCCTCCGAACTTCTTTATGGACCTTTAGCATGAATTCGGCTTGTTCTTTTGCCCCACCATGAATGAACTTGTCTTTTGGCAAAGCAATAAGATCAATGGGAACATAAGGATTGACGCCATATACTACTTCAAAAGGAGAGTACTTTGTAGTAGCACTAGGTGTCCTATTATAAGCAAACTCGGCATGAGCAAGCTTATTATCCCAATCCTTGGTACTTCTGCTTACCAAAGCCCTAAGTAACGAACCAAGTGTTCTATTCACCACCTCCGTTTGGCCATCGGTTTGTGGATGATGTGAGGTAGAGAACAATAACTTAGTTCCCATCAAACGCCATATGGATTTCCAAAAATGACTTAGGAACTTAGTATCGCGATCTGACACAATGGTGCGTGGCACCCCATGGAAACGAACTACCTCTTCAAAGTATAACTTAGCCACTTTTATTGCATCTTCAGTTTTATGGCAAGGAATGAAATGAGCCATTTTCGAGAACCGATCAACCACCACCATTATTGAATCTTTGCCTCTTTGAGTTCTTGGCAAAGCTACAATAAAATCCATACTAACATCTTCCCAAGGTCTTTCGGGGATTGGTAAGGGCTTGTAGAGACCTTTATGAAACACCATTTTTGCTCTTTGGCAGGTAGAACAACGACTCACCACATGATGAACCGTGGCTAACATTTTCGGCCAATAAAAATGAGCTTGGAGAAGCTCCATTGTCTTGTGAATACCCACGTGACCAGCTAATCCTCCCCCATGAGCTTCATGTATCAACAAACTTCGAATGGGACATTTTGGGATGCATAATCTATTCCCTTTGAAAAGAAAACCATTATGCAAGGAAAACAGATCATAAACTCCACGGACGCATTTTTCAATTATCCCTTTGAATTCATCATCTTCTTGATAGTACTCCTTAATCAAATCGAATCCAAGTACCTTTGCTTCAACCATTCCAAGTAAATTATGCCTCCTAGACAAGGCATCTGCCACCACATTCGCTTTTCCACTCTTGTATTTAGAGGAAAAGTTAAATGTTTGCAAGAATTCGACCCATTTTGCATGCCTCGCATTCAGCTTCTTTTGGCCATGTATGAACCTCAAGGATTCATGATCAGAATGCAATATGAAAGGTTGTGGCCTCAAATAATGTGACCAATGATCTAGAGCTCTTACCATAGCATAGAACTCTTTATCATAGGTGGAGTAATTCAACTTGCCTTGACTCATCTTCTCACTAAAGTAGGCAATGGGTCGCCCACCTTGAATCAATACGGCACCAATACCCTTTCCACTTGCGTCACATTCAACCTCAAATGGTTTGGAAAAATCCGGAAGTGCTAATATGGGTGTGTTGCACATCTTCTTCTTGACTTCTTCAAACGCCCTTTGAGCTTGGGGTGTCCATTCGAACACGCCTTTCTTAGTACACTCGGTGATGGGAGCCATGAGTGTGCTGAAGTTCTTGATGAATCTTCTATAGAAAGAAGCAAGTCCATGAAACGAACGAACTTCCGTAAGCGTTCTCGGACTAGGCCAAGATTGAATCGCTTCGATTTTGCTAGGATCCACCTTTACGCCATCACCTGAAACTATATAGCCAAGAAACATGACTTCATATAATAAAAAATCACATTTTTCTAGTTTCCCATACAGTTTTTCTTTCCTTAAAACAGAAAATACTTGAAAAAGGTGATCAAAATGAGATTCTTCATCACGGGAATAGATGAGAATGTCATCCAAGTATACTACCACAAACTTGCCAAGAAATGGCCTTAGCACCTCATTCATTAACCTCATGAATGTGCTAGGGGCATTGGTAAGGCCAAATGGCATGACGAGCCACTCATATAACCCATGCTTTGTCTTGAATGCAGTCTTCCATTCATCCCCTTCTCTCATGCGAATCTGATGATACCCACTCCTCAAGTCTACCTTTGAGAAGACCTTGGAACCACTCAATTCATCCAGCATATCATCAAGCCTTGGGATCGGAAACCTGTACTTGATAGTAATGTTATTAACGGCTCTACTATCAATACACATTCTCCAAGTACCATCTTTCTTAGGAACCAACAAAGCAGGAACGGCACATGGACTCATGGACTCACGCACATAACCCATACCCATTAGTTCTTCAATTTGACGTTGTAACTCCTTAGTTTCTAAAGGGTTACATCTATAGGCTGGTTTATTTGGCAAGGGTGCTCCGGGAATGAGATCAATTTGATGCTCAATTCCTCGTATGGGTGGTAGTCCCTTAGGTAATTCATCCGGAAAAACGTCCTCAAAATCTTTAATTAATTGGGCTAATTTAGGATTTCGAGCAACAAAATTTTCGTGGGTTTCTTTGGAGTATAGGATAAACAACTCTGCCTCACCATTTAACTCCCTCTCAAATTCTTTAAAAGACAATAAGGATACTTCTTTTCGTGGGGTACGTGATGGTGAAAAACGTGGGGGTGGTAAAGGGTGTAGTTTTTTCTTCCTCCCTTCATGGACTATTGTATAAGTGTTGTGATATCCATCATGTATAGATCTTTTATCAGTTTGCCAAGGCCTACCAAGTAGGATGTGACAAGCATCCATGGACACAACATCACATAATATAGAATCACAATACGCACCAATACAAAAAGAAACCATACATTGCTTCCTAACCCCGGTGCTAGCATTAGAGTCTAACCAACTCAATTTATAGGGTTGTGGATGATTAGTGGTCGTAAGACCTAGTTTGGATACTAGAGTCTTAGATACGGTATTAGCCTCACTTCCCCCATCAATAATTAAATCACATACCTCGTCACCAATTTTACAACGGGTGATGAAAATGTGTTGTCGTTGAGGGGCAGCATCCTCTTCCACACGTGCTTGCAAGGCCCTCCTAATCACGAGGCTAGTCTTCTCCTCTGACTCGGCAATGCAATCATCACAATCATCTTCAACTTCTTCTTCCCCATCCTCAAACTCATCCCAGTTGATGTTTTGAGTGGCCATGAGCTTGACCTCTTGCATAGTTAACGCCCTAGTATTAGGACAATCCTTCTTGTAATGACCTCGCCCTCCGCATTTGTAACACACAATGTCACCTAGCTTCACGTTCCTTGTATCCTTCTTTAGGGGATTGCTTGGTTTGTTAAAGGACGAACTTTCCTTTGTAGGAAAAGAAGGTTTTCGTGTCAATTGAGGAAGGGTAGTAGGCTTCTTCTTCTTCCTCTTAGCATCGAATTTACTCACTAACTTGCAAGCTTCCACAAACGTGAGGTTAGTGTAACCTTCAAGTCTGTCTTGTAATTCTTGGTCCAAACCAGATATGAAACGCCCCATTTTGAGCTCTTCATTCTCGGTTACTTCACACACAATAGCAAGCCTATCAAACTCCTTTATGTAATCCTCTACAGAGTCCCCATTTTGTTGCAAGGTACTCCACTTCACATATTGGCTTTGCTTGTAATTGTGGGGGATGAAACGGTCTTTCATCCGCTTTTTAAGTTTGTCCCAAGTAGAGATAGGAACTTTCCCCTTAAGGGCGCGTCCCCTTTGCTCTCCTTGTAGCCAACTATCACCATAGCCCTTTAGTTTGACTTTGGCAATCTTAAAACGCTGAACATCCTCATGGATGTCCTTGTATTCAAAGTACCTTTCCAAGGATTTCTCCCATTCTAAGTACTTTTCTGGATCCAGGGTCCCATCAAAGGAAGGGACGTCCACTTTGAGACTCCTATCTTCCCTCCTAGGTGGAGGGTCTTCCTCTCGTTCTCTCCTATCTTGCTCGTTCATGAGTCTTGCCATTAAGGCAGCAAGATTCCCTTGTAGATTGGCATTAGTTTCGGCCAACCTTTCTTGACTAGCAATGGATCGATTTAGAGCTTCCAAGGCTGTCCTTAAGTCTTGATTTTCTCCCATGGTGTGTAGGTACACGACCCCTTAGGAAAAGTTTTTTCTCTTTTTTTTTTTTTTTTTTTTTTTTTTTGAAAAATTTCCCCCTACCTGACGCGCCAAATGATGTGTAAGCAAGATGGGAACCTTGTTACAAAATACGTGTTAAGGGGTCTTAGTAAATTTCGTGATTGATGAGGGGAGAATAGGGGAACACTCAACCCTAGCCTCGGATATAACAAAGGGGAACACTCACCCTTCGTTTAGTGTAGTTAGGAAATAGGGATTACTCGACCCACTCGTTTACTATGGAAGTTCTAGATTTGGGAACACTCTACCAAAGCTAGTACTCTTCAAATTTGGATTATCAAGTTTGGACCTTAGAAATGACTAATCGTAAGTCACGTTTAATCAACAAGTACACAAGTGTTTAGCAAATTTTTTGGATGCATTTCTTTTCGTTCAGTACACTATTTATAGTAGTGTATTCGTTACATAAGGAATCATAGGATTCCCTTTTGATAATATCCATCACTTGCCTATTTAAAAGACAGAAATAAAACGCTAATATAAAGTGATTAAAAGGCTCATATAACCGTCCAATTAATCCTTTATAACAATAAACTGAAATTAACTAACAACAATAATCGTAAAACTAGGCTTAAATTAAGGAAAACGTTCAGCAAGCTTCAAACGGCATTAAAAACGTGCAAATAGCTTCAAACGGTATTATCAGCGTGTAATTAGCTTGTTTGTAACCTCCCTTGACTTAAGCTCCTTTATTCAACTAACTAACTCCTTAAGTTACGCCCATTCAACTAACTAACTCCTTAAGCTACGCCCATTCAGTTCAACTAACCAACGAGCTAACTAACCCCCTAATTCACGCCCAATCAGTTCAGCTAACCAACCATTTCAACCTAAACTTACGCCCAACAAATAATCAGTCAATTCCTCCTTAATTCACGCATTCATGATTAGTCCAACGTACCTCCAATTGTACAAATCATGCGTGGCTTCAAGTCGGCACATTTACTAGATCCCTTCAACTAGATTAACTACTTTAAGGGAAGTATAACCAGTTGTGAAACTCTTTGGACCACCGTGCATAGGATTGAAGAATGACTTGGACAGAATTAACCCCTTACCATTTAGTTCAATAACACCGTCTTGAACGTCTTCATCTAGATCATGGATAATTGTTCTATGACCATTTTGGTCATTACAAGTGGTCATGCATCGAAATTGAGCCTTAGAAGCATTTCTCTATGTTTTGGGTTGATGTTAATGATTTTCAAGGGAAAGGGGGCCGAAAAGGGTTCGACCTCACTTTTTTTTCAAATTTCTTGTCAAAATGACCTAGAACTCGCACTAACATACCAATACAGCCTAGTTAAAAGTGTTCATGTCTTGAAAACGAGCCTTAGAAGCATTTCACTAAGTTCTAAATCGATGTTCGTGATTTTCAATAGAAAGGGGGCGGAAAGGGTTCTAGCTCGCTTATTTTTCAAATTTCATATCAAAATAACCTAAAACTAGCACTAACATACCAATATAGCCTAGTTACAAGTGTTCATGCATTGAAAACGAGCCTTAGAAGCATTTCACTAAGTTCTAAACCGATGTTCGTGATTTTCAAGGGAAAGGGGGCGGAAAGGGTTCTACCTCGCCTATTTTTCAAATTTCTTATCATACTAACCTATAACTTGCACTACCTTACCAATATAGCCTTGTTACAAGTGTTCATGCATTGAAAACGAGCCTTAGAAGCATTTCTCTAAGTTTTGGGTTGATGTTCATGATTTTCAAGGGAAAGGGGCCCGGAAAGGGTTCTAGCTCGCTTATTTTTCAAATATCTTATAAAAAAAAACCTATAACTTGCTCTAACATACCAATATAGCCTAGTTACAAGTGTTAATGCATTGAAAACGAGCCTTATAAGCATTTCACAATGATTTCAATCGATGTTCTTGACTTTCATGGGAAAGGGGGCCG
Source organism: Dysphania ambrosioides (assembly GCA_026401315.1). Taxonomy (NCBI): domain Eukaryota; kingdom Viridiplantae; phylum Streptophyta; class Magnoliopsida; order Caryophyllales; family Amaranthaceae; genus Dysphania; species Dysphania ambrosioides. The sequence goes on along the minus strand of CM048671.1, from coordinate 12,438,857 downwards.
GAAAGGTTCTACCCCTCCTATTTTTTCAAATTTCTTATCACACTAACCTATAACTTGCACTAAAATAGCAATATAGCCTAGTTACAAGTGGTCATGCATCGAAATTGAGCCTTAGAAGCATTTCTCTATGTTTTGGGTTGATGTTAATGATTTTCAAGGGAAAGGGGGCCGAAAAGGGTTCGACCTCACTTTTTTTTCAAATTTCTTGTCAAAATGACCTAGAACTCGCACTAACATACCAATACAGCCTAGTTAAAAGTGTTCATGTCTTGAAAACGAGCCTTAGAAGCATTTCACTAAGTTCTAAATCGATGTTCGTGATTTTCAATAGAAAGGGGGCGGAAAGGGTTCTAGCTCGCTTATTTTTCAAATTTCATATCAAAATAACCTAAAACTAGCACTAACATACCAATATAGCCTAGTTACAAGTGTTCATGCATTGAAAACGAGCCTTAGAAGCATTTCACTAAGTTCTAAACCGATGTTCGTGATTTTCAAGGGAAAGGGGGCGGAAAGGGTTCTACCTCGCCTATTTTTCAAATTTCTTATCATACTAACCTATAACTTGCACTACCTTACCAATATAGCCTTGTTACAAGTGTTCATGCATTGAAAACGAGCCTTAGAAGCATTTCTCTAAGTTTTGGGTTGATGTTCATGATTTTCAAGGGAAAGGGGCCCGGAAAGGGTTCTAGCTCGCTTATTTTTCAAATATCTTATAAAAAAAAACCTATAACTTGCTCTAACATACCAATATAGCCTAGTTACAAGTGTTAATGCATTGAAAACGAGCCTTATAAGCATTTCACAATGATTTCAATCGATGTTCTTGACTTTCATGGGAAAGGGGGCCGGAAAGGTTCTACCCCTCCTATTTTTTCAAATTTCTTATCACACTAACCTATAACTTGCACTAAAATAGCAATATAGCCTAGTTACAAGTGGTCATGCATCGAAATTGAGCCTTAGAAGCATTTCTCTATGTTTTGGGTTGATGTTAATGATTTTCAAGGGAAAGGGGGCCGAAAAGGGTTCGACCTCACTTTTTTTTCAAATTTCTTGTCAAAATGACCTAGAACTCGCACTAACATACCAATACAGCCTAGTTAAAAGTGTTCATGTCTTGAAAACGAGCCTTAGAAGCATTTCACTAAGTTCTAAATCGATGTTCGTGATTTTCAATAGAAAGGGGGCGGAAAGGGTTCTAGCTCGCTTATTTTTCAAATTTCATATCAAAATAACCTAAAACTAGCACTAACATACCAATATAGCCTAGTTACAAGTGTTCATGCATTGAAAACGAGCCTTAGAAGCATTTCACTAAGTTCTAAACCGATGTTCGTGATTTTCAAGGGAAAGGGGGCGGAAAGGGTTCTACCTCGCCTATTTTTCAAATTTCTTATCATACTAACCTATAACTTGCACTACCTTACCAATATAGCCTTGTTACAAGTGTTCATGCATTGAAAACGAGCCTTAGAAGCATTTCTCTAAGTTTTGGGTTGATGTTCATGATTTTCAAGGGAAAGGGGCCCGGAAAGGGTTCTAGCTCGCTTATTTTTCAAATATCTTATCAAAAAAAACCTATAACTTGCTCTAACATACCAATATAGCCTAGTTACAAGTGTTAATGCATTGAAAACGAGCCTTATAAGCATTTCACAATGATTTCAATCGATGTTCTTGACTTTCATGGGAAAGGGGGCCGGAAAGGTTCTACCCCTCCTATTTTTTCAAATTTCTTATCACACTAACCTATAACTTGCACTAAAATAGCAATATAGCCTAGTTACAAGTGGTCATGCATCGAAATTGAGCCTTAGAAGCATTTCTCTATGTTTTGGGTTGATGTTAATGATTTTCAAGGGAAAGGGGGCCGAAAAGGGTTCGACCTCACTTTTTTTTCAAATTTCTTGTCAAAATGACCTAGAACTCGCACTAACATACCAATACAGCCTAGTTAAAAGTGTTCATGTCTTGAAAACGAGCCTTAGAAGCATTTCACTAAGTTCTAAATCGATGTTCGTGATTTTCAATAGAAAGGGGGCGGAAAGGGTTCTAGCTCGCTTATTTTTCAAATTTCATATCAAAATAACCTAAAACTAGCACTAACATACCAATATAGCCTAGTTACAAGTGTTCATGCATTGAAAACGAGCCTTAGAAGCATTTCACTAAGTTCTAAACCGATGTTCGTGATTTTCAAGGGAAAGGGGGCGGAAAGGGTTCTACCTCGCCTATTTTTCAAATTTCTTATCATACTAACCTATAACTTGCACTACCTTACCAATATAGCCTTGTTACAAGTGTTCATGCATTGAAAACGAGCCTTAGAAGCATTTCTCTAAGTTTTGGGTTGATGTTCATGATTTTCAAGGGAAAGGGGCCCGGAAAGGGTTCTAGCTCGCTTATTTTTCAAATATCTTATCAAAAAAAACCTATAACTTGCTCTAACATACCAATATAGCCTAGTTACAAGTGTTAATGCATTGAAAACGAGCCTTATAAGCATTTCACAATGATTTCAATCGATGTTCTTGACTTTCATGGGAAAGGGGGCCGGAAAGGTTCTACCCCTCCTATTTTTTCAAATTTCTTATCACACTAACCTATAACTTGCACTAAAATAGCAATATAGCCTAGTTACAAGTGGTCATGCATCGAAATTGAGCCTTAGAAGCATTTCTCTATGTTTTGGGTTGATGTTAATGATTTTCAAGGGAAAGGGGGCCGAAAAGGGTTCGACCTCACTTTTTTTTCAAATTTCTTGTCAAAATGACCTAGAACTCGCACTAACATACCAATACAGCCTAGTTAAAAGTGTTCATGTCTTGAAAACGAGCCTTAGAAGCATTTCACTAAGTTCTAAATCGATGTTCGTGATTTTCAATAGAAAGGGGGCGGAAAGGGTTCTAGCTCGCTTATTTTTCAAATTTCATATCAAAATAACCTAAAACTAGCACTAACATACCAATATAGCCTAGTTACAAGTGTTCATGCATTGAAAACGAGCCTTAGAAGCATTTCACTAAGTTCTAAACCGATGTTCGTGATTTTCAAGGGAAAGGGGGCGGAAAGGGTTCTACCTCGCCTATTTTTCAAATTTCTTATCATACTAACCTATAACTTGCACTACCTTACCAATATAGCCTTGTTACAAGTGTTCATGCATTGAAAACGAGCCTTAGAAGCATTTCTCTAAGTTTTGGGTTGATGTTCATGATTTTCAAGGGAAAGGGGCCCGGAAAGGGTTCTAGCTCGCTTATTTTTCAAATATCTTATCAAAAAAAACCTATAACTTGCTCTAACATACCAATATAGCCTAGTTACAAGTGTTAATGCATTGAAAACGAGCCTTATAAGCATTTCACAATGATTTCAATCGATGTTCTTGACTTTCATGGGAAAGGGGGCCGGAAAGGTTCTACCCCTCCTATTTTTTCAAATTTCTTATCACACTAACCTATAACTTGCACTAAAATAGCAATATAGCCTAGTTACAAGTGGTCATGCATCGAAATTGAGCCTTAGAAGCATTTCTCTATGTTTTGGGTTGATGTTAATGATTTTCAAGGGAAAGGGGGCCGAAAAGGGTTCGACCTCACTTTTTTTTCAAATTTCTTGTCAAAATGACCTAGAACTCGCACTAACATACCAATACAGCCTAGTTAAAAGTGTTCATGTCTTGAAAACGAGCCTTAGAAGCATTTCACTAAGTTCTAAATCGATGTTCGTGATTTTCAATAGAAAGGGGGCGGAAAGGGTTCTAGCTCGCTTATTTTTCAAATTTCATATCAAAATAACCTAAAACTAGCACTAACATACCAATATAGCCTAGTTACAAGTGTTCATGCATTGAAAACGAGCCTTAGAAGCATTTCACTAAGTTCTAAACCGATGTTCGTGATTTTCAAGGGAAAGGGGGCGGAAAGGGTTCTACCTCGCCTATTTTTCAAATTTCTTATCATACTAACCTATAACTTGCACTACCTTACCAATATAGCCTTGTTACAAGTGTTCATGCATTGAAAACGAGCCTTAGAAGCATTTCTCTAAGTTTTGGGTTGATGTTCATGATTTTCAAGGGAAAGGGGCCCGGAAAGGGTTCTAGCTCGCTTATTTTTCAAATATCTTATAAAAAAAAACCTATAACTTGCTCTAACATACCAATATAGCCTAGTTACAAGTGTTAATGCATTGAAAACGAGCCTTATAAGCATTTCACAATGATTTCAATCGATGTTCTTGACTTTCATGGGAAAGGGGGCCGGAAAGGTTCTACCCCTCCTATTTTTTCAAATTTCTTATCACACTAACCTATAACTTGCACTAAAATAGCAATATAGCCTAGTTACAAGTGGTCATGCATCGAAATTGAGCCTTAGAAGCATTTCTCTATGTTTTGGGTTGATGTTAATGATTTTCAAGGGAAAGGGGGCCGAAAAGGGTTCGACCTCACTTTTTTTTCAAATTTCTTGTCAAAATGACCTAGAACTCGCACTAACATACCAATACAGCCTAGTTAAAAGTGTTCATGTCTTGAAAACGAGCCTTAGAAGCATTTCACTAAGTTCTAAATCGATGTTCGTGATTTTCAATAGAAAGGGGGCGGAAAGGGTTCTAGCTCGCTTATTTTTCAAATTTCATATCAAAATAACCTAAAACTAGCACTAACATACCAATATAGCCTAGTTACAAGTGTTCATGCATTGAAAACGAGCCTTAGAAGCATTTCACTAAGTTCTAAACCGATGTTCGTGATTTTCAAGGGAAAGGGGGCGGAAAGGGTTCTACCTCGCCTATTTTTCAAATTTCTTATCATACTAACCTATAACTTGCACTACCTTACCAATATAGCCTTGTTACAAGTGTTCATGCATTGAAAACGAGCCTTAGAAGCATTTCTCTAAGTTTTGGGTTGATGTTCATGATTTTCAAGGGAAAGGGGCCCGGAAAGGGTTCTAGCTCGCTTATTTTTCAAATATCTTATCAAAAAAAACCTATAACTTGCTCTAACATACCAATATAGCCTAGTTACAAGTGTTAATGCATTGAAAACGAGCCTTATAAGCATTTCACAATGATTTCAATCGATGTTCTTGACTTTCATGGGAAAGGGGGCCGGAAAGGTTCTACCCCTCCTATTTTTTCAAATTTCTTATCACACTAACCTATAACTTGCACTAAAATAGCAATATAGCCTAGTTACAAGTGGTCATGCATCGAAATTGAGCCTTAGAAGCATTTCTCTATGTTTTGGGTTGATGTTAATGATTTTCAAGGGAAAGGGGGCCGAAAAGGGTTCGACCTCACTTTTTTTTCAAATTTCTTGTCAAAATGACCTAGAACTCGCACTAACATACCAATACAGCCTAGTTAAAAGTGTTCATGTCTTGAAAACGAGCCTTAGAAGCATTTCACTAAGTTCTAAATCGATGTTCGTGATTTTCAATAGAAAGGGGGCGGAAAGGGTTCTAGCTCGCTTATTTTTCAAATTTCATATCAAAATAACCTAAAACTAGCACTAACATACCAATATAGCCTAGTTACAAGTGTTCATGCATTGAAAACGAGCCTTAGAAGCATTTCACTAAGTTCTAAACCGATGTTCGTGATTTTCAAGGGAAAGGGGGCGGAAAGGGTTCTACCTCGCCTATTTTTCAAATTTCTTATCATACTAACCTATAACTTGCACTACCTTACCAATATAGCCTTGTTACAAGTGTTCATGCATTGAAAACGAGCCTTAGAAGCATTTCTCTAAGTTTTGGGTTGATGTTCATGATTTTCAAGGGAAAGGGGCCCGGAAAGGGTTCTAGCTCGCTTATTTTTCAAATATCTTATCAAAAAAAACCTATAACTTGCTCTAACATACCAATATAGCCTAGTTACAAGTGTTAATGCATTGAAAACGAGCCTTATAAGCATTTCACAATGATTTCAATCGATGTTCTTGACTTTCATGGGAAAGGGGGCCGGAAAGGTTCTACCCCTCCTATTTTTTCAAATTTCTTATCACACTAACCTATAACTTGCACTAAAATAGCAATATAGCCTAGTTACAAGTGGTCATGCATCGAAATTGAGCCTTAGAAGCATTTCTCTATGTTTTGGGTTGATGTTAATGATTTTCAAGGGAAAGGGGGCCGAAAAGGGTTCGACCTCACTTTTTTTTCAAATTTCTTGTCAAAATGACCTAGAACTCGCACTAACATACCAATACAGCCTAGTTAAAAGTGTTCATGTCTTGAAAACGAGCCTTAGAAGCATTTCACTAAGTTCTAAATCGATGTTCGTGATTTTCAATAGAAAGGGGGCGGAAAGGGTTCTAGCTCGCTTATTTTTCAAATTTCATATCAAAATAACCTAAAACTAGCACTAACATACCAATATAGCCTAGTTACAAGTGTTCATGCATTGAAAACGAGCCTTAGAAGCATTTCACTAAGTTCTAAACCGATGTTCGTGATTTTCAAGGGAAAGGGGGCGGAAAGGGTTCTACCTCGCCTATTTTTCAAATTTCTTATCATACTAACCTATAACTTGCACTACCTTACCAATATAGCCTTGTTACAAGTGTTCATGCATTGAAAACGAGCCTTAGAAGCATTTCTCTAAGTTTTGGGTTGATGTTCATGATTTTCAAGGGAAAGGGGCCCGGAAAGGGTTCTAGCTCGCTTATTTTTCAAATATCTTATCAAAAAAAACCTATAACTTGCTCTAACATACCAATATAGCCTAGTTACAAGTGTTAATGCATTGAAAACGAGCCTTATAAGCATTTCACAATGATTTCAATCGATGTTCTTGACTTTCATGGGAAAGGGGGCCGGAAAGGTTCTACCCCTCCTATTTTTTCAAATTTCTTATCACACTAACCTATAACTTGCACTAAAATAGCAATATAGCCTAGTTACAAGTGGTCATGCATCGAAATTGAGCCTTAGAAGCATTTCTCTATGTTTTGGGTTGATGTTAATGATTTTCAAGGGAAAGGGGGCCGAAAAGGGTTCGACCTCACTTTTTTTTCAAATTTCTTGTCAAAATGACCTAGAACTCGCACTAACATACCAATACAGCCTAGTTAAAAGTGTTCATGTCTTGAAAACGAGCCTTAGAAGCATTTCACTAAGTTCTAAATCGATGTTCGTGATTTTCAATAGAAAGGGGGCGGAAAGGGTTCTAGCTCGCTTATTTTTCAAATTTCATATCAAAATAACCTAAAACTAGCACTAACATACCAATATAGCCTAGTTACAAGTGTTCATGCATTGAAAACGAGCCTTAGAAGCATTTCACTAAGTTCTAAACCGATGTTCGTGATTTTCAAGGGAAAGGGGGCGGAAAGGGTTCTACCTCGCCTATTTTTCAAATTTCTTATCATACTAACCTATAACTTGCACTACCTTACCAATATAGCCTTGTTACAAGTGTTCATGCATTGAAAACGAGCCTTAGAAGCATTTCTCTAAGTTTTGGGTTGATGTTCATGATTTTCAAGGGAAAGGGGCCCGGAAAGGGTTCTAGCTCGCTTATTTTTCAAATATCTTATCAAAAAAAACCTATAACTTGCTCTAACATACCAATATAGCCTAGTTACAAGTGTTAATGCATTGAAAACGAGCCTTATAAGCATTTCACAATGATTTCAATCGATGTTCTTGACTTTCATGGGAAAGGGGGCCGGAAAGGTTCTACCCCTCCTATTTTTTCAAATTTCTTATCACACTAACCTATAACTTGCACTAAAATAGCAATATAGCCTAGTTACAAGTGGTCATGCATCGAAATTGAGCCTTAGAAGCATTTCTCTATGTTTTGGGTTGATGTTAATGATTTTCAAGGGAAAGGGGGCCGAAAAGGGTTCGACCTCACTTTTTTTTCAAATTTCTTGTCAAAATGACCTAGAACTCGCACTAACATACCAATACAGCCTAGTTAAAAGTGTTCATGTCTTGAAAACGAGCCTTAGAAGCATTTCACTAAGTTCTAAATCGATGTTCGTGATTTTCAATAGAAAGGGGGCGGAAAGGGTTCTAGCTCGCTTATTTTTCAAATTTCATATCAAAATAACCTAAAACTAGCACTAACATACCAATATAGCCTAGTTACAAGTGTTCATGCATTGAAAACGAGCCTTAGAAGCATTTCACTAAGTTCTAAACCGATGTTCGTGATTTTCAAGGGAAAGGGGGCGGAAAGGGTTCTACCTCGCCTATTTTTCAAATTTCTTATCATACTAACCTATAACTTGCACTACCTTACCAATATAGCCTTGTTACAAGTGTTCATGCATTGAAAACGAGCCTTAGAAGCATTTCTCTAAGTTTTGGGTTGATGTTCATGATTTTCAAGGGAAAGGGGCCCGGAAAGGGTTCTAGCTCGCTTATTTTTCAAATATCTTATCAAAAAAAACCTATAACTTGCTCTAACATACCAATATAGCCTAGTTACAAGTGTTAATGCATTGAAAACGAGCCTTATAAGCATTTCACAATGATTTCAATCGATGTTCTTGACTTTCATGGGAAAGGGGGCCGGAAAGGTTCTACCCCTCCTATTTTTTCAAATTTCTTATCACACTAACCTATAACTTGCACTAAAATAGCAATATAGCCTAGTTACAAGTGGTCATGCATCGAAATTGAGCCTTAGAAGCATTTCTCTATGTTTTGGGTTGATGTTAATGATTTTCAAGGGAAAGGGGGCCGAAAAGGGTTCGACCTCACTTTTTTTTTCAAATTTCTTGTCAAAATGACCTAGAACTCGCACTAACATACCAATACAGCCTAGTTAAAAGTGTTCATGTCTTGAAAACGAGCCTTAGAAGCATTTCACTAAGTTCTAAATCGATGTTCGTGATTTTCAATAGAAAGGGGGCGGAAAGGGTTCTAGCTCGCTTATTTTTCAAATTTCATATCAAAATAACCTAAAACTAGCACTAACATACCAATATAGCCTAGTTACAAGTGTTCATGCATTGAAAACGAGCCTTAGAAGCATTTCACTAAGTTCTAAACCGATGTTCGTGATTTTCAAGGGAAAGGGGGCGGAAAGGGTTCTACCTCGCCTATTTTTCAAATTTCTTATCATACTAACCTATAACTTGCACTACCTTACCAATATAGCCTTGTTACAAGTGTTCATGCATTGAAAACGAGCCTTAGAAGCATTTCTCTAAGTTTTGGGTTGATGTTCATGATTTTCAAGGGAAAGGGGCCCGGAAAGGGTTCTAGCTCGCTTATTTTTCAAATATCTTATCAAAAAAAACCTATAACTTGCTCTAACATACCAATATAGCCTAGTTACAAGTGTTAATGCATTGAAAACGAGCCTTATAAGCATTTCACAATGATTTCAATCGATGTTCTTGACTTTCATGGGAAAGGGGGCCGGAAAGGTTCTACCCCTCCTATTTTTTCAAATTTCTTATCACACTAACCTATAACTTGCACTAAAATAGCAATATAGCCTAGTTACAAGTGGTCATGCATCGAAATTGAGCCTTAGAAGCATTTCTCTATGTTTTGGGTTGATGTTAATGATTTTCAAGGGAAAGGGGGCCGAAAAGGGTTCGACCTCACTTTTTTTTTCAAATTTCTTGTCAAAATGACCTAGAACTCGCACTAACATACCAATACAGCCTAGTTAAAAGTGTTCATGTCTTGAAAACGAGCCTTAGAAGCATTTCACTAAGTTCTAAATCGATGTTCGTGATTTTCAATAGAAAGGGGGCGGAAAGGGTTCTAGCTCGCTTATTTTTCAAATTTCATATCAAAATAACCTAAAACTAGCACTAACATACCAATATAGCCTAGTTACAAGTGTTCATGCATTGAAAACGAGCCTTAGAAGCATTTCACTAAGTTCTAAACCGATGTTCGTGATTTTCAAGGGAAAGGGGGCGGAAAGGGTTCTACCTCGCCTATTTTTCAAATTTCTTATCATACTAACCTATAACTTGCACTACCTTACCAATATAGCCTTGTTACAAGTGTTCATGCATTGAAAACGAGCCTTAGAAGCATTTCTCTAAGTTTTGGGTTGATGTTCATGATTTTCAAGGGAAAGGGGCCCGGAAAGGGTTCTAGCTCGCTTATTTTTCAAATATCTTATCAAAAAAAACCTATAACTTGCTCTAACATACCAATATAGCCTAGTTACAAGTGTTAATGCATTGAAAACGAGCCTTATAAGCATTTCACAATGATTTCAATCGATGTTCTTGACTTTCATGGGAAAGGGGGCCGGAAAGGTTCTACCCCTCCTATTTTTTCAAATTTCTTATCACACTAACCTATAACTTGCACTAAAATAGCAATATAGCCTAGTTACAAGTGGTCATGCATCGAAATTGAGCCTTAGAAGCATTTCTCTATGTTTTGGGTTGATGTTAATGATTTTCAAGGGAAAGGGGGCCGAAAAGGGTTCGACCTCACTTTTTTTTCAAATTTCTTGTCAAAATGACCTAGAACTCGCACTAACATACCAATACAGCCTAGTTAAAAGTGTTCATGTCTTGAAAACGAGCCTTAGAAGCATTTCACTAAGTTCTAAATCGATGTTCGTGATTTTCAATAGAAAGGGGGCGGAAAGGGTTCTAGCTCGCTTATTTTTCAAATTTCATATCAAAATAACCTAAAACTAGCACTAACATACCAATATAGCCTAGTTACAAGTGTTCATGCATTGAAAACGAGCCTTAGAAGCATTTCACTAAGTTCTAAACCGATGTTCGTGATTTTCAAGGGAAAGGGGGCGGAAAGGGTTCTACCTCGCCTATTTTTCAAATTTCTTATCATACTAACCTATAACTTGCACTACCTTACCAATATAGCCTTGTTACAAGTGTTCATGCATTGAAAACGAGCCTTAGAAGCATTTCTCTAAGTTTTGGGTTGATGTTCATGATTTTCAAGGGAAAGGGGCCCGGAAAGGGTTCTAGCTCGCTTATTTTTCAAATATCTTATCAAAAAAAACCTATAACTTGCTCTAACATACCAATATAGCCTAGTTACAAGTGTTAATGCATTGAAAACGAGCCTTATAAGCATTTCACAATGATTTCAATCGATGTTCTTGACTTTCATGGGAAAGGGGGCCGGAAAGGTTCTACCCCTCCTATTTTTTCAAATTTCTTATCACACTAACCTATAACTTGCACTAAAATAGCAATATAGCCTAGTTACAAGTGGTCATGCATCGAAATTGAGCCTTAGAAGCATTTCTCTATGTTTTGGGTTGATGTTAATGATTTTCAAGGGAAAGGGGGCCGAAAAGGGTTCGACCTCACTTTTTTTTCAAATTTCTTGTCAAAATGACCTAGAACTCGCACTAACATACCAATACAGCCTAGTTAAAAGTGTTCATGTCTTGAAAACGAGCCTTAGAAGCATTTCACTAAGTTCTAAATCGATGTTCGTGATTTTCAATAGAAAGGGGGCGGAAAGGGTTCTAGCTCGCTTATTTTTCAAATTTCATATCAAAATAACCTAAAACTAGCACTAACATACCAATATAGCCTAGTTACAAGTGTTCATGCATTGAAAACGAGCCTTAGAAGCATTTCACTAAGTTCTAAACCGATGTTCGTGATTTTCAAGGGAAAGGGGGCGGAAAGGGTTCTACCTCGCCTATTTTTCAAATTTCTTATCATACTAACCTATAACTTGCACTACCTTACCAATATAGCCTTGTTACAAGTGTTCATGCATTGAAAACGAGCCTTAGAAGCATTTCTCTAAGTTTTGGGTTGATGTTCATGATTTTCAAGGGAAAGGGGCCCGGAAAGGGTTCTAGCTCGCTTATTTTTCAAATATCTTATCAAAAAAAACCTATAACTTGCTCTAACATACCAATATAGCCTAGTTACAAGTGTTAATGCATTGAAAACGAGCCTTATAAGCATTTCACAATGATTTCAATCGATGTTCTTGACTTTCATGGGAAAGGGGGCCGGAAAGGTTCTACCCCTCCTATTTTTTCAAATTTCTTATCACACTAACCTATAACTTGCACTAAAATAGCAATATAGCCTAGTTACAAGTGGTCATGCATCGAAATTGAGCCTTAGAAGCATTTCTCTATGTTTTGGGTTGATGTTAATGATTTTCAAGGGAAAGGGGGCCGAAAAGGGTTCGACCTCACTTTTTTTTCAAATTTCTTGTCAAAATGACCTAGAACTCGCACTAACATACCAATACAGCCTAGTTAAAAGTGTTCATGTCTTGAAAACGAGCCTTAGAAGCATTTCACTAAGTTCTAAATCGATGTTCGTGATTTTCAATAGAAAGGGGGCGGAAAGGGTTCTAGCTCGCTTATTTTTCAAATTTCATATCAAAATAACCTAAAACTAGCACTAACATACCAATATAGCCTAGTTACAAGTGTTCATGCATTGAAAACGAGCCTTAGAAGCATTTCACTAAGTTCTAAACCGATGTTCGTGATTTTCAAGGGAAAGGGGGCGGAAAGGGTTCTACCTCGCCTATTTTTCAAATTTCTTATCATACTAACCTATAACTTGCACTACCTTACCAATATAGCCTTGTTACAAGTGTTCATGCATTGAAAACGAGCCTTAGAAGCATTTCTCTAAGTTTTGGGTTGATGTTCATGATTTTCAAGGGAAAGGGGCCCGGAAAGGGTTCTAGCTCGCTTATTTTTCAAATATCTTATCAAAAAAAACCTATAACTTGCTCTAACATACCAATATAGCCTAGTTACAAGTGTTAATGCATTGAAAACGAGCCTTATAAGCATTTCACAATGATTTCAATCGATGTTCTTGACTTTCATGGGAAAGGGGGCCGGAAAGGTTCTACCCCTCCTATTTTTTCAAATTTCTTATCACACTAACCTATAACTTGCACTAAAATAGCAATATAGCCTAGTTACAAGTGGTCATGCATCGAAATTGAGCCTTAGAAGCATTTCTCTATGTTTTGGGTTGATGTTAATGATTTTCAAGGGAAAGGGGGCCGAAAAGGGTTCGACCTCACTTTTTTTTCAAATTTCTTGTCAAAATGACCTAGAACTCGCACTAACATACCAATACAGCCTAGTTAAAAGTGTTCATGTCTTGAAAACGAGCCTTAGAAGCATTTCACTAAGTTCTAAATCGATGTTCGTGATTTTCAATAGAAAGGGGGCGGAAAGGGTTCTAGCTCGCTTATTTTTCAAATTTCATATCAAAATAACCTAAAACTAGCACTAACATACCAATATAGCCTAGTTACAAGTGTTCATGCATTGAAAACGAGCCTTAGAAGCATTTCACTAAGTTCTAAACCGATGTTCGTGATTTTCAAGGGAAAGGGGGCGGAAAGGGTTCTACCTCGCCTATTTTTCAAATTTCTTATCATACTAACCTATAACTTGCACTACCTTACCAATATAGCCTTGTTACAAGTGTTCATGCATTGAAAACGAGCCTTAGAAGCATTTCTCTAAGTTTTGGGTTGATGTTCATGATTTTCAAGGGAAAGGGGCCCGGAAAGGGTTCTAGCTCGCTTATTTTTCAAATATCTTATCAAAAAAAACCTATAACTTGCTCTAACATACCAATATAGCCTAGTTACAAGTGTTAATGCATTGAAAACGAGCCTTATAAGCATTTCACAATGATTTCAATCGATGTTCTTGACTTTCATGGGAAAGGGGGCCGGAAAGGTTCTACCCCTCCTATTTTTTCAAATTTCTTATCACACTAACCTATAACTTGCACTAAAATAGCAATATAGCCTAGTTACAAGTGGTCATGCATCGAAATTGAGCCTTAGAAGCATTTCTCTATGTTTTGGGTTGATGTTAATGATTTTCAAGGGAAAGGGGGCCGAAAAGGGTTCGACCTCACTTTTTTTTCAAATTTCTTGTCAAAATGACCTAGAACTCGCACTAACATACCAATACAGCCTAGTTAAAAGTGTTCATGTCTTGAAAACGAGCCTTAGAAGCATTTCACTAAGTTCTAAATCGATGTTCGTGATTTTCAATAGAAAGGGGGCGGAAAGGGTTCTAGCTCGCTTATTTTTCAAATTTCATATCAAAATAACCTAAAACTAGCACTAACATACCAATATAGCCTAGTTACAAGTGTTCATGCATTGAAAACGAGCCTTAGAAGCATTTCACTAAGTTCTAAACCGATGTTCGTGATTTTCAAGGGAAAGGGGGCGGAAAGGGTTCTACCTCGCCTATTTTTCAAATTTCTTATCATACTAACCTATAACTTGCACTACCTTACCAATATAGCCTTGTTACAAGTGTTCATGCATTGAAAACGAGCCTTAGAAGCATTTCTCTAAGTTTTGGGTTGATGTTCATGATTTTCAAGGGAAAGGGGCCCGGAAAGGGTTCTAGCTCGCTTATTTTTCAAATATCTTATCAAAAAAAACCTATAACTTGCTCTAACATACCAATATAGCCTAGTTACAAGTGTTAATGCATTGAAAACGAGCCTTATAAGCATTTCACAATGATTTCAATCGATGTTCTTGACTTTCATGGGAAAGGGGGCCGGAAAGGTTCTACCCCTCCTATTTTTTCAAATTTCTTATCACACTAACCTATAACTTGCACTAAAATAGCAATATAGCCTAGTTACAAGTGGTCATGCATCGAAATTGAGCCTTAGAAGCATTTCTCTATGTTTTGGGTTGATGTTAATGATTTTCAAGGGAAAGGGGGCCGAAAAGGGTTCGACCTCACTTTTTTTTCAAATTTCTTGTCAAAATGACCTAGAACTCGCACTAACATACCAATACAGCCTAGTTAAAAGTGTTCATGTCTTGAAAACGAGCCTTAGAAGCATTTCACTAAGTTCTAAATCGATGTTCGTGATTTTCAATAGAAAGGGGGCGGAAAGGGTTCTAGCTCGCTTATTTTTCAAATTTCATATCAAAATAACCTAAAACTAGCACTAACATACCAATATAGCCTAGTTACAAGTGTTCATGCATTGAAAACGAGCCTTAGAAGCATTTCACTAAGTTCTAAACCGATGTTCGTGATTTTCAAGGGAAAGGGGGCGGAAAGGGTTCTACCTCGCCTATTTTTCAAATTTCTTATCATACTAACCTATAACTTGCACTACCTTACCAATATAGCCTTGTTACAAGTGTTCATGCATTGAAAACGAGCCTTAGAAGCATTTCTCTAAGTTTTGGGTTGATGTTCATGATTTTCAAGGGAAAGGGGCCCGGAAAGGGTTCTAGCTCGCTTATTTTTCAAATATCTTATCAAAAAAAACCTATAACTTGCTCTAACATACCAATATAGCCTAGTTACAAGTGTTAATGCATTGAAAACGAGCCTTATAAGCATTTCACAATGATTTCAATCGATGTTCTTGACTTTCATGGGAAAGGGGGCCGGAAAGGTTCTACCCCTCCTATTTTTTCAAATTTCTTATCACACTAACCTATAACTTGCACTAAAATAGCAATATAGCCTAGTTACAAGTGGTCATGCATCGAAATTGAGCCTTAGAAGCATTTCTCTATGTTTTGGGTTGATGTTAATGATTTTCAAGGGAAAGGGGGCCGAAAAGGGTTCGACCTCACTTTTTTTTCAAATTTCTTGTCAAAATGACCTAGAACTCGCACTAACATACCAATACAGCCTAGTTAAAAGTGTTCATGTCTTGAAAACGAGCCTTAGAAGCATTTCACTAAGTTCTAAATCGATGTTCGTGATTTTCAATAGAAAGGGGGCGGAAAGGGTTCTAGCTCGCTTATTTTTCAAATTTCATATCAAAATAACCTAAAACTAGCACTAACATACCAATATAGCCTAGTTACAAGTGTTCATGCATTGAAAACGAGCCTTAGAAGCATTTCACTAAGTTCTAAACCGATGTTCGTGATTTTCAAGGGAAAGGGGGCGGAAAGGGTTCTACCTCGCCTATTTTTCAAATTTCTTATCATACTAACCTATAACTTGCACTACCTTACCAATATAGCCTTGTTACAAGTGTTCATGCATTGAAAACGAGCCTTAGAAGCATTTCTCTAAGTTTTGGGTTGATGTTCATGATTTTCAAGGGAAAGGGGCCCGGAAAGGGTTCTAGCTCGCTTATTTTTCAAATATCTTATCAAAAAAAACCTATAACTTGCTCTAACATACCAATATAGCCTAGTTACAAGTGTTAATGCATTGAAAACGAGCCTTATAAGCATTTCACAATGATTTCAATCGATGTTCTTGACTTTCATGGGAAAGGGGGCCGGAAAGGTTCTACCCCTCCTATTTTTTCAAATTTCTTATCACACTAACCTATAACTTGCACTAAAATAGCAATATAGCCTAGTTACAAGTGGTCATGCATCGAAATTGAGCCTTAGAAGCATTTCTCTATGTTTTGGGTTGATGTTAATGATTTTCAAGGGAAAGGGGGCCGAAAAGGGTTCGACCTCACTTTTTTTTCAAATTTCTTGTCAAAATGACCTAGAACTCGCACTAACATACCAATACAGCCTAGTTAAAAGTGTTCATGTCTTGAAAACGAGCCTTAGAAGCATTTCACTAAGTTCTAAATCGATGTTCGTGATTTTCAATAGAAAGGGGGCGGAAAGGGTTCTAGCTCGCTTATTTTTCAAATTTCATATCAAAATAACCTAAAACTAGCACTAACATACCAATATAGCCTAGTTACAAGTGTTCATGCATTGAAAACGAGCCTTAGAAGCATTTCACTAAGTTCTAAACCGATGTTCGTGATTTTCAAGGGAAAGGGGGCGGAAAGGGTTCTACCTCGCCTATTTTTCAAATTTCTTATCATACTAACCTATAACTTGCACTACCTTACCAATATAGCCTTGTTACAAGTGTTCATGCATTGAAAACGAGCCTTAGAAGCATTTCTCTAAGTTTTGGGTTGATGTTCATGATTTTCAAGGGAAAGGGGCCCGGAAAGGGTTCTAGCTCGCTTATTTTTCAAATATCTTATCAAAAAAAACCTATAACTTGCTCTAACATACCAATATAGCCTAGTTACAAGTGTTAATGCATTGAAAACTGACCAAAATGGTCAAAGTGCAATTATCCATGATTTAAATGAAGACGGTCAAGACAGTATTATTGAATTAAATGCTAAAGGCTTAATTCTGTCCAAATCATTCTTCAATCCTATGCAAGGCGGTTCAAAAGGTTTTACTACAGGTTATACTTCCCTTAAAGTAGTTAATCTAGTTGAAGGGAGTTAGTAAAGATGCCGGTGTGATGCCACACATGAGTCGTGTAATTGGGGTCAAATTGGACGATCATGGGGCATGAATTAAGGGAGGAGTTGTCTGATTGTTAGTTATTGAATAAACGTAAGTTTAGGAGTTAGTTGGAGTTAGTTAGCTGATCAATTGCTGAAATCGGTTGATTAATTGACGAAAATCAGGTGGTTAGTTAGTTAGCTAGTTGAACTACTTAGGCATAAATTAGGGAGTTAGTTAGTTCATGGCTGGAATAAAGGAGTTTCGGTCAAAGGGAGTGCAAACAAGCTAAATGCACGCTGAAGAGGATATTTGCACGTTTTAAAACGTTTGGAATGCCGTTCAAAGTCTGTTTCCTTAGTTTAAGCATTTGCACGTTTTAAATCATTTGGAATGCCGTTCAAAATTGTTTCCTTAGTTTAAGCCTAGTTTTACGATTAGTTAGTTAGTTAGTTTCTGATTATTGTTATTAGGTTATTTCAGTTTATTGTTATTAGGTAATTAGGTAATTTCAGTTTGTTATAAAGGATTAAAGGACGGTTATTAGCCTTTAAATCACTTTATATTTAGTTTTTTTTATTATTTCTGTCTTTAATTAGGCAAATGATGGAATCCTATGTAATGAAGGCACTACTATAAATAGTGCACGAAATGAATAGAAATGCATCCAGAAATTTGCTAAACACTTGTGTTGTTCTTCATTAAACGTGACTTTGCTGTAGTCATCTTTAAGGTCCAAATTTGAGTATCCAAATTTGAAGAGTGTTAATTTTGGTGAGAGTTCCCAAGATTAAAACTTATAGTTTCTGATTTGGTGAGAGTTCCCTTATCGAATACTATTCCAAGCAACGAGTGAGAGTTCCTCTTTGCTATATTCTTAGCTTAGGGTGAGAGTTCCCCTAACTAAAACATTCGTTTATCTTAACTAAATCGTGTCTCTTTTTGCCTTCTGTTACGTTTAAGTGTTTTAACAAGGTTTCTCATCTTGTTTACACATCATTTGGCGCGCCAGGTAGGGGGAAAATTTTCTTAAATTTTTCAAAAGGGGACGAGTACCTACGTGATATGGGAGACAATCAGGATTTGAGAACAGCTTTGGAAGCCCTTAATCGCTCCATTGCTAGTCAAGAAAGATTGGCCGAAACTAATGCTAATCTACAAGGGAATCTTGCTGCCTTAATGGCAAGACTCATGAATGAGCATGACAGAAGAGATCAAGGCGAAGATCCTCCACCTAGAAGGGAGGATAGGAGTCTCAAAGTGGATATCCCTTCTTTTGATGGGACGCTTGATCCGGAGAAGTATTTGGAATGGGAAAAATCCTTGGAAAGGTACTTCGAGTACAAGGATATTCATGAGGAAGACCAACAGTACAAGATAGCCAAAGTTAAACTGAAGGGCTATGGTGACAATTGGTTGCAAGGAGAACAAAGAGGGCGTACCCTTAGGGGTAAGGCTCATATTTCCACTTGGGAAAAGCTGAAAAAGAGGATGAGAGATCGTTTCATTCCTCACAATTACAAACAGAGTCAGTATGTGAAATGGAGCACTCTACACCAAAATGGCGATTCCGTAGAAGATTATATCAAAGAATTTGATAGACTTGCCATTGTGTGCGAAGTGACTGAAAATGAAGAGTTGAAGTTGGGACGTTTTGTAGCTGGGTTGGATCAAGAGTTACAAGACAGACTTGAAGGTTACACTAACCTCACGTTTGTGGAAGCATGCAAACTTGTGACGAAATTTGATGCCAAGAGAAAAAGGAAGAAAACGCCTATCACTACTCCAGTGGTACGTAAACCACCCTTCACTCCAAGGGAGGGTTCTTCTTTTACCAAACCTAATGAACCACCTAAGAGGAACACGAAAGACATCAAGATTAGTGATCTTGTGTGTTACAAGTGTGGTGGCAGAGGACACTACAAAAGAGATTGTCCTAATTCAAGAGCCTTAACCATGCAAGAGGCTAAACTCATAGCCACCCAAAGCATCAATTGGGAGGAATTTGAGTCTGAAGAAGAAAAGGAAGTGACCCCACATGAAAGAGATGAGGAGGAGGAGGAGCATTGCTATCCGGAGTCGGAGGACCGAATCAATTTGGTGGTCAGGAGAGCATTACAAGCTCGCGTGGAGGAACCTTTGGCGCCACAAAGGCAACACATTTTCATCACCAAATGTAAAGTTGGTGACGAGGTATGTAATTTAATTATTGATGGAGGCAGTGAGGCTAATACGGTGTCTAAAGCGCTAGTAGCTAAACTGGGTCTTAACACCACCAATCATCCACACCCTTACAAATTGAGCTGGTTAGATTCGAATGCTAATACTGGGGTTAGAAAGCAATGTATGGTGAATTTTTCGATTGGGTCATATCATGATAGTCAATTGTGTGATGTTGTTTTAATGGATGCTTGTCATATTCTTCTTGGAAGACCATGGCAATCTGATAAAAAATCAATTCATGATGGGTACCATAACACCTATACTATCACTCACCAAGGGAAACACAAAAAATTGCATCCTTTACCACCCCCACGTTTTTTACAACCACAAAAATCCCAAATTTCCTTGTTATCTTGCAAAGAATTTGAGAGGGAGTTCGAAGGTGAGGGAGAACTTTTCATGTTATATTCGAAAGAAATACATGAAAAATTTGTGAATCAAAATCCTAAACTTGCGAAGTTGATCAAGGAGTTTGAGGATGTTTTTCCTGATGAGTTACCGAAGGGATTACCACCCTTGAGAGGAATTGAGCATCAAATTGATCTCATTCCAGGCGCACCTTTACCAAATAAACCCGCTTATAGATGTAACCCTTTAGAAACCAAGGAGTTGCAAAGGCAAATTGAAGAATTGATGGGTATGGGGTATGTGCGTGAATCTATGAGTCCTTGTGCGGTTCCTGCTTTGTTGGTTCCTAAAAAGGATGGTACTTGGCGTATGTGCATTGATAGTAGAGCTGTTAACAATATTACTATCAAATACAGATTTCCAATTCCAAGACTTGATGATATGTTGGACGAATTGAGTGGTTCAAATATTTTCTCAAAAGTTGATTTGAGAAGTGGTTACCATCAGATTCGTATGCGGGAAGGTGATGAATGGAAGACTGCATTCAAGACAAAGCATGGGTTGTATGAATGGCTCGTGATGCCGTTTGGATTGACCAATGCACCTAGTACATTCATGAGATTGATGAACGAGGTGTTGAGGCCATTTCTCGGCAAATTCGTGGTGGTGTATCTTGATGATATCCTTATTTACTCTAAAAATGAGGATGAACATTTAGATCATTTACTACAAGTGTTTTCAGTTTTGAGGACACAAAAATTGTATGGAAAACTCGAAAAATGTGATTTTATGTTATATGAAGTCACTTTTCTTGGTTATATAGTTTCAGGTAATGGCGTGAAAGTGGATCCTTGCAAGGTTGAAGCGATTCAATCTTGGCCTAGTCCGAAAACACTCACGGAGGTCCGTTCTTTCCATGGCCTAGCTTCTTTCTATAGAAGATTTATAAAGAATTTTAGCACACTCATGGCTCCTATAACTGAGTGTACTAAAAAGGGAACGTTTGAATGGACGGCACAAGCGCAAAAGGCCCTTGAAGAAGTCAAGGAGAGAATGTGCAACACTCCTATTCTTGCACTCCCTGATTTTTCCAAGCCATTTGAAGTGGAATGTGACGCGAGTGGGAAGGGAATTGGAGCAGTTTTGATTCAAGAAGGGCGTCCAATTGCTTATTTCAGTGAGAAGTTGAGTCAAGGCAAACTGAACTACTCTACCTATGATAAAGAGTTCTATGCTATGGTACGAGCTCTAGATCATTGGTCACATTACTTGAGGCCACAACCGTTCATATTGCATTCAGACCATGAATCTTTGAGATTTATCCATGGTCAAAAGAAGTTGAATTCAAGACATGCAAAATGGGTTGAATTCTTGCAAACATTTAACTTTTCCTCTAAATATAAGAGTGGAAAAGCTAATGTTGTTGCGGATGCCTTATCTAGGAGGCATAATTTACTCGGAGTTGTCGAAGCCAAGGTCCTTGGATTTGATTTAATCAAGGAATACTACAAGGAGGATGGCGACTTTACTGAAATCCTACAGAAATGTATCCATGGGATATATGACTTATTTTCCTTGCATGATGGCTTTCTTTTTAAGGGAAATCGGTTATGCATTCCTAAGTGTCCAATTCGAAGCTTATTGATCCATGAAGCTCATGGAGGGGGCCTAGCTGGTCATGTGGGAATTCAAAAAACAATGGAGCTTCTCCAAGCTCACTTTTATTGGCCAAGAATGTTAGCCACAATTCATCAGGTGGTTAATCGTTGTTCTACATGTCAAAGGGCCAAGATGGTGTTTCACAAAGGTCTCTACAAACCTTTGCCGGTTCCGGAAAGACCTTGGGAAGATGTGAGCATGGATTTCGTTATGGCTTTACCTAGGACTCAAAGAGGTAAAGATTCAATCATGGTGGTTGTAGATCGATTTTCGAAGATGGCGCATTTCATTCCTTGTCACAAGACCGAAGATGCTATGAAAGTGGCTAAATTATACTTTGAAGAAGTTGTTCGTTTTCATGGAGTGCCACGTACCATTGTGTCCGATCGTGATACAAAGTTTCTTAGCCATTTTTGGAAATCAATATGGCGCTTAATGGGAACAAAGCTACTGTTTTCTACTTCACACCATCCACAAACCGATGGTCAAACTGAAGTGGTGAATAGAACACTCGGTTCTTTGCTTAGAACCTTGGTTAGTAAGAGTGCTAAGGATTGGGATGTCAAGCTAGCTCATGCTGAGTTTGCTTACAATCGGACTCCTAACGCTACTACAAAGTACTCTCCTTTTGAAGTAGTCTATGGTGTCAATCCCTATGTTCCTATTGATCTCATAGCTTTGCCACAAGACAAGTTCGTTCATGGTGGAGCTAAGGAACAAGCCGAGTTTATGTTGAAGGTTCACAAGGAAGTTAGGAAGAATATTGAAAAGGCAAATGAAGTCTACAAGAAACAAGCCAACAAGAGGGTGAGAAACGTAAAACAATTCGAAGTTGGTGATTTAGTGTGGATTTATATGCGAAAGGAACGTTTTCCTAGCAAAAGGAAAAACAAACTTATGCCTAGAGCCGAGGGACCATTTGAAATCATGGAAAAGATCAATGACAACGCATACAAAGTTGATTTGGGAGGTCAATATGGGATCTCAAGTACATTCAACGTTGGTGATCTTGCTCCTTATCTTGATGATGACGAATTGAGGGCAATTCCTATTGAAGAAGGGGAGGATGACCAAAATGGTCAAAGTGCAATTATCCATGATTTAAATGAAGACGGTCAAGACAGTATTATTGAATTAAATGCTAAAGGCTTAATTCTGTCCAAATCATTCTTCAATCCTATGCAAGGCGGTTCAAAAGGTTTTACTACAGGTTATACTTCCCTTAAAGTAGTTAATCTAGTTGAAGGGAGTTAGTAAAGATGCCGGTGTGATGCCACACATGAGTCGTGTAATTGGGGTCAAATTGGACGATCATGGGGCATGAATTAAGGGAGGAGTTGTCTGATTGTTAGTTATTGAATAAACGTAAGTTTAGGAGTTAGTTGGAGTTAGTTAGCTGATCAATTGCTGAAATCGGTTGATTAATTGACGAAAATCAGGTGGTTAGTTAGTTAGCTAGTTGAACTACTTAGGCATAAATTAGGGAGTTAGTTAGTTCATGGCTGGAATAAAGGAGTTTCGGTCAAAGGGAGTGCAAACAAGCTAAATGCACGCTGAAGAGGATATTTGCACGTTTTAAAACGTTTGGAATGCCGTTCAAAGTCTGTTTCCTTAGTTTAAGCATTTGCACGTTTTAAATCATTTGGAATGCCGTTCAAAATTGTTTCCTTAGTTTAAGCCTAGTTTTACGATTAGTTAGTTAGTTAGTTTCTGATTATTGTTATTAGGTTATTTCAGTTTATTGTTATTAGGTAATTAGGTAATTTCAGTTTGTTATAAAGGATTAAAGGACGGTTATTAGCCTTTAAATCACTTTATATTTAGTTTTTTTTATTATTTCTGTCTTTAATTAGGCAAATGATGGAATCCTATGTAATGAAGGCACTACTATAAATAGTGCACGAAATGAATAGAAATGCATCCAGAAATTTGCTAAACACTTGTGTTGTTCTTCATTAAACGTGACTTTGCTGTAGTCATCTTTAAGGTCCAAATTTGAGTATCCAAATTTGAAGAGTGTTAATTTTGGTGAGAGTTCCCAAGATTAAAACTTATAGTTTCTGATTTGGTGAGAGTTCCCTTATCGAATACTATTCCAAGCAACGAGTGAGAGTTCCTCTTTGCTATATTCTTAGCTTAGGGTGAGAGTTCCCCTAACTAAAACATTCGTTTATCTTAACTAAATCGTGTCTCTTTTTGCCTTCTGTTACGTTTAAGTGTTTTAACAAGGTTTCTCATCTTGTTTACACATCAAAAACGAGCCTTATAAGCATTTCACAATGATTTCAATCGATGTTCTTGACTTTCATGGGAAAGGGGGCCGGAAAGGTTCTACCCCTCCTATTTTTTCAAATTTCTTATCACACTAACCTATAACTTGCACTAAAATAGCAATATAGCCTAGTTACAAGTGGTCATGCATCGAAATTGAGCCTTAGAAGCATTTCTCTATGTTTTGGGTTGATGTTAATGATTTTCAAGGGAAAGGGGGCCGAAAAGGGTTCGACCTCACTTTTTTTTCAAATTTCTTGTCAAAATGACCTAGAACTCGCACTAACATACCAATACAGCCTAGTTAAAAGTGTTCATGTCTTGAAAACGAGCCTTAGAAGCATTTCACTAAGTTCTAAATCGATGTTCGTGATTTTCAATAGAAAGGGGGCGGAAAGGGTTCTAGCTCGCTTATTTTTCAAATTTCATATCAAAATAACCTAAAACTAGCACTAACATACCAATATAGCCTAGTTACAAGTGTTCATGCATTGAAAACGAGCCTTAGAAGCATTTCACTAAGTTCTAAACCGATGTTCGTGATTTTCAAGGGAAAGGGGGCGGAAAGGGTTCTACCTCGCCTATTTTTCAAATTTCTTATCATACTAACCTATAACTTGCACTACCTTACCAATATAGCCTTGTTACAAGTGTTCATGCATTGAAAACGAGCCTTAGAAGCATTTCTCTAAGTTTTGGGTTGATGTTCATGATTTTCAAGGGAAAGGGGCCCGGAAAGGGTTCTAGCTCGCTTATTTTTCAAATATCTTATCAAAAAAAACCTATAACTTGCTCTAACATACCAATATAGCCTAGTTACAAGTGTTAATGCATTGAAAACGAGCCTTATAAGCATTTCACAATGATTTCAATCGATGTTCTTGACTTTCATGGGAAAGGGGGCCGGAAAGGTTCTACCCCTCCTATTTTTTCAAATTTCTTATCACACTAACCTATAACTTGCACTAAAATAGCAATATAGCCTAGTTACAAGTGGTCATGCATCGAAATTGAGCCTTAGAAGCATTTCTCTATGTTTTGGGTTGATGTTAATGATTTTCAAGGGAAAGGGGGCCGAAAAGGGTTCGACCTCACTTTTTTTTCAAATTTCTTGTCAAAATGACCTAGAACTCGCACTAACATACCAATACAGCCTAGTTAAAAGTGTTCATGTCTTGAAAACGAGCCTTAGAAGCATTTCACTAAGTTCTAAATCGATGTTCGTGATTTTCAATAGAAAGGGGGCGGAAAGGGTTCTAGCTCGCTTATTTTTCAAATTTCATATCAAAATAACCTAAAACTAGCACTAACATACCAATATAGCCTAGTTACAAGTGTTCATGCATTGAAAACGAGCCTTAGAAGCATTTCACTAAGTTCTAAACCGATGTTCGTGATTTTCAAGGGAAAGGGGGCGGAAAGGGTTCTACCTCGCCTATTTTTCAAATTTCTTATCATACTAACCTATAACTTGCACTACCTTACCAATATAGCCTTGTTACAAGTGTTCATGCATTGAAAACGAGCCTTAGAAGCATTTCTCTAAGTTTTGGGTTGATGTTCATGATTTTCAAGGGAAAGGGGCCCGGAAAGGGTTCTAGCTCGCTTATTTTTCAAATATCTTATCAAAAAAAACCTATAACTTGCTCTAACATACCAATATAGCCTAGTTACAAGTGTTAATGCATTGAAAACGAGCCTTATAAGCATTTCACAATGATTTCAATCGATGTTCTTGACTTTCATGGGAAAGGGGGCCGGAAAGGTTCTACCCCTCCTATTTTTTCAAATTTCTTATCACACTAACCTATAACTTGCACTAAAATAGCAATATAGCCTAGTTACAAGTGGTCATGCATCGAAATTGAGCCTTAGAAGCATTTCTCTATGTTTTGGGTTGATGTTAATGATTTTCAAGGGAAAGGGGGCCGAAAAGGGTTCGACCTCACTTTTTTTTCAAATTTCTTGTCAAAATGACCTAGAACTCGCACTAACATACCAATACAGCCTAGTTAAAAGTGTTCATGTCTTGAAAACGAGCCTTAGAAGCATTTCACTAAGTTCTAAATCGATGTTCGTGATTTTCAATAGAAAGGGGGCGGAAAGGGTTCTAGCTCGCTTATTTTTCAAATTTCATATCAAAATAACCTAAAACTAGCACTAACATACCAATATAGCCTAGTTACAAGTGTTCATGCATTGAAAACGAGCCTTAGAAGCATTTCACTAAGTTCTAAACCGATGTTCGTGATTTTCAAGGGAAAGGGGGCGGAAAGGGTTCTACCTCGCCTATTTTTCAAATTTCTTATCATACTAACCTATAACTTGCACTACCTTACCAATATAGCCTTGTTACAAGTGTTCATGCATTGAAAACGAGCCTTAGAAGCATTTCTCTAAGTTTTGGGTTGATGTTCATGATTTTCAAGGGAAAGGGGCCCGGAAAGGGTTCTAGCTCGCTTATTTTTCAAATATCTTATCAAAAAAAACCTATAACTTGCTCTAACATACCAATATAGCCTAGTTACAAGTGTTAATGCATTGAAAACGAGCCTTATAAGCATTTCACAATGATTTCAATCGATGTTCTTGACTTTCATGGGAAAGGGGGCCGGAAAGGTTCTACCCCTCCTATTTTTTCAAATTTCTTATCACACTAACCTATAACTTGCACTAAAATAGCAATATAGCCTAGTTACAAGTGGTCATGCATCGAAATTGAGCCTTAGAAGCATTTCTCTATGTTTTGGGTTGATGTTAATGATTTTCAAGGGAAAGGGGGCCGAAAAGGGTTCGACCTCACTTTTTTTTCAAATTTCTTGTCAAAATGACCTAGAACTCGCACTAACATACCAATACAGCCTAGTTAAAAGTGTTCATGTCTTGAAAACGAGCCTTAGAAGCATTTCACTAAGTTCTAAATCGATGTTCGTGATTTTCAATAGAAAGGGGGCGGAAAGGGTTCTAGCTCGCTTATTTTTCAAATTTCATATCAAAATAACCTAAAACTAGCACTAACATACCAATATAGCCTAGTTACAAGTGTTCATGCATTGAAAACGAGCCTTAGAAGCATTTCACTAAGTTCTAAACCGATGTTCGTGATTTTCAAGGGAAAGGGGGCGGAAAGGGTTCTACCTCGCCTATTTTTCAAATTTCTTATCATACTAACCTATAACTTGCACTACCTTACCAATATAGCCTTGTTACAAGTGTTCATGCATTGGAAACGAGCCTTAGAAGCATTTCTCTAAGTTTTGGGTTGATGTTCATGATTTTCAAGGGAAAGGGGCCCGGAAAGGGTTCTAGCTCGCTTATTTTTCAAATATCTTATCAAAAAAAACCTATAACTTGCTCTAACATACCAATATAGCCTAGTTACAAGTGTTAATGCATTGAAAACGAGCCTTATAAGCATTTCACAATGATTTCAATCGATGTTCTTGACTTTCATGGGAAAGGGGGCCGGAAAGGTTCTACCCCTCCTATTTTTTCAAATTTCTTATCACACTAACCTATAACTTGCACTAAAATAGCAATATAGCCTAGTTACAAGTGGTCATGCATCGAAATTGAGCCTTAGAAGCATTTCTCTATGTTTTGGGTTGATGTTAATGATTTTCAAGGGAAAGGGGGCCGAAAAGGGTTCGACCTCACTTTTTTTTCAAATTTCTTGTCAAAATGACCTAGAACTCGCACTAACATACCAATACAGCCTAGTTAAAAGTGTTCATGTCTTGAAAACGAGCCTTAGAAGCATTTCACTAAGTTCTAAATCGATGTTCGTGATTTTCAATAGAAAGGGGGCGGAAAGGGTTCTAGCTCGCTTATTTTTCAAATTTCATATCAAAATAACCTAAAACTAGCACTAACATACCAATATAGCCTAGTTACAAGTGTTCATGCATTGAAAACGAGCCTTAGAAGCATTTCACTAAGTTCTAAACCGATGTTCGTGATTTTCAAGGGAAAGGGGGCGGAAAGGGTTCTACCTCGCCTATTTTTCAAATTTCTTATCATACTAACCTATAACTTGCACTACCTTACCAATATAGCCTTGTTACAAGTGTTCATGCATTGGAAACGAGCCTTAGAAGCATTTCTCTAAGTTTTGGGTTGATGTTCATGATTTTCAAGGGAAAGGGGCCCGGAAAGGGTTCTAGCTCGCTTATTTTTCAAATATCTTATCAAAAAAAACCTATAACTTGCTCTAACATACCAATATAGCCTAGTTACAAGTGTTAATGCATTGAAAACGAGCCTTATAAGCATTTCACAATGATTTCAATCGATGTTCTTGACTTTCATGGGAAAGGGGGCCGGAAAGGTTCTACCCCTCCTATTTTTTCAAATTTCTTATCACACTAACCTATAACTTGCACTAAAATAGCAATATAGCCTAGTTACAAGTGGTCATGCATCGAAATTGAGCCTTAGAAGCATTTCTCTATGTTTTGGGTTGATGTTAATGATTTTCAAGGGAAAGGGGGCCGAAAAGGGTTCGACCTCACTTTTTTTTCAAATTTCTTGTCAAAATGACCTAGAACTCGCACTAACATACCAATACAGCCTAGTTAAAAGTGTTCATGTCTTGAAAACGAGCCTTAGAAGCATTTCACTAAGTTCTAAATCGATGTTCGTGATTTTCAATAGAAAGGGGGCGGAAAGGGTTCTAGCTCGCTTATTTTTCAAATTTCATATCAAAATAACCTAAAACTAGCACTAACATACCAATATAGCCTAGTTACAAGTGTTCATGCATTGAAAGCGAGCCTTAGAAGCATTTCACTAAGTTCTAAACCGATGTTCGTGATTTTCAAGGGAAAGGGGGCGGAAAGGGTTCTACCTCGCCTATTTTTCAAATTTCTTATCATACTAACCTATAACTTGCACTACCTTACCAATATAGCCTTGTTACAAGTGTTCATGCATTGAAAACGAGCCTTAGAAGCATTTCTCTAAGTTTTGGGTTGATGTTCATGATTTTCAAGGGAAAGGGGCCCGGAAAGGGTTCTAGCTCGCTTATTTTTCAAATATCTTATCAAAAAAAACCTATAACTTGCTCTAACATACCAATATAGCCTAGTTACAAGTGTTAATGCATTGAAAACGAGCCTTATAAGCATTTCACAATGATTTCAATCGATGTTCTTGACTTTCATGGGAAAGGGGGCCGGAAAGGTTCTACCCCTCCTATTTTTTCAAATTTCTTATCACACTAACCTATAACTTGCACTAAAATAGCAATATAGCCTAGTTACAAGTGGTCATGCATCGAAATTGAGCCTTAGAAGCATTTCTCTATGTTTTGGGTTGATGTTAATGATTTTCAAGGGAAAGGGGGCCGAAAAGGGTTCGACCTCACTTTTTTTTCAAATTTCTTGTCAAAATGACCTAGAACTCGCACTAACATACCAATACAGCCTAGTTAAAAGTGTTCATGTCTTGAAAACGAGCCTTAGAAGCATTTCACTAAGTTCTAAATCGATGTTCGTGATTTTCAATAGAAAGGGGGCGGAAAGGGTTCTAGCTCGCTTATTTTTCAAATTTCATATCAAAATAACCTAAAACTAGCACTAACATACCAATATAGCCTAGTTACAAGTGTTCATGCATTGAAAACGAGCCTTAGAAGCATTTCACTAAGTTCTAAACCGATGTTCGTGATTTTCAAGGGAAAGGGGGCGGAAAGGGTTCTACCTCGCCTATTTTTCAAATTTCTTATCATACTAACCTATAACTTGCACTACCTTACCAATATAGCCTTGTTACAAGTGTTCATGCATTGAAAACGAGCCTTAGAAGCATTTCTCTAAGTTTTGGGTTGATGTTCATGATTTTCAAGGGAAAGGGGCCCGGAAAGGGTTCTAGCTCGCTTATTTTTCAAATATCTTATCAAAAAAAACCTATAACTTGCTCTAACATACCAATATAGCCTAGTTACAAGTGTTAATGCATTGAAAACGAGCCTTATAAGCATTTCACAATGATTTCAATCGATGTTCTTGACTTTCATGGGAAAGGGGGCCGGAAAGGTTCTACCCCTCCTATTTTTTCAAATTTCTTATCACACTAACCTATAACTTGCACTAAAATAGCAATATAGCCTAGTTACAAGTGGTCATGCATCGAAATTGAGCCTTAGAAGCATTTCTCTATGTTTTGGGTTGATGTTAATGATTTTCAAGGGAAAGGGGGCCGAAAAGGGTTCGACCTCACTTTTTTTTCAAATTTCTTGTCAAAATGACCTAGAACTCGCACTAACATACCAATACAGCCTAGTTAAAAGTGTTCATGTCTTGAAAACGAGCCTTAGAAGCATTTCACTAAGTTCTAAATCGATGTTCGTGATTTTCAATAGAAAGGGGGCGGAAAGGGTTCTAGCTCGCTTATTTTTCAAATTTCATATCAAAATAACCTAAAACTAGCACTAACATACCAATATAGCCTAGTTACAAGTGTTCATGCATTGAAAACGAGCCTTAGAAGCATTTCACTAAGTTCTAAACCGATGTTCGTGATTTTCAAGGGAAAGGGGGCGGAAAGGGTTCTACCTCGCCTATTTTTCAAATTTCTTATCATACTAACCTATAACTTGCACTACCTTACCAATATAGCCTTGTTACAAGTGTTCATGCATTGAAAACGAGCCTTAGAAGCATTTCTCTAAGTTTTGGGTTGATGTTCATGATTTTCAAGGGAAAGGGGCCCGGAAAGGGTTCTAGCTCGCTTATTTTTCAAATATCTTATCAAAAAAAACCTATAACTTGCTCTAACATACCAATATAGCCTAGTTACAAGTGTTAATGCATTGAAAACGAGCCTTATAAGCATTTCACAATGATTTCAATCGATGTTCTTGACTTTCATGGGAAAGGGGGCCGGAAAGGTTCTACCCCTCCTATTTTTTCAAATTTCTTATCACACTAACCTATAACTTGCACTAAAATAGCAATATAGCCTAGTTACAAGTGGTCATGCATCGAAATTGAGCCTTAGAAGCATTTCTCTATGTTTTGGGTTGATGTTAATGATTTTCAAGGGAAAGGGGGCCGAAAAGGGTTCGACCTCACTTTTTTTTCAAATTTCTTGTCAAAATGACCTAGAACTCGCACTAACATACCAATACAGCCTAGTTAAAAGTGTTCATGTCTTGAAAACGAGCCTTAGAAGCATTTCACTAAGTTCTAAATCGATGTTCGTGATTTTCAATAGAAAGGGGGCGGAAAGGGTTCTAGCTCGCTTATTTTTCAAATTTCATATCAAAATAACCTAAAACTAGCACTAACATACCAATATAGCCTAGTTACAAGTGTTCATGCATTGAAAACGAGCCTTAGAAGCATTTCACTAAGTTCTAAACCGATGTTCGTGATTTTCAAGGGAAAGGGGGCGGAAAGGGTTCTACCTCGCCTATTTTTCAAATTTCTTATCATACTAACCTATAACTTGCACTACCTTACCAATATAGCCTTGTTACAAGTGTTCATGCATTGAAAACGAGCCTTAGAAGCATTTCTCTAAGTTTTGGGTTGATGTTCATGATTTTCAAGGGAAAGGGGCCCGGAAAGGGTTCTAGCTCGCTTATTTTTCAAATATCTTATCAAAAAAAACCTATAACTTGCTCTAACATACCAATATAGCCTAGTTACAAGTGTTAATGCATTGAAAACGAGCCTTATAAGCATTTCACAATGATTTCAATCGATGTTCTTGACTTTCATGGGAAAGGGGGCCGGAAAGGTTCTACCCCTCCTATTTTTTCAAATTTCTTATCACACTAACCTATAACTTGCACTAAAATAGCAATATAGCCTAGTTACAAGTGGTCATGCATCGAAATTGAGCCTTAGAAGCATTTCTCTATGTTTTGCGTTGAT
The DNA here is from genome assembly GCA_026401315.1 of Dysphania ambrosioides. Lineage (NCBI taxonomy): Eukaryota > Viridiplantae > Streptophyta > Magnoliopsida > Caryophyllales > Amaranthaceae > Dysphania > Dysphania ambrosioides. Next base: position 12,407,272 of record CM048671.1, on the reverse strand, counting down.
GTTAATGATTTTCAAGGGAAAGGGGGCCGAAAAGGGTTCGACCTCACTTTTTTTTCAAATTTCTTGTCAAAATGACCTAGAACTCGCACTAACATACCAATACAGCCTAGTTAAAAGTGTTCATGTCTTGAAAACGAGCCTTAGAAGCATTTCACTAAGTTCTAAATCGATGTTCGTGATTTTCAATAGAAAGGGGGCGGAAAGGGTTCTAGCTCGCTTATTTTTCAAATTTCATATCAAAATAACCTAAAACTAGCACTAACATACCAATATAGCCTAGTTACAAGTGTTCATGCATTGAAAACGAGCCTTAGAAGCATTTCACTAAGTTCTAAACCGATGTTCGTGATTTTCAAGGGAAAGGGGGCGGAAAGGGTTCTACCTCGCCTATTTTTCAAATTTCTTATCATACTAACCTATAACTTGCACTACCTTACCAATATAGCCTTGTTACAAGTGTTCATGCATTGAAAACGAGCCTTAGAAGCATTTCTCTAAGTTTTGGGTTGATGTTCATGATTTTCAAGGGAAAGGGGCCCGGAAAGGGTTCTAGCTCGCTTATTTTTCAAATATCTTATCAAAAAAAACCTATAACTTGCTCTAACATACCAATATAGCCTAGTTACAAGTGTTAATGCATTGAAAACGAGCCTTATAAGCATTTCACAATGATTTCAATCGATGTTCTTGACTTTCATGGGAAAGGGGGCCGGAAAGGTTCTACCCCTCCTATTTTTTCAAATTTCTTATCACACTAACCTATAACTTGCACTAAAATAGCAATATAGCCTAGTTACAAGTGGTCATGCATCGAAATTGAGCCTTAGAAGCATTTCTCTATGTTTTGGGTTGATGTTAATGATTTTCAAGGGAAAGGGGGCCGAAAAGGGTTCGACCTCACTTTTTTTTCAAATTTCTTGTCAAAATGACCTAGAACTCGCACTAACATACCAATACAGCCTAGTTAAAAGTGTTCATGTCTTGAAAACGAGCCTTAGAAGCATTTCACTAAGTTCTAAATCGATGTTCGTGATTTTCAATAGAAAGGGGGCGGAAAGGGTTCTAGCTCGCTTATTTTTCAAATTTCATATCAAAATAACCTAAAACTAGCACTAACATACCAATATAGCCTAGTTACAAGTGTTCATGCATTGAAAACGAGCCTTAGAAGCATTTCACTAAGTTCTAAACCGATGTTCGTGATTTTCAAGGGAAAGGGGGCGGAAAGGGTTCTACCTCGCCTATTTTTCAAATTTCTTATCATACTAACCTATAACTTGCACTACCTTACCAATATAGCCTTGTTACAAGTGTTCATGCATTGAAAACGAGCCTTAGAAGCATTTCTCTAAGTTTTGGGTTGATGTTCATGATTTTCAAGGGAAAGGGGCCCGGAAAGGGTTCTAGCTCGCTTATTTTTCAAATATCTTATCAAAAAAAACCTATAACTTGCTCTAACATACCAATATAGCCTAGTTACAAGTGTTAATGCATTGAAAACGAGCCTTATAAGCATTTCACAATGATTTCAATCGATGTTCTTGACTTTCATGGGAAAGGGGGCCGGAAAGGTTCTACCCCTCCTATTTTTTCAAATTTCTTATCACACTAACCTATAACTTGCACTAAAATAGCAATATAGCCTAGTTACAAGTGGTCATGCATCGAAATTGAGCCTTAGAAGCATTTCTCTATGTTTTGGGTTGATGTTAATGATTTTCAAGGGAAAGGGGGCCGAAAAGGGTTCGACCTCACTTTTTTTTCAAATTTCTTGTCAAAATGACCTAGAACTCGCACTAACATACCAATACAGCCTAGTTAAAAGTGTTCATGTCTTGAAAACGAGCCTTAGAAGCATTTCACTAAGTTCTAAATCGATGTTCGTGATTTTCAATAGAAAGGGGGCGGAAAGGGTTCTAGCTCGCTTATTTTTCAAATTTCATATCAAAATAACCTAAAACTAGCACTAACATACCAATATAGCCTAGTTACAAGTGTTCATGCATTGAAAACGAGCCTTAGAAGCATTTCACTAAGTTCTAAACCGATGTTCGTGATTTTCAAGGGAAAGGGGGCGGAAAGGGTTCTACCTCGCCTATTTTTCAAATTTCTTATCATACTAACCTATAACTTGCACTACCTTACCAATATAGCCTTGTTACAAGTGTTCATGCATTGAAAACGAGCCTTAGAAGCATTTCTCTAAGTTTTGGGTTGATGTTCATGATTTTCAAGGGAAAGGGGCCCGGAAAGGGTTCTAGCTCGCTTATTTTTCAAATATCTTATCAAAAAAAACCTATAACTTGCTCTAACATACCAATATAGCCTAGTTACAAGTGTTAATGCATTGAAAACGAGCCTTATAAGCATTTCACAATGATTTCAATCGATGTTCTTGACTTTCATGGGAAAGGGGGCCGGAAAGGTTCTACCCCTCCTATTTTTTCAAATTTCTTATCACACTAACCTATAACTTGCACTAAAATAGCAATATAGCCTAGTTACAAGTGGTCATGCATCGAAATTGAGCCTTAGAAGCATTTCTCTATGTTTTGGGTTGATGTTAATGATTTTCAAGGGAAAGGGGGCCGAAAAGGGTTCGACCTCACTTTTTTTTCAAATTTCTTGTCAAAATGACCTAGAACTCGCACTAACATACCAATACAGCCTAGTTAAAAGTGTTCATGTCTTGAAAACGAGCCTTAGAAGCATTTCACTAAGTTCTAAATCGATGTTCGTGATTTTCAATAGAAAGGGGGCGGAAAGGGTTCTAGCTCGCTTATTTTTCAAATTTCATATCAAAATAACCTAAAACTAGCACTAACATACCAATATAGCCTAGTTACAAGTGTTCATGCATTGAAAACGAGCCTTAGAAGCATTTCACTAAGTTCTAAACCGATGTTCGTGATTTTCAAGGGAAAGGGGGCGGAAAGGGTTCTACCTCGCCTATTTTTCAAATTTCTTATCATACTAACCTATAACTTGCACTACCTTACCAATATAGCCTTGTTACAAGTGTTCATGCATTGAAAACGAGCCTTAGAAGCATTTCTCTAAGTTTTGGGTTGATGTTCATGATTTTCAAGGGAAAGGGGCCCGGAAAGGGTTCTAGCTCGCTTATTTTTCAAATATCTTATCAAAAAAAACCTATAACTTGCTCTAACATACCAATATAGCCTAGTTACAAGTGTTAATGCATTGAAAACGAGCCTTATAAGCATTTCACAATGATTTCAATCGATGTTCTTGACTTTCATGGGAAAGGGGGCCGGAAAGGTTCTACCCCTCCTATTTTTTCAAATTTCTTATCACACTAACCTATAACTTGCACTAAAATAGCAATATAGCCTAGTTACAAGTGGTCATGCATCGAAATTGAGCCTTAGAAGCATTTCTCTATGTTTTGGGTTGATGTTAATGATTTTCAAGGGAAAGGGGGCCGAAAAGGGTTCGACCTCACTTTTTTTTCAAATTTCTTGTCAAAATGACCTAGAACTCGCACTAACATACCAATACAGCCTAGTTAAAAGTGTTCATGTCTTGAAAACGAGCCTTAGAAGCATTTCACTAAGTTCTAAATCGATGTTCGTGATTTTCAATAGAAAGGGGGCGGAAAGGGTTCTAGCTCGCTTATTTTTCAAATTTCATATCAAAATAACCTAAAACTAGCACTAACATACCAATATAGCCTAGTTACAAGTGTTCATGCATTGAAAACGAGCCTTAGAAGCATTTCACTAAGTTCTAAACCGATGTTCGTGATTTTCAAGGGAAAGGGGGCGGAAAGGGTTCTACCTCGCCTATTTTTCAAATTTCTTATCATACTAACCTATAACTTGCACTACCTTACCAATATAGCCTTGTTACAAGTGTTCATGCATTGAAAACGAGCCTTAGAAGCATTTCTCTAAGTTTTGGGTTGATGTTCATGATTTTCAAGGGAAAGGGGCCCGGAAAGGGTTCTAGCTCGCTTATTTTTCAAATATCTTATCAAAAAAAACCTATAACTTGCTCTAACATACCAATATAGCCTAGTTACAAGTGTTAATGCATTGAAAACGAGCCTTATAAGCATTTCACAATGATTTCAATCGATGTTCTTGACTTTCATGGGAAAGGGGGCCGGAAAGGTTCTACCCCTCCTATTTTTTCAAATTTCTTATCACACTAACCTATAACTTGCACTAAAATAGCAATATAGCCTAGTTACAAGTGGTCATGCATCGAAATTGAGCCTTAGAAGCATTTCTCTATGTTTTGGGTTGATGTTAATGATTTTCAAGGGAAAGGGGGCCGAAAAGGGTTCGACCTCACTTTTTTTTCAAATTTCTTGTCAAAATGACCTAGAACTCGCACTAACATACCAATACAGCCTAGTTAAAAGTGTTCATGTCTTGAAAACGAGCCTTAGAAGCATTTCACTAAGTTCTAAATCGATGTTCGTGATTTTCAATAGAAAGGGGGCGGAAAGGGTTCTAGCTCGCTTATTTTTCAAATTTCATATCAAAATAACCTAAAACTAGCACTAACATACCAATATAGCCTAGTTACAAGTGTTCATGCATTGAAAACGAGCCTTAGAAGCATTTCACTAAGTTCTAAACCGATGTTCGTGATTTTCAAGGGAAAGGGGGCGGAAAGGGTTCTACCTCGCCTATTTTTCCAATTTCTTATCATACTAACCTATAACTTGCACTACCTTACCAATATAGCCTTGTTACAAGTGTTCATGCATTGAAAACGAGCCTTAGAAGCATTTCTCTAAGTTTTGGGTTGATGTTCATGATTTTCAAGGGAAAGGGGCCCGGAAAGGGTTCTAGCTCGCTTATTTTTCAAATATCTTATCAAAAAAAACCTATAACTTGCTCTAACATACCAATATAGCCTAGTTACAAGTGTTAATGCATTGAAAACGAGCCTTATAAGCATTTCACAATGATTTCAATCGATGTTCTTGACTTTCATGGGAAAGGGGGCCGGAAAGGTTCTACCCCTCCTATTTTTTCAAATTTCTTATCACACTAACCTATAACTTGCACTAAAATAGCAATATAGCCTAGTTACAAGTGGTCATGCATCGAAATTGAGCCTTAGAAGCATTTCTCTATGTTTTGGGTTGATGTTAATGATTTTCAAGGGAAAGGGGGCCGAAAAGGGTTCGACCTCACTTTTTTTTCAAATTTCTTGTCAAAATGACCTAGAACTCGCACTAACATACCAATACAGCCTAGTTAAAAGTGTTCATGTCTTGAAAACGAGCCTTAGAAGCATTTCACTAAGTTCTAAATCGATGTTCGTGATTTTCAATAGAAAGGGGGCGGAAAGGGTTCTAGCTCGCTTATTTTTCAAATTTCATATCAAAATAACCTAAAACTAGCACTAACATACCAATATAGCCTAGTTACAAGTGTTCATGCATTGAAAACGAGCCTTAGAAGCATTTCACTAAGTTCTAAACCGATGTTCGTGATTTTCAAGGGAAAGGGGGCGGAAAGGGTTCTACCTCGCCTATTTTTCCAATTTCTTATCATACTAACCTATAACTTGCACTACCTTACCAATATAGCCTTGTTACAAGTGTTCATGCATTGAAAACGAGCCTTAGAAGCATTTCTCTAAGTTTTGGGTTGATGTTCATGATTTTCAAGGGAAAGGGGCCCGGAAAGGGTTCTAGCTCGCTTATTTTTCAAATATCTTATCAAAAAAAACCTATAACTTGCTCTAACATACCAATATAGCCTAGTTACAAGTGTTAATGCATTGAAAACGAGCCTTATAAGCATTTCACAATGATTTCAATCGATGTTCTTGACTTTCATGGGAAAGGGGGCCGGAAAGGTTCTACCCCTCCTATTTTTTCAAATTTCTTATCACACTAACCTATAACTTGCACTAAAATAGCAATATAGCCTAGTTACAAGTGGTCATGCATCGAAATTGAGCCTTAGAAGCATTTCTCTATGTTTTGGGTTGATGTTAATGATTTTCAAGGGAAAGGGGGCCGAAAAGGGTTCGACCTCACTTTTTTTTCAAATTTCTTGTCAAAATGACCTAGAACTCGCACTAACATACCAATACAGCCTAGTTAAAAGTGTTCATGTCTTGAAAACGAGCCTTAGAAGCATTTCACTAAGTTCTAAATCGATGTTCGTGATTTTCAATAGAAAGGGGGCGGAAAGGGTTCTAGCTCGCTTATTTTTCAAATTTCATATCAAAATAACCTAAAACTAGCACTAACATACCAATATAGCCTAGTTACAAGTGTTCATGCATTGAAAACGAGCCTTAGAAGCATTTCACTAAGTTCTAAACCGATGTTCGTGATTTTCAAGGGAAAGGGGGCGGAAAGGGTTCTACCTCGCCTATTTTTCAAATTTCTTATCATACTAACCTATAACTTGCACTACCTTACCAATATAGCCTTGTTACAAGTGTTCATGCATTGAAAACGAGCCTTAGAAGCATTTCTCTAAGTTTTGGGTTGATGTTCATGATTTTCAAGGGAAAGGGGCCCGGAAAGGGTTCTAGCTCGCTTATTTTTCAAATATCTTATCAAAAAAAACCTATAACTTGCTCTAACATACCAATATAGCCTAGTTACAAGTGTTAATGCATTGAAAACGAGCCTTATAAGCATTTCACAATGATTTCAATCGATGTTCTTGACTTTCATGGGAAAGGGGGCCGGAAAGGTTCTACCCCTCCTATTTTTTCAAATTTCTTATCACACTAACCTATAACTTGCACTAAAATAGCAATATAGCCTAGTTACAAGTGGTCATGCATCGAAATTGAGCCTTAGAAGCATTTCTCTATGTTTTGGGTTGATGTTAATGATTTTCAAGGGAAAGGGGGCCGAAAAGGGTTCGACCTCACTTTTTTTTCAAATTTCTTGTCAAAATGACCTAGAACTCGCACTAACATACCAATACAGCCTAGTTAAAAGTGTTCATGTCTTGAAAACGAGCCTTAGAAGCATTTCACTAAGTTCTAAATCGATGTTCGTGATTTTCAATAGAAAGGGGGCGGAAAGGGTTCTAGCTCGCTTATTTTTCAAATTTCATATCAAAATAACCTAAAACTAGCACTAACATACCAATATAGCCTAGTTACAAGTGTTCATGCATTGAAAACGAGCCTTAGAAGCATTTCACTAAGTTCTAAACCGATGTTCGTGATTTTCAAGGGAAAGGGGGCGGAAAGGGTTCTACCTCGCCTATTTTTCAAATTTCTTATCATACTAACCTATAACTTGCACTACCTTACCAATATAGCCTTGTTACAAGTGTTCATGCATTGAAAACGAGCCTTAGAAGCATTTCTCTAAGTTTTGGGTTGATGTTCATGATTTTCAAGGGAAAGGGGCCCGGAAAGGGTTCTAGCTCGCTTATTTTTCAAATATCTTATCAAAAAAAACCTATAACTTGCTCTAACATACCAATATAGCCTAGTTACAAGTGTTAATGCATTGAAAACGAGCCTTATAAGCATTTCACAATGATTTCAATCGATGTTCTTGACTTTCATGGGAAAGGGGGCCGGAAAGGTTCTACCCCTCCTATTTTTTCAAATTTCTTATCACACTAACCTATAACTTGCACTAAAATAGCAATATAGCCTAGTTACAAGTGGTCATGCATCGAAATTGAGCCTTAGAAGCATTTCTCTATGTTTTGGGTTGATGTTAATGATTTTCAAGGGAAAGGGGGCCGAAAAGGGTTCGACCTCACTTTTTTTTCAAATTTCTTGTCAAAATGACCTAGAACTCGCACTAACATACCAATACAGCCTAGTTAAAAGTGTTCATGTCTTGAAAACGAGCCTTAGAAGCATTTCACTAAGTTCTAAATCGATGTTCGTGATTTTCAATAGAAAGGGGGCGGAAAGGGTTCTAGCTCGCTTATTTTTCAAATTTCATATCAAAATAACCTAAAACTAGCACTAACATACCAATATAGCCTAGTTACAAGTGTTCATGCATTGAAAACGAGCCTTAGAAGCATTTCACTAAGTTCTAAACCGATGTTCGTGATTTTCAAGGGAAAGGGGGCGGAAAGGGTTCTACCTCGCCTATTTTTCAAATTTCTTATCATACTAACCTATAACTTGCACTACCTTACCAATATAGCCTTGTTACAAGTGTTCATGCATTGAAAACGAGCCTTAGAAGCATTTCTCTAAGTTTTGGGTTGATGTTCATGATTTTCAAGGGAAAGGGGCCCGGAAAGGGTTCTAGCTCGCTTATTTTTCAAATATCTTATCAAAAAAAACCTATAACTTGCTCTAACATACCAATATAGCCTAGTTACAAGTGTTAATGCATTGAAAACGAGCCTTATAAGCATTTCACAATGATTTCAATCGATGTTCTTGACTTTCATGGGAAAGGGGGCCGGAAAGGTTCTACCCCTCCTATTTTTTCAAATTTCTTATCACACTAACCTATAACTTGCACTAAAATAGCAATATAGCCTAGTTACAAGTGGTCATGCATCGAAATTGAGCCTTAGAAGCATTTCTCTATGTTTTGGGTTGATGTTAATGATTTTCAAGGGAAAGGGGGCCGAAAAGGGTTCGACCTCACTTTTTTTTCAAATTTCTTGTCAAAATGACCTAGAACTCGCACTAACATACCAATACAGCCTAGTTAAAAGTGTTCATGTCTTGAAAACGAGCCTTAGAAGCATTTCACTAAGTTCTAAATCGATGTTCGTGATTTTCAATAGAAAGGGGGCGGAAAGGGTTCTAGCTCGCTTATTTTTCAAATTTCATATCAAAATAACCTAAAACTAGCACTAACATACCAATATAGCCTAGTTACAAGTGTTCATGCATTGAAAACGAGCCTTAGAAGCATTTCACTAAGTTCTAAACCGATGTTCGTGATTTTCAAGGGAAAGGGGGCGGAAAGGGTTCTACCTCGCCTATTTTTCAAATTTCTTATCATACTAACCTATAACTTGCACTACCTTACCAATATAGCCTTGTTACAAGTGTTCATGCATTGAAAACGAGCCTTAGAAGCATTTCTCTAAGTTTTGGGTTGATGTTCATGATTTTCAAGGGAAAGGGGCCCGGAAAGGGTTCTAGCTCGCTTATTTTTCAAATATCTTATCAAAAAAAACCTATAACTTGCTCTAACATACCAATATAGCCTAGTTACAAGTGTTAATGCATTGAAAACGAGCCTTATAAGCATTTCACAATGATTTCAATCGATGTTCTTGACTTTCATGGGAAAGGGGGCCGGAAAGGTTCTACCCCTCCTATTTTTTCAAATTTCTTATCACACTAACCTATAACTTGCACTAAAATAGCAATATAGCCTAGTTACAAGTGGTCATGCATCGAAATTGAGCCTTAGAAGCATTTCTCTATGTTTTGGGTTGATGTTAATGATTTTCAAGGGAAAGGGGGCCGAAAAGGGTTCGACCTCACTTTTTTTTCAAATTTCTTGTCAAAATGACCTAGAACTCGCACTAACATACCAATACAGCCTAGTTAAAAGTGTTCATGTCTTGAAAACGAGCCTTAGAAGCATTTCACTAAGTTCTAAATCGATGTTCGTGATTTTCAATAGAAAGGGGGCGGAAAGGGTTCTAGCTCGCTTATTTTTCAAATTTCATATCAAAATAACCTAAAACTAGCACTAACATACCAATATAGCCTAGTTACAAGTGTTCATGCATTGAAAACGAGCCTTAGAAGCATTTCACTAAGTTCTAAACCGATGTTCGTGATTTTCAAGGGAAAGGGGGCGGAAAGGGTTCTACCTCGCCTATTTTTCAAATTTCTTATCATACTAACCTATAACTTGCACTACCTTACCAATATAGCCTTGTTACAAGTGTTCATGCATTGAAAACGAGCCTTAGAAGCATTTCTCTAAGTTTTGGGTTGATGTTCATGATTTTCAAGGGAAAGGGGCCCGGAAAGGGTTCTAGCTCGCTTATTTTTCAAATATCTTATCAAAAAAAACCTATAACTTGCTCTAACATACCAATATAGCCTAGTTACAAGTGTTAATGCATTGAAAACGAGCCTTATAAGCATTTCACAATGATTTCAATCGATGTTCTTGACTTTCATGGGAAAGGGGGCCGGAAAGGTTCTACCCCTCCTATTTTTTCAAATTTCTTATCACACTAACCTATAACTTGCACTAAAATAGCAATATAGCCTAGTTACAAGTGGTCATGCATCGAAATTGAGCCTTAGAAGCATTTCTCTATGTTTTGGGTTGATGTTAATGATTTTCAAGGGAAAGGGGGCCGAAAAGGGTTCGACCTCACTTTTTTTTCAAATTTCTTGTCAAAATGACCTAGAACTCGCACTAACATACCAATACAGCCTAGTTAAAAGTGTTCATGTCTTGAAAACGAGCCTTAGAAGCATTTCACTAAGTTCTAAATCGATGTTCGTGATTTTCAATAGAAAGGGGGCGGAAAGGGTTCTAGCTCGCTTATTTTTCAAATTTCATATCAAAATAACCTAAAACTAGCACTAACATACCAATATAGCCTAGTTACAAGTGTTCATGCATTGAAAACGAGCCTTAGAAGCATTTCACTAAGTTCTAAACCGATGTTCGTGATTTTCAAGGGAAAGGGGGCGGAAAGGGTTCTACCTCGCCTATTTTTCAAATTTCTTATCATACTAACCTATAACTTGCACTACCTTACCAATATAGCCTTGTTACAAGTGTTCATGCATTGAAAACGAGCCTTAGAAGCATTTCTCTAAGTTTTGGGTTGATGTTCATGATTTTCAAGGGAAAGGGGCCCGGAAAGGGTTCTAGCTCGCTTATTTTTCAAATATCTTATCAAAAAAAACCTATAACTTGCTCTAACATACCAATATAGCCTAGTTACAAGTGTTAATGCATTGAAAACGAGCCTTATAAGCATTTCACAATGATTTCAATCGATGTTCTTGACTTTCATGGGAAAGGGGGCCGGAAAGGTTCTACCCCTCCTATTTTTTCAAATTTCTTATCACACTAACCTATAACTTGCACTAAAATAGCAATATAGCCTAGTTACAAGTGGTCATGCATCGAAATTGAGCCTTAGAAGCATTTCTCTATGTTTTGGGTTGATGTTAATGATTTTCAAGGGAAAGGGGGCCGAAAAGGGTTCGACCTCACTTTTTTTTCAAATTTCTTGTCAAAATGACCTAGAACTCGCACTAACATACCAATACAGCCTAGTTAAAAGTGTTCATGTCTTGAAAACGAGCCTTAGAAGCATTTCACTAAGTTCTAAATCGATGTTCGTGATTTTCAATAGAAAGGGGGCGGAAAGGGTTCTAGCTCGCTTATTTTTCAAATTTCATATCAAAATAACCTAAAACTAGCACTAACATACCAATATAGCCTAGTTACAAGTGTTCATGCATTGAAAACGAGCCTTAGAAGCATTTCACTAAGTTCTAAACCGATGTTCGTGATTTTCAAGGGAAAGGGGGCGGAAAGGGTTCTACCTCGCCTATTTTTCAAATTTCTTATCATACTAACCTATAACTTGCACTACCTTACCAATATAGCCTTGTTACAAGTGTTCATGCATTGAAAACGAGCCTTAGAAGCATTTCTCTAAGTTTTGGGTTGATGTTCATGATTTTCAAGGGAAAGGGGCCCGGAAAGGGTTCTAGCTCGCTTATTTTTCAAATATCTTATCAAAAAAAACCTATAACTTGCTCTAACATACCAATATAGCCTAGTTACAAGTGTTAATGCATTGAAAACGAGCCTTATAAGCATTTCACAATGATTTCAATCGATGTTCTTGACTTTCATGGGAAAGGGGGCCGGAAAGGTTCTACCCCTCCTATTTTTTCAAATTTCTTATCACACTAACCTATAACTTGCACTAAAATAGCAATATAGCCTAGTTACAAGTGGTCATGCATCGAAATTGAGCCTTAGAAGCATTTCTCTATGTTTTGGGTTGATGTTAATGATTTTCAAGGGAAAGGGGGCCGAAAAGGGTTCGACCTCACTTTTTTTTCAAATTTCTTGTCAAAATGACCTAGAACTCGCACTAACATACCAATACAGCCTAGTTAAAAGTGTTCATGTCTTGAAAACGAGCCTTAGAAGCATTTCACTAAGTTCTAAATCGATGTTCGTGATTTTCAATAGAAAGGGGGCGGAAAGGGTTCTAGCTCGCTTATTTTTCAAATTTCATATCAAAATAACCTAAAACTAGCACTAACATACCAATATAGCCTAGTTACAAGTGTTCATGCATTGAAAACGAGCCTTAGAAGCATTTCACTAAGTTCTAAACCGATGTTCGTGATTTTCAAGGGAAAGGGGGCGGAAAGGGTTCTACCTCGCCTATTTTTCAAATTTCTTATCATACTAACCTATAACTTGCACTACCTTACCAATATAGCCTTGTTACAAGTGTTCATGCATTGAAAACGAGCCTTAGAAGCATTTCTCTAAGTTTTGGGTTGATGTTCATGATTTTCAAGGGAAAGGGGCCCGGAAAGGGTTCTAGCTCGCTTATTTTTCAAATATCTTATCAAAAAAAACCTATAACTTGCTCTAACATACCAATATAGCCTAGTTACAAGTGTTAATGCATTGAAAACGAGCCTTATAAGCATTTCACAATGATTTCAATCGATGTTCTTGACTTTCATGGGAAAGGGGGCCGGAAAGGTTCTACCCCTCCTATTTTTTCAAATTTCTTATCACACTAACCTATAACTTGCACTAAAATAGCAATATAGCCTAGTTACAAGTGGTCATGCATCGAAATTGAGCCTTAGAAGCATTTCTCTATGTTTTGGGTTGATGTTAATGATTTTCAAGGGAAAGGGGGCCGAAAAGGGTTCGACCTCACTTTTTTTTCAAATTTCTTGTCAAAATGACCTAGAACTCGCACTAACATACCAATACAGCCTAGTTAAAAGTGTTCATGTCTTGAAAACGAGCCTTAGAAGCATTTCACTAAGTTCTAAATCGATGTTCGTGATTTTCAATAGAAAGGGGGCGGAAAGGGTTCTAGCTCGCTTATTTTTCAAATTTCATATCAAAATAACCTAAAACTAGCACTAACATACCAATATAGCCTAGTTACAAGTGTTCATGCATTGAAAACGAGCCTTAGAAGCATTTCACTAAGTTCTAAACCGATGTTCGTGATTTTCAAGGGAAAGGGGGCGGAAAGGGTTCTACCTCGCCTATTTTTCAAATTTCTTATCATACTAACCTATAACTTGCACTACCTTACCAATATAGCCTTGTTACAAGTGTTCATGCATTGAAAACGAGCCTTAGAAGCATTTCTCTAAGTTTTGGGTTGATGTTCATGATTTTCAAGGGAAAGGGGCCCGGAAAGGGTTCTAGCTCGCTTATTTTTCAAATATCTTATCAAAAAAAACCTATAACTTGCTCTAACATACCAATATAGCCTAGTTACAAGTGTTAATGCATTGAAAACGAGCCTTATAAGCATTTCACAATGATTTCAATCGATGTTCTTGACTTTCATGGGAAAGGGGGCCGGAAAGGTTCTACCCCTCCTATTTTTTCAAATTTCTTATCACACTAACCTATAACTTGCACTAAAATAGCAATATAGCCTAGTTACAAGTGGTCATGCATCGAAATTGAGCCTTAGAAGCATTTCTCTATGTTTTGGGTTGATGTTAATGATTTTCAAGGGAAAGGGGGCCGAAAAGGGTTCGACCTCACTTTTTTTTCAAATTTCTTGTCAAAATGACCTAGAACTCGCACTAACATACCAATACAGCCTAGTTAAAAGTGTTCATGTCTTGAAAACGAGCCTTAGAAGCATTTCACTAAGTTCTAAATCGATGTTCGTGATTTTCAATAGAAAGGGGGCGGAAAGGGTTCTAGCTCGCTTATTTTTCAAATTTCATATCAAAATAACCTAAAACTAGCACTAACATACCAATATAGCCTAGTTACAAGTGTTCATGCATTGAAAACGAGCCTTAGAAGCATTTCACTAAGTTCTAAACCGATGTTCGTGATTTTCAAGGGAAAGGGGGCGGAAAGGGTTCTACCTCGCCTATTTTTCAAATTTCTTATCATACTAACCTATAACTTGCACTACCTTACCAATATAGCCTTGTTACAAGTGTTCATGCATTGAAAACGAGCCTTAGAAGCATTTCTCTAAGTTTTGGGTTGATGTTCATGATTTTCAAGGGAAAGGGGCCCGGAAAGGGTTCTAGCTCGCTTATTTTTCAAATATCTTATCAAAAAAAACCTATAACTTGCTCTAACATACCAATATAGCCTAGTTACAAGTGTTAATGCATTGAAAACGAGCCTTATAAGCATTTCACAATGATTTCAATCGATGTTCTTGACTTTCATGGGAAAGGGGGCCGGAAAGGTTCTACCCCTCCTATTTTTTCAAATTTCTTATCACACTAACCTATAACTTGCACTAAAATAGCAATATAGCCTAGTTACAAGTGGTCATGCATCGAAATTGAGCCTTAGAAGCATTTCTCTATGTTTTGGGTTGATGTTAATGATTTTCAAGGGAAAGGGGGCCGAAAAGGGTTCGACCTCACTTTTTTTTCAAATTTCTTGTCAAAATGACCTAGAACTCGCACTAACATACCAATACAGCCTAGTTAAAAGTGTTCATGTCTTGAAAACGAGCCTTAGAAGCATTTCACTAAGTTCTAAATCGATGTTCGTGATTTTCAATAGAAAGGGGGCGGAAAGGGTTCTAGCTCGCTTATTTTTCAAATTTCATATCAAAATAACCTAAAACTAGCACTTAGAGAAATAAGCGAGCTAGAACCCTTTCCGAGCCCCTTTCCCTTGAAAATCATGAACATCAACCCAAAACTTAGAGAAATGCTTCTAAGGCTCGTTTTCAATGCATGAACACTTGTAACAAGGCTATATTGGTAAGGTAGTGCAAGTTATAGGTTAGTATGATAAGAAATTTGAAAAATAGGCGAGGTAGAACCCTTTCCGCCCCCTTTCCCTTGAAAATCACGAACATCGGTTTAGAACTTAGTGAAATGCTTCTAAGGCTCGTTTTCAATGCATGAACACTTGTAACTAGGCTATATTGGTATGTTAGTGCTAGTTTTAGGTTATTTTGATATGAAATTTGAAAAATAAGCGAGCTAGAACCCTTTCCGCCCCCTTTCTATTGAAAATCACGAACATCGATTTAGAACTTGGAAATGCTTCTAAGGCTCGTTTTCAATGAACACTTTTAACTAGGCTGTATTGGTATGTTAGTGCAAGTTCTAGGTCATTTTGACAAGAAATTTGAAAAAAAAGTGAGGTCGAACCCTTTCCGGCCCCCTTTCCCTTGAAAATCATTAACATCAACCCAAAACATAGAGAAATGCTTCTAAGGCTCAATTTCGATGCATGACCACTTGTAACTAGGCTATATTGCTATTTTAGTGCAAGTTATAGGTTAGTGTGATAAGAAATTTGAAAAAATAGGAGTGGTAGAACCTTTCCGGCCCCTTTTCCCTTGAAAGTCAAGAACATCGATTGAAATCATTGTGAAATGCTTATAAGGCTCGTTTTCAATGCATTAACACTTGTAACTAGGCTATATTGGTATGTTAGGGCAAGTTATAGGTTTTTTTTGATAAGATATTTGAAAAATAAGCGAGCTAGAACCCTTTCCGGGCCCCTTTCCCTTGAAAATCATGAACATCAACCCAAAACTTAGAGAAATGCTTCTAAGGCTCGTTTTCAATGCATGAACACTTGTAACAAGGCTATATTGGTAAGGTAGTGCAAGTTATAGGTTAGTATGATAAGAAATTTGAAAAATAGGCGAGGTAGAACCCTTTCCGCCCCCTTTCCCTTGAAAATCACGAACATCGGTTTAGAACTTAGTGAAATGCTTCTAAGGCTCGTTTTCAATGCATGAACACTTGTAACTAGGCTATATTGGTATGTTAGTGCTAGTTCTAGGTTATTTTGATATGAAATTTGAAAAATAAGCGAGCTAGAACCCTTTCCGCCCCCTTTCTATTGAAAATCACGAACATCGATTTAGAACTTAGTGAAATGCTTCTAAGGCTCGTTTTCAAGACATGAACACTTTTAACTAGGCTGTATTGGTATGTTAGTGCGAGTTCTAGGTCATTTTGACAAGAAATTTGAAAAAAAAGTGAGGTCGAACCCTTTTCGGCCCCCTTTCCCTTGAAAATCATTAACATCAACCCAAAACATAGAGAAATGCTTCTAAGGCCCAATTTCGATGCATGACCACTTGTAACTAGGCTATATTGCTATTTTAGTGCAAGTTATAGGTTAGTGTGATAAGAAATTTGAAAAAATAGGAGTGGTAGAACCTTTCAGCCCCTTTTCCCTTGAAAGTCAAGAACATCGATTGAAATCATTGTGAAATGCTTATAAGGCTCGTTTTCAATGCATTAACACTTGTAACTAGGCTATATTGGTATGTTAGAGCAAGTTATAGGTTTTTTTTGATAAGATATTTGAAAAATAAGCGAGCTAGAACCCTTTCCGGGCCCCTTTCCCTTGAAAATCATGAACATCAACCCAAAACTTAGAGAAATGCTTCTAAGGCTCGTTTTCAATGCATGAACACTTGTAACAAGGCTATATTGGTAAGGTAGTGCAAGTTATAGGTTAGTATGATAAGAAATTTGAAAAATAGGCGAGGTAGAACCCTTTCCGCCCCCTTTCCCTTGAAAATCACGAACATCGGTTTAGAACATGGTGAAATGCTTCTAAGGCTCGTTTTCAATGCATGAACACTTGTAACTAGGCTATATTGGTATGTTAGTGCTAGTTTTAGGTTATTTTGATATGAAATTTGAAAAATAAGCGAGCTAGAACCCTTTCCGCCCCCTTTCTATTGAAAATCACGAACATCGATTTAGAACTTGGAAATGCTTCTAAGGCTCGTTTTCAATGAACACTTTTAACTAGGCTGTATTGGTATGTTAGTGCCAGTTCTAGGTCATTTTGACAAGAAATTTGAAAAAAAAGTGAGGTCGAACCCTTTCCGGCCCCCTTTCCCTTGAAAATCATTAACATCAACCCAAAACATAGAGAAATGCTTCTAAGGCTCAATTTCGATGCATGACCACTTGTAACTAGGCTATATTGCTATTTTAGTGCAAGTTATAGGTTAGTGTGATAAGAAATTTGAAAAAATAGGAGTGGTAGAACCTTTCAGCCCCTTTTCCCTTGAAAGTCAAGAACATCGATTGAAATCATTGTGAAATGCTTATAAGGCTCGTTTTCAATGCATTAACACTTGTAACTAGGCTATATTGGTATGTTAGAGCAAGTTATAGGTTTTTTTTGATAAGATATTTGAAAAATAAGCGAGCTAGAACCCTTTCCGGGCCCCTTTCCCTTGAAAATCATGAACATCAACCCAAAACTTAGAGAAATGCTTCTAAGGCTCGTTTTCAATGCATGAACACTTGTAACAAGGCTATATTGGTAAGGTAGTGCAAGTTATAGGTTAGTATGATAAGAAATTTGAAAAATAGGCGAGGTAGAACCCTTTCCGCCCCCTTTCCCTTGAAAATCACGAACATCGGTTTAGAACATGGTGAAATGCTTCTAAGGCTCGTTTTCAATGCATGAACACTTGTAACTAGGCTATATTGGTATGTTAGTGCTAGTTTTAGGTTATTTTGATATGAAATTTGAAAAATAAGCGAGCTAGAACCCTTTCCGCCCCCTTTCTATTGAAAATCACGAACATCGATTTAGAACTTGGAAATGCTTCTAAGGCTCGTTTTCAATGAACACTTTTAACTAGGCTGTATTGGTATGTTAGTGCCAGTTCTAGGTCATTTTGACAAGAAATTTGAAAAAAAAGTGAGGTCGAACCCTTTCCGGCCCCCTTTCCCTTGAAAATCATTAACATCAACCCAAAACATAGAGAAATGCTTCTAAGGCTCAATTTCGATGCATGACCACTTGTAACTAGGCTATATTGCTATTTTAGTGCAAGTTATAGGTTAGTGTGATAAGAAATTTGAAAAAATAGGAGTGGTAGAACCTTTCAGCCCCTTTTCCCTTGAAAGTCAAGAACATCGATTGAAATCATTGTGAAATGCTTATAAGGCTCGTTTTCAATGCATTAACACTTGTAACTAGGCTATATTGGTATGTTAGAGCAAGTTATAGGTTTTTTTTGATAAGATATTTGAAAAATAAGCGAGCTAGAACCCTTTCCGGGCCCCTTTCCCTTGAAAATCATGAACATCAACCCAAAACTTAGAGAAATGCTTCTAAGGCTCGTTTTCAATGCATGAACACTTGTAACAAGGCTATATTGGTAAGGTAGTGCAAGTTATAGGTTAGTATGATAAGAAATTTGAAAAATAGGCGAGGTAGAACCCTTTCCGCCCCCTTTCCCTTGAAAATCACGAACATCGGTTTAGAACTTAGTGAAATGCTTCTAAGGCTCGTTTTCAATGCATGAATACTTTTAACTAGGCTATATTGGTATGTTAGTGCTAGTTTTAGGTTATTTTGATATGAAATTTGAAAAATAAGCGAGCTAGAACCCTTTCCGCCCCCTTTCTATTGAAAATCACGAACATCGATTTAGAACTTAGTGAAATGCTTCTAAGGCTCGTTTTCAAGACATGAACACTTTTAACTAGGCTGTATTGGTATGTTAGTGCGAGTTCTAGGTCATTTTGACAAGAAATTTGAAAAAAAAGTGAGGTCGAACCCTTTTCGGCCCCCTTTCCCTTGAAAATCATTAACATCAACCCAAAACATAGAGAAATGCTTCTAAGGCCCAATTTCGATGCATGACCACTTGTAACTAGGCTATATTGCTATTTTAGTGCAAGTTATAGGTTAGTGTGATAAGAAATTTGAAAAAATAGGAGTGGTAGAACCTTTCAGCCCCTTTTCCCTTGAAAGTCAAGAACATCAATTGAAATCATTGTGAAATGCTTATAAGGCTCGTTTTCAATGCATTAACACTTGTAACTAGGCTATATTGGTATGTTAGAGCAAGTTATAGGTTTTTTTGATAAGATATTTGAAAAATAAGCGAGCTAGAACCCTTTCCGGGCCCCTTTCCCTTGAAAATCATGAACATCAACCCAAAACTTAGAGAAATGCTTCTAAGGCTCGTTTTCAATGCATGAACACTTGTAACAAGGCTATATTGGTAAGGTAGTGCAAGTTATAGGTTAGTATGATAAGAAATTTGAAAAATAGGCGAGGTAGAACCCTTTCCGCCCCCTTTCCCTTGAAAATCACGAACATCGGTTTAGAACTTAGTGAAATGCTTCTAAGGCTCGTTTTCAATGCATGAACACTTGTAACTAGGCTATATTGGTATGTTAGTGCTAGTTTTAGGTTATTTTGATATGAAATTTGAAAAATAAGCGAGCTAGAACCCTTTCCGCCCCCTTTCTATTGAAAATCACGAACATCGATTTAGAACTTAGTGAAATGCTTCTAAGGCTCGTTTTCAAGACATGAACACTTTTAACTAGGCTGTATTGCTATGTTAGTGCGAGTTCTAGGTCATTTTGACAAGAAATTTGAAAAAAAAGTGAGGTCGAACCCTTTTCGGCCCCCTTTCCCTTGAAAATCATTAACATCAACCCAAAACATAGAGAAATGCTTCTAAGGCTCAATTTCGATGCATGACCACTTGTAACTAGGCTATATTGCTATTTTAGTGCAAGTTATAGGTTAGTGTGATAAGAAATTTGAAAAAATAGGAGTGGTAGAACCTTTCAGCCCCTTTTCCCTTGAAAGTCAAGAACATCGATTGAAATCATTGTGAAATGCTTATAAGGCTCGTTTTCAATGCATTAACACTTGTAACTAGGCTATATTGGTATGTTAGAGCAAGTTATAGGTTTTTTTTGATAAGATATTTGAAAAATAAGCGAGCTAGAACCCTTTCCGGGCCCCTTTCCCTTGAAAATCATGAACATCAACCCAAAACTTAGAGAAATGCTTCTAAGGCTCGTTTTCAATGCATGAACACTTGTAACAAGGCTATATTGGTAAGGTAGTGCAAGTTATAGGTTAGTATGATAAGAAATTTGAAAAATAGGCGAGGTAGAACCCTTTCCGCCCCCTTTCCCTTGAAAATCACGAACATCGGTTTAGAACATGGTGAAATGCTTCTAAGGCTCGTTTTCAATGCATGAACACTTGTAACTAGGCTATATTGGTATGTTAGTGCTAGTTTTAGGTTATTTTGATATGAAATTTGAAAAATAAGCGAGCTAGAACCCTTTCCGCCCCCTTTCTATTGAAAATCACGAACATCGATTTAGAACTTGGAAATGCTTCTAAGGCTCGTTTTCAATGAACACTTTTAACTAGGCTGTATTGGTATGTTAGTGCGAGTTCTAGGTCATTTTGACAAGAAATTTGAAAAAAAAGTGAGGTCGAACCCTTTCCGGCCCCCTTTCCCTTGAAAATCATTAACATCAACCCAAAACATAGAGAAATGCTTCTAAGGCTCAATTTCGATGCATGACCACTTGTAACTAGGCTATATTGCTATTTTAGTGCAAGTTATAGGTTAGTGTGATAAGAAATTTGAAAAAATAGGAGTGGTAGAACCTTTCAGCCCCTTTTCCCTTGAAAGTCAAGAACATCGATTGAAATCATTGTGAAATGCTTATAAGGCTCGTTTTCAATGCATTAACACTTGTAACTAGGCTATATTGGTATGTTAGAGCAAGTTATAGGTTTTTTTTGATAAGATATTTGAAAAATAAGCGAGCTAGAACCCTTTCCGGGCCCCTTTCCCTTGAAAATCATGAACATCAACCCAAAACTTAGAGAAATGCTTCTAAGGCTCGTTTTCAATGCATGAACACTTGTAACAAGGCTATATTGGTAAGGTAGTGCAAGTTATAGGTTAGTATGATAAGAAATTTGAAAAATAGGCGAGGTAGAACCCTTTCCGCCCCCTTTCCCTTGAAAATCACGAACATCGGTTTAGAACTTAGTGAAATGCTTCTAAGGCTCGTTTTCAATGCATGAACACTTGTAACTAGGCTATATTGGTATGTTAGTGCTAGTTTTAGGTTATTTTGATATGAAATTTGAAAAATAAGCGAGCTAGAACCCTTTCCGCCCCCTTTCTATTGAAAATCACGAACATCGATTTAGAACTTAGTGAAATGCTTCTAAGGCTCGTTTTCAAGACATGAACACTTTTAACTAGGCTGTATTGGTATGTTAGTGCGAGTTCTAGGTCATTTTGACAAGAAATTTGAAAAAAAAGTGAGGTCGAACCCTTTCCGGCCCCCTTTCCCTTGAAAATCATTAACATCAACCCAAAACATAGAGAAATGCTTCTAAGGCCCAATTTCGATGCATGACCACTTGTAACTAGGCTATATTGCTATTTTAGTGCAAGTTATAGGTTAGTGTGATAAGAAATTTGAAAAAATAGGAGTGGTAGAACCTTTCAGCCCCTTTTCCCTTGAAAGTCAAGAACATCGATTGAAATCATTGTGAAATGCTTATAAGGCTCGTTTTCAATGCATTAACACTTGTAACTAGGCTATATTGGTATGTTAGAGCAAGTTATAGGTTTTTTTGATAAGATATTTGAAAAATAAGCGAGCTAGAACCCTTTCCGGGCCCCTTTCCCTTGAAAATCATGAACATCAACCCAAAACTTAGAGAAATGCTTCTAAGGCTCGTTTTCAATGCATGAACACTTGTAACAAGGCTATATTGGTAAGGTAGTGCAAGTTATAGGTTAGTATGATAAGAAATTTGAAAAATAGGCGAGGTAGAACCCTTTCCGCCCCCTTTCCCTTGAAAATCACGAACATCGGTTTAGAACTTAGTGAAATGCTTCTAAGGCTCGTTTTCAATGCATGAACACTTGTAACTAGGCTATATTGGTATGTTAGTGCTAGTTTTAGGTTATTTTGATATGAAATTTGAAAAATAAGCGAGCTAGAACCCTTTCCGCCCCCTTTCTATTGAAAATCACGAACATCGATTTAGAACTTAGTGAAATGCTTCTAAGGCTCGTTTTCAAGACATGAACACTTTTAACTAGGCTGTATTGCTATGTTAGTGCGAGTTCTAGGTCATTTTGACAAGAAATTTGAAAAAAAAGTGAGGTCGAACCCTTTTCGGCCCCCTTTCCCTTGAAAATCATTAACATCAACCCAAAACATAGAGAAATGCTTCTAAGGCCCAATTTCGATGCATGACCACTTGTAACTAGGCTATATTGCTATTTTAGTGCAAGTTATAGGTTAGTGTGATAAGAAATTTGAAAAAATAGGAGTGGTAGAACCTTTCAGCCCCTTTTCCCTTGAAAGTCAAGAACATCGATTGAAATCATTGTGAAATGCTTATAAGGCTCGTTTTCAATGCATTAACACTTGTAACTAGGCTATATTGGTATGTTAGAGCAAGTTATAGGTTTTTTTGATAAGATATTTGAAAAATAAGCGAGCTAGAACCCTTTCCGGGCCCCTTTCCCTTGAAAATCATGAACATCAACCCAAAACTTAGAGAAATGCTTCTAAGGCTCGTTTTCAATGCATGAACACTTGTAACAAGGCTATATTGGTAAGGTAGTGCAAGTTATAGGTTAGTATGATAAGAAATTTGAAAAATAGGCGGGGTAGAACCCTTTCCGCCCCCTTTCCCTTGAAAATCACGAACATCGGTTTAGAACTTAGTGAAATGCTTCTAAGGCTCGTTTTCAATGCATGAACACTTGTAACTAGGCTATATTGGTATGTTAGTGCTAGTTTTAGGTTATTTTGATATGAAATTTGAAAAATAAGCGAGCTAGAACCCTTTCCGCCCCCTTTCTATTGAAAATCACGAACATCGATTTAGAACTTAGTGAAATGCTTCTAAGGCTCGTTTTCAAGACATGAACACTTTTAACTAGGCTGTATTGCTATGTTAGTGCGAGTTCTAGGTCATTTTGACAAGAAATTTGAAAAAAAAGTGAGGTCGAACCCTTTTCGGCCCCCTTTCCCTTGAAAATCATTAACATCAACCCAAAACATAGAGAAATGCTTCTAAGGCTCAATTTCGATGCATGACCACTTGTAACTAGGCTATATTGCTATTTTAGTGCAAGTTATAGGTTAGTGTGATAAGAAATTTGAAAAAATAGGAGTGGTAGAACCTTTCAGCCCCTTTTCCCTTGAAAGTCAAGAACATCGATTGAAATCATTGTGAAATGCTTATAAGGCTCGTTTTCAATGCATTAACACTTGTAACTAGGCTATATTGGTATGTTAGAGCAAGTTATAGGTTTTTTTTGATAAGATATTTGAAAAATAAGCGAGCTAGAACCCTTTCCGGGCCCCTTTCCCTTGAAAATCATGAACATCAACCCAAAACATAGAGAAATGCTTCTAAGGCTCGTTTTCAATGCATGAACACTTGTAACAAGGCTATATTGGTAAGGTAGTGCAAGTTATAGGTTAGTATGATAAGAAATTTGAAAAATAGGCGAGGTAGAACCCTTTCCGCCCCCTTTCCCTTGAAAATC
Organism: Dysphania ambrosioides; assembly: GCA_026401315.1. NCBI lineage: Eukaryota > Viridiplantae > Streptophyta > Magnoliopsida > Caryophyllales > Amaranthaceae > Dysphania > Dysphania ambrosioides. The sequence goes on along the minus strand of CM048671.1, from coordinate 12,383,768 downwards.
ACGAACATCGGTTTAGAACTTAGTGAAATGCTTCTAAGGCTCGTTTTCAATGCATGAACACTTGTAACTAGGCTATATTGGTATGTTAGTGCTAGTTTTAGGTTATTTTGATATGAAATTTGAAAAATAAGCGAGCTAGAACCCTTTCCGCCCCCTTTCTATTGAAAATCACGAACATCGATTTAGAACTTAGTGAAATGCTTCTAAGGCTCGTTTTCAAGACATGAACACTTTTAACTAGGCTGTATTGCTATGTTAGTGCGAGTTCTAGGTCATTTTGACAAGAAATTTGAAAAAAAAGTGAGGTCGAACCCTTTTCGGCCCCCTTTCCCTTGAAAATCATTAACATCAACCCAAAACATAGAGAAATGCTTCTAAGGCCCAATTTCGATGCATGACCACTTGTAACTAGGCTATATTGCTATTTTAGTGCAAGTTATAGGTTAGTGTGATAAGAAATTTGAAAAAATAGGAGTGGTAGAACCTTTCAGCCCCTTTTCCCTTGAAAGTCAAGAACATCGATTGAAATCATTTTGAAATGCTTATAAGGCTCGTTTTCAATGCATTAACACTTGTAACTAGGCTATATTGGTATGTTAGAGCAAGTTATAGGTTTTTTTGATAAGATATTTGAAAAATAAGCGAGCTAGAACCCTTTCCGGGCCCCTTTCCCTTGAAAATCATGAACATCAACCCAAAACTTAGAGAAATGCTTCTAACGTTTTCAATGCATGAACACTTGTAACAAGGCTATATTGGTAAGGTAGTGCAAGTTATAGGTTAGTATGATAAGAAATTTGAAAAATAGGCGAGGCAGAACCCTTTCCGCCCCCTTTCCCTTGAAAATCACGAACATCGGTTTAGAACTTAGTGAAATGCTTCTAAGGCTCGTTTTCAATGCATGAACACTTGTAACTAGGCTATATTGGTATGTTAGTGCTAGTTTTAGGTTATTTTGATATGAAATTTGAAAAATAAGCGAGCTAGAACCCTTTCCGCCCCCTTTCTATTGAAAATCACGAACATCGATTTAGAACTTAGTGAAATGCTTCTAAGGCTCGTTTTCAAGACATGAACACTTTTAACTAGGCTGTATTGCTATGTTAGTGCGAGTTCTAGGTCATTTTGACAAGAAATTTGAAAAAAAAGTGAGGTCGAACCCTTTTCGGCCCCCTTTCCCTTGAAAATCATTAACATCAACCCAAAACATAGAGAAATGCTTCTAAGGCTCAATTTCGATGCATGACCACTTGTAACTAGGCTATATTGCTATTTTAGTGCAAGTTATAGGTTAGTGTGATAAGAAATTTGAAAAAATAGGAGTGGTAGAACCTTTCAGCCCCTTTTCCCTTGAAAGTCAAGAACATCGATTGAAATCATTGTGAAATGCTTATAAGGCTCGTTTTCAATGCATTAACACTTGTAACTAGGCTATATTGGTATGTTAGAGCAAGTTATAGGTGTTTTTTGATAAGATATTTGAAAAATAAGCGAGCTAGAACCCTTTCCGGGCCCCTTTCCCTTGAAAATCATGAACATCAACCCAAAACTTAGAGAAATGCTTCTAAGGCTCGTTTTCAATGCATGAACACTTGTAACAAGGCTATATTGGTAAGGTAGTGCAAGTTATAGGTTAGTATGATAAGAAATTTGAAAAATAGGCGAGGTAGAACCCTTTCCGCCCCCTTTCCCTTGAAAATCACGAACATCGGTTTAGAACTTAGTGAAATGCTTCTAAGGCTCGTTTTCAATGCATGAACACTTGTAACTAGGCTATATTGGTATGTTAGTGCTAGTTTTAGGTTATTTTGATATGAAATTTGAAAAATAAGCGAGCTAGAACCCTTTCCGCCCCCTTTCTATTGAAAATCACGAACATCGATTTAGAACTTAGTGAAATGCTTCTAAGGCTCGTTTTCAAGACATGAACACTTTTAACTAGGCTGTATTGGTATGTTAGTGCGAGTTCTAGGTCATTTTGACAAGAAATTTGAAAAAAAAGTGAGGTCGAACCCTTTTCGGCCCCCTTTCCCTTGAAAATCATTAACATCAACCCAAAACATAGAGAAATGCTTCTAAGGCTCAATTTCGATGCATGACCACTTGTAACTAGGCTATATTGCTATTTTAGTGCAAGTTATAGGTTAGTGTGATAAGAAATTTGAAAAAATAGGAGTGGTAGAACCTTTCCGGCCCCTTTTCCCTTGAAAGTCAAGAACATCGATTGAAATCATTGTGAAATGCTTATAAGGCTCGTTTTCAATGCATTAACACTTGTAACTAGGCTATATTGGTATGTTAGAGCAAGTTATAGGTGTTTTTTGATAAGATATTTGAAAAATAAGCGAGCTAGAACCCTTTCCGGGCCCCTTTCCCTTGAAAATCATGAACATCAACCCAAAACTTAGAGAAATGCTTCTAAGGCTCGTTTTCAATGCATGAACACTTGTAACAAGGCTATATTGGTAAGGTAGTGCAAGTTATAGGTTAGTATGATAAGAAATTTGAAAAATAGGCGAGGCAGAACCCTTTCCGCCCCCTTTCCCTTGAAAATCACGAACATCGGTTTAGAACTTAGTGAAATGCTTCTAAGGCTCGTTTTCAATGCATGAACACTTGTAACTAGGCTATATTGGTATGTTAGTGCTAGTTTTAGGTTATTTTGATATGAAATTTGAAAAATAAGCGAGCTAGAACCCTTTCCGCCCCCTTTCTATTGAAAATCACGAACATCGATTTAGAACTTAGTGAAATGCTTCTAAGGCTCGTTTTCAAGACATGAACACTTTTAACTAGGCTGTATTGGTATGTTAGTGCGAGTTCTAGGTCATTTTGACAAGAAATTTGAAAAAAAAGTGAGGTCGAACCCTTTTCGGCCCCCTTTCCCTTGAAAATCATTAACATCAACCCAAAACATAGAGAAATGCTTCTAAGGCTCAATTTCGATGCATGACCACTTGTAACTAGACTATATTGCTATTTTAGTGCAAGTTATAGGTTAGTGTGATAAGAAATTTGAAAAAATAGGAGTGGTAGAACCTTTCAGCCCCTTTTCCCTTGAAAGTCAAGAACATCGATTGAAATCATTGTGAAATGCTTATAAGGCTCGTTTTCAATGCATTAACACTTGTAACTAGGCTATATTGGTATGTTAGAGCAAGTTATAGGTTTTTTTTGATAAGATATTTGAAAAATAAGCGAGCTAGAACCCTTTCCGGGCCCCTTTCCCTTGAAAATCATGAACATCAACCCAAAACTTAGAGAAATGCTTCTAAGGCTCGTTTTCAATGCATGAACACTTGTAACAAGGCTATATTGGTAAGGTAGTGCAAGTTATAGGTTAGTATGATAAGAAATTTGAAAAATAGGCGAGGTAGAACCCTTTCCGCCCCCTTTCCCTTGAAAATCACGAACATCGGTTTAGAACTTGGTGAAATGCTTCTAAGGCTCGTTTTCAATGCCTGAACACTTGTAACTAGGCTATATTGGTATGTTAGTGCTAGTTTTAGGTTATTTTGATATGAAATTTGAAAAATAAGCGAGCTAGAACCCTTTCCGCCCCCTTTCTATTGAAAATCACGAACATCGATTTAGAACTTGGAAATGCTTCTAAGGCTCGTTTTCAATGAACACTTTTAACTAGGCTGTATTGGTATGTTAGTGCAAGTTCTAGGTCATTTTGACAAGAAATTTGAAAAAAAAGTGAGGTCGAACCCTTTCCGGCCCCCTTTCCCTTGAAAATCATTAACATCAACCCAAAACATAGAGAAATGCTTCTAAGGCTCAATTTCGATGCATGACCACTTGTAACTAGGCTATATTGCTATTTTAGTGCAAGTTATAGGTTAGTGTGATAAGAAATTTGAAAAAATAGGAGTGGTAGAACCTTTCCGGCCCCTTTTCCCTTGAAAGTCAAGAACATCGATTGAAATCATTGTGAAATGCTTATAAGGCTCGTTTTCAATGCATTAACACTTGTAACTAGGCTATATTGGTATGTTAGAGCAAGTTATAGGTTTTTTTTGATAAGATATTTGAAAAATAAGCGAGCTAGAACCCTTTCCGGGCCCCTTTCCCTTGAAAATCATGAACATCAACCCAAAACTTAGAGAAATGCTTCTAAGGCTCGTTTTCAATGCATGAACACTTGTAACAAGGCTATATTGGTAAGGTAGTGCAAGTTATAGGTTAGTATGATAAGAAATTTGAAAAATAGGCGAGGCAGAACCCTTTCCGCCCCCTTTCCCTTGAAAATCACGAACATCGGTTTAGAACTTAGTGAAATGCTTCTAAGGCTCGTTTTCAATGCATGAACACTTGTAACTAGGCTATATTGGTATGTTAGTGCTAGTTTTAGGTTATTTTGATATGAAATTTGAAAAATAAGCGAGCTAGAACCCTTTCCGCCCCCTTTCTATTGAAAGTCACGAACATCGATTTAGAACTTAGTGAAATGCTTCTAAGGCTCGTTTTCAAGACATGAACACTTTTAACTAGGCTGTATTGGTATGTTAGTGCGAGGTCTAGGTCATTTTGACAAGAAATTTGAAAAAAAAGTGAGGTCGAACCCTTTTCGGCCCCCTTTCCCTTGAAAATCATTAACATCAACCCAAAACATAGAGAAATGCTTCTAAGGCTCAATTTCGATGCATGACCACTTGTAACTAGGCTATATTGCTATTTTAGTGCAAGTTATAGGTTAGTGTGATAAGAAATTTGAAAAAATAGGAGTGGTAGAACCTTTCAGCCCCTTTTCCCTTGAAAGTCAAGAACATCGATTGAAATCATTTTGAAATGCTTATAAGGCTCGTTTTCAATGCATTAAAACTTGTAACTAGGCTATATTGGTATGTTAGAGCAAGTTATAGGTTTTTTTTGATAAGATATTTGAAAAATAAGCGAGCTAGAACCCTTTCCGGGCCCCTTTCCCTTGAAAATCATGAACATCAACCCAAAACTTAGAGAAATGCTTCTAAGGCTCGTTTTCAATGCATGAACACTTGTAACAAGGCTATATTGGTAAGGTAGTGCAAGTTATAGGTTAGTATGTGATGTGTAAGCAAGATGGGAACCTTGTTACAAAATACGTGTTAAGGGGTCTTAGTAAATTTCGTGATTGATGAGGGGAGAATAGGGGAACACTCAACCCTAGCCTCGGATATAACAAAGGGGAACACTCACCCTTCGTTTAGTGTAGTTAGGAAATAGGGATTACTCGACCCACTCGTTTACTACGGAAGTTCTAGATTTGGGAACACTCTACCAAAGCTAGTACTCTTCAAATTTGGATTATCAAGTTTGGACCTTAGAAATGACTAATCGTAAGTCACGTTTAATCAACAAGTACACAAGTGTTTAGCAAATTTTTTGGATGCATTTCTTTTCGTTCAGTACACTATTTATAGTAGTGTATTCGTTACATAAGGAATCATAGGATTCCCTTTTGATAATATCCATCACTTGCCTATTTAAAAGACAGAAATAAAACGCTAATATAAAGTGATTAAAAGGCTCATATAACCGTCCAATTAATCCTTTATAACAATAAACTGAAATTAACTAACAACAATAATCGTAAAACTAGGCTTAAATTAAGGAAAACGTTCAGCAAGCTTCAAACGGCATTAAAAACGTGCAAATAGCTTCAAACGGTATTATCAGCGTGTAATTAGCTTGTTTGTAACCTCCCTTGACTTAAGCTCCTTTATTCAACTAACTAACTCCTTAAGTTACGCCCATTCAACTAACTAACTCCTTAAGCTACGCCCATTCAGTTCAACTAACCAACGAGCTAACTAACCCCCTAATTCACGCCCAATCAGTTCAGCTAACCAACCATTTCAACCTAAACTTACGCCCAACAAATAATCAGTCAATTCCTCCTTAATTCACGCATTCATGATTAGTCCAACGTACCTCCAATTGTACAAATCATGCGTGGCTTCAAGTCGGCACATTTACTAGATCCCTTCAACTAGATTAACTACTTTAAGGGAAGTATAACCAGTTGTGAAACTCTTTGGACCACCGTGCATAGGATTGAAGAATGACTTGGACAGAATTAACCCCTTACCATTTAGTTCAATAACACCGTCTTGAACGTCTTCATCTAGATCATGGATAATTGTTCTATGACCATTTTGGTGTCCTCCCCTTCTTCAAAAGGAATTGCCCTCAATTCGTCATCATCAAAGTAAGGAGCAAGATCACCAACGTTGAATGTACTTGAGACGCCATATTGACCTCCCAAATCAACTTTGTATGCGTTGTCATTGATCTTTTCCGTGATCTCAAATGGTCCCTCGGCTCTTGGCATAAGTTTGTTCTTCCTTTTACTAGGAAAACGTTCTTTCCTCATGTAAATCCACACCAAATCCCCAACTTCAAAAGACTTCACATTTCTCACTCGTTTGTTGGCTTGTTTCTTGTAGATTTCATTCGCCTTTTCAATGTTCCTCCGAACTTCTTTATGGACCTTTAGCATGAATTCGGCTTGTTCTTTTGCCCCACCATGAATGAACTTGTCTTTTGGCAAAGCAATAAGATCAATGGGAACATAAGGATTGACGCCATATACTACTTCAAAAGGAGAGTACTTTGTAGTAGCACTAGGTGTCCTATTATAAGCAAACTCGGCATGAGCAAGCTTATTATCCCAATCCTTGGTACTTCTGCTTACCAAAGCCCTAAGTAACGAACCAAGTGTTCTATTCACCACCTCCGTTTGGCCATCGGTTTGTGGATGATGTGAGGTAGAGAACAATAACTTAGTTCCCATCAAACGCCATATGGATTTCCAAAAATGACTTAGGAACTTAGTATCGCGATCTGACACAATGGTGCGTGGCACCCCATGGAAACGAACTACCTCTTCAAAGTATAACTTAGCCACTTTTATTGCATCTTCAGTTTTATGGCAAGGAATGAAATGAGCCATTTTCGAGAACCGATCAACCACCACCATTATTGAATCTTTGCCTCTTTGAGTTCTTGGCAAAGCTACAATAAAATCCATACTAACATCTTCCCAAGGTCTTTCGGGGATTGGTAAGGGCTTGTAGAGACCTTTATGAAACACCATTTTTGCTCTTTGGCAGGTAGAACAACGACTCACCACATGATGAACCGTGGCTAACATTTTCGGCCAATAAAAATGAGCTTGGAGAAGCTCCATTGTCTTGTGAATACCCACGTGACCAGCTAATCCTCCCCCATGAGCTTCATGTATCAACAAACTTCGAATGGGACATTTTGGGATGCATAATCTATTCCCTTTGAAAAGAAAACCATTATGCAAGGAAAACAGATCATAAACTCCACGGACGCATTTTTCAATTATCCCTTTGAATTCATCATCTTCTTGATAGTACTCCTTAATCAAATCGAATCCAAGTACCTTTGCTTCAACCATTCCAAGTAAATTATGCCTCCTAGACAAGGCATCTGCCACCACATTCGCTTTTCCACTCTTGTATTTAGAGGAAAAGTTAAATGTTTGCAAGAATTCGACCCATTTTGCATGCCTCGCATTCAGCTTCTTTTGGCCATGTATGAACCTCAAGGATTCATGATCAGAATGCAATATGAAAGGTTGTGGCCTCAAATAATGTGACCAATGATCTAGAGCTCTTACCATAGCATAGAACTCTTTATCATAGGTGGAGTAATTCAACTTGCCTTGACTCATCTTCTCACTAAAGTAGGCAATGGGTCGCCCACCTTGAATCAATACGGCACCAATACCCTTTCCACTTGCGTCACATTCAACCTCAAATGGTTTGGAAAAATCCGGAAGTGCTAATATGGGTGTGTTGCACATCTTCTTCTTGACTTCTTCAAACGCCCTTTGAGCTTGGGGTGTCCATTCGAACACGCCTTTCTTAGTACACTCGGTGATGGGAGCCATGAGTGTGCTGAAGTTCTTGATGAATCTTCTATAGAAAGAAGCAAGTCCATGAAACGAACGAACTTCCGTAAGCGTTCTCGGACTAGGCCAAGATTGAATCGCTTCGATTTTGCTAGGATCCACCTTTACGCCATCACCTGAAACTATATAGCCAAGAAACATGACTTCATATAATAAAAAATCACATTTTTCTAGTTTCCCATACAGTTTTTCTTTCCTTAAAACAGAAAATACTTGAAAAAGGTGATCAAAATGAGATTCTTCATCACGGGAATAGATGAGAATGTCATCCAAGTATACTACCACAAACTTGCCAAGAAATGGCCTTAGCACCTCATTCATTAACCTCATGAATGTGCTAGGGGCATTGGTAAGGCCAAATGGCATGACGAGCCACTCATATAACCCATGCTTTGTCTTGAATGCAGTCTTCCATTCATCCCCTTCTCTCATGCGAATCTGATGATACCCACTCCTCAAGTCTACCTTTGAGAAGACCTTGGAACCACTCAATTCATCCAGCATATCATCAAGCCTTGGGATCGGAAACCTGTACTTGATAGTAATGTTATTAACGGCTCTACTATCAATACACATTCTCCAAGTACCATCTTTCTTAGGAACCAACAAAGCAGGAACGGCACATGGACTCATGGACTCACGCACATAACCCATACCCATTAGTTCTTCAATTTGACGTTGTAACTCCTTAGTTTCTAAAGGGTTACATCTATAGGCTGGTTTATTTGGCAAGGGTGCTCCGGGAATGAGATCAATTTGATGCTCAATTCCTCGTATGGGTGGTAGTCCCTTAGGTAATTCATCCGGAAAAACGTCCTCAAAATCTTTAATTAATTGGGCTAATTTAGGATTTCGAGCAACAAAATTTTCGTGGGTTTCTTTGGAGTATAGGATAAACAACTCTGCCTCACCATTTAACTCCCTCTCAAATTCTTTAAAAGACAATAAGGATACTTCTTTTCGTGGGGTACGTGATGGTGAAAAACGTGGGGGTGGTAAAGGGTGTAGTTTTTTCTTCCTCCCTTCATGGACTATTGTATAAGTGTTGTGATATCCATCATGTATAGATCTTTTATCAGTTTGCCAAGGCCTACCAAGTAGGATGTGACAAGCATCCATGGACACAACATCACATAATATAGAATCACAATACGCACCAATACAAAAAGAAACCATACATTGCTTCCTAACCCCGGTGCTAGCATTAGAGTCTAACCAACTCAATTTATAGGGTTGTGGATGATTAGTGGTCGTAAGACCTAGTTTGGATACTAGAGTCTTAGATACGGTATTAGCCTCACTTCCCCCATCAATAATTAAATCACATACCTCGTCACCAATTTTACAACGGGTGATGAAAATGTGTTGTCGTTGAGGGGCAGCATCCTCTTCCACACGTGCTTGCAAGGCCCTCCTAATCACGAGGCTAGTCTTCTCCTCTGACTCGGCAATGCAATCATCACAATCATCTTCAACTTCTTCTTCCCCATCCTCAAACTCATCCCAGTTGATGTTTTGAGTGGCCATGAGCTTGACCTCTTGCATAGTTAACGCCCTAGTATTAGGACAATCCTTCTTGTAATGACCTCGCCCTCCGCATTTGTAACACACAATGTCACCTAGCTTCACGTTCCTTGTATCCTTCTTTAGGGGATTGCTTGGTTTGTTAAAGGACGAACTTTCCTTTGTAGGAAAAGAAGGTTTTCGTGTCAATTGAGGAAGGGTAGTAGGCTTCTTCTTCTTCCTCTTAGCATCGAATTTACTCACTAACTTGCAAGCTTCCACAAACGTGAGGTTAGTGTAACCTTCAAGTCTGTCTTGTAATTCTTGGTCCAAACCAGATATGAAACGCCCCATTTTGAGCTCTTCATTCTCGGTTACTTCACACACAATAGCAAGCCTATCAAACTCCTTTATGTAATCCTCTACAGAGTCCCCATTTTGTTGCAAGGTACTCCACTTCACATATTGGCTTTGCTTGTAATTGTGGGGGATGAAACGGTCTTTCATCCGCTTTTTAAGTTTGTCCCAAGTAGAGATAGGAACTTTCCCCTTAAGGGCGCGTCCCCTTTGCTCTCCTTGTAGCCAACTATCACCATAGCCCTTTAGTTTGACTTTGGCAATCTTAAAACGCTGAACATCCTCATGGATGTCCTTGTATTCAAAGTACCTTTCCAAGGATTTCTCCCATTCTAAGTACTTTTCTGGATCCAGGGTCCCATCAAAGGAAGGGACGTCCACTTTGAGACTCCTATCTTCCCTCCTAGGTGGAGGGTCTTCCTCTCGTTCTCTCCTATCTTGCTCGTTCATGAGTCTTGCCATTAAGGCAGCAAGATTCCCTTGTAGATTGGCATTAGTTTCGGCCAACCTTTCTTGACTAGCAATGGATCGATTTAGAGCTTCCAAGGCTGTCCTTAAGTCTTGATTTTCTCCCATGGTGTGTAGGTACACGACCCCTTAGGAAAAGTTTTTTCTCTTTTTTTTTTTTTTTTTTTTTTTTTTGAAAAATTTCCCCCTACCTGACGCGCCAAATGATGTGTAAGCAAGATGGGAACCTTGTTACAAAATACGTGTTAAGGGGTCTTAGTAAATTTCGTGATTGATGAGGGGAGAATAGGGGAACACTCAACCCTAGCCTCGGATATAACAAAGGGGAACACTCACCCTTCGTTTAGTGTAGTTAGGAAATAGGGATTACTCGACCCACTCGTTTACTACGGAAGTTCTAGATTTGGGAACACTCTACCAAAGCTAGTACTCTTCAAATTTGGATTATCAAGTTTGGACCTTAGAAATGACTAATCGTAAGTCACGTTTAATCAACAAGTACACAAGTGTTTAGCAAATTTTTTGGATGCATTTCTTTTCGTTCAGTACACTATTTATAGTAGTGTATTCGTTACATAAGGAATCATAGGATTCCCTTTTGATAATATCCATCACTTGCCTATTTAAAAGACAGAAATAAAACGCTAATATAAAGTGATTAAAAGGCTCATATAACCGTCCAATTAATCCTTTATAACAATAAACTGAAATTAACTAACAACAATAATCGTAAAACTAGGCTTAAATTAAGGAAAACGTTCAGCAAGCTTCAAACGGCATTAAAAACGTGCAAATAGCTTCAAACGGTATTATCAGCGTGTAATTAGCTTGTTTGTAACCTCCCTTGACTTAAGCTCCTTTATTCAACTAACTAACTCCTTAAGTTACGCCCATTCAACTAACTAACTCCTTAAGCTACGCCCATTCAGTTCAACTAACCAACGAGCTAACTAACCCCCTAATTCACGCCCAATCAGTTCAGCTAACCAACCATTTCAACCTAAACTTACGCCCAACAAATAATCAGTCAATTCCTCCTTAATTCACGCATTCATGATTAGTCCAACGTACCTCCAATTGTACAAATCATGCGTGGCTTCAAGTCGGCACATTTACTAGATCCCTTCAACTAGATTAACTACTTTAAGGGAAGTATAACCAGTTGTGAAACTCTTTGGACCACCGTGCATAGGATTGAAGAATGACTTGGACAGAATTAACCCCTTACCATTTAGTTCAATAACACCGTCTTGAACGTCTTCATCTAGATCATGGATAATTGTTCTATGACCATTTTGGTCATTACAAGTGGTCATGCATCGAAATTGAGCCTTAGAAGCATTTCTCTATGTTTTGGGTTGATGTTAATGATTTTCAAGGGAAAGGGGGCCGAAAAGGGTTCGACCTCACTTTTTTTTCAAATTTCTTGTCAAAATGACCTAGAACTCGCACTAACATACCAATACAGCCTAGTTAAAAGTGTTCATGTCTTGAAAACGAGCCTTAGAAGCATTTCACTAAGTTCTAAATCGATGTTCGTGATTTTCAATAGAAAGGGGGCGGAAAGGGTTCTAGCTCGCTTATTTTTCAAATTTCATATCAAAATAACCTAAAACTAGCACTAACATACCAATATAGCCTAGTTACAAGTGTTCATGCATTGAAAACGAGCCTTAGAAGCATTTCACTAAGTTCTAAACCGATGTTCGTGATTTTCAAGGGAAAGGGGGCGGAAAGGGTTCTACCTCGCCTATTTTTCAAATTTCTTATCATACTAACCTATAACTTGCACTACCTTACCAATATAGCCTTGTTACAAGTGTTCATGCATTGAAAACGAGCCTTAGAAGCATTTCTCTAAGTTTTGGGTTGATGTTCATGATTTTCAAGGGAAAGGGGCCCGGAAAGGGTTCTAGCTCGCTTATTTTTCAAATATCTTATCAAAAAAAACCTATAACTTGCTCTAACATACCAATATAGCCTAGTTACAAGTGTTAATGCATTGAAAACGAGCCTTATAAGCATTTCACAATGATTTCAATCGATGTTCTTGACTTTCATGGGAAAGGGGGCCGGAAAGGTTCTACCCCTCCTATTTTTTCAAATTTCTTATCACACTAACCTATAACTTGCACTAAAATAGCAATATAGCCTAGTTACAAGTGGTCATGCATCGAAATTGAGCCTTAGAAGCATTTCTCTATGTTTTGGGTTGATGTTAATGATTTTCAAGGGAAAGGGGGCCGAAAAGGGTTCGACCTCACTTTTTTTTCAAATTTCTTGTCAAAATGACCTAGAACTCGCACTAACATACCAATACAGCCTAGTTAAAAGTGTTCATGTCTTGAAAACGAGCCTTAGAAGCATTTCACTAAGTTCTAAATCGATGTTCGTGATTTTCAATAGAAAGGGGGCGGAAAGGGTTCTAGCTCGCTTATTTTTCAAATTTCATATCAAAATAACCTAAAACTAGCACTAACATACCAATATAGCCTAGTTACAAGTGTTCATGCATTGAAAACGAGCCTTAGAAGCATTTCACTAAGTTCTAAACCGATGTTCGTGATTTTCAAGGGAAAGGGGGCGGAAAGGGTTCTACCTCGCCTATTTTTCAAATTTCTTATCATACTAACCTATAACTTGCACTACCTTACCAATATAGCCTTGTTACAAGTGTTCATGCATTGAAAACGAGCCTTAGAAGCATTTCTCTAAGTTTTGGGTTGATGTTCATGATTTTCAAGGGAAAGGGGCCCGGAAAGGGTTCTAGCTCGCTTATTTTTCAAATATCTTATCAAAAAAAACCTATAACTTGCTCTAACATACCAATATAGCCTAGTTACAAGTGTTAATGCATTGAAAACGAGCCTTATAAGCATTTCACAATGATTTCAATCGATGTTCTTGACTTTCATGGGAAAGGGGGCCGGAAAGGTTCTACCCCTCCTATTTTTTCAAATTTCTTATCACACTAACCTATAACTTGCACTAAAATAGCAATATAGCCTAGTTACAAGTGGTCATGCATCGAAATTGAGCCTTAGAAGCATTTCTCTATGTTTTGGGTTGATGTTAATGATTTTCAAGGGAAAGGGGGCCGAAAAGGGTTCGACCTCACTTTTTTTTCAAATTTCTTGTCAAAATGACCTAGAACTCGCACTAACATACCAATACAGCCTAGTTAAAAGTGTTCATGTCTTGAAAACGAGCCTTAGAAGCATTTCACTAAGTTCTAAATCGATGTTCGTGATTTTCAATAGAAAGGGGGCGGAAAGGGTTCTAGCTCGCTTATTTTTCAAATTTCATATCAAAATAACCTAAAACTAGCACTAACATACCAATATAGCCTAGTTACAAGTGTTCATGCATTGAAAACGAGCCTTAGAAGCATTTCACTAAGTTCTAAACCGATGTTCGTGATTTTCAAGGGAAAGGGGGCGGAAAGGGTTCTACCTCGCCTATTTTTCAAATTTCTTATCATACTAACCTATAACTTGCACTACCTTACCAATATAGCCTTGTTACAAGTGTTCATGCATTGAAAACGAGCCTTAGAAGCATTTCTCTAAGTTTTGGGTTGATGTTCATGATTTTCAAGGGAAAGGGGCCCGGAAAGGGTTCTAGCTCGCTTATTTTTCAAATATCTTATCAAAAAAAACCTATAACTTGCTCTAACATACCAATATAGCCTAGTTACAAGTGTTAATGCATTGAAAACGAGCCTTATAAGCATTTCACAATGATTTCAATCGATGTTCTTGACTTTCATGGGAAAGGGGGCCGGAAAGGTTCTACCCCTCCTATTTTTTCAAATTTCTTATCACACTAACCTATAACTTGCACTAAAATAGCAATATAGCCTAGTTACAAGTGGTCATGCATCGAAATTGAGCCTTAGAAGCATTTCTCTATGTTTTGGGTTGATGTTAATGATTTTCAAGGGAAAGGGGGCCGAAAAGGGTTCGACCTCACTTTTTTTTCAAATTTCTTGTCAAAATGACCTAGAACTCGCACTAACATACCAATACAGCCTAGTTAAAAGTGTTCATGTCTTGAAAACGAGCCTTAGAAGCATTTCACTAAGTTCTAAATCGATGTTCGTGATTTTCAATAGAAAGGGGGCGGAAAGGGTTCTAGCTCGCTTATTTTTCAAATTTCATATCAAAATAACCTAAAACTAGCACTAACATACCAATATAGCCTAGTTACAAGTGTTCATGCATTGAAAACGAGCCTTAGAAGCATTTCACTAAGTTCTAAACCGATGTTCGTGATTTTCAAGGGAAAGGGGGCGGAAAGGGTTCTACCTCGCCTATTTTTCAAATTTCTTATCATACTAACCTATAACTTGCACTACCTTACCAATATAGCCTTGTTACAAGTGTTCATGCATTGAAAACGAGCCTTAGAAGCATTTCTCTAAGTTTTGGGTTGATGTTCATGATTTTCAAGGGAAAGGGGCCCGGAAAGGGTTCTAGCTCGCTTATTTTTCAAATATCTTATCAAAAAAAACCTATAACTTGCTCTAACATACCAATATAGCCTAGTTACAAGTGTTAATGCATTGAAAACGAGCCTTATAAGCATTTCACAATGATTTCAATCGATGTTCTTGACTTTCATGGGAAAGGGGGCCGGAAAGGTTCTACCCCTCCTATTTTTTCAAATTTCTTATCACACTAACCTATAACTTGCACTAAAATAGCAATATAGCCTAGTTACAAGTGGTCATGCATCGAAATTGAGCCTTAGAAGCATTTCTCTATGTTTTGGGTTGATGTTAATGATTTTCAAGGGAAAGGGGGCCGAAAAGGGTTCGACCTCACTTTTTTTTCAAATTTCTTGTCAAAATGACCTAGAACTCGCACTAACATACCAATACAGCCTAGTTAAAAGTGTTCATGTCTTGAAAACGAGCCTTAGAAGCATTTCACTAAGTTCTAAATCGATGTTCGTGATTTTCAATAGAAAGGGGGCGGAAAGGGTTCTAGCTCGCTTATTTTTCAAATTTCATATCAAAATAACCTAAAACTAGCACTAACATACCAATATAGCCTAGTTACAAGTGTTCATGCATTGAAAACGAGCCTTAGAAGCATTTCACTAAGTTCTAAACCGATGTTCGTGATTTTCAAGGGAAAGGGGGCGGAAAGGGTTCTACCTCGCCTATTTTTCAAATTTCTTATCATACTAACCTATAACTTGCACTACCTTACCAATATAGCCTTGTTACAAGTGTTCATGCATTGAAAACGAGCCTTAGAAGCATTTCTCTAAGTTTTGGGTTGATGTTCATGATTTTCAAGGGAAAGGGGCCCGGAAAGGGTTCTAGCTCGCTTATTTTTCAAATATCTTATCAAAAAAAACCTATAACTTGCTCTAACATACCAATATAGCCTAGTTACAAGTGTTAATGCATTGAAAACGAGCCTTATAAGCATTTCACAATGATTTCAATCGATGTTCTTGACTTTCATGGGAAAGGGGGCCGGAAAGGTTCTACCCCTCCTATTTTTTCAAATTTCTTATCACACTAACCTATAACTTGCACTAAAATAGCAATATAGCCTAGTTACAAGTGGTCATGCATCGAAATTGAGCCTTAGAAGCATTTCTCTATGTTTTGGGTTGATGTTAATGATTTTCAAGGGAAAGGGGGCCGAAAAGGGTTCGACCTCACTTTTTTTTCAAATTTCTTGTCAAAATGACCTAGAACTCGCACTAACATACCAATACAGCCTAGTTAAAAGTGTTCATGTCTTGAAAACGAGCCTTAGAAGCATTTCACTAAGTTCTAAATCGATGTTCGTGATTTTCAATAGAAAGGGGGCGGAAAGGGTTCTAGCTCGCTTATTTTTCAAATTTCATATCAAAATAACCTAAAACTAGCACTAACATACCAATATAGCCTAGTTACAAGTGTTCATGCATTGAAAACGAGCCTTAGAAGCATTTCACTAAGTTCTAAACCGATGTTCGTGATTTTCAAGGGAAAGGGGGCGGAAAGGGTTCTACCTCGCCTATTTTTCAAATTTCTTATCATACTAACCTATAACTTGCACTACCTTACCAATATAGCCTTGTTACAAGTGTTCATGCATTGAAAACGAGCCTTAGAAGCATTTCTCTAAGTTTTGGGTTGATGTTCATGATTTTCAAGGGAAAGGGGCCCGGAAAGGGTTCTAGCTCGCTTATTTTTCAAATATCTTATCAAAAAAAACCTATAACTTGCTCTAACATACCAATATAGCCTAGTTACAAGTGTTAATGCATTGAAAACGAGCCTTATAAGCATTTCACAATGATTTCAATCGATGTTCTTGACTTTCATGGGAAAGGGGGCCGGAAAGGTTCTACCCCTCCTATTTTTTCAAATTTCTTATCACACTAACCTATAACTTGCACTAAAATAGCAATATAGCCTAGTTACAAGTGGTCATGCATCGAAATTGAGCCTTAGAAGCATTTCTCTATGTTTTGGGTTGATGTTAATGATTTTCAAGGGAAAGGGGGCCGAAAAGGGTTCGACCTCACTTTTTTTTCAAATTTCTTGTCAAAATGACCTAGAACTCGCACTAACATACCAATACAGCCTAGTTAAAAGTGTTCATGTCTTGAAAACGAGCCTTAGAAGCATTTCACTAAGTTCTAAATCGATGTTCGTGATTTTCAATAGAAAGGGGGCGGAAAGGGTTCTAGCTCGCTTATTTTTCAAATTTCATATCAAAATAACCTAAAACTAGCACTAACATACCAATATAGCCTAGTTACAAGTGTTCATGCATTGAAAACGAGCCTTAGAAGCATTTCACTAAGTTCTAAACCGATGTTCGTGATTTTCAAGGGAAAGGGGGCGGAAAGGGTTCTACCTCGCCTATTTTTCAAATTTCTTATCATACTAACCTATAACTTGCACTACCTTACCAATATAGCCTTGTTACAAGTGTTCATGCATTGAAAACGAGCCTTAGAAGCATTTCTCTAAGTTTTGGGTTGATGTTCATGATTTTCAAGGGAAAGGGGCCCGGAAAGGGTTCTAGCTCGCTTATTTTTCAAATATCTTATCAAAAAAAACCTATAACTTGCTCTAACATACCAATATAGCCTAGTTACAAGTGTTAATGCATTGAAAACGAGCCTTATAAGCATTTCACAATGATTTCAATCGATGTTCTTGACTTTCATGGGAAAGGGGGCCGGAAAGGTTCTACCCCTCCTATTTTTTCAAATTTCTTATCACACTAACCTATAACTTGCACTAAAATAGCAATATAGCCTAGTTACAAGTGGTCATGCATCGAAATTGAGCCTTAGAAGCATTTCTCTATGTTTTGGGTTGATGTTAATGATTTTCAAGGGAAAGGGGGCCGAAAAGGGTTCGACCTCACTTTTTTTTCAAATTTCTTGTCAAAATGACCTAGAACTCGCACTAACATACCAATACAGCCTAGTTAAAAGTGTTCATGTCTTGAAAACGAGCCTTAGAAGCATTTCACTAAGTTCTAAATCGATGTTCGTGATTTTCAATAGAAAGGGGGCGGAAAGGGTTCTAGCTCGCTTATTTTTCAAATTTCATATCAAAATAACCTAAAACTAGCACTAACATACCAATATAGCCTAGTTACAAGTGTTCATGCATTGAAAACGAGCCTTAGAAGCATTTCACTAAGTTCTAAACCGATGTTCGTGATTTTCAAGGGAAAGGGGGCGGAAAGGGTTCTACCTCGCCTATTTTTCAAATTTCTTATCATACTAACCTATAACTTGCACTACCTTACCAATATAGCCTTGTTACAAGTGTTCATGCATTGAAAACGAGCCTTAGAAGCATTTCTCTAAGTTTTGGGTTGATGTTCATGATTTTCAAGGGAAAGGGGCCCGGAAAGGGTTCTAGCTCGCTTATTTTTCAAATATCTTATCAAAAAAAACCTATAACTTGCTCTAACATACCAATATAGCCTAGTTACAAGTGTTAATGCATTGAAAACGAGCCTTATAAGCATTTCACAATGATTTCAATCGATGTTCTTGACTTTCATGGGAAAGGGGGCCGGAAAGGTTCTACCCCTCCTATTTTTTCAAATTTCTTATCACACTAACCTATAACTTGCACTAAAATAGCAATATAGCCTAGTTACAAGTGGTCATGCATCGAAATTGAGCCTTAGAAGCATTTCTCTATGTTTTGGGTTGATGTTAATGATTTTCAAGGGAAAGGGGGCCGAAAAGGGTTCGACCTCACTTTTTTTTCAAATTTCTTGTCAAAATGACCTAGAACTCGCACTAACATACCAATACAGCCTAGTTAAAAGTGTTCATGTCTTGAAAACGAGCCTTAGAAGCATTTCACTAAGTTCTAAATCGATGTTCGTGATTTTCAATAGAAAGGGGGCGGAAAGGGTTCTAGCTCGCTTATTTTTCAAATTTCATATCAAAATAACCTAAAACTAGCACTAACATACCAATATAGCCTAGTTACAAGTGTTCATGCATTGAAAACGAGCCTTAGAAGCATTTCACTAAGTTCTAAACCGATGTTCGTGATTTTCAAGGGAAAGGGGGCGGAAAGGGTTCTACCTCGCCTATTTTTCAAATTTCTTATCATACTAACCTATAACTTGCACTACCTTACCAATATAGCCTTGTTACAAGTGTTCATGCATTGAAAACGAGCCTTAGAAGCATTTCTCTAAGTTTTGGGTTGATGTTCATGATTTTCAAGGGAAAGGGGCCCGGAAAGGGTTCTAGCTCGCTTATTTTTCAAATATCTTATCAAAAAAAACCTATAACTTGCTCTAACATACCAATATAGCCTAGTTACAAGTGTTAATGCATTGAAAACGAGCCTTATAAGCATTTCACAATGATTTCAATCGATGTTCTTGACTTTCATGGGAAAGGGGGCCGGAAAGGTTCTACCCCTCCTATTTTTTCAAATTTCTTATCACACTAACCTATAACTTGCACTAAAATAGCAATATAGCCTAGTTACAAGTGGTCATGCATCGAAATTGAGCCTTAGAAGCATTTCTCTATGTTTTGGGTTGATGTTAATGATTTTCAAGGGAAAGGGGGCCGAAAAGGGTTCGACCTCACTTTTTTTTCAAATTTCTTGTCAAAATGACCTAGAACTCGCACTAACATACCAATACAGCCTAGTTAAAAGTGTTCATGTCTTGAAAACGAGCCTTAGAAGCATTTCACTAAGTTCTAAATCGATGTTCGTGATTTTCAATAGAAAGGGGGCGGAAAGGGTTCTAGCTCGCTTATTTTTCAAATTTCATATCAAAATAACCTAAAACTAGCACTAACATACCAATATAGCCTAGTTACAAGTGTTCATGCATTGAAAACGAGCCTTAGAAGCATTTCACTAAGTTCTAAACCGATGTTCGTGATTTTCAAGGGAAAGGGGGCGGAAAGGGTTCTACCTCGCCTATTTTTCAAATTTCTTATCATACTAACCTATAACTTGCACTACCTTACCAATATAGCCTTGTTACAAGTGTTCATGCATTGAAAACGAGCCTTAGAAGCATTTCTCTAAGTTTTGGGTTGATGTTCATGATTTTCAAGGGAAAGGGGCCCGGAAAGGGTTCTAGCTCGCTTATTTTTCAAATATCTTATCAAAAAAAACCTATAACTTGCTCTAACATACCAATATAGCCTAGTTACAAGTGTTAATGCATTGAAAACGAGCCTTATAAGCATTTCACAATGATTTCAATCGATGTTCTTGACTTTCATGGGAAAGGGGGCCGGAAAGGTTCTACCCCTCCTATTTTTTCAAATTTCTTATCACACTAACCTATAACTTGCACTAAAATAGCAATATAGCCTAGTTACAAGTGGTCATGCATCGAAATTGAGCCTTAGAAGCATTTCTCTATGTTTTGGGTTGATGTTAATGATTTTCAAGGGAAAGGGGGCCGAAAAGGGTTCGACCTCACTTTTTTTTCAAATTTCTTGTCAAAATGACCTAGAACTCGCACTAACATACCAATACAGCCTAGTTAAAAGTGTTCATGTCTTGAAAACGAGCCTTAGAAGCATTTCACTAAGTTCTAAATCGATGTTCGTGATTTTCAATAGAAAGGGGGCGGAAAGGGTTCTAGCTCGCTTATTTTTCAAATTTCATATCAAAATAACCTAAAACTAGCACTAACATACCAATATAGCCTAGTTACAAGTGTTCATGCATTGAAAACGAGCCTTAGAAGCATTTCACTAAGTTCTAAACCGATGTTCGTGATTTTCAAGGGAAAGGGGGCGGAAAGGGTTCTACCTCGCCTATTTTTCAAATTTCTTATCATACTAACCTATAACTTGCACTACCTTACCAATATAGCCTTGTTACAAGTGTTCATGCATTGAAAACGAGCCTTAGAAGCATTTCTCTAAGTTTTGGGTTGATGTTCATGATTTTCAAGGGAAAGGGGCCCGGAAAGGGTTCTAGCTCGCTTATTTTTCAAATATCTTATCAAAAAAAACCTATAACTTGCTCTAACATACCAATATAGCCTAGTTACAAGTGTTAATGCATTGAAAACTGACCAAAATGGTCAAAGTGCAATTATCCATGATTTAAATGAAGACGGTCAAGACAGTATTATTGAATTAAATGCTAAAGGCTTAATTCTGTCCAAATCATTCTTCAATCCTATGCAAGGCGGTTCAAAAGGTTTTACTACAGGTTATACTTCCCTTAAAGTAGTTAATCTAGTTGAAGGGAGTTAGTAAAGATGCCGGTGTGATGCCACACATGAGTCGTGTAATTGGGGTCAAATTGGACGATCATGGGGCATGAATTAAGGGAGGAGTTGTCTGATTGTTAGTTATTGAATAAACGTAAGTTTAGGAGTTAGTTGGAGTTAGTTAGCTGATCAATTGCTGAAATCGGTTGATTAATTGACGAAAATCAGGTGGTTAGTTAGTTAGCTAGTTGAACTACTTAGGCATAAATTAGGGAGTTAGTTAGTTCATGGCTGGAATAAAGGAGTTTCGGTCAAAGGGAGTGCAAACAAGCTAAATGCACGCTGAAGAGGATATTTGCACGTTTTAAAACGTTTGGAATGCCGTTCAAAGTCTGTTTCCTTAGTTTAAGCATTTGCACGTTTTAAATCATTTGGAATGCCGTTCAAAATTGTTTCCTTAGTTTAAGCCTAGTTTTACGATTAGTTAGTTAGTTAGTTTCTGATTATTGTTATTAGGTTATTTCAGTTTATTGTTATTAGGTAATTAGGTAATTTCAGTTTGTTATAAAGGATTAAAGGACGGTTATTAGCCTTTAAATCACTTTATATTTAGTTTTTTTTATTATTTCTGTCTTTAATTAGGCAAATGATGGAATCCTATGTAATGAAGGCACTACTATAAATAGTGCACGAAATGAATAGAAATGCATCCAGAAATTTGCTAAACACTTGTGTTGTTCTTCATTAAACGTGACTTTGCTGTAGTCATCTTTAAGGTCCAAATTTGAGTATCCAAATTTGAAGAGTGTTAATTTTGGTGAGAGTTCCCAAGATTAAAACTTATAGTTTCTGATTTGGTGAGAGTTCCCTTATCGAATACTATTCCAAGCAACGAGTGAGAGTTCCTCTTTGCTATATTCTTAGCTTAGGGTGAGAGTTCCCCTAACTAAAACATTCGTTTATCTTAACTAAATCGTGTCTCTTTTTGCCTTCTGTTACGTTTAAGTGTTTTAACAAGGTTTCTCATCTTGTTTACACATCATTTGGCGCGCCAGGTAGGGGGAAAATTTTCTTAAATTTTTCAAAAGGGGACGAGTACCTACGTGATATGGGAGACAATCAGGATTTGAGAACAGCTTTGGAAGCCCTTAATCGCTCCATTGCTAGTCAAGAAAGATTGGCCGAAACTAATGCTAATCTACAAGGGAATCTTGCTGCCTTAATGGCAAGACTCATGAATGAGCATGACAGAAGAGATCAAGGCGAAGATCCTCCACCTAGAAGGGAGGATAGGAGTCTCAAAGTGGATATCCCTTCTTTTGATGGGACGCTTGATCCGGAGAAGTATTTGGAATGGGAAAAATCCTTGGAAAGGTACTTCGAGTACAAGGATATTCATGAGGAAGACCAACAGTACAAGATAGCCAAAGTTAAACTGAAGGGCTATGGTGACAATTGGTTGCAAGGAGAACAAAGAGGGCGTACCCTTAGGGGTAAGGCTCATATTTCCACTTGGGAAAAGCTGAAAAAGAGGATGAGAGATCGTTTCATTCCTCACAATTACAAACAGAGTCAGTATGTGAAATGGAGCACTCTACACCAAAATGGCGATTCCGTAGAAGATTATATCAAAGAATTTGATAGACTTGCCATTGTGTGCGAAGTGACTGAAAATGAAGAGTTGAAGTTGGGACGTTTTGTAGCTGGGTTGGATCAAGAGTTACAAGACAGACTTGAAGGTTACACTAACCTCACGTTTGTGGAAGCATGCAAACTTGTGACGAAATTTGATGCCAAGAGAAAAAGGAAGAAAACGCCTATCACTACTCCAGTGGTACGTAAACCACCCTTCACTCCAAGGGAGGGTTCTTCTTTTACCAAACCTAATGAACCACCTAAGAGGAACACGAAAGACATCAAGATTAGTGATCTTGTGTGTTACAAGTGTGGTGGCAGAGGACACTACAAAAGAGATTGTCCTAATTCAAGAGCCTTAACCATGCAAGAGGCTAAACTCATAGCCACCCAAAGCATCAATTGGGAGGAATTTGAGTCTGAAGAAGAAAAGGAAGTGACCCCACATGAAAGAGATGAGGAGGAGGAGGAGCATTGCTATCCGGAGTCGGAGGACCGAATCAATTTGGTGGTCAGGAGAGCTGACCAAAATGGTCAAGGTACGTTTATCCATGGTCTAGGGGAAGACGATCAAAACGGTGCCATTGAACAAAATGCTAAGGGAGTAATTCTGTCCAAATCATCCCTTAATCTATTACACGGTTTTGGTCCGAAAATTATTACAAGGGGTTGTACTTCACTTTGTGTAAGTAACCTTGTAAGAATCACCTAACAATTCTCCAAGCTGTCTCAAAGGCACGTTTAAAGGATTTCGGTTGCAAACTGATTTGGAATCGGTTGAACGTGTGCCATACTAGCCGGTTGGTAGTAAAAGATCATGGGGCATGAATTGAGGAGTTAGTTGGTTAGTTGGTTATGTTAGTTGGCGTGATATTAGTTGTTAGTTAGCTGAAGTTAGTTAGTTAAGTTAGTGGCGTAGCTTTAGGAGTTAGTTGGCCAGAATAAAGGGAGCTGGAGTCAAAGGAGTTATTTTGCACGTTAGGAGCTAGTGACACGTTGGATCCACGTTGGATACACATGGGGAGCTGCTTTACACGTCAGATACACATGGGGAGCTGCTTTACACGTCAGATACACGTGGAAAATGCCGTTGGAGGTTGTTAGACGTGGCTGAACGTGTTCCCTAACTTAAGCCTAGTTTTTCGCATTGTTTGTTAGTCTCGGCTGGTTGTTAATTTCAGTTTGTTTGTTAAATCAGTTTGTTAGTTATTAGCTATTGTTATAAAGGGTCAAAGGGACGGTCTTATGAGCCCTTAAGCCACTTTATTAGTTGTTATTTTCTGTCTTAATTAAGCAAGCAATGGATAAGCATGAGATGGAATCCTATGTAATTCACACTACTATAAATAGTGTGCTGTGCATGAATGAAAACACATCCAGAAATTTGCTAAACACTTGAGTTGTTGTTTAAACGTGACTTTGCATCTAAGTCATCTTTAAGGTCCAAATTTGTTACTTCAAATTTGAAGAGTGCTAGTTTTGGTCGAGTGTTCCCAAGCCTAGAACTTACGTAGTAAACGAGTGGGTTGAGTAATCCCTATTCCTAACTACACCAAGCGAAGGGTGAGTGTTCCCCTTTGTTATATCCGAGCTTAGGGTTGAGTGTTCCCCTAGTCTCACTTCATTAAACACGAAATTTCATTAAGACCCCTTAAAACAACTTTTTGTAACAAGGTTCACATCTTGTTTACACATCATTTGGCGCGCCAGGTAGGGGGATTTTTTTCGAAAACATTTCCTAAGGGGTCGTATACCTACACTCCATGGGGGAAAATCAAGATTTAAGGACAGCCTTGGAAGCTCTCAATCGTTCCATTGCTAGTCAAGAAAGATTGGCCGAAACTAATGCCAATCTACAAGGGAATCTTGCTGCCTTAATGGCAAGACTCATGAATGAACAAGATAAGCGAGATCGAGAAGAAGATCCTCCACCTAGGAGGGAAGATCGAAGTCTCAAAGTAGACATCCCTTCCTTTGATGGGACTCTTGATCCTGAAAAGTACTTAGAATGGGAGAAATCCTTGGAAAGGTACTTTGAATACAAGGACATCCATGATGATGTTCAACGCTACAAGATTGCCAAAGTCAAGCTAAAAGGCTATGGTGATAGTTGGTTGCAAGGAGAGCAAAGAGGACGTACCCTTAAGGGGAAAGTTCCTATCTCTACTTGGGACAAACTCAAGAAACGGATGAAAGACCGTTTCATTCCCCACAATTATAAGCAAAGCCAATACGTGAAATGGAGTACTCTACAACAAAATGGCGATTCTGTAGAGGATTACATAAAGGAGTTCGATAGGCTTGCTATTGTGTGTGAAGTAACCGAGAATGAAGAGCTCAAAATGGGGCGTTTCATATCTGGATTAGACCAAGAGTTACAAGACAGACTGGAAGGTTATACTAACCTCACGTTTGTGGAAGCTTGTAAATTGGTCATAAAGTTCGATGCTAAGAGGAAGAAGAAGAAACCTACTGTCATTCCCCAAATGACACGAAAACCTTCTTTTCCTACAAGGGAAAATCCGCCTTTTAACAAACCGAGCATTCCCATAAAGAAGGACACAAAGAACGTGAAGATAGGTGACATTGTATGTTACAAATGTGGAGGGCGAGGTCATTACAAAAAGGATTGTCCCAATTCTAGAGCGTTAACTATGCAAGAAGTTAAGCTCATGGCCACTCAAAACATCAACTGGGATGAATTTGAGGATGGCGAAGAAGAGATTGAAGATGATTGTGATGATTGCATTGCCGAATCAGAGGAGAAGACGAGTCTCGTGATTAGAAGGGCCTTGCAAGCACGTGTGGAAGAGGATGCTGCCCCTCAAAGACAACACATTTTCATCACCCGTTGCAAAATTGGTGAAGAGGTATGTGACTTAATTATTGATGGGGGAAGTGAGGCTAATACCGTATCTAAAACCCTAGTATCCAAACTTGGTCTTTTGACCACCAATCATCCACAACCCTACAAATTGAGTTGGTTAGACTCTAATGCTAGTACCGGGGTTAGGAAGCAATGCATGGTCTCCTTTTGCATTGGTTCGTATTGTGATTCCATATTATGTGATGTTGTGTCTATGGATGCTTGTCATATTCTACTTGGTAGACCGTGGCAAACTGATAAAAGATCTCTACATGATGGGTACCACAACACATACACTATAGTTCATGAAGGGAGGAAGAAAAAACTACACCCTTTACCACCCCCACGTTTTTCACCAACACAAATACCACCAAAAGAAGTATCCTTAATGTCTTTTAGAGAGTTTGAGAGGGAGTTAGAAGTTGAGGCAGAAATGTTCCTACTATACTCCAAAGAAATCCACGAAAACTTTGTTGCTCGAAATCCTAAATTAGCCCAACTAATTAAAGATTTTGAGGATGTTTTTCCGGATGAATTACCTAAGGGACTACCACCCATACGAGGAATTGAGCATCAAATTGATCTCATTCCCGGAGCACCTTTGCCAAATAAACCCGCCTATAGATGTAACCCTTTTGAAACTAAGGAGTTACAACGACAAATTGAAGAACTAATGGGTATGGGTTATGTACGTGAATCCATGAGTCCATGTGCCGTGCCAGCTTTGTTGGTTCCTAAAAAGGATGGTACTTGGAGAATGTGTATTGATAGTAGAGCCGTTAACAACATTACTATCAAGTGCAGATTTCCAATCCCAAGACTCGATGATATGCTTGATGAATTGAGTGGTTCCAAAGTCTTCTCCAAAGTAGATTTGAGAAGTGGATATCATCAGATTCGCATGAGAGAAGGGGATGAATGGAAGACGGCGTTCAAGACAAAGCATGGGTTGTATGAATGGCTCGTCATGCCATTTGGACTTACCAATGCCCCTAGCACGTTCATGAGATTGATGAATGAAGTGCTAAGGCCATTTCTTGGCAAGTTCGTGGTAGTATACTTGGATGACATTCTCATCTATTCAAGAGATGAAGAATCTCATTTCGATCACCTTTTTCAAGTATTTTCTGTGTTAAGAAAAGAAAAGTTGTACGGGAAATTAGAAAAATGTGATTTTTTACTATATGAAGTTATGTTTCTTGGTTATATAGTTTCAGGTGATGGCGTAAAAGTGGATCCTAGCAAGATTGAAGCAATTCAATCATGGCCTAGTCCAAAAACGCTCACGGAGGTTCGTTCATTTCATGGACTTGCTTCCTTTTATAGAAGGTTCATCAAGAACTTCAGCACACTCATGGCTCCCATCACCGAGTGTACCAAGAAAGGCGTGTTCGAATGGACACCCCAAGCTCAAAAGGCGTTTGAAGAAGTCAAGGAGAAGATGTGCCACACACCCATATTAGCACTTCCGGACTTTTCCAAGCCATTTGAGGTGGAATGTGACGCAAGTGGGAAAGGAATTGGTGCCGTATTGATTCAAGGTGGGCGACCCATTGCCTATTTCAGTGAGAAGATGAGTCAAGGCAAATTGAATTATTCCACTTATGATAAGGAGTTCTATGCTATGGTAAGAGCTCTAGATCATTGGTCACATTATTTGAGGCCCCAACCTTTCATTTTGCATTCTGATCATGAATCCTTGAGATTCATTCATGGCCAAAAGAAGTTGAATGCAAGACATGCAAAGTGGGTCGAATTCCTACAAACATTTAACTTTTCCTCTAAATACAAGAGTGGAAAGGCGAATGTAGTAGCGGATGCCTTATCTAGAAGGCATAATTTACTTGGGATGGTTGAAGCAAAAGTACTTGGCTTCGACTTGATCAAGGAATACTATCAAGAAGATGATGAACTCAAGGGAATAATGGAGAAATGCGTCCAAGGAGTTTATGATCTGTTTTCCTTACATAATGGTTTTCTTTTCAAAGGAAATCGATTATGTATTCCAAAATGCCCTATCCGGAGGTTATTGATACATGAAGCGCATGGAGGAGGATTAGCTGGGCATATGGGTATTCACAAGACCGAAGATGCGATGAAAGTGGCTAAGCTATACTTTGAAGAAGTTGTTCGCTTTCATGGGGTGCCACGCACCATTGTATCCGATCGTGATACAAAGTTCCTTAGTCATTTTTGGAAATCAATATGGCGCCTAATGGGAACAAAGTTGCTGTTTTCTACTTCACATCATCCACAAACCGATGGTCAAACTGAAGTGGTGAATAGAGTACTTGGTTCATTGCTTAGGGCTTTGATAACCAAAAGTACGAAGGATTGGGATAATAAGCTAGCTCATGCCGAGTTTGCTTATAATAGGACACCTAGTACTACTACAAAATACTCTCCTTTTGAAGTAGTATATGGCGTAAATCCCTATGTTCCTATTGATCTCATTGCTTTGCCAAAAGACAAGTTCGTTCATGGTGGAGCAAAAGAACAAGCCGAATTCATGCTGAAGGTCCATAAAGAAGTTCGGAGGAACATTGAAAAGGCGAATGAAATCTACCAGAAACAAGCCAACAAACGAGTGAGAAACGTGAAATCTTTCGAAGTTGGAGATTTGGTATGGATTTATATGAGGAAGGAACGTTTTCCTAGCAAAAGGAAAAATAAGCTTATGCCAAGAGCCGAAGGACCATTTGAGATCGTGGAAAAAATCAATGAAAACGCCTACAAAGTCGATTTGGGAGGACAATACGGGATCTCAAATACATTCAATGTTGGTGATCTTTCTCCTTACCTTGATGATGACGAATTGAGGGCAATTCCTTTTGAAGAAGGGGAGGATGACCAAAATGGTCAAGGTACGTTTATCCATGGTCTAGGGGAAGACGATCAAAACGGTGCCATTGAACAAAATGCTAAGGGAGTAATTCTGTCCAAATCATCCCTTAATCTATTACACGGTTTTGGTCCGAAAATTATTACAAGGGGTTGTACTTCACTTTGTGTAAGTAACCTTGTAAGAATCACCTAACAATTCTCCAAGCTGTCTCAAAGGCACGTTTAAAGGATTTCGGTTGCAAACTGATTTGGAATCGGTTGAACGTGTGCCATACTAGCCGGTTGGTAGTAAAAGATCATGGGGCATGAATTGAGGAGTTAGTTGGTTAGTTGGTTATGTTAGTTGGCGTGATATTAGTTGTTAGTTAGCTGAAGTTAGTTAGTTAAGTTAGTGGCGTAGCTTTAGGAGTTAGTTGGCCAGAATAAAGGGAGCTGGAGTCAAAGGAGTTATTTTGCACGTTAGGAGCTAGTGACACGTTGGATCCACGTTGGATACACATGGGGAGCTGCTTTACACGTCAGATACACATGGGGAGCTGCTTTACACGTCAGATACACGTGGAAAATGCCGTTGGAGGTTGTTAGACGTGGCTGAACGTGTTCCCTAACTTAAGCCTAGTTTTTCGCATTGTTTGTTAGTCTCGGCTGGTTGTTAATTTCAGTTTGTTTGTTAAATCAGTTTGTTAGTTATTAGCTATTGTTATAAAGGGTCAAAGGGACGGTCTTATGAGCCCTTAAGCCACTTTATTAGTTGTTATTTTCTGTCTTAATTAAGCAAGCAATGGATAAGCATGAGATGGAATCCTATGTAATTCACACTACTATAAATAGTGTGCTGTGCATGAATGAAAACACATCCAGAAATTTGCTAAACACTTGAGTTGTTGTTTAAACGTGACTTTGCATCTAAGTCATCTTTAAGGTCCAAATTTGTTACTTCAAATTTGAAGAGTGCTAGTTTTGGTCGAGTGTTCCCAAGCCTAGAACTTACGTAGTAAACGAGTGGGTTGAGTAATCCCTATTCCTAACTACACCAAGCGAAGGGTGAGTGTTCCCCTTTGTTATATCCGAGCTTAGGGTTGAGTGTTCCCCTAGTCTCACTTCATTAAACACGAAATTTCATTAAGACCCCTTAAAACAACTTTTTGTAACAAGGTTCACATCTTGTTTACACATCAAGAGCATTACAAGCTCGCGTGGAGGAACCTTTGGCGCCACAAAGGCAACACATTTTCATCACCAAATGTAAAGTTGGTGACGAGGTATGTAATTTAATTATTGATGGAGGCAGTGAGGCTAATACGGTGTCTAAAGCGCTAGTAGCTAAACTGGGTCTTAACACCACCAATCATCCACACCCTTACAAATTGAGCTGGTTAGATTCGAATGCTAATACTGGGGTTAGAAAGCAATGTATGGTGAATTTTTCGATTGGGTCATATCATGATAGTCAATTGTGTGATGTTGTTTTAATGGATGCTTGTCATATTCTTCTTGGAAGACCATGGCAATCTGATAAAAAATCAATTCATGATGGGTACCATAACACCTATACTATCACTCACCAAGGGAAACACAAAAAATTGCATCCTTTACCACCCCCACGTTTTTTACAACCACAAAAATCCCAAATTTCCTTGTTATCTTGCAAAGAATTTGAGAGGGAGTTCGAAGGTGAGGGAGAACTTTTCATGTTATATTCGAAAGAAATACATGAAAAATTTGTGAATCAAAATCCTAAACTTGCGAAGTTGATCAAGGAGTTTGAGGATGTTTTTCCTGATGAGTTACCGAAGGGATTACCACCCTTGAGAGGAATTGAGCATCAAATTGATCTCATTCCAGGCGCACCTTTACCAAATAAACCCGCTTATAGATGTAACCCTTTAGAAACCAAGGAGTTGCAAAGGCAAATTGAAGAATTGATGGGTATGGGGTATGTGCGTGAATCTATGAGTCCTTGTGCGGTTCCTGCTTTGTTGGTTCCTAAAAAGGATGGTACTTGGCGTATGTGCATTGATAGTAGAGCTGTTAACAATATTACTATCAAATACAGATTTCCAATTCCAAGACTTGATGATATGTTGGACGAATTGAGTGGTTCAAATATTTTCTCAAAAGTTGATTTGAGAAGTGGTTACCATCAGATTCGTATGCGGGAAGGTGATGAATGGAAGACTGCATTCAAGACAAAGCATGGGTTGTATGAATGGCTCGTGATGCCGTTTGGATTGACCAATGCACCTAGTACATTCATGAGATTGATGAACGAGGTGTTGAGGCCATTTCTCGGCAAATTCGTGGTGGTGTATCTTGATGATATCCTTATTTACTCTAAAAATGAGGATGAACATTTAGATCATTTACTACAAGTGTTTTCAGTTTTGAGGACACAAAAATTGTATGGAAAACTCGAAAAATGTGATTTTATGTTATATGAAGTCACTTTTCTTGGTTATATAGTTTCAGGTAATGGCGTGAAAGTGGATCCTTGCAAGGTTGAAGCGATTCAATCTTGGCCTAGTCCGAAAACACTCACGGAGGTCCGTTCTTTCCATGGCCTAGCTTCTTTCTATAGAAGATTTATAAAGAATTTTAGCACACTCATGGCTCCTATAACTGAGTGTACTAAAAAGGGAACGTTTGAATGGACGGCACAAGCGCAAAAGGCCCTTGAAGAAGTCAAGGAGAGAATGTGCAACACTCCTATTCTTGCACTCCCTGATTTTTCCAAGCCATTTGAAGTGGAATGTGACGCGAGTGGGAAGGGAATTGGAGCAGTTTTGATTCAAGAAGGGCGTCCAATTGCTTATTTCAGTGAGAAGTTGAGTCAAGGCAAACTGAACTACTCTACCTATGATAAAGAGTTCTATGCTATGGTACGAGCTCTAGATCATTGGTCACATTACTTGAGGCCACAACCGTTCATATTGCATTCAGACCATGAATCTTTGAGATTTATCCATGGTCAAAAGAAGTTGAATTCAAGACATGCAAAATGGGTTGAATTCTTGCAAACATTTAACTTTTCCTCTAAATATAAGAGTGGAAAAGCTAATGTTGTTGCGGATGCCTTATCTAGGAGGCATAATTTACTCGGAGTTGTCGAAGCCAAGGTCCTTGGATTTGATTTAATCAAGGAATACTACAAGGAGGATGGCGACTTTACTGAAATCCTACAGAAATGTATCCATGGGATATATGACTTATTTTCCTTGCATGATGGCTTTCTTTTTAAGGGAAATCGGTTATGCATTCCTAAGTGTCCAATTCGAAGCTTATTGATCCATGAAGCTCATGGAGGGGGCCTAGCTGGTCATGTGGGAATTCAAAAAACAATGGAGCTTCTCCAAGCTCACTTTTATTGGCCAAGAATGTTAGCCACAATTCATCAGGTGGTTAATCGTTGTTCTACATGTCAAAGGGCCAAGATGGTGTTTCACAAAGGTCTCTACAAACCTTTGCCGGTTCCGGAAAGACCTTGGGAAGATGTGAGCATGGATTTCGTTATGGCTTTACCTAGGACTCAAAGAGGTAAAGATTCAATCATGGTGGTTGTAGATCGATTTTCGAAGATGGCGCATTTCATTCCTTGTCACAAGACCGAAGATGCTATGAAAGTGGCTAAATTATACTTTGAAGAAGTTGTTCGTTTTCATGGAGTGCCACGTACCATTGTGTCCGATCGTGATACAAAGTTTCTTAGCCATTTTTGGAAATCAATATGGCGCTTAATGGGAACAAAGCTACTGTTTTCTACTTCACACCATCCACAAACCGATGGTCAAACTGAAGTGGTGAATAGAACACTCGGTTCTTTGCTTAGAACCTTGGTTAGTAAGAGTGCTAAGGATTGGGATGTCAAGCTAGCTCATGCTGAGTTTGCTTACAATCGGACTCCTAACGCTACTACAAAGTACTCTCCTTTTGAAGTAGTCTATGGTGTCAATCCCTATGTTCCTATTGATCTCATAGCTTTGCCACAAGACAAGTTCGTTCATGGTGGAGCTAAGGAACAAGCCGAGTTTATGTTGAAGGTTCACAAGGAAGTTAGGAAGAATATTGAAAAGGCAAATGAAGTCTACAAGAAACAAGCCAACAAGAGGGTGAGAAACGTAAAACAATTCGAAGTTGGTGATTTAGTGTGGATTTATATGCGAAAGGAACGTTTTCCTAGCAAAAGGAAAAACAAACTTATGCCTAGAGCCGAGGGACCATTTGAAATCATGGAAAAGATCAATGACAACGCATACAAAGTTGATTTGGGAGGTCAATATGGGATCTCAAGTACATTCAACGTTGGTGATCTTGCTCCTTATCTTGATGATGACGAATTGAGGGCAATTCCTATTGAAGAAGGGGAGGATGACCAAAATGGTCAAAGTGCAATTATCCATGATTTAAATGAAGACGGTCAAGACAGTATTATTGAATTAAATGCTAAAGGCTTAATTCTGTCCAAATCATTCTTCAATCCTATGCAAGGCGGTTCAAAAGGTTTTACTACAGGTTATACTTCCCTTAAAGTAGTTAATCTAGTTGAAGGGAGTTAGTAAAGATGCCGGTGTGATGCCACACATGAGTCGTGTAATTGGGGTCAAATTGGACGATCATGGGGCATGAATTAAGGGAGGAGTTGTCTGATTGTTAGTTATTGAATAAACGTAAGTTTAGGAGTTAGTTGGAGTTAGTTAGCTGATCAATTGCTGAAATCGGTTGATTAATTGACGAAAATCAGGTGGTTAGTTAGTTAGCTAGTTGAACTACTTAGGCATAAATTAGGGAGTTAGTTAGTTCATGGCTGGAATAAAGGAGTTTCGGTCAAAGGGAGTGCAAACAAGCTAAATGCACGCTGAAGAGGATATTTGCACGTTTTAAAACGTTTGGAATGCCGTTCAAAGTCTGTTTCCTTAGTTTAAGCATTTGCACGTTTTAAATCATTTGGAATGCCGTTCAAAATTGTTTCCTTAGTTTAAGCCTAGTTTTACGATTAGTTAGTTAGTTAGTTTCTGATTATTGTTATTAGGTTATTTCAGTTTATTGTTATTAGGTAATTAGGTAATTTCAGTTTGTTATAAAGGATTAAAGGACGGTTATTAGCCTTTAAATCACTTTATATTTAGTTTTTTTTATTATTTCTGTCTTTAATTAGGCAAATGATGGAATCCTATGTAATGAAGGCACTACTATAAATAGTGCACGAAATGAATAGAAATGCATCCAGAAATTTGCTAAACACTTGTGTTGTTCTTCATTAAACGTGACTTTGCTGTAGTCATCTTTAAGGTCCAAATTTGAGTATCCAAATTTGAAGAGTGTTAATTTTGGTGAGAGTTCCCAAGATTAAAACTTATAGTTTCTGATTTGGTGAGAGTTCCCTTATCGAATACTATTCCAAGCAACGAGTGAGAGTTCCTCTTTGCTATATTCTTAGCTTAGGGTGAGAGTTCCCCTAACTAAAACATTCGTTTATCTTAACTAAATCGTGTCTCTTTTTGCCTTCTGTTACGTTTAAGTGTTTTAACAAGGTTTCTCATCTTGTTTACACATCAAAAACGAGCCTTATAAGCATTTCACAATGATTTCAATCGATGTTCTTGACTTTCATGGGAAAGGGGGCCGGAAAGGTTCTACCCCTCCTATTTTTTCAAATTTCTTATCACACTAACCTATAACTTGCACTAAAATAGCAATATAGCCTAGTTACAAGTGGTCATGCATCGAAATTGAGCCTTAGAAGCATTTCTCTATGTTTTGGGTTGATGTTAATGATTTTCAAGGGAAAGGGGGCCGAAAAGGGTTCGACCTCACTTTTTTTTCAAATTTCTTGTCAAAATGACCTAGAACTCGCACTAACATACCAATACAGCCTAGTTAAAAGTGTTCATGTCTTGAAAACGAGCCTTAGAAGCATTTCACTAAGTTCTAAATCGATGTTCGTGATTTTCAATAGAAAGGGGGCGGAAAGGGTTCTAGCTCGCTTATTTTTCAAATTTCATATCAAAATAACCTAAAACTAGCACTAACATACCAATATAGCCTAGTTACAAGTGTTCATGCATTGAAAACGAGCCTTAGAAGCATTTCACTAAGTTCTAAACCGATGTTCGTGATTTTCAAGGGAAAGGGGGCGGAAAGGGTTCTACCTCGCCTATTTTTCAAATTTCTTATCATACTAACCTATAACTTGCACTACCTTACCAATATAGCCTTGTTACAAGTGTTCATGCATTGAAAACGAGCCTTAGAAGCATTTCTCTAAGTTTTGGGTTGATGTTCATGATTTTCAAGGGAAAGGGGCCCGGAAAGGGTTCTAGCTCGCTTATTTTTCAAATATCTTATCAAAAAAAACCTATAACTTGCTCTAACATACCAATATAGCCTAGTTACAAGTGTTAATGCATTGAAAACGAGCCTTATAAGCATTTCACAATGATTTCAATCGATGTTCTTGACTTTCATGGGAAAGGGGGCCGGAAAGGTTCTACCCCTCCTATTTTTTCAAATTTCTTATCACACTAACCTATAACTTGCACTAAAATAGCAATATAGCCTAGTTACAAGTGGTCATGCATCGAAATTGAGCCTTAGAAGCATTTCTCTATGTTTTGGGTTGATGTTAATGATTTTCAAGGGAAAGGGGGCCGAAAAGGGTTCGACCTCACTTTTTTTTCAAATTTCTTGTCAAAATGACCTAGAACTCGCACTAACATACCAATACAGCCTAGTTAAAAGTGTTCATGTCTTGAAAACGAGCCTTAGAAGCATTTCACTAAGTTCTAAATCGATGTTCGTGATTTTCAATAGAAAGGGGGCGGAAAGGGTTCTAGCTCGCTTATTTTTCAAATTTCATATCAAAATAACCTAAAACTAGCACTAACATACCAATATAGCCTAGTTACAAGTGTTCATGCATTGAAAACGAGCCTTAGAAGCATTTCACTAAGTTCTAAACCGATGTTCGTGATTTTCAAGGGAAAGGGGGCGGAAAGGGTTCTACCTCGCCTATTTTTCAAATTTCTTATCATACTAACCTATAACTTGCACTACCTTACCAATATAGCCTTGTTACAAGTGTTCATGCATTGAAAACGAGCCTTAGAAGCATTTCTCTAAGTTTTGGGTTGATGTTCATGATTTTCAAGGGAAAGGGGCCCGGAAAGGGTTCTAGCTCGCTTATTTTTCAAATATCTTATCAAAAAAAACCTATAACTTGCTCTAACATACCAATATAGCCTAGTTACAAGTGTTAATGCATTGAAAACGAGCCTTATAAGCATTTCACAATGATTTCAATCGATGTTCTTGACTTTCATGGGAAAGGGGGCCGGAAAGGTTCTACCCCTCCTATTTTTTCAAATTTCTTATCACACTAACCTATAACTTGCACTAAAATAGCAATATAGCCTAGTTACAAGTGGTCATGCATCGAAATTGAGCCTTAGAAGCATTTCTCTATGTTTTGGGTTGATGTTAATGATTTTCAAGGGAAAGGGGGCCGAAAAGGGTTCGACCTCACTTTTTTTTCAAATTTCTTGTCAAAATGACCTAGAACTCGCACTAACATACCAATACAGCCTAGTTAAAAGTGTTCATGTCTTGAAAACGAGCCTTAGAAGCATTTCACTAAGTTCTAAATCGATGTTCGTGATTTTCAATAGAAAGGGGGCGGAAAGGGTTCTAGCTCGCTTATTTTTCAAATTTCATATCAAAATAACCTAAAACTAGCACTAACATACCAATATAGCCTAGTTACAAGTGTTCATGCATTGAAAACGAGCCTTAGAAGCATTTCACTAAGTTCTAAACCGATGTTCGTGATTTTCAAGGGAAAGGGGGCGGAAAGGGTTCTACCTCGCCTATTTTTCAAATTTCTTATCATACTAACCTATAACTTGCACTACCTTACCAATATAGCCTTGTTACAAGTGTTCATGCATTGAAAACGAGCCTTAGAAGCATTTCTCTAAGTTTTGGGTTGATGTTCATGATTTTCAAGGGAAAGGGGCCCGGAAAGGGTTCTAGCTCGCTTATTTTTCAAATATCTTATCAAAAAAAACCTATAACTTGCTCTAACATACCAATATAGCCTAGTTACAAGTGTTAATGCATTGAAAACGAGCCTTATAAGCATTTCACAATGATTTCAATCGATGTTCTTGACTTTCATGGGAAAGGGGGCCGGAAAGGTTCTACCCCTCCTATTTTTTCAAATTTCTTATCACACTAACCTATAACTTGCACTAAAATAGCAATATAGCCTAGTTACAAGTGGTCATGCATCGAAATTGAGCCTTAGAAGCATTTCTCTATGTTTTGGGTTGATGTTAATGATTTTCAAGGGAAAGGGGGCCGAAAAGGGTTCGACCTCACTTTTTTTTCAAATTTCTTGTCAAAATGACCTAGAACTCGCACTAACATACCAATACAGCCTAGTTAAAAGTGTTCATGTCTTGAAAACGAGCCTTAGAAGCATTTCACTAAGTTCTAAATCGATGTTCGTGATTTTCAATAGAAAGGGGGCGGAAAGGGTTCTAGCTCGCTTATTTTTCAAATTTCATATCAAAATAACCTAAAACTAGCACTAACATACCAATATAGCCTAGTTACAAGTGTTCATGCATTGAAAACGAGCCTTAGAAGCATTTCACTAAGTTCTAAACCGATGTTCGTGATTTTCAAGGGAAAGGGGGCGGAAAGGGTTCTACCTCGCCTATTTTTCAAATTTCTTATCATACTAACCTATAACTTGCACTACCTTACCAATATAGCCTTGTTACAAGTGTTCATGCATTGAAAACGAGCCTTAGAAGCATTTCTCTAAGTTTTGGGTTGATGTTCATGATTTTCAAGGGAAAGGGGCCCGGAAAGGGTTCTAGCTCGCTTATTTTTCAAATATCTTATCAAAAAAAACCTATAACTTGCTCTAACATACCAATATAGCCTAGTTACAAGTGTTAATGCATTGAAAACGAGCCTTATAAGCATTTCACAATGATTTCAATCGATGTTCTTGACTTTCATGGGAAAGGGGGCCGGAAAGGTTCTACCCCTCCTATTTTTTCAAATTTCTTATCACACTAACCTATAACTTGCACTAAAATAGCAATATAGCCTAGTTACAAGTGGTCATGCATCGAAATTGAGCCTTAGAAGCATTTCTCTATGTTTTGGGTTGATGTTAATGATTTTCAAGGGAAAGGGGGCCGAAAAGGGTTCGACCTCACTTTTTTTTCAAATTTCTTGTCAAAATGACCTAGAACTCGCACTAACATACCAATACAGCCTAGTTAAAAGTGTTCATGTCTTGAAAACGAGCCTTAGAAGCATTTCACTAAGTTCTAAATCGATGTTCGTGATTTTCAATAGAAAGGGGGCGGAAAGGGTTCTAGCTCGCTTATTTTTCAAATTTCATATCAAAATAACCTAAAACTAGCACTAACATACCAATATAGCCTAGTTACAAGTGTTCATGCATTGAAAGCGAGCCTTAGAAGCATTTCACTAAGTTCTAAACCGATGTTCGTGATTTTCAAGGGAAAGGGGGCGGAAAGGGTTCTACCTCGCCTATTTTTCAAATTTCTTATCATACTAACCTATAACTTGCACTACCTTACCAATATAGCCTTGTTACAAGTGTTCATGCATTGAAAACGAGCCTTAGAAGCATTTCTCTAAGTTTTGGGTTGATGTTCATGATTTTCAAGGGAAAGGGGCCCGGAAAGGGTTCTAGCTCGCTTATTTTTCAAATATCTTATCAAAAAAAACCTATAACTTGCTCTAACATACCAATATAGCCTAGTTACAAGTGTTAATGCATTGAAAACGAGCCTTATAAGCATTTCACAATGATTTCAATCGATGTTCTTGACTTTCATGGGAAAGGGGGCCGGAAAGGTTCTACCCCTCCTATTTTTTCAAATTTCTTATCACACTAACCTATAACTTGCACTAAAATAGCAATATAGCCTAGTTACAAGTGGTCATGCATCGAAATTGAGCCTTAGAAGCATTTCTCTATGTTTTGGGTTGATGTTAATGATTTTCAAGGGAAAGGGGGCCGAAAAGGGTTCGACCTCACTTTTTTTTCAAATTTCTTGTCAAAATGACCTAGAACTCGCACTAACATACCAATACAGCCTAGTTAAAAGTGTTCATGTCTTGAAAACGAGCCTTAGAAGCATTTCACTAAGTTCTAAATCGATGTTCGTGATTTTCAATAGAAAGGGGGCGGAAAGGGTTCTAGCTCGCTTATTTTTCAAATTTCATATCAAAATAACCTAAAACTAGCACTAACATACCAATATAGCCTAGTTACAAGTGTTCATGCATTGAAAACGAGCCTTAGAAGCATTTCACTAAGTTCTAAACCGATGTTCGTGATTTTCAAGGGAAAGGGGGCGGAAAGGGTTCTACCTCGCCTATTTTTCAAATTTCTTATCATACTAACCTATAACTTGCACTACCTTACCAATATAGCCTTGTTACAAGTGTTCATGCATTGAAAACGAGCCTTAGAAGCATTTCTCTAAGTTTTGGGTTGATGTTCATGATTTTCAAGGGAAAGGGGCCCGGAAAGGGTTCTAGCTCGCTTATTTTTCAAATATCTTATCAAAAAAAACCTATAACTTGCTCTAACATACCAATATAGCCTAGTTACAAGTGTTAATGCATTGAAAACGAGCCTTATAAGCATTTCACAATGATTTCAATCGATGTTCTTGACTTTCATGGGAAAGGGGGCCGGAAAGGTTCTACCCCTCCTATTTTTTCAAATTTCTTATCACACTAACCTATAACTTGCACTAAAATAGCAATATAGCCTAGTTACAAGTGGTCATGCATCGAAATTGAGCCTTAGAAGCATTTCTCTATGTTTTGGGTTGATGTTAATGATTTTCAAGGGAAAGGGGGCCGAAAAGGGTTCGACCTCACTTTTTTTTCAAATTTCTTGTCAAAATGACCTAGAACTCGCACTAACATACCAATACAGCCTAGTTAAAAGTGTTCATGTCTTGAAAACGAGCCTTAGAAGCATTTCACTAAGTTCTAAATCGATGTTCGTGATTTTCAATAGAAAGGGGGCGGAAAGGGTTCTAGCTCGCTTATTTTTCAAATTTCATATCAAAATAACCTAAAACTAGCACTAACATACCAATATAGCCTAGTTACAAGTGTTCATGCATTGAAAACGAGCCTTAGAAGCATTTCACTAAGTTCTAAACCGATGTTCGTGATTTTCAAGGGAAAGGGGGCGGAAAGGGTTCTACCTCGCCTATTTTTCAAATTTCTTATCATACTAACCTATAACTTGCACTACCTTACCAATATAGCCTTGTTACAAGTGTTCATGCATTGAAAACGAGCCTTAGAAGCATTTCTCTAAGTTTTGGGTTGATGTTCATGATTTTCAAGGGAAAGGGGCCCGGAAAGGGTTCTAGCTCGCTTATTTTTCAAATATCTTATCAAAAAAAACCTATAACTTGCTCTAACATACCAATATAGCCTAGTTACAAGTGTTAATGCATTGAAAACGAGCCTTATAAGCATTTCACAATGATTTCAATCGATGT
This sequence comes from Dysphania ambrosioides, assembly GCA_026401315.1. Classification (NCBI taxonomy): domain Eukaryota; kingdom Viridiplantae; phylum Streptophyta; class Magnoliopsida; order Caryophyllales; family Amaranthaceae; genus Dysphania; species Dysphania ambrosioides. The sequence goes on along the minus strand of CM048671.1, from coordinate 12,343,901 downwards.
TCTTGACTTTCATGGGAAAGGGGGCCGGAAAGGTTCTACCCCTCCTATTTTTTCAAATTTCTTATCACACTAACCTATAACTTGCACTAAAATAGCAATATAGCCTAGTTACAAGTGGTCATGCATCGAAATTGAGCCTTAGAAGCATTTCTCTATGTTTTGGGTTGATGTTAATGATTTTCAAGGGAAAGGGGGCCGAAAAGGGTTCGACCTCACTTTTTTTTCAAATTTCTTGTCAAAATGACCTAGAACTCGCACTAACATACCAATACAGCCTAGTTAAAAGTGTTCATGTCTTGAAAACGAGCCTTAGAAGCATTTCACTAAGTTCTAAATCGATGTTCGTGATTTTCAATAGAAAGGGGGCGGAAAGGGTTCTAGCTCGCTTATTTTTCAAATTTCATATCAAAATAACCTAAAACTAGCACTAACATACCAATATAGCCTAGTTACAAGTGTTCATGCATTGAAAACGAGCCTTAGAAGCATTTCACTAAGTTCTAAACCGATGTTCGTGATTTTCAAGGGAAAGGGGGCGGAAAGGGTTCTACCTCGCCTATTTTTCAAATTTCTTATCATACTAACCTATAACTTGCACTACCTTACCAATATAGCCTTGTTACAAGTGTTCATGCATTGAAAACGAGCCTTAGAAGCATTTCTCTAAGTTTTGGGTTGATGTTCATGATTTTCAAGGGAAAGGGGCCCGGAAAGGGTTCTAGCTCGCTTATTTTTCAAATATCTTATCAAAAAAAACCTATAACTTGCTCTAACATACCAATATAGCCTAGTTACAAGTGTTAATGCATTGAAAACGAGCCTTATAAGCATTTCACAATGATTTCAATCGATGTTCTTGACTTTCATGGGAAAGGGGGCCGGAAAGGTTCTACCCCTCCTATTTTTTCAAATTTCTTATCACACTAACCTATAACTTGCACTAAAATAGCAATATAGCCTAGTTACAAGTGGTCATGCATCGAAATTGAGCCTTAGAAGCATTTCTCTATGTTTTGGGTTGATGTTAATGATTTTCAAGGGAAAGGGGGCCGAAAAGGGTTCGACCTCACTTTTTTTTCAAATTTCTTGTCAAAATGACCTAGAACTCGCACTAACATACCAATACAGCCTAGTTAAAAGTGTTCATGTCTTGAAAACGAGCCTTAGAAGCATTTCACTAAGTTCTAAATCGATGTTCGTGATTTTCAATAGAAAGGGGGCGGAAAGGGTTCTAGCTCGCTTATTTTTCAAATTTCATATCAAAATAACCTAAAACTAGCACTAACATACCAATATAGCCTAGTTACAAGTGTTCATGCATTGAAAACGAGCCTTAGAAGCATTTCACTAAGTTCTAAACCGATGTTCGTGATTTTCAAGGGAAAGGGGGCGGAAAGGGTTCTACCTCGCCTATTTTTCAAATTTCTTATCATACTAACCTATAACTTGCACTACCTTACCAATATAGCCTTGTTACAAGTGTTCATGCATTGAAAACGAGCCTTAGAAGCATTTCTCTAAGTTTTGGGTTGATGTTCATGATTTTCAAGGGAAAGGGGCCCGGAAAGGGTTCTAGCTCGCTTATTTTTCAAATATCTTATCAAAAAAAACCTATAACTTGCTCTAACATACCAATATAGCCTAGTTACAAGTGTTAATGCATTGAAAACGAGCCTTATAAGCATTTCACAATGATTTCAATCGATGTTCTTGACTTTCATGGGAAAGGGGGCCGGAAAGGTTCTACCCCTCCTATTTTTTCAAATTTCTTATCACACTAACCTATAACTTGCACTAAAATAGCAATATAGCCTAGTTACAAGTGGTCATGCATCGAAATTGAGCCTTAGAAGCATTTCTCTATGTTTTGGGTTGATGTTAATGATTTTCAAGGGAAAGGGGGCCGAAAAGGGTTCGACCTCACTTTTTTTTCAAATTTCTTGTCAAAATGACCTAGAACTCGCACTAACATACCAATACAGCCTAGTTAAAAGTGTTCATGTCTTGAAAACGAGCCTTAGAAGCATTTCACTAAGTTCTAAATCGATGTTCGTGATTTTCAATAGAAAGGGGGCGGAAAGGGTTCTAGCTCGCTTATTTTTCAAATTTCATATCAAAATAACCTAAAACTAGCACTAACATACCAATATAGCCTAGTTACAAGTGTTCATGCATTGAAAACGAGCCTTAGAAGCATTTCACTAAGTTCTAAACCGATGTTCGTGATTTTCAAGGGAAAGGGGGCGGAAAGGGTTCTACCTCGCCTATTTTTCAAATTTCTTATCATACTAACCTATAACTTGCACTACCTTACCAATATAGCCTTGTTACAAGTGTTCATGCATTGAAAACGAGCCTTAGAAGCATTTCTCTAAGTTTTGGGTTGATGTTCATGATTTTCAAGGGAAAGGGGCCCGGAAAGGGTTCTAGCTCGCTTATTTTTCAAATATCTTATCAAAAAAAACCTATAACTTGCTCTAACATACCAATATAGCCTAGTTACAAGTGTTAATGCATTGAAAACGAGCCTTATAAGCATTTCACAATGATTTCAATCGATGTTCTTGACTTTCATGGGAAAGGGGGCCGGAAAGGTTCTACCCCTCCTATTTTTTCAAATTTCTTATCACACTAACCTATAACTTGCACTAAAATAGCAATATAGCCTAGTTACAAGTGGTCATGCATCGAAATTGAGCCTTAGAAGCATTTCTCTATGTTTTGGGTTGATGTTAATGATTTTCAAGGGAAAGGGGGCCGAAAAGGGTTCGACCTCACTTTTTTTTCAAATTTCTTGTCAAAATGACCTAGAACTCGCACTAACATACCAATACAGCCTAGTTAAAAGTGTTCATGTCTTGAAAACGAGCCTTAGAAGCATTTCACTAAGTTCTAAATCGATGTTCGTGATTTTCAATAGAAAGGGGGCGGAAAGGGTTCTAGCTCGCTTATTTTTCAAATTTCATATCAAAATAACCTAAAACTAGCACTAACATACCAATATAGCCTAGTTACAAGTGTTCATGCATTGAAAACGAGCCTTAGAAGCATTTCACTAAGTTCTAAACCGATGTTCGTGATTTTCAAGGGAAAGGGGGCGGAAAGGGTTCTACCTCGCCTATTTTTCAAATTTCTTATCATACTAACCTATAACTTGCACTACCTTACCAATATAGCCTTGTTACAAGTGTTCATGCATTGAAAACGAGCCTTAGAAGCATTTCTCTAAGTTTTGGGTTGATGTTCATGATTTTCAAGGGAAAGGGGCCCGGAAAGGGTTCTAGCTCGCTTATTTTTCAAATATCTTATCAAAAAAAACCTATAACTTGCTCTAACATACCAATATAGCCTAGTTACAAGTGTTAATGCATTGAAAACGAGCCTTATAAGCATTTCACAATGATTTCAATCGATGTTCTTGACTTTCATGGGAAAGGGGGCCGGAAAGGTTCTACCCCTCCTATTTTTTCAAATTTCTTATCACACTAACCTATAACTTGCACTAAAATAGCAATATAGCCTAGTTACAAGTGGTCATGCATCGAAATTGAGCCTTAGAAGCATTTCTCTATGTTTTGGGTTGATGTTAATGATTTTCAAGGGAAAGGGGGCCGAAAAGGGTTCGACCTCACTTTTTTTTCAAATTTCTTGTCAAAATGACCTAGAACTCGCACTAACATACCAATACAGCCTAGTTAAAAGTGTTCATGTCTTGAAAACGAGCCTTAGAAGCATTTCACTAAGTTCTAAATCGATGTTCGTGATTTTCAATAGAAAGGGGGCGGAAAGGGTTCTAGCTCGCTTATTTTTCAAATTTCATATCAAAATAACCTAAAACTAGCACTAACATACCAATATAGCCTAGTTACAAGTGTTCATGCATTGAAAACGAGCCTTAGAAGCATTTCACTAAGTTCTAAACCGATGTTCGTGATTTTCAAGGGAAAGGGGGCGGAAAGGGTTCTACCTCGCCTATTTTTCAAATTTCTTATCATACTAACCTATAACTTGCACTACCTTACCAATATAGCCTTGTTACAAGTGTTCATGCATTGAAAACGAGCCTTAGAAGCATTTCTCTAAGTTTTGGGTTGATGTTCATGATTTTCAAGGGAAAGGGGCCCGGAAAGGGTTCTAGCTCGCTTATTTTTCAAATATCTTATCAAAAAAAACCTATAACTTGCTCTAACATACCAATATAGCCTAGTTACAAGTGTTAATGCATTGAAAACGAGCCTTATAAGCATTTCACAATGATTTCAATCGATGTTCTTGACTTTCATGGGAAAGGGGGCCGGAAAGGTTCTACCCCTCCTATTTTTTCAAATTTCTTATCACACTAACCTATAACTTGCACTAAAATAGCAATATAGCCTAGTTACAAGTGGTCATGCATCGAAATTGAGCCTTAGAAGCATTTCTCTATGTTTTGGGTTGATGTTAATGATTTTCAAGGGAAAGGGGGCCGAAAAGGGTTCGACCTCACTTTTTTTTCAAATTTCTTGTCAAAATGACCTAGAACTCGCACTAACATACCAATACAGCCTAGTTAAAAGTGTTCATGTCTTGAAAACGAGCCTTAGAAGCATTTCACTAAGTTCTAAATCGATGTTCGTGATTTTCAATAGAAAGGGGGCGGAAAGGGTTCTAGCTCGCTTATTTTTCAAATTTCATATCAAAATAACCTAAAACTAGCACTAACATACCAATATAGCCTAGTTACAAGTGTTCATGCATTGAAAACGAGCCTTAGAAGCATTTCACTAAGTTCTAAACCGATGTTCGTGATTTTCAAGGGAAAGGGGGCGGAAAGGGTTCTACCTCGCCTATTTTTCAAATTTCTTATCATACTAACCTATAACTTGCACTACCTTACCAATATAGCCTTGTTACAAGTGTTCATGCATTGAAAACGAGCCTTAGAAGCATTTCTCTAAGTTTTGGGTTGATGTTCATGATTTTCAAGGGAAAGGGGCCCGGAAAGGGTTCTAGCTCGCTTATTTTTCAAATATCTTATCAAAAAAAACCTATAACTTGCTCTAACATACCAATATAGCCTAGTTACAAGTGTTAATGCATTGAAAACGAGCCTTATAAGCATTTCACAATGATTTCAATCGATGTTCTTGACTTTCATGGGAAAGGGGGCCGGAAAGGTTCTACCCCTCCTATTTTTTCAAATTTCTTATCACACTAACCTATAACTTGCACTAAAATAGCAATATAGCCTAGTTACAAGTGGTCATGCATCGAAATTGAGCCTTAGAAGCATTTCTCTATGTTTTGGGTTGATGTTAATGATTTTCAAGGGAAAGGGGGCCGAAAAGGGTTCGACCTCACTTTTTTTTCAAATTTCTTGTCAAAATGACCTAGAACTCGCACTAACATACCAATACAGCCTAGTTAAAAGTGTTCATGTCTTGAAAACGAGCCTTAGAAGCATTTCACTAAGTTCTAAATCGATGTTCGTGATTTTCAATAGAAAGGGGGCGGAAAGGGTTCTAGCTCGCTTATTTTTCAAATTTCATATCAAAATAACCTAAAACTAGCACTAACATACCAATATAGCCTAGTTACAAGTGTTCATGCATTGAAAACGAGCCTTAGAAGCATTTCACTAAGTTCTAAACCGATGTTCGTGATTTTCAAGGGAAAGGGGGCGGAAAGGGTTCTACCTCGCCTATTTTTCAAATTTCTTATCATACTAACCTATAACTTGCACTACCTTACCAATATAGCCTTGTTACAAGTGTTCATGCATTGAAAACGAGCCTTAGAAGCATTTCTCTAAGTTTTGGGTTGATGTTCATGATTTTCAAGGGAAAGGGGCCCGGAAAGGGTTCTAGCTCGCTTATTTTTCAAATATCTTATCAAAAAAAACCTATAACTTGCTCTAACATACCAATATAGCCTAGTTACAAGTGTTAATGCATTGAAAACGAGCCTTATAAGCATTTCACAATGATTTCAATCGATGTTCTTGACTTTCATGGGAAAGGGGGCCGGAAAGGTTCTACCCCTCCTATTTTTTCAAATTTCTTATCACACTAACCTATAACTTGCACTAAAATAGCAATATAGCCTAGTTACAAGTGGTCATGCATCGAAATTGAGCCTTAGAAGCATTTCTCTATGTTTTGGGTTGATGTTAATGATTTTCAAGGGAAAGGGGGCCGAAAAGGGTTCGACCTCACTTTTTTTTCAAATTTCTTGTCAAAATGACCTAGAACTCGCACTAACATACCAATACAGCCTAGTTAAAAGTGTTCATGTCTTGAAAACGAGCCTTAGAAGCATTTCACTAAGTTCTAAATCGATGTTCGTGATTTTCAATAGAAAGGGGGCGGAAAGGGTTCTAGCTCGCTTATTTTTCAAATTTCATATCAAAATAACCTAAAACTAGCACTAACATACCAATATAGCCTAGTTACAAGTGTTCATGCATTGAAAACGAGCCTTAGAAGCATTTCACTAAGTTCTAAACCGATGTTCGTGATTTTCAAGGGAAAGGGGGCGGAAAGGGTTCTACCTCGCCTATTTTTCAAATTTCTTATCATACTAACCTATAACTTGCACTACCTTACCAATATAGCCTTGTTACAAGTGTTCATGCATTGAAAACGAGCCTTAGAAGCATTTCTCTAAGTTTTGGGTTGATGTTCATGATTTTCAAGGGAAAGGGGCCCGGAAAGGGTTCTAGCTCGCTTATTTTTCAAATATCTTATCAAAAAAAACCTATAACTTGCTCTAACATACCAATATAGCCTAGTTACAAGTGTTAATGCATTGAAAACGAGCCTTATAAGCATTTCACAATGATTTCAATCGATGTTCTTGACTTTCATGGGAAAGGGGGCCGGAAAGGTTCTACCCCTCCTATTTTTTCAAATTTCTTATCACACTAACCTATAACTTGCACTAAAATAGCAATATAGCCTAGTTACAAGTGGTCATGCATCGAAATTGAGCCTTAGAAGCATTTCTCTATGTTTTGGGTTGATGTTAATGATTTTCAAGGGAAAGGGGGCCGAAAAGGGTTCGACCTCACTTTTTTTTCAAATTTCTTGTCAAAATGACCTAGAACTCGCACTAACATACCAATACAGCCTAGTTAAAAGTGTTCATGTCTTGAAAACGAGCCTTAGAAGCATTTCACTAAGTTCTAAATCGATGTTCGTGATTTTCAATAGAAAGGGGGCGGAAAGGGTTCTAGCTCGCTTATTTTTCAAATTTCATATCAAAATAACCTAAAACTAGCACTAACATACCAATATAGCCTAGTTACAAGTGTTCATGCATTGAAAACGAGCCTTAGAAGCATTTCACTAAGTTCTAAACCGATGTTCGTGATTTTCAAGGGAAAGGGGGCGGAAAGGGTTCTACCTCGCCTATTTTTCAAATTTCTTATCATACTAACCTATAACTTGCACTACCTTACCAATATAGCCTTGTTACAAGTGTTCATGCATTGAAAACGAGCCTTAGAAGCATTTCTCTAAGTTTTGGGTTGATGTTCATGATTTTCAAGGGAAAGGGGCCCGGAAAGGGTTCTAGCTCGCTTATTTTTCAAATATCTTATCAAAAAAAACCTATAACTTGCTCTAACATACCAATATAGCCTAGTTACAAGTGTTAATGCATTGAAAACGAGCCTTATAAGCATTTCACAATGATTTCAATCGATGTTCTTGACTTTCATGGGAAAGGGGGCCGGAAAGGTTCTACCCCTCCTATTTTTTCAAATTTCTTATCACACTAACCTATAACTTGCACTAAAATAGCAATATAGCCTAGTTACAAGTGGTCATGCATCGAAATTGAGCCTTAGAAGCATTTCTCTATGTTTTGGGTTGATGTTAATGATTTTCAAGGGAAAGGGGGCCGAAAAGGGTTCGACCTCACTTTTTTTTCAAATTTCTTGTCAAAATGACCTAGAACTCGCACTAACATACCAATACAGCCTAGTTAAAAGTGTTCATGTCTTGAAAACGAGCCTTAGAAGCATTTCACTAAGTTCTAAATCGATGTTCGTGATTTTCAATAGAAAGGGGGCGGAAAGGGTTCTAGCTCGCTTATTTTTCAAATTTCATATCAAAATAACCTAAAACTAGCACTAACATACCAATATAGCCTAGTTACAAGTGTTCATGCATTGAAAACGAGCCTTAGAAGCATTTCACTAAGTTCTAAACCGATGTTCGTGATTTTCAAGGGAAAGGGGGCGGAAAGGGTTCTACCTCGCCTATTTTTCAAATTTCTTATCATACTAACCTATAACTTGCACTACCTTACCAATATAGCCTTGTTACAAGTGTTCATGCATTGAAAACGAGCCTTAGAAGCATTTCTCTAAGTTTTGGGTTGATGTTCATGATTTTCAAGGGAAAGGGGCCCGGAAAGGGTTCTAGCTCGCTTATTTTTCAAATATCTTATCAAAAAAAACCTATAACTTGCTCTAACATACCAATATAGCCTAGTTACAAGTGTTAATGCATTGAAAACGAGCCTTATAAGCATTTCACAATGATTTCAATCGATGTTCTTGACTTTCATGGGAAAGGGGGCCGGAAAGGTTCTACCCCTCCTATTTTTTCAAATTTCTTATCACACTAACCTATAACTTGCACTAAAATAGCAATATAGCCTAGTTACAAGTGGTCATGCATCGAAATTGAGCCTTAGAAGCATTTCTCTATGTTTTGGGTTGATGTTAATGATTTTCAAGGGAAAGGGGGCCGAAAAGGGTTCGACCTCACTTTTTTTTCAAATTTCTTGTCAAAATGACCTAGAACTCGCACTAACATACCAATACAGCCTAGTTAAAAGTGTTCATGTCTTGAAAACGAGCCTTAGAAGCATTTCACTAAGTTCTAAATCGATGTTCGTGATTTTCAATAGAAAGGGGGCGGAAAGGGTTCTAGCTCGCTTATTTTTCAAATTTCATATCAAAATAACCTAAAACTAGCACTAACATACCAATATAGCCTAGTTACAAGTGTTCATGCATTGAAAACGAGCCTTAGAAGCATTTCACTAAGTTCTAAACCGATGTTCGTGATTTTCAAGGGAAAGGGGGCGGAAAGGGTTCTACCTCGCCTATTTTTCAAATTTCTTATCATACTAACCTATAACTTGCACTACCTTACCAATATAGCCTTGTTACAAGTGTTCATGCATTGAAAACGAGCCTTAGAAGCATTTCTCTAAGTTTTGGGTTGATGTTCATGATTTTCAAGGGAAAGGGGCCCGGAAAGGGTTCTAGCTCGCTTATTTTTCAAATATCTTATCAAAAAAAACCTATAACTTGCTCTAACATACCAATATAGCCTAGTTACAAGTGTTAATGCATTGAAAACGAGCCTTATAAGCATTTCACAATGATTTCAATCGATGTTCTTGACTTTCATGGGAAAGGGGGCCGGAAAGGTTCTACCCCTCCTATTTTTTCAAATTTCTTATCACACTAACCTATAACTTGCACTAAAATAGCAATATAGCCTAGTTACAAGTGGTCATGCATCGAAATTGAGCCTTAGAAGCATTTCTCTATGTTTTGGGTTGATGTTAATGATTTTCAAGGGAAAGGGGGCCGAAAAGGGTTCGACCTCACTTTTTTTTCAAATTTCTTGTCAAAATGACCTAGAACTCGCACTAACTGATGTGTAAACAAGATGAGAAACCTTGTTAAAACACTTAAACGTAACAGAAGGCAAAAAGAGACACGATTTAGTTAAGATAAACGAATGTTTTAGTTAGGGGAACTCTCACCCTAAGCTAAGAATATAGCAAAGAGGAACTCTCACTCGTTGCTTGGAATAGTATTCGATAAGGGAACTCTCACCAAATCAGAAACTATAAGTTTTAATCTTGGGAACTCTCACCAAAATTAACACTCTTCAAATTTGGATACTCAAATTTGGACCTTAAAGATGACTACAGCAAAGTCACGTTTAATGAAGAACAACACAAGTGTTTAGCAAATTTCTGGATGCATTTCTATTCATTTCGTGCACTATTTATAGTAGTGCCTTCATTACATAGGATTCCATCATTTGCCTAATTAAAGACAGAAATAATAAAAAAAACTAAATATAAAGTGATTTAAAGGCTAATAACCGTCCTTTAATCCTTTATAACAAACTGAAATTACCTAATTACCTAATAACAATAAACTGAAATAACCTAATAACAATAATCAGAAACTAACTAACTAACTAATCGTAAAACTAGGCTTAAACTAAGGAAACAATTTTGAACGGCATTCCAAATGATTTAAAACGTGCAAATGCTTAAACTAAGGAAACAGACTTTGAACGGCATTCCAAACGTTTTAAAACGTGCAAATATCCTCTTCAGCGTGCATTTAGCTTGTTTGCACTCCCTTTGACCGAAACTCCTTTATTCCAGCCATGAACTAACTAACTCCCTAATTTATGCCTAAGTAGTTCAACTAGCTAACTAACTAACCACCTGATTTTCGTCAATTAATCAACCGATTTCAGCAATTGATCAGCTAACTAACTCCAACTAACTCCTAAACTTACGTTTATTCAATAACTAACAATCAGACAACTCCTCCCTTAATTCATGCCCCATGATCGTCCAATTTGACCCCAATTACACGACTCATGTGTGGCATCACACCGGCATCTTTACTAACTCCCTTCAACTAGATTAACTACTTTAAGGGAAGTATAACCTGTAGTAAAACCTTTTGAACCGCCTTGCATAGGATTGAAGAATGATTTGGACAGAATTAAGCCTTTAGCATTTAATTCAATAATACTGTCTTGACCGTCTTCATTTAAATCATGGATAATTGCACTTTGACCATTTTGGTCATCCTCCCCTTCTTCAATAGGAATTGCCCTCAATTCGTCATCATCAAGATAAGGAGCAAGATCACCAACGTTGAATGTACTTGAGATCCCATATTGACCTCCCAAATCAACTTTGTATGCGTTGTCATTGATCTTTTCCATGATTTCAAATGGTCCCTCGGCTCTAGGCATAAGTTTGTTTTTCCTTTTGCTAGGAAAACGTTCCTTTCGCATATAAATCCACACTAAATCACCAACTTCGAATTGTTTTACGTTTCTCACCCTCTTGTTGGCTTGTTTCTTGTAGACTTCATTTGCCTTTTCAATATTCTTCCTAACTTCCTTGTGAACCTTCAACATAAACTCGGCTTGTTCCTTAGCTCCACCATGAACGAACTTGTCTTGTGGCAAAGCTATGAGATCAATAGGAACATAGGGATTGACACCATAGACTACTTCAAAAGGAGAGTACTTTGTAGTAGCGTTAGGAGTCCGATTGTAAGCAAACTCAGCATGAGCTAGCTTGACATCCCAATCCTTAGCACTCTTACTAACCAAGGTTCTAAGCAAAGAACCGAGTGTTCTATTCACCACTTCAGTTTGACCATCGGTTTGTGGATGGTGTGAAGTAGAAAACAGTAGCTTTGTTCCCATTAAGCGCCATATTGATTTCCAAAAATGGCTAAGAAACTTTGTATCACGATCGGACACAATGGTACGTGGCACTCCATGAAAACGAACAACTTCTTCAAAGTATAATTTAGCCACTTTCATAGCATCTTCGGTCTTGTGACAAGGAATGAAATGCGCCATCTTCGAAAATCGATCTACAACCACCATGATTGAATCTTTACCTCTTTGAGTCCTAGGTAAAGTCATAACGAAATCCATGCTCACATCTTCCCAAGGTCTTTCCGGAACCGGCAAAGGTTTGTAGAGACCTTTGTGAAACACCATCTTGGCCCTTTGACATGTAGAACAACGATTAACCACCTGATGAATTGTGGCTAACATTCTTGGCCAATAAAAGTGAGCTTGGAGAAGCTCCATTGTTTTTTGAATTCCCACATGACCAGCTAGGCCCCCTCCATGAGCTTCATGGATCAATAAGCTTCGAATTGGACACTTAGGAATGCATAACCGATTTCCCTTAAAAAGAAAGCCATCATGCAAGGAAAATAAGTCATATATCCCATGGATACATTTCTGTAGGATTTCAGTAAAGTCGCCATCCTCCTTGTAGTATTCCTTGATTAAATCAAATCCAAGGACCTTGGCTTCGACAACTCCGAGTAAATTATGCCTCCTAGATAAGGCATCCGCAACAACATTAGCTTTTCCACTCTTATATTTAGAGGAAAAGTTAAATGTTTGCAAGAATTCAACCCATTTTGCATGTCTTGAATTCAACTTCTTTTGACCATGGATAAATCTCAAAGATTCATGGTCTGAATGCAATATGAACGGTTGTGGCCTCAAGTAATGTGACCAATGATCTAGAGCTCGTACCATAGCATAGAACTCTTTATCATAGGTAGAGTAGTTCAGTTTGCCTTGACTCAACTTCTCACTGAAATAAGCAATTGGACGCCCTTCTTGAATCAAAACTGCTCCAATTCCCTTCCCACTCGCGTCACATTCCACTTCAAATGGCTTGGAAAAATCAGGGAGTGCAAGAATAGGAGTGTTGCACATTCTCTCCTTGACTTCTTCAAGGGCCTTTTGCGCTTGTGCCGTCCATTCAAACGTTCCCTTTTTAGTACACTCAGTTATAGGAGCCATGAGTGTGCTAAAATTCTTTATAAATCTTCTATAGAAAGAAGCTAGGCCATGGAAAGAACGGACCTCCGTGAGTGTTTTCGGACTAGGCCAAGATTGAATCGCTTCAACCTTGCAAGGATCCACTTTCACGCCATTACCTGAAACTATATAACCAAGAAAAGTGACTTCATATAACATAAAATCACATTTTTCGAGTTTTCCATACAATTTTTGTGTCCTCAAAACTGAAAACACTTGTAGTAAATGATCTAAATGTTCATCCTCATTTTTAGAGTAAATAAGGATATCATCAAGATACACCACCACGAATTTGCCGAGAAATGGCCTCAACACCTCGTTCATCAATCTCATGAATGTACTAGGTGCATTGGTCAATCCAAACGGCATCACGAGCCATTCATACAACCCATGCTTTGTCTTGAATGCAGTCTTCCATTCATCACCTTCCCGCATACGAATCTGATGGTAACCACTTCTCAAATCAACTTTTGAGAAAATATTTGAACCACTCAATTCGTCCAACATATCATCAAGTCTTGGAATTGGAAATCTGTATTTGATAGTAATATTGTTAACAGCTCTACTATCAATGCACATACGCCAAGTACCATCCTTTTTAGGAACCAACAAAGCAGGAACCGCACAAGGACTCATAGATTCACGCACATACCCCATACCCATCAATTCTTCAATTTGCCTTTGCAACTCCTTGGTTTCTAAAGGGTTACATCTATAAGCGGGTTTATTTGGTAAAGGTGCGCCTGGAATGAGATCAATTTGATGCTCAATTCCTCTCAAGGGTGGTAATCCCTTCGGTAACTCATCAGGAAAAACATCCTCAAACTCCTTGATCAACTTCGCAAGTTTAGGATTTTGATTCACAAATTTTTCATGTATTTCTTTCGAATATAACATGAAAAGTTCTCCCTCACCTTCGAACTCCCTCTCAAATTCTTTGCAAGATAACAAGGAAATTTGGGATTTTTGTGGTTGTAAAAAACGTGGGGGTGGTAAAGGATGCAATTTTTTGTGTTTCCCTTGGTGAGTGATAGTATAGGTGTTATGGTACCCATCATGAATTGATTTTTTATCAGATTGCCATGGTCTTCCAAGAAGAATATGACAAGCATCCATTAAAACAACATCACACAATTGACTATCATGATATGACCCAATCGAAAAATTCACCATACATTGCTTTCTAACCCCAGTATTAGCATTCGAATCTAACCAGCTCAATTTGTAAGGGTGTGGATGATTGGTGGTGTTAAGACCCAGTTTAGCTACTAGCGCTTTAGACACCGTATTAGCCTCACTGCCTCCATCAATAATTAAATTACATACCTCGTCACCAACTTTACATTTGGTGATGAAAATGTGTTGCCTTTGTGGCGCCAAAGGTTCCTCCACGCGAGCTTGTAATGCTCTCCTGACCACCAAATTGATTCGGTCCTCCGACTCCGGATAGCAATGCTCCTCCTCCTCCTCATCTCTTTCATGTGGGGTCACTTCCTTTTCTTCTTCAGACTCAAATTCCTCCCAATTGATGCTTTGGGTGGCTATGAGTTTAGCCTCTTGCATGGTTAAGGCTCTTGAATTAGGACAATCTCTTTTGTAGTGTCCTCTGCCACCACACTTGTAACACACAAGATCACTAATCTTGATGTCTTTCGTGTTCCTCTTAGGTGGTTCATTAGGTTTGGTAAAAGAAGAACCCTCCCTTGGAGTGAAGGGTGGTTTACGTACCACTGGAGTAGTGATAGGCGTTTTCTTCCTTTTTCTCTTGGCATCAAATTTCGTCACAAGTTTGCATGCTTCCACAAACGTGAGGTTAGTGTAACCTTCAAGTCTGTCTTGTAACTCTTGATCCAACCCAGCTACAAAACGTCCCAACTTCAACTCTTCATTTTCAGTCACTTCGCACACAATGGCAAGTCTATCAAATTCTTTGATATAATCTTCTACGGAATCGCCATTTTGGTGTAGAGTGCTCCATTTCACATACTGACTCTGTTTGTAATTGTGAGGAATGAAACGATCTCTCATCCTCTTTTTCAGCTTTTCCCAAGTGGAAATATGAGCCTTACCCCTAAGGGTACGCCCTCTTTGTTCTCCTTGCAACCAATTGTCACCATAGCCCTTCAGTTTAACTTTGGCTATCTTGTACTGTTGGTCTTCCTCATGAATATCCTTGTACTCGAAGTACCTTTCCAAGGATTTTTCCCATTCCAAATACTTCTCCGGATCAAGCGTCCCATCAAAAGAAGGGATATCCACTTTGAGACTCCTATCCTCCCTTCTAGGTGGAGGATCTTCGCCTTGATCTCTTCTGTCATGCTCATTCATGAGTCTTGCCATTAAGGCAGCAAGATTCCCTTGTAGATTAGCATTAGTTTCGGCCAATCTTTCTTGACTAGCAATGGAGCGATTAAGGGCTTCCAAAGCTGTTCTCAAATCCTGATTGTCTCCCATATCACGTAGGTACTCGTCCCCTTTTGAAAAATTTAAGAAAATTTTCCCCCTACCTGGCGCGCCAAATGATGTGTAAACAAGATGAGAAACCTTGTTAAAACACTTAAACGTAACAGAAGGCAAAAAGAGACACGATTTAGTTAAGATAAACGAATGTTTTAGTTAGGGGAACTCTCACCCTAAGCTAAGAATATAGCAAAGAGGAACTCTCACTCGTTGCTTGGAATAGTATTCGATAAGGGAACTCTCACCAAATCAGAAACTATAAGTTTTAATCTTGGGAACTCTCACCAAAATTAACACTCTTCAAATTTGGATACTCAAATTTGGACCTTAAAGATGACTACAGCAAAGTCACGTTTAATGAAGAACAACACAAGTGTTTAGCAAATTTCTGGATGCATTTCTATTCATTTCGTGCACTATTTATAGTAGTGCCTTCATTACATAGGATTCCATCATTTGCCTAATTAAAGACAGAAATAATAAAAAAAACTAAATATAAAGTGATTTAAAGGCTAATAACCGTCCTTTAATCCTTTATAACAAACTGAAATTACCTAATTACCTAATAACAATAAACTGAAATAACCTAATAACAATAATCAGAAACTAACTAACTAACTAATCGTAAAACTAGGCTTAAACTAAGGAAACAATTTTGAACGGCATTCCAAATGTTTTAAAACGTGCAAATATCCTCTTCAGCGTGCATTTAGCTTGTTTGCACTCCCTTTGACCGAAACTCCTTTATTCCAGCCATGAACTAACTAACTCCCTAATTTATGCCTAAGTAGTTCAACTAGCTAACTAACTAACCACCTGATTTTCGTCAATTAATCAACCGATTTCAGCAATTGATCAGCTAACTAACTCCAACTAACTCCTAAACTTACGTTTATTCAATAACTAACAATCAGACAACTCCTCCCTTAATTCATGCCCCATGATCGTCCAATTTGACCCCAATTACACGACTCATGTGTGGCATCACACCGGCATCTTTACTAACTCCCTTCAACTAGATTAACTACTTTAAGGGAAGTATAACCTGTAGTAAAACCTTTTGAACCGCCTTGCATAGGATTGAAGAATGATTTGGACAGAATTAAGCCTTTAGCATTTAATTCAATAATACTGTCTTGACCGTCTTCATTTAAATCATGGATAATTGCACTTTGACCATTTTGGTCACTAACATACCAATACAGCCTAGTTAAAAGTGTTCATGTCTTGAAAACGAGCCTTAGAAGCATTTCACTAAGTTCTAAATCGATGTTCGTGATTTTCAATAGAAAGGGGGCGGAAAGGGTTCTAGCTCGCTTATTTTTCAAATTTCATATCAAAATAACCTAAAACTAGCACTAACATACCAATATAGCCTAGTTACAAGTGTTCATGCATTGAAAACGAGCCTTAGAAGCATTTCACTAAGTTCTAAACCGATGTTCGTGATTTTCAAGGGAAAGGGGGCGGAAAGGGTTCTACCTCGCCTATTTTTCAAATTTCTTATCATACTAACCTATAACTTGCACTACCTTACCAATATAGCCTTGTTACAAGTGTTCATGCATTGAAAACGAGCCTTAGAAGCATTTCTCTAAGTTTTGGGTTGATGTTCATGATTTTCAAGGGAAAGGGGCCCGGAAAGGGTTCTAGCTCGCTTATTTTTCAAATATCTTATCAAAAAAAACCTATAACTTGCTCTAACATACCAATATAGCCTAGTTACAAGTGTTAATGCATTGAAAACGAGCCTTATAAGCATTTCACAATGATTTCAATCGATGTTCTTGACTTTCATGGGAAAGGGGGCCGGAAAGGTTCTACCCCTCCTATTTTTTCAAATTTCTTATCACACTAACCTATAACTTGCACTAAAATAGCAATATAGCCTAGTTACAAGTGGTCATGCATCGAAATTGAGCCTTAGAAGCATTTCTCTATGTTTTGGGTTGATGTTAATGATTTTCAAGGGAAAGGGGGCCGAAAAGGGTTCGACCTCACTTTTTTTTCAAATTTCTTGTCAAAATGACCTAGAACTCGCACTAACATACCAATACAGCCTAGTTAAAAGTGTTCATGTCTTGAAAACGAGCCTTAGAAGCATTTCACTAAGTTCTAAATCGATGTTCGTGATTTTCAATAGAAAGGGGGCGGAAAGGGTTCTAGCTCGCTTATTTTTCAAATTTCATATCAAAATAACCTAAAACTAGCACTAACATACCAATATAGCCTAGTTACAAGTGTTCATGCATTGAAAACGAGCCTTAGAAGCATTTCACTAAGTTCTAAACCGATGTTCGTGATTTTCAAGGGAAAGGGGGCGGAAAGGGTTCTACCTCGCCTATTTTTCAAATTTCTTATCATACTAACCTATAACTTGCACTACCTTACCAATATAGCCTTGTTACAAGTGTTCATGCATTGAAAACGAGCCTTAGAAGCATTTCTCTAAGTTTTGGGTTGATGTTCATGATTTTCAAGGGAAAGGGGCCCGGAAAGGGTTCTAGCTCGCTTATTTTTCAAATATCTTATCAAAAAAAACCTATAACTTGCTCTAACATACCAATATAGCCTAGTTACAAGTGTTAATGCATTGAAAACGAGCCTTATAAGCATTTCACAATGATTTCAATCGATGTTCTTGACTTTCATGGGAAAGGGGGCCGGAAAGGTTCTACCCCTCCTATTTTTTCAAATTTCTTATCACACTAACCTATAACTTGCACTAAAATAGCAATATAGCCTAGTTACAAGTGGTCATGTGATGTGTAAACAAGATGTGAACCTTGTTACAAAAAGTTGTTTTAAGGGGTCTTAATGAAATTTCGTGTTTAATGAAGTGAGACTAGGGGAACACTCAACCCTAAGCTCGGGTATAACAAAGGGGAACACTCACCCTTCGCTTGGTGTAGTTAGGAATAGGGATTACTCAACCCACTCGTTTACTACGTAAGTTCTAGGCTTGGGAACACTCGACCAAAACTAGCACTCTTCAAATTTGAAGTAACAAATTTGGACCTTAAAGATGACTTAGATGCAAAGTCACGTTTAAACAACAACTCAAGTGTTTAGCAAATTTCTGGATGTGTTTTCATTCATGCACAGCACACTATTTATAGTAGTGTGAATTACATAGGATTCCATCTCATGCTTATCCATTGCTTGCTTAATTAAGACAGAAAATAACAACTAATAAAGTGGCTTAAGGGCTCATAAGACCGTCCCTTTGACCCTTTATAACAATAGCTAATAACTAACAAACTGATTTAACAAACAAACTGAAATTAACAACCAGCCGAGACTAACAAACAATGCGAAAAACTAGGCTTAAGTTAGGGAACACGTTCAGCCACGTCTAACAACCTCCAACGGCATTTTCCACGTGTATCTGACGTGTAAAGCAGCTCCCCATGTGTATCTGACGTGGATCCAACGTGTCACTAGCTCCTAACGTGCAAAATAACTCCTTTGACTCCAGCTCCCTTTATTCTGGCCAACTAACTCCTAAAGCTACGCCACTAACTTAACTAACTAACTTCAGCTAACTAACAACTAATATCACGCCAACTAACATAACCAACTAACCAACTAACTCCTCAATTCATGCCCCATGATCTTTTACTACCAACCGGCTAGTATGGCACACGTTCAACCGATTCCAAATCAGTTTGCAACCGAAATCCTTTAAACGTGCCTTTGAGACAGCTTGGAGAATTGTTAGGTGATTCTTACAAGGTTACTTACACAAAGTGAAGTACAACCCCTTGTAATAATTTTCGGACCAAAACCGTGTAATAGATTAAGGGATGATTTGGACAGAATTACTCCCTTAGCATTTTGTTCAATGGCACCGTTTTGATCGTCTTCCCCTAGACCATGGATAAACGTACCTTGACCATTTTGGTCATCCTCCCCTTCTTCAAAAGGAATTGCCCTCAATTCGTCATCATCAAGGTAAGGAGAAAGATCACCAACATTGAATGTATTTGAGATCCCGTATTGTCCTCCCAAATCGACTTTGTAGGCGTTTTCATTGATTTTTTCCACGATCTCAAATGGTCCTTCGGCTCTTGGCATAAGCTTATTTTTCCTTTTGCTAGGAAAACGTTCCTTCCTCATATAAATCCATACCAAATCTCCAACTTCGAAAGATTTCACGTTTCTCACTCGTTTGTTGGCTTGTTTCTGGTAGATTTCATTCGCCTTTTCAATGTTCCTCCGAACTTCTTTATGGACCTTCAGCATGAATTCGGCTTGTTCTTTTGCTCCACCATGAACGAACTTGTCTTTTGGCAAAGCAATGAGATCAATAGGAACATAGGGATTTACGCCATATACTACTTCAAAAGGAGAGTATTTTGTAGTAGTACTAGGTGTCCTATTATAAGCAAACTCGGCATGAGCTAGCTTATTATCCCAATCCTTCGTACTTTTGGTTATCAAAGCCCTAAGCAATGAACCAAGTACTCTATTCACCACTTCAGTTTGACCATCGGTTTGTGGATGATGTGAAGTAGAAAACAGCAACTTTGTTCCCATTAGGCGCCATATTGATTTCCAAAAATGACTAAGGAACTTTGTATCACGATCGGATACAATGGTGCGTGGCACCCCATGAAAGCGAACAACTTCTTCAAAGTATAGCTTAGCCACTTTCATCGCATCTTCGGTCTTGTGACAAGGAATGAAGTGAGCCATTTTCGAAAATCGATCAACCACCACCATTATTGAATCTTTGCCTCTTTGAGTCCTTGGCAAAGCTACAATAAAGTCCATACTCACATCCTCCCAAGGTCTTTCCGGAACCGGCAAAGGCTTGTAGAGACCTTTGTGAAACACCATCTTGGCCCTTTGACAAGTAGAACAACGACTCACCACATGATGAACCGTACTTAACATTTTCGGCCAATAGAAATGAGCTTGAAGAAGCTCCATTGTCTTGTGAATACCCATATGCCCAGCTAATCCTCCTCCATGCGCTTCATGTATCAATAACCTCCGGATAGGGCATTTTGGAATACATAATCGATTTCCTTTGAAAAGAAAACCATTATGTAAGGAAAACAGATCATAAACTCCTTGGACGCATTTCTCCATTATTCCCTTGAGTTCATCATCTTCTTGATAGTATTCCTTGATCAAGTCGAAGCCAAGTACTTTTGCTTCAACCATCCCAAGTAAATTATGCCTTCTAGATAAGGCATCCGCTACTACATTCGCCTTTCCACTCTTGTATTTAGAGGAAAAGTTAAATGTTTGTAGGAATTCGACCCACTTTGCATGTCTTGCATTCAACTTCTTTTGGCCATGAATGAATCTCAAGGATTCATGATCAGAATGCAAAATGAAAGGTTGGGGCCTCAAATAATGTGACCAATGATCTAGAGCTCTTACCATAGCATAGAACTCCTTATCATAAGTGGAATAATTCAATTTGCCTTGACTCATCTTCTCACTGAAATAGGCAATGGGTCGCCCACCTTGAATCAATACGGCACCAATTCCTTTCCCACTTGCGTCACATTCCACCTCAAATGGCTTGGAAAAGTCCGGAAGTGCTAATATGGGTGTGTGGCACATCTTCTCCTTGACTTCTTCAAACGCCTTTTGAGCTTGGGGTGTCCATTCGAACACGCCTTTCTTGGTACACTCGGTGATGGGAGCCATGAGTGTGCTGAAGTTCTTGATGAACCTTCTATAAAAGGAAGCAAGTCCATGAAATGAACGAACCTCCGTGAGCGTTTTTGGACTAGGCCATGATTGAATTGCTTCAATCTTGCTAGGATCCACTTTTACGCCATCACCTGAAACTATATAACCAAGAAACATAACTTCATATAGTAAAAAATCACATTTTTCTAATTTCCCGTACAACTTTTCTTTTCTTAACACAGAAAATACTTGAAAAAGGTGATCGAAATGAGATTCTTCATCTCTTGAATAGATGAGAATGTCATCCAAGTATACTACCACGAACTTGCCAAGAAATGGCCTTAGCACTTCATTCATCAATCTCATGAACGTGCTAGGGGCATTGGTAAGTCCAAATGGCATGACGAGCCATTCATACAACCCATGCTTTGTCTTGAACGCCGTCTTCCATTCATCCCCTTCTCTCATGCGAATCTGATGATATCCACTTCTCAAATCTACTTTGGAGAAGACTTTGGAACCACTCAATTCATCAAGCATATCATCGAGTCTTGGGATTGGAAATCTGCACTTGATAGTAATGTTGTTAACGGCTCTACTATCAATACACATTCTCCAAGTACCATCCTTTTTAGGAACCAACAAAGCTGGCACGGCACATGGACTCATGGATTCACGTACATAACCCATACCCATTAGTTCTTCAATTTGTCGTTGTAACTCCTTAGTTTCAAAAGGGTTACATCTATAGGCGGGTTTATTTGGCAAAGGTGCTCCGGGAATGAGATCAATTTGATGCTCAATTCCTCGTATGGGTGGTAGTCCCTTAGGTAATTCATCCGGAAAAACATCCTCAAAATCTTTAATTAGTTGGGCTAATTTAGGATTTCGAGCAACAAAGTTTTCGTGGATTTCTTTGGAGTATAGTAGGAACATTTCTGCCTCAACTTCTAACTCCCTCTCAAACTCTCTAAAAGACATTAAGGATACTTCTTTTGGTGGTATTTGTGTTGGTGAAAAACGTGGGGGTGGTAAAGGGTGTAGTTTTTTCTTCCTCCCTTCATGAACTATAGTGTATGTGTTGTGGTACCCATCATGTAGAGATCTTTTATCAGTTTGCCACGGTCTACCAAGTAGAATATGACAAGCATCCATAGACACAACATCACATAATATGGAATCACAATACGAACCAATGCAAAAGGAGACCATGCATTGCTTCCTAACCCCGGTACTAGCATTAGAGTCTAACCAACTCAATTTGTAGGGTTGTGGATGATTGGTGGTCAAAAGACCAAGTTTGGATACTAGGGTTTTAGATACGGTATTAGCCTCACTTCCCCCATCAATAATTAAGTCACATACCTCTTCACCAATTTTGCAACGGGTGATGAAAATGTGTTGTCTTTGAGGGGCAGCATCCTCTTCCACACGTGCTTGCAAGGCCCTTCTAATCACGAGACTCGTCTTCTCCTCTGATTCGGCAATGCAATCATCACAATCATCTTCAATCTCTTCTTCGCCATCCTCAAATTCATCCCAGTTGATGTTTTGAGTGGCCATGAGCTTAACTTCTTGCATAGTTAACGCTCTAGAATTGGGACAATCCTTTTTGTAATGACCTCGCCCTCCACATTTGTAACATACAATGTCACCTATCTTCACGTTCTTTGTGTCCTTCTTTATGGGAATGCTCGGTTTGTTAAAAGGCGGATTTTCCCTTGTAGGAAAAGAAGGTTTTCGTGTCATTTGGGGAATGACAGTAGGTTTCTTCTTCTTCCTCTTAGCATCGAACTTTATGACCAATTTACAAGCTTCCACAAACGTGAGGTTAGTATAACCTTCCAGTCTGTCTTGTAACTCTTGGTCTAATCCAGATATGAAACGCCCCATTTTGAGCTCTTCATTCTCGGTTACTTCACACACAATAGCAAGCCTATCGAACTCCTTTATGTAATCCTCTACAGAATCGCCATTTTGTTGTAGAGTACTCCATTTCACGTATTGGCTTTGCTTATAATTGTGGGGAATGAAACGGTCTTTCATCCGTTTCTTGAGTTTGTCCCAAGTAGAGATAGGAACTTTCCCCTTAAGGGTACGTCCTCTTTGCTCTCCTTGCAACCAACTATCACCATAGCCTTTTAGCTTGACTTTGGCAATCTTGTAGCGTTGAACATCATCATGGATGTCCTTGTATTCAAAGTACCTTTCCAAGGATTTCTCCCATTCTAAGTACTTTTCAGGATCAAGAGTCCCATCAAAGGAAGGGATGTCTACTTTGAGACTTCGATCTTCCCTCCTAGGTGGAGGATCTTCTTCTCGATCTCGCTTATCTTGTTCATTCATGAGTCTTGCCATTAAGGCAGCAAGATTCCCTTGTAGATTGGCATTAGTTTCGGCCAATCTTTCTTGACTAGCAATGGAACGATTGAGAGCTTCCAAGGCTGTCCTTAAATCTTGATTTTCCCCCATGGAGTGTAGGTATACGACCCCTTAGGAAATGTTTTCGAAAAAAATCCCCCTACCTGACGCGCCAAATGATGTGTAAACAAGATGTGAACCTTGTTACAAAAAGTTGTTTTAAGGGGTCTTAATGAAATTTCGTGTTTAATGAAGTGAGACTAGGGGAACACTCAACCCTAAGCTCGGATATAACAAAGGGGAACACTCACCCTTCGCTTGGTGTAGTTAGGAATAGGGATTACTCAACCCACTCGTTTACTACGTAAGTTCTAGGCTTGGGAACACTCGACCAAAACTAGCACTCTTCAAATTTGAAGTAACAAATTTGGACCTTAAAGATGACTTAGATGCAAAGTCACGTTTAAACAACAACTCAAGTGTTTAGCAAATTTCTGGATGTGTTTTCATTCATGCACAGCACACTATTTATAGTAGTGTGAATTACATAGGATTCCATCTCATGCTTATCCATTGCTTGCTTAATTAAGACAGAAA
This sequence comes from Dysphania ambrosioides, assembly GCA_026401315.1. Taxonomy (NCBI): domain Eukaryota; kingdom Viridiplantae; phylum Streptophyta; class Magnoliopsida; order Caryophyllales; family Amaranthaceae; genus Dysphania; species Dysphania ambrosioides. The sequence continues at coordinate 12,320,211 of CM048671.1, read as the reverse complement.
ATAACAACTAATAAAGTGGCTTAAGGGCTCATAAGACCGTCCCTTTGACCCTTTATAACAATAGCTAATAACTAACAAACTGATTTAACAAACAAACTGAAATTAACAACCAGCCGAGACTAACAAACAATGCGAAAAACTAGGCTTAAGTTAGGGAACACGTTCAGCCACGTCTAACAACCTCCAACGGCATTTTCCACGTGTATCTGACGTGTAAAGCAGCTCCCCATGTGTATCTGACGTGGATCCAACGTGTCACTAGCTCCTAACGTGCAAAATAACTCCTTTGACTCCAGCTCCCTTTATTCTGGCCAACTAACTCCTAAAGCTACGCCACTAACTTAACTAACTAACTTCAGCTAACTAACAACTAATATCACGCCAACTAACATAACCAACTAACCAACTAACTCCTCAATTCATGCCCCATGATCTTTTACTACCAACCGGCTAGTATGGCACACGTTCAACCGATTCCAAATCAGTTTGCAACCGAAATCCTTTAAACGTGCCTTTGAGACAGCTTGGAGAATTGTTAGGTGATTCTTACAAGGTTACTTACACAAAGTGAAGTACAACCCCTTGTAATAATTTTCGGACCAAAACCGTGTAATAGATTAAGGGATGATTTGGACAGAATTACTCCCTTAGCATTTTGTTCAATGGCACCGTTTTGATCGTCTTCCCCTAGACCATGGATAAACGTACCTTGACCATTTTGGTCATCATGCATCGAAATTGAGCCTTAGAAGCATTTCTCTATGTTTTGGGTTGATGTTAATGATTTTCAAGGGAAAGGGGGCCGAAAAGGGTTCGACCTCACTTTTTTTTCAAATTTCTTGTCAAAATGACCTAGAACTCGCACTAACATACCAATACAGCCTAGTTAAAAGTGTTCATGTCTTGAAAACGAGCCTTAGAAGCATTTCACTAAGTTCTAAATCGATGTTCGTGATTTTCAATAGAAAGGGGGCGGAAAGGGTTCTAGCTCGCTTATTTTTCAAATTTCATATCAAAATAACCTAAAACTAGCACTAACATACCAATATAGCCTAGTTACAAGTGTTCATGCATTGAAAACGAGCCTTAGAAGCATTTCACTAAGTTCTAAACCGATGTTCGTGATTTTCAAGGGAAAGGGGGCGGAAAGGGTTCTACCTCGCCTATTTTTCAAATTTCTTATCATACTAACCTATAACTTGCACTACCTTACCAATATAGCCTTGTTACAAGTGTTCATGCATTGAAAACGAGCCTTAGAAGCATTTCTCTAAGTTTTGGGTTGATGTTCATGATTTTCAAGGGAAAGGGGCCCGGAAAGGGTTCTAGCTCGCTTATTTTTCAAATATCTTATCAAAAAAAACCTATAACTTGCTCTAACATACCAATATAGCCTAGTTACAAGTGTTAATGCATTGAAAACGAGCCTTATAAGCATTTCACAATGATTTCAATCGATGTTCTTGACTTTCATGGGAAAGGGGGCCGGAAAGGTTCTACCCCTCCTATTTTTTCAAATTTCTTATCACACTAACCTATAACTTGCACTAAAATAGCAATATAGCCTAGTTACAAGTGGTCATGCATCGAAATTGAGCCTTAGAAGCATTTCTCTATGTTTTGGGTTGATGTTAATGATTTTCAAGGGAAAGGGGGCCGAAAAGGGTTCGACCTCACTTTTTTTTCAAATTTCTTGTCAAAATGACCTAGAACTCGCACTAACATACCAATACAGCCTAGTTAAAAGTGTTCATGTCTTGAAAACGAGCCTTAGAAGCATTTCACTAAGTTCTAAATCGATGTTCGTGATTTTCAATAGAAAGGGGGCGGAAAGGGTTCTAGCTCGCTTATTTTTCAAATTTCATATCAAAATAACCTAAAACTAGCACTAACATACCAATATAGCCTAGTTACAAGTGTTCATGCATTGAAAACGAGCCTTAGAAGCATTTCACTAAGTTCTAAACCGATGTTCGTGATTTTCAAGGGAAAGGGGGCGGAAAGGGTTCTACCTCGCCTATTTTTCAAATTTCTTATCATACTAACCTATAACTTGCACTACCTTACCAATATAGCCTTGTTACAAGTGTTCATGCATTGAAAACGAGCCTTAGAAGCATTTCTCTAAGTTTTGGGTTGATGTTCATGATTTTCAAGGGAAAGGGGCCCGGAAAGGGTTCTAGCTCGCTTATTTTTCAAATATCTTATCAAAAAAAACCTATAACTTGCTCTAACATACCAATATAGCCTAGTTACAAGTGTTAATGCATTGAAAACGAGCCTTATAAGCATTTCACAATGATTTCAATCGATGTTCTTGACTTTCATGGGAAAGGGGGCCGGAAAGGTTCTACCCCTCCTATTTTTTCAAATTTCTTATCACACTAACCTATAACTTGCACTAAAATAGCAATATAGCCTAGTTACAAGTGGTCATGCATCGAAATTGAGCCTTAGAAGCATTTCTCTATGTTTTGGGTTGATGTTAATGATTTTCAAGGGAAAGGGGGCCGAAAAGGGTTCGACCTCACTTTTTTTTCAAATTTCTTGTCAAAATGACCTAGAACTCGCACTAACATACCAATACAGCCTAGTTAAAAGTGTTCATGTCTTGAAAACGAGCCTTAGAAGCATTTCACTAAGTTCTAAATCGATGTTCGTGATTTTCAATAGAAAGGGGGCGGAAAGGGTTCTAGCTCGCTTATTTTTCAAATTTCATATCAAAATAACCTAAAACTAGCACTAACATACCAATATAGCCTAGTTACAAGTGTTCATGCATTGAAAACGAGCCTTAGAAGCATTTCACTAAGTTCTAAACCGATGTTCGTGATTTTCAAGGGAAAGGGGGCGGAAAGGGTTCTACCTCGCCTATTTTTCAAATTTCTTATCATACTAACCTATAACTTGCACTACCTTACCAATATAGCCTTGTTACAAGTGTTCATGCATTGAAAACGAGCCTTAGAAGCATTTCTCTAAGTTTTGGGTTGATGTTCATGATTTTCAAGGGAAAGGGGCCCGGAAAGGGTTCTAGCTCGCTTATTTTTCAAATATCTTATCAAAAAAAACCTATAACTTGCTCTAACATACCAATATAGCCTAGTTACAAGTGTTAATGCATTGAAAACGAGCCTTATAAGCATTTCACAATGATTTCAATCGATGTTCTTGACTTTCATGGGAAAGGGGGCCGGAAAGGTTCTACCCCTCCTATTTTTTCAAATTTCTTATCACACTAACCTATAACTTGCACTAAAATAGCAATATAGCCTAGTTACAAGTGGTCATGTGACCAAAATGGTCAAGGTACGTTTATCCATGGTCTAGGGGAAGACGATCAAAACGGTGCCATTGAACAAAATGCTAAGGGAGTAATTCTGTCCAAATCATCCCTTAATCTATTACACGGTTTTGGTCCGAAAATTATTACAAGGGGTTGTACTTCACTTTGTGTAAGTAACCTTGTAAGAATCACCTAACAATTCTCCAAGCTGTCTCAAAGGCACGTTTAAAGGATTTCGGTTGCAAACTGATTTGGAATCGGTTGAACGTGTGCCATACTAGCCGGTTGGTAGTAAAAGATCATGGGGCATGAATTGAGGAGTTAGTTGGTTAGTTGGTTATGTTAGTTGGCGTGATATTAGTTGTTAGTTAGCTGAAGTTAGTTAGTTAAGTTAGTGGCGTAGCTTTAGGAGTTAGTTGGCCAGAATAAAGGGAGCTGGAGTCAAAGGAGTTATTTTGCACGTTAGGAGCTAGTGACACGTTGGATCCACGTTGGATACACATGGGGAGCTGCTTTACACGTCAGATACACATGGGGAGCTGCTTTACACGTCAGATACACGTGGAAAATGCCGTTGGAGGTTGTTAGACGTGGCTGAACGTGTTCCCTAACTTAAGCCTAGTTTTTCGCATTGTTTGTTAGTCTCGGCTGGTTGTTAATTTCAGTTTGTTTGTTAAATCAGTTTGTTAGTTATTAGCTATTGTTATAAAGGGTCAAAGGGACGGTCTTATGAGCCCTTAAGCCACTTTATTAGTTGTTATTTTCTGTCTTAATTAAGCAAGCAATGGATAAGCATGAGATGGAATCCTATGTAATTCACACTACTATAAATAGTGTGCTGTGCATGAATGAAAACACATCCAGAAATTTGCTAAACACTTGAGTTGTTGTTTAAACGTGACTTTGCATCTAAGTCATCTTTAAGGTCCAAATTTGTTACTTCAAATTTGAAGAGTGCTAGTTTTGGTCGAGTGTTCCCAAGCCTAGAACTTACGTAGTAAACGAGTGGGTTGAGTAATCCCTATTCCTAACTACACCAAGCGAAGGGTGAGTGTTCCCCTTTGTTATATCCGAGCTTAGGGTTGAGTGTTCCCCTAGTCTCACTTCATTAAACACGAAATTTCATTAAGACCCCTTAAAACAACTTTTTGTAACAAGGTTCACATCTTGTTTACACATCATTTGGCGCGCCAGGTAGGGGGATTTTTTTCGAAAACATTTCCTAAGGGGTCGTATACCTACACTCCATGGGGGAAAATCAAGATTTAAGGACAGCCTTGGAAGCTCTCAATCGTTCCATTGCTAGTCAAGAAAGATTGGCCGAAACTAATGCCAATCTACAAGGGAATCTTGCTGCCTTAATGGCAAGACTCATGAATGAACAAGATAAGCGAGATCGAGAAGAAGATCCTCCACCTAGGAGGGAAGATCGAAGTCTCAAAGTAGACATCCCTTCCTTTGATGGGACTCTTGATCCTGAAAAGTACTTAGAATGGGAGAAATCCTTGGAAAGGTACTTTGAATACAAGGACATCCATGATGATGTTCAACGCTACAAGATTGCCAAAGTCAAGCTAAAAGGCTATGGTGATAGTTGGTTGCAAGGAGAGCAAAGAGGACGTACCCTTAAGGGGAAAGTTCCTATCTCTACTTGGGACAAACTCAAGAAACGGATGAAAGACCGTTTCATTCCCCACAATTATAAGCAAAGCCAATACGTGAAATGGAGTACTCTACAACAAAATGGCGATTCTGTAGAGGATTACATAAAGGAGTTCGATAGGCTTGCTATTGTGTGTGAAGTAACCGAGAATGAAGAGCTCAAAATGGGGCGTTTCATATCTGGATTAGACCAAGAGTTACAAGACAGACTGGAAGGTTATACTAACCTCACGTTTGTGGAAGCTTGTAAATTGGTCATAAAGTTCGATGCTAAGAGGAAGAAGAAGAAACCTACTGTCATTCCCCAAATGACACGAAAACCTTCTTTTCCTACAAGGGAAAATCCGCCTTTTAACAAACCGAGCATTCCCATAAAGAAGGACACAAAGAACGTGAAGATAGGTGACATTGTATGTTACAAATGTGGAGGGCGAGGTCATTACAAAAAGGATTGTCCCAATTCTAGAGCGTTAACTATGCAAGAAGTTAAGCTCATGGCCACTCAAAACATCAACTGGGATGAATTTGAGGATGGCGAAGAAGAGATTGAAGATGATTGTGATGATTGCATTGCCGAATCAGAGGAGAAGACGAGTCTCGTGATTAGAAGGGCCTTGCAAGCACGTGTGGAAGAGGATGCTGCCCCTCAAAGACAACACATTTTCATCACCCGTTGCAAAATTGGTGAAGAGGTATGTGACTTAATTATTGATGGGGGAAGTGAGGCTAATACCGTATCTAAAACCCTAGTATCCAAACTTGGTCTTTTGACCACCAATCATCCACAACCCTACAAATTGAGTTGGTTAGACTCTAATGCTAGTACCGGGGTTAGGAAGCAATGCATGGTCTCCTTTTGCATTGGTTCGTATTGTGATTCCATATTATGTGATGTTGTGTCTATGGATGCTTGTCATATTCTACTTGGTAGACCGTGGCAAACTGATAAAAGATCTCTACATGATGGGTACCACAACACATACACTATAGTTCATGAAGGGAGGAAGAAAAAACTACACCCTTTACCACCCCCACGTTTTTCACCAACACAAATACCACCAAAAGAAGTATCCTTAATGTCTTTTAGAGAGTTTGAGAGGGAGTTAGAAGTTGAGGCAGAAATGTTCCTACTATACTCCAAAGAAATCCACGAAAACTTTGTTGCTCGAAATCCTAAATTAGCCCAACTAATTAAAGATTTTGAGGATGTTTTTCCGGATGAATTACCTAAGGGACTACCACCCATACGAGGAATTGAGCATCAAATTGATCTCATTCCCGGAGCACCTTTGCCAAATAAACCCGCCTATAGATGTAACCCTTTTGAAACTAAGGAGTTACAACGACAAATTGAAGAACTAATGGGTATGGGTTATGTACGTGAATCCATGAGTCCATGTGCCGTGCCAGCTTTGTTGGTTCCTAAAAAGGATGGTACTTGGAGAATGTGTATTGATAGTAGAGCCGTTAACAACATTACTATCAAGTGCAGATTTCCAATCCCAAGACTCGATGATATGCTTGATGAATTGAGTGGTTCCAAAGTCTTCTCCAAAGTAGATTTGAGAAGTGGATATCATCAGATTCGCATGAGAGAAGGGGATGAATGGAAGACGGCGTTCAAGACAAAGCATGGGTTGTATGAATGGCTCGTCATGCCATTTGGACTTACCAATGCCCCTAGCACGTTCATGAGATTGATGAATGAAGTGCTAAGGCCATTTCTTGGCAAGTTCGTGGTAGTATACTTGGATGACATTCTCATCTATTCAAGAGATGAAGAATCTCATTTCGATCACCTTTTTCAAGTATTTTCTGTGTTAAGAAAAGAAAAGTTGTACGGGAAATTAGAAAAATGTGATTTTTTACTATATGAAGTTATGTTTCTTGGTTATATAGTTTCAGGTGATGGCGTAAAAGTGGATCCTAGCAAGATTGAAGCAATTCAATCATGGCCTAGTCCAAAAACGCTCACGGAGGTTCGTTCATTTCATGGACTTGCTTCCTTTTATAGAAGGTTCATCAAGAACTTCAGCACACTCATGGCTCCCATCACCGAGTGTACCAAGAAAGGCGTGTTCGAATGGACACCCCAAGCTCAAAAGGCGTTTGAAGAAGTCAAGGAGAAGATGTGCCACACACCCATATTAGCACTTCCGGACTTTTCCAAGCCATTTGAGGTGGAATGTGACGCAAGTGGGAAAGGAATTGGTGCCGTATTGATTCAAGGTGGGCGACCCATTGCCTATTTCAGTGAGAAGATGAGTCAAGGCAAATTGAATTATTCCACTTATGATAAGGAGTTCTATGCTATGGTAAGAGCTCTAGATCATTGGTCACATTATTTGAGGCCCCAACCTTTCATTTTGCATTCTGATCATGAATCCTTGAGATTCATTCATGGCCAAAAGAAGTTGAATGCAAGACATGCAAAGTGGGTCGAATTCCTACAAACATTTAACTTTTCCTCTAAATACAAGAGTGGAAAGGCGAATGTAGTAGCGGATGCCTTATCTAGAAGGCATAATTTACTTGGGATGGTTGAAGCAAAAGTACTTGGCTTCGACTTGATCAAGGAATACTATCAAGAAGATGATGAACTCAAGGGAATAATGGAGAAATGCGTCCAAGGAGTTTATGATCTGTTTTCCTTACATAATGGTTTTCTTTTCAAAGGAAATCGATTATGTATTCCAAAATGCCCTATCCGGAGGTTATTGATACATGAAGCGCATGGAGGAGGATTAGCTGGGCATATGGGTATTCACAAGACAATGGAGCTTCTTCAAGCTCATTTCTATTGGCCGAAAATGTTAAGTACGGTTCATCATGTGGTGAGTCGTTGTTCTACTTGTCAAAGGGCCAAGATGGTGTTTCACAAAGGTCTCTACAAGCCTTTGCCGGTTCCGGAAAGACCTTGGGAGGATGTGAGTATGGACTTTATTGTAGCTTTGCCAAGGACTCAAAGAGGCAAAGATTCAATAATGGTGGTGGTTGATCGATTTTCGAAAATGGCTCACTTCATTCCTTGTCACAAGACCGAAGATGCGATGAAAGTGGCTAAGCTATACTTTGAAGAAGTTGTTCGCTTTCATGGGGTGCCACGCACCATTGTATCCGATCGTGATACAAAGTTCCTTAGTCATTTTTGGAAATCAATATGGCGCCTAATGGGAACAAAGTTGCTGTTTTCTACTTCACATCATCCACAAACCGATGGTCAAACTGAAGTGGTGAATAGAGTACTTGGTTCATTGCTTAGGGCTTTGATAACCAAAAGTACGAAGGATTGGGATAATAAGCTAGCTCATGCCGAGTTTGCTTATAATAGGACACCTAGTACTACTACAAAATACTCTCCTTTTGAAGTAGTATATGGCGTAAATCCCTATGTTCCTATTGATCTCATTGCTTTGCCAAAAGACAAGTTCGTTCATGGTGGAGCAAAAGAACAAGCCGAATTCATGCTGAAGGTCCATAAAGAAGTTCGGAGGAACATTGAAAAGGCGAATGAAATCTACCAGAAACAAGCCAACAAACGAGTGAGAAACGTGAAATCTTTCGAAGTTGGAGATTTGGTATGGATTTATATGAGGAAGGAACGTTTTCCTAGCAAAAGGAAAAATAAGCTTATGCCAAGAGCCGAAGGACCATTTGAGATCGTGGAAAAAATCAATGAAAACGCCTACAAAGTCGATTTGGGAGGACAATACGGGATCTCAAATACATTCAATGTTGGTGATCTTTCTCCTTACCTTGATGATGACGAATTGAGGGCAATTCCTTTTGAAGAAGGGGAGGATGACCAAAATGGTCAAGGTACGTTTATCCATGGTCTAGGGGAAGACGATCAAAACGGTGCCATTGAACAAAATGCTAAGGGAGTAATTCTGTCCAAATCATCCCTTAATCTATTACACGGTTTTGGTCCGAAAATTATTACAAGGGGTTGTACTTCACTTTGTGTAAGTAACCTTGTAAGAATCACCTAACAATTCTCCAAGCTGTCTCAAAGGCACGTTTAAAGGATTTCGGTTGCAAACTGATTTGGAATCGGTTGAACGTGTGCCATACTAGCCGGTTGGTAGTAAAAGATCATGGGGCATGAATTGAGGAGTTAGTTGGTTAGTTGGTTATGTTAGTTGGCGTGATATTAGTTGTTAGTTAGCTGAAGTTAGTTAGTTAAGTTAGTGGCGTAGCTTTAGGAGTTAGTTGGCCAGAATAAAGGGAGCTGGAGTCAAAGGAGTTATTTTGCACGTTAGGAGCTAGTGACACGTTGGATCCACGTTGGATACACATGGGGAGCTGCTTTACACGTCAGATACACATGGGGAGCTGCTTTACACGTCAGATACACGTGGAAAATGCCGTTGGAGGTTGTTAGACGTGGCTGAACGTGTTCCCTAACTTAAGCCTAGTTTTTCGCATTGTTTGTTAGTCTCGGCTGGTTGTTAATTTCAGTTTGTTTGTTAAATCAGTTTGTTAGTTATTAGCTATTGTTATAAAGGGTCAAAGGGACGGTCTTATGAGCCCTTAAGCCACTTTATTAGTTGTTATTTTCTGTCTTAATTAAGCAAGCAATGGATAAGCATGAGATGGAATCCTATGTAATTCACACTACTATAAATAGTGTGCTGTGCATGAATGAAAACACATCCAGAAATTTGCTAAACACTTGAGTTGTTGTTTAAACGTGACTTTGCATCTAAGTCATCTTTAAGGTCCAAATTTGTTACTTCAAATTTGAAGAGTGCTAGTTTTGGTCGAGTGTTCCCAAGCCTAGAACTTACGTAGTAAACGAGTGGGTTGAGTAATCCCTATTCCTAACTACACCAAGCGAAGGGTGAGTGTTCCCCTTTGTTATATCCGAGCTTAGGGTTGAGTGTTCCCCTAGTCTCACTTCATTAAACACGAAATTTCATTAAGACCCCTTAAAACAACTTTTTGTAACAAGGTTCACATCTTGTTTACACATCATCATGCATCGAAATTGAGCCTTAGAAGCATTTCTCTATGTTTTGGGTTGATGTTAATGATTTTCAAGGGAAAGGGGGCCGAAAAGGGTTCGACCTCACTTTTTTTTCAAATTTCTTGTCAAAATGACCTAGAACTCGCACTAACATACCAATACAGCCTAGTTAAAAGTGTTCATGTCTTGAAAACGAGCCTTAGAAGCATTTCACTAAGTTCTAAATCGATGTTCGTGATTTTCAATAGAAAGGGGGCGGAAAGGGTTCTAGCTCGCTTATTTTTCAAATTTCATATCAAAATAACCTAAAACTAGCACTAACATACCAATATAGCCTAGTTACAAGTGTTCATGCATTGAAAACGAGCCTTAGAAGCATTTCACTAAGTTCTAAACCGATGTTCGTGATTTTCAAGGGAAAGGGGGCGGAAAGGGTTCTACCTCGCCTATTTTTCCAATTTCTTATCATACTAACCTATAACTTGCACTACCTTACCAATATAGCCTTGTTACAAGTGTTCATGCATTGAAAACGAGCCTTAGAAGCATTTCTCTAAGTTTTGGGTTGATGTTCATGATTTTCAAGGGAAAGGGGCCCGGAAAGGGTTCTAGCTCGCTTATTTTTCAAATATCTTATCAAAAAAAACCTATAACTTGCTCTAACATACCAATATAGCCTAGTTACAAGTGTTAATGCATTGAAAACGAGCCTTATAAGCATTTCACAATGATTTCAATCGATGTTCTTGACTTTCATGGGAAAGGGGGCCGGAAAGGTTCTACCCCTCCTATTTTTTCAAATTTCTTATCACACTAACCTATAACTTGCACTAAAATAGCAATATAGCCTAGTTACAAGTGGTCATGCATCGAAATTGAGCCTTAGAAGCATTTCTCTATGTTTTGGGTTGATGTTAATGATTTTCAAGGGAAAGGGGGCCGAAAAGGGTTCGACCTCACTTTTTTTTCAAATTTCTTGTCAAAATGACCTAGAACTCGCACTAACATACCAATACAGCCTAGTTAAAAGTGTTCATGTCTTGAAAACGAGCCTTAGAAGCATTTCACTAAGTTCTAAATCGATGTTCGTGATTTTCAATAGAAAGGGGGCGGAAAGGGTTCTAGCTCGCTTATTTTTCAAATTTCATATCAAAATAACCTAAAACTAGCACTAACATACCAATATAGCCTAGTTACAAGTGTTCATGCATTGAAAACGAGCCTTAGAAGCATTTCACTAAGTTCTAAACCGATGTTCGTGATTTTCAAGGGAAAGGGGGCGGAAAGGGTTCTACCTCGCCTATTTTTCCAATTTCTTATCATACTAACCTATAACTTGCACTACCTTACCAATATAGCCTTGTTACAAGTGTTCATGCATTGAAAACGAGCCTTAGAAGCATTTCTCTAAGTTTTGGGTTGATGTTCATGATTTTCAAGGGAAAGGGGCCCGGAAAGGGTTCTAGCTCGCTTATTTTTCAAATATCTTATCAAAAAAAACCTATAACTTGCTCTAACATACCAATATAGCCTAGTTACAAGTGTTAATGCATTGAAAACGAGCCTTATAAGCATTTCACAATGATTTCAATCGATGTTCTTGACTTTCATGGGAAAGGGGGCCGGAAAGGTTCTACCCCTCCTATTTTTTCAAATTTCTTATCACACTAACCTATAACTTGCACTAAAATAGCAATATAGCCTAGTTACAAGTGGTCATGCATCGAAATTGAGCCTTAGAAGCATTTCTCTATGTTTTGGGTTGATGTTAATGATTTTCAAGGGAAAGGGGGCCGAAAAGGGTTCGACCTCACTTTTTTTTCAAATTTCTTGTCAAAATGACCTAGAACTCGCACTAACATACCAATACAGCCTAGTTAAAAGTGTTCATGTCTTGAAAACGAGCCTTAGAAGCATTTCACTAAGTTCTAAATCGATGTTCGTGATTTTCAATAGAAAGGGGGCGGAAAGGGTTCTAGCTCGCTTATTTTTCAAATTTCATATCAAAATAACCTAAAACTAGCACTAACATACCAATATAGCCTAGTTACAAGTGTTCATGCATTGAAAACGAGCCTTAGAAGCATTTCACTAAGTTCTAAACCGATGTTCGTGATTTTCAAGGGAAAGGGGGCGGAAAGGGTTCTACCTCGCCTATTTTTCCAATTTCTTATCATACTAACCTATAACTTGCACTACCTTACCAATATAGCCTTGTTACAAGTGTTCATGCATTGAAAACGAGCCTTAGAAGCATTTCTCTAAGTTTTGGGTTGATGTTCATGATTTTCAAGGGAAAGGGGCCCGGAAAGGGTTCTAGCTCGCTTATTTTTCAAATATCTTATCAAAAAAAACCTATAACTTGCTCTAACATACCAATATAGCCTAGTTACAAGTGTTAATGCATTGAAAACGAGCCTTATAAGCATTTCACAATGATTTCAATCGATGTTCTTGACTTTCATGGGAAAGGGGGCCGGAAAGGTTCTACCCCTCCTATTTTTTCAAATTTCTTATCACACTAACCTATAACTTGCACTAAAATAGCAATATAGCCTAGTTACAAGTGGTCATGCATCGAAATTGAGCCTTAGAAGCATTTCTCTATGTTTTGGGTTGATGTTAATGATTTTCAAGGGAAAGGGGGCCGAAAAGGGTTCGACCTCACTTTTTTTTCAAATTTCTTGTCAAAATGACCTAGAACTCGCACTAACATACCAATACAGCCTAGTTAAAAGTGTTCATGTCTTGAAAACGAGCCTTAGAAGCATTTCACTAAGTTCTAAATCGATGTTCGTGATTTTCAATAGAAAGGGGGCGGAAAGGGTTCTAGCTCGCTTATTTTTCAAATTTCATATCAAAATAACCTAAAACTAGCACTAACATACCAATATAGCCTAGTTACAAGTGTTCATGCATTGAAAACGAGCCTTAGAAGCATTTCACTAAGTTCTAAACCGATGTTCGTGATTTTCAAGGGAAAGGGGGCGGAAAGGGTTCTACCTCGCCTATTTTTCAAATTTCTTATCATACTAACCTATAACTTGCACTACCTTACCAATATAGCCTTGTTACAAGTGTTCATGCATTGAAAACGAGCCTTAGAAGCATTTCTCTAAGTTTTGGGTTGATGTTCATGATTTTCAAGGGAAAGGGGCCCGGAAAGGGTTCTAGCTCGCTTATTTTTCAAATATCTTATCAAAAAAAACCTATAACTTGCTCTAACATACCAATATAGCCTAGTTACAAGTGTTAATGCATTGAAAACGAGCCTTATAAGCATTTCACAATGATTTCAATCGATGTTCTTGACTTTCATGGGAAAGGGGGCCGGAAAGGTTCTACCCCTCCTATTTTTTCAAATTTCTTATCACACTAACCTATAACTTGCACTAAAATAGCAATATAGCCTAGTTACAAGTGGTCATGCATCGAAATTGAGCCTTAGAAGCATTTCTCTATGTTTTGGGTTGATGTTAATGATTTTCAAGGGAAAGGGGGCCGAAAAGGGTTCGACCTCACTTTTTTTTCAAATTTCTTGTCAAAATGACCTAGAACTCGCACTAACATACCAATACAGCCTAGTTAAAAGTGTTCATGTCTTGAAAACGAGCCTTAGAAGCATTTCACTAAGTTCTAAATCGATGTTCGTGATTTTCAATAGAAAGGGGGCGGAAAGGGTTCTAGCTCGCTTATTTTTCAAATTTCATATCAAAATAACCTAAAACTAGCACTAACATACCAATATAGCCTAGTTACAAGTGTTCATGCATTGAAAACGAGCCTTAGAAGCATTTCACTAAGTTCTAAACCGATGTTCGTGATTTTCAAGGGAAAGGGGGCGGAAAGGGTTCTACCTCGCCTATTTTTCAAATTTCTTATCATACTAACCTATAACTTGCACTACCTTACCAATATAGCCTTGTTACAAGTGTTCATGCATTGAAAACGAGCCTTAGAAGCATTTCTCTAAGTTTTGGGTTGATGTTCATGATTTTCAAGGGAAAGGGGCCCGGAAAGGGTTCTAGCTCGCTTATTTTTCAAATATCTTATCAAAAAAAACCTATAACTTGCTCTAACATACCAATATAGCCTAGTTACAAGTGTTAATGCATTGAAAACGAGCCTTATAAGCATTTCACAATGATTTCAATCGATGTTCTTGACTTTCATGGGAAAGGGGGCCGGAAAGGTTCTACCCCTCCTATTTTTTCAAATTTCTTATCACACTAACCTATAACTTGCACTAAAATAGCAATATAGCCTAGTTACAAGTGGTCATGCATCGAAATTGAGCCTTAGAAGCATTTCTCTATGTTTTGGGTTGATGTTAATGATTTTCAAGGGAAAGGGGGCCGAAAAGGGTTCGACCTCACTTTTTTTTCAAATTTCTTGTCAAAATGACCTAGAACTCGCACTAACATACCAATACAGCCTAGTTAAAAGTGTTCATGTCTTGAAAACGAGCCTTAGAAGCATTTCACTAAGTTCTAAATCGATGTTCGTGATTTTCAATAGAAAGGGGGCGGAAAGGGTTCTAGCTCGCTTATTTTTCAAATTTCATATCAAAATAACCTAAAACTAGCACTAACATACCAATATAGCCTAGTTACAAGTGTTCATGCATTGAAAACGAGCCTTAGAAGCATTTCACTAAGTTCTAAACCGATGTTCGTGATTTTCAAGGGAAAGGGGGCGGAAAGGGTTCTACCTCGCCTATTTTTCAAATTTCTTATCATACTAACCTATAACTTGCACTACCTTACCAATATAGCCTTGTTACAAGTGTTCATGCATTGAAAACGAGCCTTAGAAGCATTTCTCTAAGTTTTGGGTTGATGTTCATGATTTTCAAGGGAAAGGGGCCCGGAAAGGGTTCTAGCTCGCTTATTTTTCAAATATCTTATCAAAAAAAACCTATAACTTGCTCTAACATACCAATATAGCCTAGTTACAAGTGTTAATGCATTGAAAACGAGCCTTATAAGCATTTCACAATGATTTCAATCGATGTTCTTGACTTTCATGGGAAAGGGGGCCGGAAAGGTTCTACCCCTCCTATTTTTTCAAATTTCTTATCACACTAACCTATAACTTGCACTAAAATAGCAATATAGCCTAGTTACAAGTGGTCATGCATCGAAATTGAGCCTTAGAAGCATTTCTCTATGTTTTGGGTTGATGTTAATGATTTTCAAGGGAAAGGGGGCCGAAAAGGGTTCGACCTCACTTTTTTTTCAAATTTCTTGTCAAAATGACCTAGAACTCGCACTAACATACCAATACAGCCTAGTTAAAAGTGTTCATGTCTTGAAAACGAGCCTTAGAAGCATTTCACTAAGTTCTAAATCGATGTTCGTGATTTTCAATAGAAAGGGGGCGGAAAGGGTTCTAGCTCGCTTATTTTTCAAATTTCATATCAAAATAACCTAAAACTAGCACTAACATACCAATATAGCCTAGTTACAAGTGTTCATGCATTGAAAACGAGCCTTAGAAGCATTTCACTAAGTTCTAAACCGATGTTCGTGATTTTCAAGGGAAAGGGGGCGGAAAGGGTTCTACCTCGCCTATTTTTCAAATTTCTTATCATACTAACCTATAACTTGCACTACCTTACCAATATAGCCTTGTTACAAGTGTTCATGCATTGAAAACGAGCCTTAGAAGCATTTCTCTAAGTTTTGGGTTGATGTTCATGATTTTCAAGGGAAAGGGGCCCGGAAAGGGTTCTAGCTCGCTTATTTTTCAAATATCTTATCAAAAAAAACCTATAACTTGCTCTAACATACCAATATAGCCTAGTTACAAGTGTTAATGCATTGAAAACGAGCCTTATAAGCATTTCACAATGATTTCAATCGATGTTCTTGACTTTCATGGGAAAGGGGGCCGGAAAGGTTCTACCCCTCCTATTTTTTCAAATTTCTTATCACACTAACCTATAACTTGCACTAAAATAGCAATATAGCCTAGTTACAAGTGGTCATGCATCGAAATTGAGCCTTAGAAGCATTTCTCTATGTTTTGGGTTGATGTTAATGATTTTCAAGGGAAAGGGGGCCGAAAAGGGTTCGACCTCACTTTTTTTTCAAATTTCTTGTCAAAATGACCTAGAACTCGCACTAACATACCAATACAGCCTAGTTAAAAGTGTTCATGTCTTGAAAACGAGCCTTAGAAGCATTTCACTAAGTTCTAAATCGATGTTCGTGATTTTCAATAGAAAGGGGGCGGAAAGGGTTCTAGCTCGCTTATTTTTCAAATTTCATATCAAAATAACCTAAAACTAGCACTAACATACCAATATAGCCTAGTTACAAGTGTTCATGCATTGAAAACGAGCCTTAGAAGCATTTCACTAAGTTCTAAACCGATGTTCGTGATTTTCAAGGGAAAGGGGGCGGAAAGGGTTCTACCTCGCCTATTTTTCAAATTTCTTATCATACTAACCTATAACTTGCACTACCTTACCAATATAGCCTTGTTACAAGTGTTCATGCATTGAAAACGAGCCTTAGAAGCATTTCTCTAAGTTTTGGGTTGATGTTCATGATTTTCAAGGGAAAGGGGCCCGGAAAGGGTTCTAGCTCGCTTATTTTTCAAATATCTTATCAAAAAAAACCTATAACTTGCTCTAACATACCAATATAGCCTAGTTACAAGTGTTAATGCATTGAAAACGAGCCTTATAAGCATTTCACAATGATTTCAATCGATGTTCTTGACTTTCATGGGAAAGGGGGCCGGAAAGGTTCTACCCCTCCTATTTTTTCAAATTTCTTATCACACTAACCTATAACTTGCACTAAAATAGCAATATAGCCTAGTTACAAGTGGTCATGCATCGAAATTGAGCCTTAGAAGCATTTCTCTATGTTTTGGGTTGATGTTAATGATTTTCAAGGGAAAGGGGGCCGAAAAGGGTTCGACCTCACTTTTTTTTCAAATTTCTTGTCAAAATGACCTAGAACTCGCACTAACATACCAATACAGCCTAGTTAAAAGTGTTCATGTCTTGAAAACGAGCCTTAGAAGCATTTCACTAAGTTCTAAATCGATGTTCGTGATTTTCAATAGAAAGGGGGCGGAAAGGGTTCTAGCTCGCTTATTTTTCAAATTTCATATCAAAATAACCTAAAACTAGCACTAACATACCAATATAGCCTAGTTACAAGTGTTCATGCATTGAAAACGAGCCTTAGAAGCATTTCACTAAGTTCTAAACCGATGTTCGTGATTTTCAAGGGAAAGGGGGCGGAAAGGGTTCTACCTCGCCTATTTTTCAAATTTCTTATCATACTAACCTATAACTTGCACTACCTTACCAATATAGCCTTGTTACAAGTGTTCATGCATTGAAAACGAGCCTTAGAAGCATTTCTCTAAGTTTTGGGTTGATGTTCATGATTTTCAAGGGAAAGGGGCCCGGAAAGGGTTCTAGCTCGCTTATTTTTCAAATATCTTATCAAAAAAAACCTATAACTTGCTCTAACATACCAATATAGCCTAGTTACAAGTGTTAATGCATTGAAAACGAGCCTTATAAGCATTTCACAATGATTTCAATCGATGTTCTTGACTTTCATGGGAAAGGGGGCCGGAAAGGTTCTACCCCTCCTATTTTTTCAAATTTCTTATCACACTAACCTATAACTTGCACTAAAATAGCAATATAGCCTAGTTACAAGTGGTCATGCATCGAAATTGAGCCTTAGAAGCATTTCTCTATGTTTTGGGTTGATGTTAATGATTTTCAAGGGAAAGGGGGCCGAAAAGGGTTCGACCTCACTTTTTTTTCAAATTTCTTGTCAAAATGACCTAGAACTCGCACTAACATACCAATACAGCCTAGTTAAAAGTGTTCATGTCTTGAAAACGAGCCTTAGAAGCATTTCACTAAGTTCTAAATCGATGTTCGTGATTTTCAATAGAAAGGGGGCGGAAAGGGTTCTAGCTCGCTTATTTTTCAAATTTCATATCAAAATAACCTAAAACTAGCACTAACATACCAATATAGCCTAGTTACAAGTGTTCATGCATTGAAAACGAGCCTTAGAAGCATTTCACTAAGTTCTAAACCGATGTTCGTGATTTTCAAGGGAAAGGGGGCGGAAAGGGTTCTACCTCGCCTATTTTTCAAATTTCTTATCATACTAACCTATAACTTGCACTACCTTACCAATATAGCCTTGTTACAAGTGTTCATGCATTGAAAACGAGCCTTAGAAGCATTTCTCTAAGTTTTGGGTTGATGTTCATGATTTTCAAGGGAAAGGGGCCCGGAAAGGGTTCTAGCTCGCTTATTTTTCAAATATCTTATCAAAAAAAACCTATAACTTGCTCTAACATACCAATATAGCCTAGTTACAAGTGTTAATGCATTGAAAACGAGCCTTATAAGCATTTCACAATGATTTCAATCGATGTTCTTGACTTTCATGGGAAAGGGGGCCGGAAAGGTTCTACCCCTCCTATTTTTTCAAATTTCTTATCACACTAACCTATAACTTGCACTAAAATAGCAATATAGCCTAGTTACAAGTGGTCATGCATCGAAATTGAGCCTTAGAAGCATTTCTCTATGTTTTGGGTTGATGTTAATGATTTTCAAGGGAAAGGGGGCCGAAAAGGGTTCGACCTCACTTTTTTTTCAAATTTCTTGTCAAAATGACCTAGAACTCGCACTAACATACCAATACAGCCTAGTTAAAAGTGTTCATGTCTTGAAAACGAGCCTTAGAAGCATTTCACTAAGTTCTAAATCGATGTTCGTGATTTTCAATAGAAAGGGGGCGGAAAGGGTTCTAGCTCGCTTATTTTTCAAATTTCATATCAAAATAACCTAAAACTAGCACTAACATACCAATATAGCCTAGTTACAAGTGTTCATGCATTGAAAACGAGCCTTAGAAGCATTTCACTAAGTTCTAAACCGATGTTCGTGATTTTCAAGGGAAAGGGGGCGGAAAGGGTTCTACCTCGCCTATTTTTCAAATTTCTTATCATACTAACCTATAACTTGCACTACCTTACCAATATAGCCTTGTTACAAGTGTTCATGCATTGAAAACGAGCCTTAGAAGCATTTCTCTAAGTTTTGGGTTGATGTTCATGATTTTCAAGGGAAAGGGGCCCGGAAAGGGTTCTAGCTCGCTTATTTTTCAAATATCTTATCAAAAAAAACCTATAACTTGCTCTAACATACCAATATAGCCTAGTTACAAGTGTTAATGCATTGAAAACGAGCCTTATAAGCATTTCACAATGATTTCAATCGATGTTCTTGACTTTCATGGGAAAGGGGGCCGGAAAGGTTCTACCCCTCCTATTTTTTCAAATTTCTTATCACACTAACCTATAACTTGCACTAAAATAGCAATATAGCCTAGTTACAAGTGGTCATGCATCGAAATTGAGCCTTAGAAGCATTTCTCTATGTTTTGGGTTGATGTTAATGATTTTCAAGGGAAAGGGGGCCGAAAAGGGTTCGACCTCACTTTTTTTTCAAATTTCTTGTCAAAATGACCTAGAACTCGCACTAACATACCAATACAGCCTAGTTAAAAGTGTTCATGTCTTGAAAACGAGCCTTAGAAGCATTTCACTAAGTTCTAAATCGATGTTCGTGATTTTCAATAGAAAGGGGGCGGAAAGGGTTCTAGCTCGCTTATTTTTCAAATTTCATATCAAAATAACCTAAAACTAGCACTAACATACCAATATAGCCTAGTTACAAGTGTTCATGCATTGAAAACGAGCCTTAGAAGCATTTCACTAAGTTCTAAACCGATGTTCGTGATTTTCAAGGGAAAGGGGGCGGAAAGGGTTCTACCTCGCCTATTTTTCAAATTTCTTATCATACTAACCTATAACTTGCACTACCTTACCAATATAGCCTTGTTACAAGTGTTCATGCATTGAAAACGAGCCTTAGAAGCATTTCTCTAAGTTTTGGGTTGATGTTCATGATTTTCAAGGGAAAGGGGCCCGGAAAGGGTTCTAGCTCGCTTATTTTTCAAATATCTTATCAAAAAAAACCTATAACTTGCTCTAACATACCAATATAGCCTAGTTACAAGTGTTAATGCATTGAAAACGAGCCTTATAAGCATTTCACAATGATTTCAATCGATGTTCTTGACTTTCATGGGAAAGGGGGCCGGAAAGGTTCTACCCCTCCTATTTTTTCAAATTTCTTATCACACTAACCTATAACTTGCACTAAAATAGCAATATAGCCTAGTTACAAGTGGTCATGCATCGAAATTGAGCCTTAGAAGCATTTCTCTATGTTTTGGGTTGATGTTAATGATTTTCAAGGGAAAGGGGGCCGAAAAGGGTTCGACCTCACTTTTTTTTCAAATTTCTTGTCAAAATGACCTAGAACTCGCACTAACATACCAATACAGCCTAGTTAAAAGTGTTCATGTCTTGAAAACGAGCCTTAGAAGCATTTCACTAAGTTCTAAATCGATGTTCGTGATTTTCAATAGAAAGGGGGCGGAAAGGGTTCTAGCTCGCTTATTTTTCAAATTTCATATCAAAATAACCTAAAACTAGCACTAACATACCAATATAGCCTAGTTACAAGTGTTCATGCATTGAAAACGAGCCTTAGAAGCATTTCACTAAGTTCTAAACCGATGTTCGTGATTTTCAAGGGAAAGGGGGCGGAAAGGGTTCTACCTCGCCTATTTTTCAAATTTCTTATCATACTAACCTATAACTTGCACTACCTTACCAATATAGCCTTGTTACAAGTGTTCATGCATTGAAAACGAGCCTTAGAAGCATTTCTCTAAGTTTTGGGTTGATGTTCATGATTTTCAAGGGAAAGGGGCCCGGAAAGGGTTCTAGCTCGCTTATTTTTCAAATATCTTATCAAAAAAAACCTATAACTTGCTCTAACATACCAATATAGCCTAGTTACAAGTGTTAATGCATTGAAAACGAGCCTTATAAGCATTT